>HG993127.1:33570009-34170009 GCA_905231855.2 Eristalis tenax | reverse complement strand
CAATGTAATTCCATTATTTGTAATAAACGTCAAAGAAAACTATGAGCAGCTTCTTATTTGATCATTTGTTCGGCAGTGTGGTTGATGGAGAAATGATCTGTTCTGGATGTATCGCCGTAATGAGAGGTGTGGAACAACAACTCCCTTTCACACCAGGGGGAGATCTATCATACATGGCTCTCGCTACTGCCTGCTATTGTCTGAAGACTCATCTAATTAAAACAACAATGGTTAGAAGGCACCACTTGCTTAAAATAAAGGAAATATGACCAGCACTCAGTCTTAAACTGTCCAAGGTTGGTGTCGTAAAATAATTTCACTAGAAGCGTTTGTGTTTTAGGTAATGGGTGGATGACAAACTAGGACACTTAATACTGTTGCCGCTGTATTTTCAAGAAGTGCTATCAGCGGCATCAGTGATTGTTGCATTACTGAGTATAGAGTCTCAATAAAACACGCCTGGTATTGAATAATGATACCGGGTTGCTTATTGGTGTTTTACAAAGCCCAAATTGTTCAGAAAGAATGTTAGAAATAATTCCGAATCAGTTTAGTAATACTTACCTTTCAACTCCTCAGCACACCTCAGCAGAGGATGAGTTTGTGGGTATTACTTGATCAATGGGCCATTCATAGCTCCAAATCTTAAATGTTCCAGTGGATATATATGAATTTGAATACACATTGTGACCATTTCGGTTGCGCTGGGTTTCATTCTGATATCGCACCCATCATGCTGCACTAATTTCCTGGATAGCGCCTGGAATCCAGTTTCGAAAACATCGAAACTCGTTCAGATGATGCGAGGATAACAGAAAACACTACGCGTCACTAGCCGATAACGAATCACACGGCAAGACTGGGTATTCCCCACAACGCTTCTGCCGCAGCTATGGCTGAACATTTTACACACTTCATGCATGTCCGACATTTGATAGAGTTAGAGGACGCGGCTAGGCAAGTAATTTATCGATTTTCTTGACCAGACCCCGTGAATTGTGGAACTGTCCTAAGCCCAGCGCATGAGGTTTCTTAAAGCCGCCCCTACACAGCATCGTCGTCCCTCTCCGCCACACACGTCGCACATTGCCTTGAGGGCTGGCGCTCACAGATCACTCTGTTCGGGAGTTGAAATGACGTCCTCCTAGGCCTACGCATTGTGCCTGTGCACCGACCAAGTCAAGGCAATGCACACAACCGCATAAGCGTCTGTGTCAAACCTGACGTGTCCACACTCCCTGCAAAAATAACAATACACCCGGGCTCTGATACCGGCTTCTAGTGCAGACCAGCCAAACGCAAATGCAAGCATTGAACATGAAACTAAACTAGGTTCCATGTACAATGATGCAAGCAAATACACCACAACGACGATGCGAATGAAAATGCATGCAAGAGAAGTAGTTGAGTCCATAGGCCGCCAGTCGGGCAAACACCAATCTAGACTTCAGAAGAAATAAACATGGCCCGACTACAACCAGCCGACAGTCTATATTGCAAACATAGTGAACGAATCAAAATTAAGGAGCGAAGGCTGGAGAGTGAAGATGCACTACGGCCAAGCCAAAGCAGTCATCCGCAAAAACAACGCCTTACTAGAACTAGGTCTACAGCAAACATGCACGTACATCTATTGGGTATTGAGGGAAAGCTACTCATTTGTATTTCTGATCAAAAATAGTATTGACATTAGAAACATTCCCCCTACCCCTCAAGAAAACCTTATAGATGTCGTAAAGGGAATAGGAAAAACTATCAACTATGAGATCAACGACACCGACATCAACAAATGTAGAAAAAGGGAGAAACTTTATAGAAGGTGGAAAAACAACCGAATATAAGACGTTCAGAAACAAATTGAACAAGGAAATAATGGCTCAAAAATCCTGTTTCTATAGAACCAAGTTCAGCCAAATCAGGTCAGACCCCCTTAAAACATCGGGTCTTATAAACGAAATTCGAAACTAAAACAAAGAACTTCTCTGGCAAAATGTGTCTCAATAATCTCGCTAGTGCATTTGCAAACAATTTTGGCACTCAGTTTAAAAACGTTATTCATCAATGCGACACTGCTACGTCGACACATACGAGTTCAACATTATCCAGATCAGTATTCGTTCAGGAAACAAGTTTCTCAGAAGTTTGAAGAATTATTCTTTCACTCAGCGATAACAAATCGCCAGGATTTGACGGGATAAGAGCCCGGGGTATAAAAAGACACTCGGACATATCCACCCAAATATTATGCAAATTTGTTAACCTTAGCATAAATCATTCCTTCAACTCTGAAAACAGCAGTAGTCCGGCCCATATACAGAGGGGGACCAAAAGCGAGCTCAACAACTACAGGCCGATTTCAATATTGCCGATAATTGAAATGTGCATTGAAGAGGTTGTAACAAAGAGGCTTCAAGACTTTATAGCTAAAAACTCGATCATACACAAGAACCAGTACGGCTTTCAGAAAAATAAAAGTATCAACGCAGGCCTAAGCAAAAGCTACCATGTACTAGTGCTGCTCGTGGATTTCAGCAAGGTTTTTGACACACTGAACCACGATAAGCTAATAGAAACGTTGGAAAGAATTGGCAAAAGAGATCTGATGGCAGATTGGCTAAAAGAATATCTAAGTAATAGACAAATCAACCACACGTATAGCCAAAAGGAACGCGTACAATATGGAGTCCCTCAAGGATCAAAATTGGGCCCGATCCTATTTATTTTATACACCAACGAGCTGCTAAGGGTTTTCAAACAGGCCATTCCATTCGCGTATGCAGACGATACGGCGATAGTGGTGCGCAATAGATCTTTGAACACAGCAACAGCAATTATGCAGGAGGAGTTTGATAATGCGGTTAAATGGTGTCATGATCACGGTCTAACGATCAACGCATTAAAAACAAAGATGATGCACATACGAAATCCGCAGTTCAAAGCCCGATTGAGATAGTGAAGAGATACAAATATCTTGGAGTCACCATCGACAGCAATTTCCTGTGGGACACGCATATCGATGAGTTACGCTTGAGCCTTAAAAAAGCTCTATATGCCCTTGCCCATCTAAAGTTCTATGCCAAAAAGTCTGTCTTGAGACAAGTAGACTATGCCCTAGTGGAATCGAACGCATCTGCAACACACACAAATAAGCTGAAGAAACTGCAAAACACTGCATTAAAAAAGATAAGTGTAGATAATCGGCGCAATGTATTTCAGCAGGAAAGGGTTAAAGTTCTTCCAGTAGATGAAATCTTTAAGATGACCCTAATACTGGAGTACTATGACGACACTAGATTCATCACACCAATTCAACATGGGATCAACGCAAGAAGACGGGCACAAGGTATGCTTCAAGAACCTGGATTCTGCAACAACTACGGGAGAAGACAGCTGAATTGCAGTGTACCAGAAGTCCTCAATACACTTCCACAAGAGCTAAAAAACCTCTCAAACTTAACAACTAGGAAAAAAACATAAAGCAATTTTTTCTAAATAAGAGTTCAAATATGTAAAAATATGTAGCTTCTATTTCAATCTAATAATCTTAATTTTTAAAAACCAATTAACTTATCCATGAATTGATTTCAAATAATCAAATGTTGAAATTCATTTGAACTATGCTTGCTTCCTAAAGTTAATTATAAAATTTTGAAGCTCGATCTTCTGCAGAAAAGCCTTCATAAGGCTTCGCGGAAACATATAACTATTGTAAAATATTCTCTGAAAATAAAAATGAATTGAATTGAATTTCTGCTATGCCAACCACTCCTGTTGTTCATGCTAATGTTCTCTTACGAGTGCAGGGGACTTATGTACAGTTGCATGTTACCCTCAGACGGCGAGGAGAAGCATTGTCAGAGACTTGAGAGGGGTGCAGTCGCGAATGTTGCTCGAGTCACGAATTGAACTCAGACGCTCCTAATAGTAGTCGACGCTTCTATCGACTATGGCAAAGCGCGAGGTGGCGGCCACAGATTCTTAGACACAGTTAGTTGTTTTTTCTTAAATTAAAAAAAAAAAAAACCTTCTCTAAAGGAGACACTCAGCAGCGGGACTATCATGATTGGGCGTTCGGAAGCGGTTGAAATACACGAATGTCCGTGAATAGGGGTGTCCCTTATAGAGGGGTGTCCGTAAAGAGAATTTTTGTTTTTCCTTCCAAGATTTGCACACTGCCTCATAGAGTCCAAGTAAAAACACAGATTTTTTATTTCTCGAATTTATTTGAATTTCCTTAAATTTCCCCTTTACTTGCTGGCTTTTGAGTTCTTGTTCTTGAGATACAAGCGTGTTCGCAGAGAGCTAGCCTTCAGATACTCGGCCAATTGCTTGGTCTTATCCACGTTGATGACTGCAATTGGAGTCGACCCAGAAGGCTTGGTGGTTGGTACAATATTCGGACCAGGTTTCTTGTTCACTACGTTTGCCTTGATTAATGGCGAAGGAGTCTTCGACACTTGACTCTGAGAAACGATCTTAATCGGTTTAGTTATGATTTCAACGTTCCTTATAATGGGCTTTGCTTTAGCGCTTGATGGTCCAGCTTCACATACTTTATTCCACCGTTTCACTGTTTGGAAGGGACCAACCTGAAGTACGGTCTCGTCTTCGTCTGTCGTTATATCGATCACTTGTAATACTGTTTTGGACTCATCTGAAAAGAAACATTGAATGTGATGATTAAGTGCTCAATGGTAAACCAATTCGTAATGTTGGAGACCCCTTTGCCAAAAAGCAACTGTAAAAGCAAGACTTGAATAGAAATTGAAGAATGTTAGCGCAAATGAAAAATGTGTGGCTGCTATTTGATGACGGCCGAGCTACGCAAAGTAGACACGTCTTGGACAAAATCTTTGACCGAATTCGACAAAGTGTATATACAGTGAGCAAAATAGGTCTAGGTACGTACATTGAATAAAAAATTAACAAAAAAAAAAAAAGCGATAACTTGGTAAAATTAATATTTTGTTGGACCTCCTTTTGCAGCAATAATTGCTAACAAGCGACGACGCATGGTCCTGACTAAAACTTTCGTTTCCTTCTATTCTATTTTTACCCATTCTGCCGCTAGCGATGATTTCAGTGTATCTTTCGATTTATCTGATTCTCCTGTCCAACAATTCCCAGACATCGATGGGATTAATGTCCGGTGATTGCGGTTGTGTTTTCAGCTGCTTACAGTTGTATAGTAGCCACTCTTTGACGAGATATTAGGTGTGTTTGGGGTCGTTGTCCTGCTGAAACAAGAACGTTCCAACGTCAAGCCTCGGTTTCTCCGCACTCTGCTTAAGATTTTGTTTTAGAATGCTTAAGTACAGTTGCTTGCCCATCACCATATCAATAAAGACAAGATTCCCCACTGCAGCTGCTGCTATACACCCCAAACCATCATGCTTCACTGTAGGAGTCATAAAGGGTGATTTTTTAGCTATTTTCTTTTTGGCAACACTGGTTTAAACAGCTGACGCACGCTTCGTGTTTTGTTTCACTGTCAAACATCTTCAGTTTGGTCTATAATTTAAGCATGAATCGTCTTACAAACGAACAACGCTTGCAAATTATTGAATTTTATCAAAATGCGTGCTCTGTTAAGAAAGTTCATCGCGCGCTTCTTCCATTTTATGGTCAGTTTAGACGAAGCTCATTTTTGGCTCAATGGGTACGTAAATAAGCAGAATTGTCGATTTAGGAGTGAATATCAGCCAGAAGCATTGCAAGAGCTACCACTGCATCAAGAAAAAGTCACAGTTTGCTGCGGCTTATGGGCTGGTGGCATCATTGGACCGTACTTCTTCAAAGATGATGCGAATCGTAACGTAACGGATAATGGTGGGGGCTACCGTGAGATGATATCCAACTTTTTTTTGCCCAAAATGCAAGAGCTTGACGTGCATGACATGTGGTTTCAACAAGATGGTGCCACATGCCACACAACACGCGCAACAATGGTCTTATTGAGAGGCGAGTTCGGTGATTTAATGTTCGGGGCCGGTCAATTGACCGCCTAGATCGTGCGATTAACGCCTTTCATGTCTATACAGACAAGCCCGCTTCAATTGACGCATTGGAAGACAACATTGAAGCATTTATTCGTGAGATACCGGCCGAAATGTTGGAAAGAGTATGCCAAAATTGGACTAAGCGGATGGATCATTTGAGGCGCAGCCAAGGTCAACATTTGCATGAAATAATCTTCAAACATTAAATTATATGGACCGTACTATCGATTCAAATGAAGATTTCATGCATTTTCTGAATTTTATGTGTTTTTTTTTTTTGAAAAACTTTCCTATAGCTTTAAAAAAATCCCCCCTTTATTTTTTACATTCAGAGCTTCATTGGACCTCCTCCACTCTTTTCGAGCACCATCGGATCCAAAAATTACTATATTTTGATTCATCACTAAATAATACTGCATCCTAAAGTGAATCTGGCTCATCCACAAATCGTAATGCGAAAGCTAACCTTGCGTGGTGCCTAACGTGGTGTTCGAGTTTATACCCATGTCGGTGGAGCACATTTCTTACCGTTTGGGGACGAACATTTTTTCCTGAACTCTGTAAAAGATCTTCTTTTAATATAGGGGCTGACTTTTTCGAATCCGCCTTCACAGACTTCAAAATTTGGCGGTCTTCTCTATAAGATAACTTCTTCGGTCGACCAGGCCGAGGTTTGGAAATCAAATTACCGTTGCTACCGCATGAATTAAAAATTGTTTCCACACTGGAATGTGGTTTACCAATAATCCGATTTCGCGAAGAGGCTTTTTTTAAAGTACAATTTTATTAAAGTTCCGCGCACCTCAATAGGAATTTCGCGACCACGTCCCATTTTGACCGTTCTTTAAGGTACTTAACTCGGAAATGATCATTCCACTGCGACAAGAAGTGTTCGTTAAATCAAAACTAGGAGAAAATAACTAGCTGCCGTTATATTTGCAAAAACAGGATCGATTTAGAGGAATATAATTGAGGGAAAAAGGAACTGTACGTAAACTTATTTGGTGTGATTTTATGCTGTTTTTTTTCTTCTTATCTAAGTTTTGTGAGCTCGGTAATGGTAACTGAATCACATTTTGTCCAAATTTAAACTTAATTAGTAGATAAACGAACTAAGGTCACTGACTTATTTAAATATGTTTTTTTTAAGAAAAAATAAAAGTGTGTACGTAAACTTATTTTGCTCACTGTATACTTCTAAAGTGCTGCACACTTGAGTCGTGTCTTACATGGAAGTGTCTCTCAGTTCGCAGATAACGGGTACGGGTAGAATTTGCAATGTTTTTAATCGTTTATTCGTGAATTTTTGTTAAGATTGAAATTAAACGGATAATAATGAAACTTTTGGCACAGCAAGAGGTACAGGAATATTTTTGATCGTATTTGCTGAAAATCTGTCATTTTTGAATTCCTTCGCTTTAGCAGTTCGCGGCTCACGTGTACAGCACTTTACCCAGATGAACAAATGAAACGCCAATCGTATGAAAGCATATTTTTGAGAGGAAGCTTAAGTCTAATAAAGCAAAGCGAATACAGTCGACCCATAAGTCGAATAGTCACGGGCACAAACAGGGGAAAAATTCAGTCTTGGGTCTCTTCAAGTTTCAATATCATTTGTTGGACTTAAAGCTGTTCGACTTACAGAGGTTTGACTGCACCTGTAAATGAAAAGAAAATGTTTAATAAATGCCATTAAAGACCCATAGACGTTCTCCGGGGCGTTGCCCTTCATGATATAGCTACCTAGTAGTCGGATGGAATCTATTGTTCTTTTGGAATAGTTAATTTCGAAGATAAGCATGCATCTTCTGTAGAGCTAGTTTCTGTAAGGTCTGTGAAGTAGCTGTCGAGCCGTCTAAAAGTAAAGCAAAATTTGCCAAGGATGACATCCCATTGCTCTCTTTGGAATGTCCTTCGCTGCTTCCAAGTTGTTCCGTAGAGAAACAAAACAAATGACGATCTGCCACACTGATAGAACGATCTGGCCTAAGTTGTATGAAAGCAGCTCCATCACAGAGGTTTATCAGGCAAATGAGCATCGTAATAGGTGTCTCTTCGGGAGCACACGCGCACAGGCTATATTTAGAAAGCGATGGTCTACCGACCTAAACATCATTCCGGATATTCAGTACGGATTTCGGGAAAAACATTCAACGCTACATCCTCTAATGAAGTCCCACCAAGATGTTGTAGCTGGACTGAAGAAGAACGAAGTCATCATCGTCTGCTTCCTGGACGTAGAAAAGGCCTTCGATACGGTCTGGATTGAGGGACTCATCTACAAGCTGAACCAGACGGGTTTCCCCTCCAACCTCATCAGATTAATTAATAGCTTTCTGCATTCCAGAAGATTCTACGTCTCAGTTGAAGGCCGCAAGTCAACAGAGCGGAGCACCAAGGCAGGAGTTGCACAAGTTTTTAACATCTACACGGCAGATCAACCACATCCAACTGACACAGTAACATGCTGTCTATTCGCAGATGACTCTCTGACTTATGCCGAAATCCAAACAGCGAACAAATTTCACTACCTCCACCAAACGGGGTATTCGTATCAATGCTGGGAAATTGGTACTTATGTGCGTAAGGAGACCAGAGGTGGATACAGATCAGCAGTCAAATATCGAAGCATAAAGGTACGAGAGTGGCCACTAACGGTACAGAAATTCTTAACAAACGAAAAGATCAAGTATCTTGGCGTCAACTTCACGGAAAGGTTGAAGTTCAACAGTCATGCGAAATTGACACTTAAGAAGGCCAATCTAGGCTCGCATCGCATCTATCCCTTGAGGCGCAAGCAAAATGGATTAAGCCAGAGTACAAAGCTGCTGTTACACAAGCAGCTTATACGGCCGATCTTAACGTACGGCTTCCCAATCTGGCACACTATTTCCAAGTAATTTTCGAAAGAAAAATACTGCGAATATGTACCGGACTTACCCTCGACAGGGACCGTCAAAGGCACCACAGCAACAATAGGCTTTACGACCAAGCACACAGCATCCCCCTGCAACAGTACATGGTGACACTGTTCAGAAAGCAGCTACCAAACATCAACAACCATCCTAACGAGAAAATCAGGAACTTGAGAGACAAAATCCCCGGGCAACACTATACTTTTCAGCATCCAACTTCTTCTAAAATTCTTGCCAGAAAGGGCCCAGACTCTTGACTGCCAGACATCTACTTAAGCTTGACTCGCTTGCCCACACATAATGGTTGTCCGACTGGCACATGATGGAATTATGGCCTACTCTCGATCCGAGACGATCACACAGTCTGATCAGAATGAGTAGGCCGAATCTCAGAACTCTTATCGACGCCGTTTCTGGGAACTACGTAATTGAAACTTACGCCTCAAAATTGGCCCTACATAGACTATAAGAATGTGGAGAAAAAGAAGAAACGTGGAAGAGGTAGAGACTGTCAACCAGCAGCAGAAGTCACCCAGGGACTTACTTTTTATTCAAAAAACAAACCTGGTCAACCTCAACCAAGCAGTATTAGTGTCATTCAACTTCACCGCTTTATCTAAACCACCAACTGGTTTGTGGAGTAGGATCGATTAGATCTGTGGGACCTACTCTGTGACTGGTGCTGCCGGCAGTCAGCCACTCCAAACTAACCTTCCCACATGATATCTCTGCACTTGCATAGGGACCTGGGTTCTCTTGAGTCTCATATGTGGAGGATCGTGAATTCATGTGACTTTCTAGAACTTGATACCAAAAATGAACCGTCGAGTTAATCGTTCACCATCGCTGGTCTACAACATTTTTGGATCTGACATAGAAACAAACATTTGTCTGGGTTAAACGTAATTTTTATTTTGAACATGATCCCTTTTGAAGTTTTTACACTTTTCCCAGTGATGCCCTAACGTCTGTCATTCGCCTCTGTCTGATTCTTGGAAATGAGCGTTTACGCATGTGATGACTTCCTCGTGCCATGGCACTGAGTGTTGGATCTGAAGACGAAGGCAGAGGCTCAGCCGATTCCTGTGTAAACTCCTGCTCAGCAGATTTCTTCGGTCACAGCCCCTACTTCTCATGACGACACAATATCTGCAATAAAATAAACAAAATGTAATAATTTCGGAGATGAGGACACGATACCAGATGATGAGAACATGTAGCGTAGTTTGGTAGGCGCCATATTGCATCTGAGGAACAATTTCCAGACGTAATATGCCTGAACTCATGGGAAGCCAAATTTCAACGATTCTCATGAATTGAGTAGTGTGCACTCGCTTGGCAAATTAAGCTTACCTTGCATTTTGGCAAGTCGAACAATAATATGCTGTGGGGAATGGCACAGTCGGTGATCGGTGATGGAACAGAATAGAAGTCGTTTTAACTAATCTACAACAGACCCCAGACCACAATCGTTTAACTTTCCTAGCATGCTACGGCTGGATGGGGCATTGGGTTAAGTGCCTGTCCTTGGTTAGTGGAGTCCCCAGTCCCCAGTGAAAGCAATGTTAATACGCGTTCATCTGGTCACTGGAGTAGTGGATTGGTGGTAGTCTAACTGTGAGTCCATTGTGAATCAACATGGTCTAAGTATGCTGGTGAGTTCACATTCCTACCTACCTTCCTGGCATGCATAGTGTGACACACCACAACAACTACGGACCTTAGAACATGATTATCTCACCCATAGAAGCATCCCAGAAAGTCTTCATTCTGTCAATCAAGATGTCTATTAACAAGGACACGAAAACAGCGAGGCCAATGAAAAGGCAGACGGCCAAGCAGACATCTGCGCTAGTACTCCTTTTATTGGACCTTTCTTTCTTCCAGCACTTCCAGTAAGATCGACAAATAAATGCCGCATCAAATTTTGGAACAGTCAGGAGGGAGTTTGGCTTGATCCCAAGAGAACCAAAAACTAATCAAGCCTGTCCTAAGGATCATCGGTCACTTGCTGGACACATTTCATGCAACTCCTGTCCATCTGTACAAAATTGCTCACAGCAACTCGGAAAATCGTAGACACATTGAGACAATGAAAGGAAACGATGGGACACATCTTCATCGAGTGTTTTATTCTGACATCAAGCCTTAACAGGAACAGTATGCGCGTGTGTGTGAGGTGGTGGTTCCCCAAATGAGCACTGAGTGCCGTTTTGACACTACAACTCTAAAAGTGGAATGACGATGTGCATTCAGAATCATCGTTCGGTCTCCAGGAATATTATCACTTCTTTGATGTTCATTTTGGATGCCTAGAGTCTCTGGCATGCTATGGACTAGAGCATGACCGGAGCAGACTATCAAGACATTCTATCTAGAGAGATTATCAAATTCCTCAAGGTAGCTCGAAAGTACTAGATCAAGAATGGAGGCGTAATAGCTCTATTGAGGTCGCGGTGCTATCTCATTTATACCGTCACTCCCCATTTCCTTCAATTCAATAGCATTTACATAGTTCAACGTGTCAGCTGGAGATGGGACATGAAAATACCCTGAGCAGCACATCATTTGTCTTCAAACATCAACAGAGGAAACTGCGTGACCTCATTAATCTCAATAAGAGCTATTCAGTCGAAAATACGTCCCAAATATCCGAGGGATTCTTCAAATAACAGGCCGAACGCTAGGGGGAGAGCTCTCAAAGACAGAGCAGGCTGCTTTCACCTAATTTCCTTGAGGCTTAATTTAATGCAATAAGACAATCAAAGCGTGAGAAATGATGTAACATTATGGATGACTCAGCTGATGGCTGGCATAAGAGAAGCGATGTGCGGTGTGTGAAAGTGTGGCCAACTGAAGGCTTGCCACTCTAAAAAGACGAGCGCAGGGGTATGGATCAAGTGATTTGTGGACACGTACATCGAGAGAAAAGTTCTGCGTTCAATCTTAAGTCTTGTTTATAAACGTTGATGGTTGTTGGAGAAGTAGATCTAAGCACCAACTGTACGGGCTGTACTGCAAAATGAGCCTGAACGCCTGGTTTCGTCTACTAAGTCAACGTCTGAGATTGCTAGGCCATGGACTGCTTCAGAGCCAAGACTCTTCGACTCCGAGGATGCCCAAATCGATGGCTGAAACATGTGGAAAAGGGCCTCAACCTGACTTTAGCTCATGCCAGCTTGAGAAGCTTGTTTAATGAGGCCCAGGTTCACCCTGAAGAACATACAGCGTTCGTTTGATCCACAAATCTTGACTAAAATATAGCCGTATACGAGTGAGACAAATTTAAGGGAAATAAAAATAAGTATGACCATTTTGACATATCATATCTTCGTCCTTTGTCGTCCCACAAGATCTTGTAAAATCAAGAACCCACGCCTTTACTGAATGTAAGAACACATCTGAACACCTAACTGACCAATCAATGTCCTCTTCAGTTCGCTCAGACATACCAAACAACGACGCTACTTAGATGTCACTAACGAGCAAAGCAGCCCAAAATCCAAATCGCTCAGTATATAAATGAGGCAACGGTAGTAGTAATGGATGTTGATTTACTTAACCCTTCTTGCGATCTTAATAAAACAGAGTGACCACAAAGGGATCACCGCGAGCCAGATTCATCTGTTGATGAAGTAAGGAAATTAGATGTTGTCAAGGAATGCGCCCATTTTCATCGTCGCCATCACCACCATCAATAACAATGAGGGGACATAATTGGACAGAGAAAGACATATGATTGGTCACATAATTTTTCCCCTTACTCTCTTGGTCGTGTCACTTTCACAAATTCGTATTCCCTTAGTCACTTCATGTGTCATTGGTCAATCGACCGACGATCGTGTGCATTTCCTTAGTCACATTCCATGAACAAGTGAGATAAAGTGAGAGATATTTTGTCACTTGGCTGACGCTATACGACGTATGATACTATTCCTTAGTCATCCCTGCACCGAAAGGATACCTATGCACCTCATCATCATCCAGTTGATTGACTGTGCGTACTGCGAGATATGGTGCATAAGTGGCTCCAAAGGTCAATATCAGCTGATAGTAGGCATCCTCGGGGCTTACACGGATTTTGCCAACTGGTCGCTTTAATAGAGGATAATTCCAATCACACCCAGAAGTCCATTGTTTTAAGAAAACGAAACGTTTGCATTTTACTTCTTCTTGGGCTGTCATTGAAACGTAATCCACCACATGTGCGAACCACCATATCCGTGTTCTGAACCAAACACATTCAAAAATTACACAAATTATCAAATACAACCACCGAATTGAAATTTATCCCATTTGAAGACACAAATCTGCAGCTCTCTATGTTTTGGTAAGAGGATTTGATTGGTTTTTTGTCACCTCACTCGAATTCAAGAATACAGATTTTGTAGGAGGCTTGAAGATAAGAGAACAAGGGGGAGTGAATATCCGAAGTGGACCTGGGCCTAGATTCTAAAGCAACAACTGGTGCTGAGCGTGCTATTGTTCAATCACGAGTGGATGCCACCTACAGTTGTATGTCGACGAAGTTTGAAAAGCTTTTTCTAGATACGCATACCCTTTAACCAGCATTAGCGACTCGAAAGATTTGGAGTCGTTAATTATGAAAGTTGCTCAATACGGGAATGAACGACGAATGATGCACTTCGCCACGACCACATATTTATGGTAATTCCCGGCTTTGAATCAAATGAAGAAAAGATCTGATCGGTGTGGTTAGGTCACAGTGGTTAATTCTCTTTCAAACACTCCAATGGGCTTGGTGAGTTATTTAAGTTTGAGGAAGATCCGAAATATATTTGATCCGAACTTCGAAAAGTTTCGTGTAATTTTTGTTTGTTGTAAGACTCGCTCGCACACCACCTGGGAGAAAATATTACGATCGACACTTTCACTTCGAGTTATTAGGTATTAGGAATTTGTCCACCAAATTTGGACCGAAAGTGAACTCGACAAACAACGTCTTAGTGGAGATTCGATGTACAATGCCTTTCGTAACCGATGCCACTTCGATTGCAAAATTATGCTGATCTACAAAACTTTTATTTTGCCAGTCCTGATGCATGGATCCGAAAACTGGCCGATATGCAGAACAATTGAGCTGATTCTTGGTGCCTTCGAAAGAATAATTCTGCATCAAATATATGGTCCTGTCTGATAAAAAGGTGAATGGAGGAGCTGTACCCAGATGTGGATTTAGTTCGGAAGGTCAAAATCCGTCGATTGTACTGTAGCGGCCAAATCGACCGAATCTCTGGTAAGGTTCACGGTCGACAAACAGCTTGTTGTTGATGACTGGAAGCAGCGTAGCCAGGACCATCAGCGATGGATGCCAGCAATAACTCAGACTCAGACCCGGTCAGGGACGCAGGCTTGATCAGTAAGCAAGAAACGATAAATTTAAATCAGGTGTGGTTGTATATCTTTTTTTGGGACCAGACAGCCCGATCTGAGAATGAACACGATTTGGTAAATAGGTCAAAAAATAACTCAAGGCCGTTAGTGGAGGTGCCAGTCAGCTTTAACCTCTATGGCACTTGACTTAATGTACACACCGTAAAATTCGAAAACTACGGTGTCGTGTACGAACGCAGTATCGTAAGTTGGATATAGAGTCGCTTTCTAGAATATATCTCGGGCAAAGTGAGTCATCCATCTTTCGTAATCCAATTAGATCAAGTGGAACTTTGCAACAAGTTCACATACCAAGTTAAGAACAATTGTGGATATTTGACAAATTTGGTTGGAATAGCAGTTTCGTGTCCGTAAACTGGAGTATAAATGGCGGTTATTTGTGCAGGCCTACACTGCAGTGTCTGTCAATTAATCAACTAGCCTTGCTTAGAAGCTTGCATTAATGCAGCTGCTGATGATTCCACGGTTTTCGATTATATTCTCCGCTTAACCATCAATTGTTCGAAAATTGAGTTGGATCGTTTTGGATGGGTATTCGACGAACTCCAGTTTTATTTTCTGTGGTTTCTCTTAAGTTACTCATCCTTTATGTCAGACTTAGATGTCACTAACGAGCAAAGCAGCGCAAAGTAACAGCTACAGCAAAAGTAGCAATTTAGAGAAGAAATGTAGTTTATTCTTTTAAATATACTTCCATTTCAGGAGAAGATGAGTTCAACCATGGACCTCGTCTATAAGCATAACTTTAGTGTACGTAAAATATGAATAGCCATCTAGGGTTAGTAAAAAAAAATGATATGGAAACAGGCGAAACTAGAACATCGATATCCGGATCGGATATGGGTTCCGAAGTGCTCATTGGCCTAGCCTGTGCCTCATTTGGAAACAGGCGAAACTAGAACATCGATATCCGGATCGGATATGGGTTCCGAAGTGGCCATTGGCCTAGCCTGTGCCTCATTTGGAAACAGGCGAAACTATAACATCGATATCCGGATCGGGTATGGGTTCGGAAGTGGTCATTGGCCTAGCCTGTTCCTCATTCTGTACTCTCATGAGCAGGGGAGACCTACTTATTCTTCTTCTTAGAGCGCTTAAGTCCGAAGTGGGCGTGGGTCTCACCCAGCATGCATTTCTAGTTTTCATCTGTGTTTCCCCTCGACTAGTGTGCTCCAGCTTATCCTCTGTTGCGTTAGCCCACAGGCTCAAAGTCAAAGAGGGAGATACCTACAGTATTGTTAAATAGTGGCATCAAAGTTATAGTCAACCTTGTTCTTCTTTTTCTGGGCTGCAATAAAACCCGAAATTTCAAGTTCAAGTCCCCAACAATCACCAGTCCCCCTTCGATCCTGAATCACTAGTATCGCGCTGGTTCCCTCCTAGAAAGGCTCACCTAAAAAAGAAAAACACGTCAGTGACATGGCTTAGAAAAAAATTGTGAATTACTTACACTCCAGGGCACACTCTGAAATGGGAACTGGGCAAAATTGCAAGAGCCAAAGTCAAAAAGATTTTCGAGAAAATAAAAAAAAACAAACCACTGTGTTTTGACATATTGACAATTTATTTGTATTGCTTATCTTCAATATGTATCGATATAAATATATATATATATTTACGTCTCATAGTTAAAAAAAAGTATGTATGTATATATATATATAAAATGTCCATATACTGTTCCATATGAAAATCATAAAAAAAAAATGTGTGGATATGCAAAAATAATATTCGTAATTGTTGAAAAATATATATTTATGTGTATATACGTAATGATTAACCTTGCTAACTGTGCAGAAGATGTGAAACCTAAATATCTAATAATATCCCAATGGGTCACGTGTAAAGAGTTGTGTGTCTTTGCCAAAAAAATTTATAAAATTTAGATAAATTTAACATTCAATCAATTTAATCGCCTTTTTCATAGAAAATGTACATCATTCGAAATTTTGACTCCCGCTGTGCGTGACTATACACACGGGCGGGACAAGCCAAAGGAGACACTTTTGTGTCTGAGAAGTGTGCGCTTATATTTCTTTTCTTAACAAATTTCCCTTATGATATGAATACAATTTAAAAAAAAATAATATATACGTATATGTTATATGGTTGAGAGCATAAGACCTACGAGCTTATTTGTCTAACGAATAAAAAATAATAATTATTATTGTAAAAAAAAGGTTTTGGTATATATTTTTTCTTTCTTCTTAAAAGTTGTTTGATTTCGTTTTTAAATTCTCTAAACTAGACAAGTTTGTTCATCCTTTCCGGTCATGTTTTGTTCGGGTGTTAGTGATTTCCTCTTTGCAAACTTTTCTTCGCTTTCTACAGTAAGTCCTTCGTTTCATTCAGACACACGAACGAGATACGAAGCAAAAGAGTCTTAGAATAAATAAATAGTATAGTAGATTTGGCCATTCTTAATACTTTTCTCTAACAAAAGAATTCAGCGTTTGTTTTTGTTCAAGTTGATCTTACAAACTACTTAAAGAGGAAGTATACGTTTTTTTTTTTTTTTTGTATTTTTTAGTGAAATATATAAAAAAAATTCTTTAGTGTAAAGCAGTCTTTCTAGTTGTTGCACGCACACAAAGAGGAAAGTCAATATTGTCTTATTGGTCTTAAGTCTGCCTTGACGTGGATAACGAGTATATGATAGCATGTATGTTTTGCTTGAGTTCACCTACCGATGGACTGCTGAGTATAATGTAGATATTGTATGTGTTTATGTGTGTTTATGATATATGATTATTTATGTACGTATAATGTTTTAAGGCAAATATATTTATAGTCAGTACTAAGCACCTTTTGTGTGATAACTTCAACATATCGTAAATAACAAGTTTATATTTTATGGTATTGTTGACGTGAAATTCGAAGAGTTTTTCAGTTAACCCAAGGACGTTTCAAATGGTGGCGTGTGAACGATGAATGTAGGCACTTTCGTAAGGACACCCATTGAGTGGGAAGGGGAGATCGGCAAAGCCATTCCAAATCGATTCGCAATTTAAAGCTGAATAATCGCATCTGCAGTTAGATGGGCGTACAATTGGTGAGTCTTTCAGATAGAATGGTAATCGGGTTTTTAAATTGAAATATAGCACGGCCTGGACATGAGACAATGTTTCTTTCCTTCGGTTTCAAGAATCAAACAGTGTCGCTGGTAATGAGTTGAAGGCGCGGCATTGCCAAACAATACAATCAACACATAACTCCAAGAATTCACTTAATCCTAGGTAGTGTCTGAAGCATCTTGAAAGATGATGGACATTGTGTCCAAAACTATAGTTTGGCTTGTTCTGTCAACAATGCAGTTCGTGAGTGACATCACACATCAATTGACATCAATTTGGAAAAAATTTTAACGACCATTACCACGTCGCGCACATTTTGACTCAATCCACTTTTTGCTCAGTTTGAATATATTCTTGAATTTCATACGAGGGTCTGACCGATTTTTGACTGATTGAGTCGTTTTTTCGTCACTTTTCGAATACATACGAACAGTGTTTTGAGTCGTTACACTTCATCAGTAAAGTTATAAAAAAAGGCTGTTCCTACAAATTTAAAGAACAATTAATTGAAGAATAAACTCTTCATGACGGAACTCATGGCATTTCAATAAAATGGTGAACAGATGAGTCAGGGGCAAGCTTCGACAGCAATCGCTCGTCTCAAGCGTGACGCTGTCCTCAGATGGGTGGAGATGACCCAGAGATTATGGCGGCACCGAAAGGCGAAGTTTAAGAAGCTTCTTCTCATAGTCAGCGACTCGTGAGAGGTGGAGTCCTGAATTTCGTGTCAGTAATTGAACCTAGACAAGCATCGGAGAGTCTTGTCTCTTGTCTGTGTGATCAAATAACACAAAAATCTTGTGTGACAAAGTGACTCAAGCAAAAAATTGGTCTGCAAATTCTGTCAAAAGTCTTAACTTGAGATTGAATTAAGCTTAAAGTCGCCACAGAGGGTAATTTACTTTAGCTTGGTTATAGTTTAGGATTGGTTTAGTTTGGTTATAAAAACTCAGGAAAGACGAACACATTATACTCAAAATCGAGTATCGTTAGTTTGTGGAACTGGTGTCAGTGAAGTGAAAGTGCCCACGCAGGTCGGAATCAAACCAAAGGGCAGCTCAGGAGATCTGAAGACGCTCTTATGGCGCACGACTCTTTCACTGTAAAATTACTGGGATGAATATTTGGTTTTGGGTGAGGTTGTTTATAGCACTCCTGCTTGACTTCTACTGTTATGAACATTCTCAAATGATTACATCTTCGATGCGTATTTAAGAGGTATTCACGATATTTTTTTCTGTTTCTTTTTGTAGCCAGTGGGCTCATGAAGAACTGAAGTCAACCATTATCAGCAGCAAACAATGGACTCTATGCGGTGTCGAAACGACGGAATTTGAGAAGATTTTTTCAGTGTCAGTGAATCAATCCAGATTCAAACCGATGATCCTTAGCACATGAGCCGTCACACTTCGGTCAAAACAGCTGCAATAAGCTCGCGATAGCAAGTTCAGCTACATGCACTTCTTTGTTAAAAGCATTTCATTCTAGAAAGGAACAAATCTCAGCCAATTAGAGCTTATTAAATTACAACTTGATCATATGCAATTACTCTCTATAATTTAAATATTTCATTTATGAGCTGACTACGAATAGCGAACTCTGACAATTCATTCATATGGAGTTTTCTCACTTGCAGCGAGCAATGGGTACAATTTGGGCAAACACACACAATTTGTGGATCGCGTTTGCCTCTCTTGTGTATTGCGAGCTCAGCTTGAAAGTTTGACTGATTCATTCGTGGAGAAAAAATAATTAATTATTGTTTTTTTATCCTCATCTTTTTGCATACCGAGAGGTATAGCTTTTTGTTTGCATTCGGTGGGAGTTGTTTATTTCTGAAAGGTCGCTGCTCATATGAATGGCCTTAAGCCTGTATGACACTACCTTCTTTCCGTATTTTGAAGAACACTACGGAAAGTGCACCAATGAATTTGCAACTAAGTATGCGTGCGTTCACAGAAATATAAAAAGTGTAACATTCTTCAGCCACTGGCAGCTTCATTTGACATTTCTGCATTTGTTTGAAAACCAAATACATTCAGACAGTTTATGATGCCTTCCGAAATAGTTGCCTCTTTGCAAGAAAATCTTGTTGGCTGCCCAACTTCTACCTCTCTTGCCCCTTCAAATTGTAGACAATCATTTTTTTATATCGCTTTCTAAAGCCAAATCAGAGAACGGCATTTGCGTTATTTCGTGAACAACCGTCAAAAACTCATGAATAACTGTCAATAAACCTCGGAAATTCGTCGATGGACTAGGGGTCAATCAGCTCTGAAGTTGGGCATCTCTATAATGCTGCAATTCTGACGCGGAGGAAGTGCAGTGTCTTACGGCATGTTTACGTGTCATTCATATGAGCAGACTCCGAATCGCGAACTTCGAAGAGTGTGTCACTTCATGCAAATGGAGTTTTCTCATTCGCAGAGATCTACAGAGAGAAGAGAGAGAATACAGACACTCTATCGAGAATCTTTTGGTAGTGAATTTGTGGATCGTGTGTGTATTGAGTTCTTAGCTTGACAGTTCTGATTGATTATATAGGGACCTTAAGCAAATTATTGCTGAAAAAAAAAAAACGACTCAATCCGCAAGTATAACTTTAAATTGGCAGTTTCCGAATGTTAGCATTCGCAGTTCGTAGCTGACACTGAGCATGACACTCTATACGAACAGATTCCCTATACGAACGTAGGGAAATACCTTCTGCCGTACAACAAGTTCCAATAAGCCACTGAATAACGATTATATTCTGATCAAAATGTCCTTGGGTTAAAAACGTATCCTTTCACATGCAATCTCTACAACATGGCTTCTACTTAAAATTTCTTAAATACAACAGTTTCGTATTCTCTTTTATTTTTGTTTTTTTTTTGCTCTTTTTCTCAAGTTTTACTTATACAATCACAAAAAGGATTTGACTTACATTTTATGATCTTTTTGATTATGATTTGATACATTTCTCTTAACAAATATTGTCTCTTGTATCTTGCAAGTAGTGTATAACTTATGACTATCGATTACGGATTATATGAATATTCTTAAAACAACAACAATAAGAAGCTGGTTGATGTAACTTGAAAATAATTGTTTACATAACTCTTTCCTTAACTTTCACAGATTTGCCAAAAATTGCAAGTTTCTTATAAAATTACAAATAAACTAGAATTTAAACAATCTTAGAAGGGGAGGGTTTGAAAACGGACTTCAAGGGATGTGTTCACCTCTGCAAGAGAATATGCAGAATGCACTCTGTGTGTTGGAATGAGATTCGGTGAAGTTTTGAGTGATGTGATGCGAAAATTGATTCTACATTTAATCCTTTGGCAGGGACCCGATTCATGGTTGGTCTAATGGTTTAGAAAAGGGGATTCTCCATTTCTACATTTAATCCTTTCGCAGGGACTCGATTCATGGTTGGTCCAGAAAATGGGAAGAAGGACTACAGTTCCTGGTCGTTTGATTGTGTCTACGTCGAATTATTCGCGTTATAAGTCGGTGGAAAATGCTTTAAGTCTCACTTGCTCATGTCTTGCAAGAAATCAATGCAAACGTGTTCCTTCACTCGGATCCTCATCTCAAGTTGTTCAAAGAAAGCTTTATGTGCTGATTGATGAATGATTATGTAAATGGAAATTTGAAAAGATGACTATTTGTATTTCCGAGGGAGACGAATGTCCCTTTGCTCCGAAGTTGAACACACACGGCTTGTTAGAGAACAGAGGCAATTTTTGTGTTCACTGAACATTCTTCGCGTGTTATGGTCCACCGTCAAAGCAGACAAAGGGTATAAAGGACATTTGAATCAATCAGCATAATCTGGACGCTGTGTTTTTTTCAGGAGTGTGAATAGAAACGATTGCTTAGAAATCGGCGGTCGCATGGACGTGACTCTCCCAACATTCGGTAAATGCCCCTGGTTACGTTCCAATTTTGAAACGACCCTAGAAGCCTTTAACATGTAAACAAAAATTGTTCAAGCCGGCACTATTTTACAGAAGGCAATGTGCCAGATGTGTCAAATATTGCAGCATGTTATCCAGTCAACAACTTGGCATGCATGCTGGAGAAGAGTGCAGACTCAAAGCAGAAGAGTGCTAAAATATGATTAGAAGTTAGTCAGGGTACAGTTGTGTCTGCTCATGATTGAATGAGTATTTCAAAGCGATCAGAACCAGAACACCCTTCCGTTCAGTAAATTCTTTAAAAAGAAAAAAATCAATCTTCATTATATCTCACCTCTCTTCACTATCTCACCTCTCTCTCAACAAATGTATGAAATCCGATTTCGAATACGAAGCAAATTTCAAAAACGTATTGGCAAATCTGGAAAGGAGTTTGATTTTAAATAATAGAAATATTTATGGCCTACAAAGATGACTACAATACGATATCTTACAAACTAAAGCTGTTCCCCCTCGAAACATACATCAACCAAAATCCAAAGATGTGGATGGGGACGAGGGAAAGTCTTCGAATCAATGCAAGAGGTTAGTTACAAGTTCGTCAGGTTGCACGTCATCAGTCGACAGACGTAGCAACTTAGCAACGACCTAACTTACAAACAAACAAAAATCTAAATTAAAAATTCAGTCTTAAGACAAGTAAACATAAAATTATTTAAAAAAAAAAACGTGGACAATTCTAAAAAAAATGCTTAAGTGCCTTATAAAATCAGTCAGCAGAAGTATATAGAGATCAGGGATATAAATGGATAAAAAAGGAATAATTTAAGTTTTCTTTTGGAATAGCAACCCAATGGACTGCGTTTGGATTCGATCGTTTTCTTAATCTTTAGTCTGCCTAACCACCTAGGTGTGTAATGCTGTTGCGAACACAGCACCGACTACGAAAAGCACTAACAAAAGTTTGAAATGAAATGAAGATCACCACGTTTTGATGGAATTAGCCTGGATTGCTTGGGGCAGAGGGCAAACAAAAACGGACAAATCTCAATTTCGGGGACAAAAAAAATATTCACACAAGACAACAAAATAAGATACATACTACGAAGTACGAGCACATACAAAAATTGAATGAGAAGATGTTGAGGTGTTCCTGTGCACATAACCGCCTGGTCTAGAAGGCCTTCTCGATTTTTGATTCGATTTTCGATTCCATTTTGACCTCACGCTGTTGAGAGTATTTAGAGCGACGTTTGCTGGCCAATTGTGGCAAATTCGAGTGATGCTTGCGGACGTGGACGCCCAGATTCCCTCGCTGCTTGGACTTGTATGGGCAGTAGGGGCACTGGTGAGCTGGCTCCTTGCCGCCGCATTCGACATTCTCGTGACGACGTAAGGTTGATTTCCAGCGATATTTCTTGCCGCAATGACGGCACTGATATGTTGGCTCCTCGTTTGAATTGGCGCCACCGTACTCGCCGAGCGAATACTCGAGATGTCTCAAGGCTTGTGCTTGGGCTGCGATCATGAACTTCTGCGACTCATCCGACATGTAGTCGTTCGTTGTGGTCGGCATGGAAAAATTCACTTGATTGTTGTAGTTTAATTTGGACCCCTCCATTAAGTGGATGTCATCGAAGCCGGAGTACCTGCCGTCGTCATCATCGTCGTCCTCGTTGAAATCGGACTCGCTCTGGTCGTTTTCGTTTTCGTTTTCAGATGTGCGACTCTCTTTGCGATTGAAACGGTCGAACAGGAGGGTTTTGTTCTGTCCACTCAGTGGCTGGACGCTGCCGCCAGACTGATTGTTGTGCGCCAGTGGCGAAAGGCCCGATTGTTGCTTGATAATGTCCTGAACTCTCAGCTGCTGCTGAAAATTGTGGTAGCCATCTCGGAGGAGAGCGGCAGCTATAGCAGCGGCTGCAGGAGCCCCTGCACCTATTGTTGCTGGTGGTGGCTGAATTACAGAAGCGGGAATCGGAACGATTGGCTTAAGGTCTGCGGGCGGGACCAAAACCGAAGTAGGAACAGCCTGTATTGGAGTGTTCTCCATGCTCGACAAAGCTACCGCAGCGGCGGCTGCAGCTGCAGCGCTGCTCTTGTTCATTACGCTTGAGTACTTGATTCTCGGATGAAATGACGATGTGCTCTTCTTTCCGGAGAAAGACGCACTATGGGTGGCACTCGTACTGTTGTTGTTTGCCATTTCATCGCCAAGCGAGTTTTTTGGAGCCGTAATTGCTGTGTTGGATGTTTGTGGCTCATTTGGAATACCCCTCTGTTGGGACTCACCTTCACTTCCGGCGGCTGAATCTGCTGACGACGGCGACTGCTGACGGAACGACTGCTCAGAGTTCTGAGTCTTTGGGGCTTTAGCAGTGGCATTGGCACGATAGAACTCGTACAACATGTCGGAGACATCGGAAACCGAGAAACGCTTCTTATTCCCATTGATCTGCTCTGATGTCACTGCCGATGTTGCTGCTCTAACAGCGTCCAAGCCATTCATGGAGTGTCTTCCCATGTTCCTTTGGATTGCCATCAAGTTCTTGTTGACTGGCGGCTGTACTACCGGCAGCTGCGACTGTTCCTCCGTCTTGATGGGGTAGCTAACTTTTTTGCTCAAGTCTTCATATTTTTCATTCATTGAAGGAAAAAAAGAAAATCAAAGAAAAGGAAAGAAAATAAATTAAAAATCAAACCAATAATGCTGGAAATAAAACAAACAAGTGTTTGAACATGAAATGAGCATAATGAATGTTTCAGCGGGTGTGTGTAGCAAATGAAATAAAATGAAACAAAATAGCATGCAATCTACGAAATACAAACATCGACTTAGTCAAATAAAGAGTGTTGATGATAAAATTATGTTCAAGCAAAAAAACCTTGTGATCTTGTGTAAACTAAAAAAGAAGAAAAAGAAAAAAATCATCTCATTAAACACGTGTAATCAAATAAAAATAAAAACAAAAATACGATAAAAATAAAATGGAACTCAAAGTTTTAGTAAAATTGTTTATTCTTGTTTTTTTTTTCTGTTCAATTAATTATATGAATTTGTATGATGAAGCATTTGAGTGTGTCTTTTTTTCGCTCTCCCTTGAGGAGGATGGTGATGATGATTGTTGGCGATGTGATGAGACGAGCTAGCATTTTCAATTGTACTGTTTTTTTTTTTTTTTTTCAACCACTTTCCACACAAAGATTTCTGTTATTTGGGTTTGTTATGTTAGCGAAATGAGTTTAAAGCCCTTTACCAAATGAGTGGTTGTTGGTTTTCGGTTTCTGTTTGCATGTGAGGTTACCTGTGACTTGCCACCATGTGGTGTGGGTGCAGTCCCTTTGTGAGGACTGCAACGATGTGTGGTGTGTACCTAAAAATGAAAATAGATTAGTAATGCATTGTGACAGGCATGGAATGTTAGTCGAGATGAAATTGTGTTGTGCGACCAATAATTCTGTATGAATGTCTGCAAAAAAAAAAGAAAAATAAGAAAATGAAAAGAAAAACAAGATTGACTGAAAAAAAAAGAATGAATAAAAAGTTAGTTAAAAAATGAAGAAATATGGATGCGTGCAACTTCAAAAGTTGATCCTTTCGAATAAGATTTTGGGGTTCACTGGAAAGAATTGACATAACAACAAGAGTACAGGGTTGACTGGTGCAGATTGCGACGTTCGAGGCTTCATGGTTTGCGAACAAGTTAACCTGAAGGTCTATTGAAGATCTTATATTTCTAGTATGGACGGAACATCGACATTGTTGTTCAAATGTCAAGGAAAACCCCCAATCCAGCACTTCGTTCTTGGAACTTGCCACTAATTTGGAACCTACCACCAAGTTCCAAATTTACACTTGACCTTATAATTTTGTCAAACACGGCAAATTAAATTGTAACACTGGAAAAATCAATAGAATAAAATTATGAAAAGGCCTCCAATGAGAGAGGCTACACAGATCGATCCGGCAACTAAGTAGAGTTAGTTCAGGCGGTTTCTGGAGGAGCTTGTCTGATAAGCAATTACTCAAGTTTCATTGTAGATGTGTTTTCACTGACTTGGAATGAGAAGAGTTGCGAAGGGAAAATGTCTGAGCCGCGCTTAGGTCTCACACCATTTTCAGTCCATGTTGTGTTTGATTAACTTGTTGAACACTCACGGAATGTGGAATCTAACAAACATAAGAAAACCGTTTTAAAATTCTGAACAAGCTCGAGGACTATGTTGTTGTTTGGACATTAAACTTGATGGAGTGTCACTTAAAAGCACAACGGTCTACAAGCTGGGGAAAGTCTGACGACACGGTAAATCGTCTGATAGAGCAGAGAGTTTGTAGAGAAAAAGGAATCACTGCGACAATGGAGTTGACTTGGCTTTGAGTTCAACAACAAAAAAATCACAAATCAAGCCATAAATACGTAACTTCACACGATATATAACATGGTAGACTAGCAAAACCAGTGAAACACTATGAAGATCTTAAGATGTAAGAGGAGAATATTGAACTACTATCATTCCAAAATAGGCGAACTAAAAAACACAGTCCACCACCACGATCAAAATTCGAGTTTATGGTCCCAACTGAGGGCTGTCTCGATCTATAGCTTTTGATAGAACACCGAATCACCGCTCAAAGCACGAATTTTGTTTAGTTTATTTTTACTTGTTTATGTAGAAAAACTATCCAAACACAGTTGAAAGATTAAACCAATCAAAACTATCACTTCGGTTGGATTCACGTTACAAGCAATGATTTCGTTTAATTTAAACTTCACAACTAGATAATTTACTACTGAACGAAAAAAAAAAAAATATTTAACTAATTTTGACACACATTTTGTCCACTCTCAGAGTTTATCGGTAGAAATGTGGTCAGGTTTTAAGAAGCTTTTGAAACTTTTGCAAGCATCGATGCGACCCTGTACCGTAGTCCGAAGCCCACACAATCAATACTAGTCTAAAATCGATAGGACACAGAAAATATTCTCAAAAAAAGTTCCTAGGAATTACACTCGCTCCCAAAATGCCTGTGCATGCATGCAGTTGGGTTTTCGTCGTTCTCTTTCTCTACATCCTAGATACAACATCTGCGTGCAGTCCACACACAGATAAACTCAGTGATTACTTTTGGTACTCTCCTGTATGTGTGTGTGTGTGCTTGCCTTCGATCGTATCCCGAATCGGAATATAAATAGAAACAAGAAGAAAAAAACATAATAATAATAAAACACATCCTGTATGTGTGCAACCGATGCAGGCAGATTTATGCGGGTCATCATAGACAACATTTTCTTTCCCTCTCTCTCTCTGTCTCCCTTCGATCAATTTGTCTTGTCCTGGTTTTCTGCGTGCACCCTCGATCATAGGGTAGGATTGTGTCTGATCGGCCAGACAAGACAACACTTTTCGTTTTCAAGTCGCCTCAGAAGTTGAAATCGATGCAGTTTGCAGGTTATAAGGTGGTTGAGAGATCTCTTAGATGGTAAAAGTGTGAGACTTGATTTCGATGTGAAATCCGGTGTCCGAAGTATGCGAGGTTTTATGATTGCCGAAGCTGGCATTTACATCGAATGCAATCATTCGGAAAAAGCCCGGACAGTTGCGGAACCCGACGCTCACACAGAAGCAGGGAGTGCTTCAACGTCTCAAGAGAATATGTATTCTTGCAATCTTCGTCTGATTTGTACTTGCGATGGAAAATCCAATCACGGACTGTACAGGCTTTATAGTGGCCAGAGTCTGGACTGGCTGACGGGCCCATGTACCGGCTTCACAGCTCTGACTCTAAAAATCCTGTTTTCTGATCCGAGACTAAAGTTGAACACAAGAGTTGAGGAGAGCATCAATTAAGACTTGGCTTGTGAAGCTGTTTGAGTGGACCTAAAACTACATCCAGTGCCTTAAAAAAGAAAGGGGAACTACATTTTTTAGCAGGAATCTAGATATTTGACGACACTTAACGAAGGTTCTAGGAAGCATAAGCTTCGCTTAAGATCGCGACCTGATACAACTCGACCAAATCATTAAGAAGCACCGAAATTGCGAAACCAATTATCCCACAAATGTCCATCGCATTTTTCAACGCATCCTGGTTAAAGTTAGATTTACTATCGTTTACACGAAATGTCACAAATATGCTAAAATGAAACAAAAAAATCCACCCACCATGTGAGTAGCGTGCGTAAACCGGAGTTTCTCCTCCGATGAAGGTTTTCTGTATCACTCGTTGAAGAACATAAAATGTAGCACAAGGCCACCAAGGTCATCAATAGTGCAACAAAAATACATGACAACACC
This sequence comes from Eristalis tenax, assembly GCA_905231855.2. NCBI lineage: Eukaryota > Metazoa > Arthropoda > Insecta > Diptera > Syrphidae > Eristalis > Eristalis tenax. The sequence continues at coordinate 34,142,407 of HG993127.1, read as the reverse complement.
AATTCGGTGTTTCGAGGGTTGGTGCTAAGACCGAGATGCCTTCCCTTTTCTTAGAAAAGCGGAACTATAAGTTTTATTTTTAGAGCACAGACGCCTCCGGCTGCTGAGGTGCGCCCGCGTATGTGCACCTAGCCCGGCACAGCACAAACAAACACAACCAAAACTGAGACCAGGATCGGGTATTTACGAAGCATATCTCTGTCAAAAGTTTATGTGATCAATTCTATATGAGCCGATGTTTTTTTTTTTTTTTTGTATGTACCCTTGCTCGGGAACCGACTACAACTACAGACAGCATATGCCCACACAAAGCATACACAATTCTGTGATTCATCTCAAGTGCATGACAACTTCAGGTAGTTTTTACTACACAGTTGAATTTCGATCCTTTCCCAGCTTAAACAACACAAATACGGACTTCGGCTTTATAGCCTCAAATTGCACTTTCCCTGCATCACTCGTATCCCTACCCTTGATCACGACGACTCACCGATGGGAGAAAGCAAGACGGAAGACTGACAGAAGATAGCTTATAGATACGAAAATCGAAATACAAACAATGCACCGCCGACGTTGTCGTCGCCTGCGTCGCCATCTCCTCGCCTGCACCTCAGGGGCGTAGGCTGGGATTAAGGCAATGATAAATGGGTTTTTTTTTTCTTCTTCTTCGAGCCAGGCAAAATTATCTGGGTTTCTGGGAAAACTTAATTTTTCTTTTCGTGCATGTTGCACGCTTGTGTGAAACTCGTACGTGTTCGAAGGAGAGAGAGAGAGAGAGACATCCATCATCCAAACATGTAGCATTTGCGAGTGTAGAACGTGAGTGGAAAGATAAAGATGAAGGCTGAATGCACACGTAAACAATCTTTCGAAAACGAAAGTGATTGCTTTTGTCGAAACTTCTTGGAGGGATGATGGGTATTTTTAGAAATCAACGGAAATTGAGAATGGATGGTTTTTCTCTCGAGCTAGGTATTAAGTTAGAGTATCCTTTTGTGGAAGTTCTCGGTACAGTTTTCACAAAAAGTTGAGTTGTTATTTTAAGCAAGATGAGACAGACAGGTGCTATGTGTGCAGGGATGAGGGGAAGCGAAAATTGAAGGGAGGATGGAATGGAAGAAATGTGCACATGTTCATGAACTGTGGACCAATCCGTGAACATGAAAGGATCACCGTTCTCGGCTTCAATTTCAAAAAAGTCACGCCAGCGGTTACAGAAGCGGTAGATGTTCTAAGCTGTAATCCATTGGATTCAAGTCCAGGATTAGAGCAATTCCAACCGCATTCGCAATTCTGGGAACCTTTATATGATGCTAAACAGAACTTTGCTCATACAGTGGGGTTTCGAAATTTTGCTCGATGTATGGAGTTGTAGTGAGTGAATGCAGAAGGCAGCAGCCCCTATTCCAAAGAAGGCCCGTTGTGATAAAGGAGTGCAAAATATGGGAACATTTAAGACGTGGGGTCCTTGTAAGTCCTGTTTTTGAAAAGGATGTTCGAATTCAGAGGTTTGGCTGTATTTGAAAGACACTTCTCAGCCAACCTGAACTTACTAGGTAGAATATTTTGAGTGGTATTTAGTCCCAGACTTGGGTCCCTGTAAGTCCTGAAACATTTGTTTGGCTTATGAAAAATTCGAAAAGGGTGTTCGACTCCAGTGGTTATTACTCAGCCAACCTGTCCTTACTAGTTGCGCGGCCTTTAGTCCCTCTGGAGTCAACGTCCTTTCTTTAAAATACACAAATTTGTATCCGACTGAAAACAGGAAAATTAACACGGAACACATTAGTTGAAACCGGTCGTGGCTTTTGCAGAAGCTACTTCATTTGTGGTTCCTATTGTTGCCGACTGAACATGTCAGCTACAGGACATCTATGCCGACTCCGAACGGCGAAGTTTGTAAATCTTCTTCAAGACAAGAGTATATCAGTCCGCTGCTGACATAACTTGACAGACAGAGTATTTGCTTGAATAAATGTGAACTAAATCAGATGCCTTTGTGCGAGTCTTTGTCATTTGCGACACGATTCAAGTTCAAGGCTTGAACGAGGCTTGAAAAAATCTGCTTGAATCTGTAAAAGATATAAAATGTGGCACCCCAAAAATCTTTTTCTCCCAATTCCACGAGAACAAATTTCCTGCTTGTCCCACAAGTCCACAAGTGGAAAACAAATAGCTCACGTCCTGAGCATTCGAAGGTTTCAGGTCGTAGGCTATTCTTACTCCAAGTCGGCCCCTTGCAATTGTAGTTGGAATCGGTATGGATTGCGGGTTAACCCTGTGCAAAAACCTGTTTTTACACCCTCGCTAGGGAGAGAATCAGGTAGACTTGTATGCCAGCGGAGTACTTTTCAATGTCACAAGAATAAAGACACGATGGGCGGGATGGGAATTTCCCAGATCACACGACTCTTTTCTTATCGTTGCTTTACTGAGATGTTAATCTCTCTGATTGCATTACGGCTAGGTGTACATTTACGTTCAAGAAAAGGACAGAAATCGTGTGATTGGTGCTAACTACCTGTTCTTATTCGGAATAAGCGAACTGTGTCCTACAGCAGATGAAATTGACAAGCGTTTACTCTTGTCACACCGTCGATAGTCCACAGTGAGAAAATACTCATCCGAAACTACAACTTTTTCCAAGCCATCTGTTTCAATTTTGTGTGCAAAAATTTAACGCACAAGTGCAATCTTTAGGAAACCTAAGCCAAACATTAACCCCTGCGTATTTGTTTAAGTCACGAGTCCCAGTTCACTCATTTCGGAGTGTAATGCTTCTTCTGGGAGGTCTAACACCCAACCCTGTGCAATTAATTAAGAGTGTCTGAAACCCCCTCCATCGGCACAGTCCTCCTCAAATCCCAACCAGCCGAAATGTGAACATTTTAACTACAATATTCATTATCTCAGCTTACATCACAGGACCATGCACATAAATATCATTGAATAGACACTAAATAATAGATTTCCCCCTATTCGATATCAACGCACACATGTTGAGCATTTGAGCACTGATTGCCCTTGAACTTGGTCCATTTACTAGACCCACGCACACAAGGGCACAGTCGCCTGCATTAAGTGCACTTCTTGTGTGCGTGAGCATCAGTGTTGAATTGAAGGGATTCCGGTTCTATTTGTGTTTCAAATTTAGAAGTTGCTTTAAGCATTTGTGTGTGGCACAGTTTCGTTTTTGTTGTCTTTTTGTACTCGACTTGGTATGTGGAAAAGTGGAAATCGCTCACTAGGGCATATGGGTTCGCGTGTGACTTTTTGAGGGGAAATGGGACAGAAATAGGAGATGCATCATCGCATGAACAATTCTGTGTGTGTGCCGCTGGCAATATCAGAAGAAAATTAAGAGAATTGAAGAAGTTTCTGTTTTCATGTCTCGTCGTGGAGTGGCATATTTTATGGCATTGAAACGGAAGTCAGGCCAACGGTAAATGAAACCAAGAAATGGTGGCTTTGAGAGCTGACATTAAACCGTCGTTGACTTGGTTGGAATGCCATAGTGGGCAATTACACCTTCGAAGTAGTAAAGAACTTAATTAAACTCCTAAGCTGTAGGTGAGTCCCCTCCTTGACTTGGAATCTAACTCTGATCATCCGCCTCTCGGGCGACGGAGAGGATACCCTTAGTGGTTTTGGGAAAAAAGTGATCCCTGCACCCTCGGTTATGGTGAATGCAAGACTCAACCAATACCGTCGAAATGAGTCTAGGATGGACTAGTCCAGAGAGGGCATTTACAGAAATTCACTCCACCCTGACCCAAAGAATCATCCACACCGATCCTGTGGGAAAACACAGATTGACTCCAATTAGCAGAGCGCCACAAATGGAAGGCGACTACAACCAACAGGAGGTCTTTTTGCTTGGAGTATGTTTGTGGTTGAGGCGTGGGCCTACTCAGGGGAGAATTATTTAGCGGTTCTCGGTTGGCAACATCGGCACGGTGGTGATGACAGTTGGGATCTTCAAAGAACATACGCTAGTGCATGTTATAAATGATTTCGGATATGGTGCTCTTGTGTTTGGGGTGGAACTTACCCAATTAATTGAATTGAGCTCAAATGCTGACAGTCAAGTAATGCTCTTTGCAGACTCACTTGAAAAGTTCGTCTAGACGCGACAGCATCTTCAGTGCTTGAGAACGATGAGCGCTTTCGTTATTCGTGTTGGAAGTTGAATACAGGCACGCAGAGAGGGAGTCGATGTATCAATCCCATGGGCAGTGGAAACTTTATGAACGATCGAAGAAATGAGAGGATGTTGTCTATCAATGGCCCTTCACACGTTCAAATTCTATCGGACAAGGGCAAGGCCAAGGCAGGCGAAAAGTGCACGCCATAGGGTATGGGAATCTTTTTAGATTTTGTGCTTTCAATCACTTCGACCTGATCTGTTCTTGTGTTCTCAGCTTTGAGTATCGGATGAGAGAGAGAGAGAGAGAGAGATCGTCTTGAATAGACTTCTTTATAATTTGAATGTGTGAAAGCATGGTACGACTACTAAAGATAAATGCCCATTTCTGGGGGCGAATGAAGTCACTCTCACGTTTCACAAGCTTATGGCCATCAGTGAGATAGTCTCGTTGTTCTCTTTGAATATAACTACTCCACGGCAATTGGCTTTTCAGCTAACAGCATTTCTGATGATGAACGCCCTAAGAAAACTTCGCCGTAACTCTTTTTCAGTGGCGATCTATTGAGTCTTTAACTTTTTCAAATTCGTGCGGTTTGCTAAGAGATGGCGTAACTTGTATTATTCCATTGGAACATGCGCTGGAAAGCTGCTGTCATCGTACGTCATTTGAGGAGTAAACAACAATAATTTTTTTTCGCTCAAATATGTCGAACTTTGAAAAAGAGTTTTTGTGCGGGGACACGACACACACGACGCTACAAAAGGTAGTCATTTCTGCATCGGATTGTTACTGGTTATTAAAAATGGATCCATTACAACAACCCCAAGCGCAAACAATCATATGTGAAACCAGGCCAAACAGTCGAATCAACGGCAAAGCCGAATATCCACGGCGCGAAGGTAATGCTCTGTATTTTGTGGGATCAGAAGGGTGTGCTGTATTATGAGCTGCTAAAACCGGGTGAAACCATCAATGGACAACGCTACCCAAAACAATTAATCCGTTTGAAGAGAGCAGTAGCCGAAAAACGCCCGGAATATGCGACCAGACGAAAAAAAAACCGCAAGAATTAAGTTACATCAGTTACTATCCAAATTTCACTCGTAAGCAAGCAATTATATGTAAAATATAAAATGATGTGACTAAGAACTAAAATTAAACATACAAAATGTAGAAATAATGCAAAATATGCTCGTGAAACAACCGAATAGAAAAAGTTCAAGTAAAACTCACCAATCTCCGTCATGAGTATACTCGAACGCTGGAAGTCCACGAATCCTCCGTCACCTGTGAAAGAACACACAAAAAGCTTAAGCACACGATTAGACGTTAATAAATAAGTCTCACCTGTTTTGACTGGATTCGCCTTTGCTCAAACCACATCCTCATCGCCGACCAGATAAACCTAAACCCTTTCCTTCAAATCTCACAATTTCCCTTCCATTCATCGAAATGAAACAAACACACCTCCAGTTAGAATTGTAAATAAATATATGTATTATATTTTTAAAGCATTGAAATTAGTTTTCTTTTTCGCCACTCGGTATCCCACTGACTTCAGCATAATACATTTTTGCATTCGTTTTTGTTCTCAAAATAATATATTCTTATCCACTTTACACACATATTAATTAACAAAGACATTTTGGTGGAATGGTTAGAAATAAGTTTAGAACCCATCTGCGCACGTGTACCCTACACACTAGATCTTTGTACGTCAAAATTTATAAAATACTTAACACCTATCTTATTGTGATGCGTTTGTGACAAATACAAAATTTGATTTTGGAATGTTAGCAACAGTGTTATTAAATCCTACTAGTAAGGCCAAATTAAACAAAATAAAATATGGAAAAGTCAAAGAAACTATCTCTAACTGTAGGGAATGTAAAACAGCGAGGGGAAGATTTCACTATCCCCTTCGCCTTTTTTTGATAGAAATATATTATGGACCTTGGCCATATGTCTTTTGAGATCTTCATTGCGACGATACTTCGATGGACATAGTTCACAGCAAAATTTCGGAGGTACATCGATGCATTCATTACGGATGTGCCGCTTCAGATGCGCCTTGCGCAGGTAGCTCTTTCCACATGTTGCGCACGGATATCGAAGTTGTAGTTTCTTCATACCCGACTCAGCGAAGTCTGAAAGTTTAGGAAAAAGAAAAAAAGAAAAGAAAATATTTGTAAAAGAAAAACGAAACTTAAAACACGTCAACAAAATGCAAATTCAAATAAAAATAACATATAAAATATAAATTTGAAAAAAACAAACGAAATTGAATACTCAAGATTACTCTAAGAAACGAAACGAAACCAAAGAAGAAGCTCTATGTATTTACAGGTAGATAGGTTGGAAGATGGCCAGAGTTGCGTGGGAAAGAAGAAAACACGAGAATACTTTTGTTTTGATTTTCTACATATGCAGTCTTCCCGATATATGATACACTGAGTTTTTTTTAGATGCACAGTAAAGTGTTTTACTTTTCGCCAAGAAGATAGTGGGAGATGGGAGCTAATGCAAGTCTTAGAGTCTGAGAGATTAGGATAATTTATTCTACGGAAGCCGAGCTAGTTGTTCATTAAGAGAGTACTGAACAATTGTCTCCATTCTCTGGATGTTGTCATGCATTACAATTTACAACAGAACTGCCACAAAGAAATAAAAAATCGCCACAAACTTGTATTTTTTGACTGTACACTTGATTAATAACTTGCACTTGACACTAAATTAATACTGAGGAGAGATAGTTGACAGGACAATATGTTCCCTCAGTAGGAGGTTGTAAATGTGTTCAAACTAGCCACCGCTAAGCATATACTTGAAAGTCTTAAGGACATACAAAAAGGGCAAACATATTCCACTTAGGGTTCTGATGCAATGGAGTTAATTTGCACATGAATACAATCATATATCGGGTAGTGTATAGTTTTTTCTTATATTTGTCGATTTAAACAAAACAAAAAACATTTATTTGGTATTGCGCTTAAAAATGTATTCAGTTTGCAAAGAATGAAATCATGCCAAACATCGTCTAGAATGTGATCTTATGAAAACACATACTAGATCATTAAATATGTAGATTCTTAAGAACTATGCTAATTTGTCGCTTGTGTTTTTTTTTTACTGATGTAATTTTTATTTTCTTTTGCTTCTTTTGCACAAAATAGAGATCATACTTTTAATTCAGTTTTCATTACAAATTTATCTTATATGAATATTTTTACTCAAATAACTTTCCGTGTGTCAATGGCCAGACTTAAACAGATTAAAACAATTTCCTTAAAGTAGTGAATAAATTACAAAAATGGAGTATTTCATTTTAAATCGAAATGCAGTGTTCACTTGTATTTTGATTAGTTGTTTATTTCTTCAAAAAAGTTCTTAATTCATTTTCATTATCATCTCAAAACAAAATGTGGGCTTGTAGACATCGTCACAAGACGAAATTAGAGAAGAGATTTCTTTTTTCAAACTATTAACAATGTCAAACTTTTGAAAAGAAACGGAAATATTTCCAAAACTTCTTGCAACAATTCAAGGATACTCAGTAGAGTTCAAGATGACAAGGATGCATGGTGCATTGTAGCTAGAGAAGGTCAAATTTTCACCCGCTTTGAAAGATCGACATCACTTTAAAAGCGAATATATCGCCGTGATCGAGTTTCGAAAAAGATATCCTTTTCAAAAAAGCTGCAAACGGCCTCTTATGCGGCCCATCCACGGTCAGTCTTATTGTACAAAATTTCATAGTGCACAGTGTTGCTGAGAGTGGAAGTTGTGGAATATTGAAAATATTGATTGAATTCATCCATTTGTGTGCTGAGCGTCGCGTCGTCGAGTGCACAGAAACAGAAGTGCACAGACGAGAAAAAAAAACCCACCCTCACACGGAATTCTCTGGTCAAACGAATTATGCATTGTGCAATATAATCGCATCGTATAGGGCAAAAATGAAATAATATCGACCACATGTGGACCGCTTTAGAGATAAACTTAAAAACTAAAACTAAAATCTAAAAATAACTCATTCACAAGTTATAATTACAAAATTAAAGAAACGAGTCCTTGAACTCAAACAACTTCGCTTAAAATTACCAACATAATAGATAACATTTCAAAAGCACATTTTCATATTGTTCTGCAGTTCTTATCATCTTATGATTATCTCAATGAGTGGTTATATGTATAAAGCAATACGCTTAAATTGACTTCTTATGTACTCGTAGGTAAATCTTTGCAATATAAACTCCTTATAAACTAAATGCAAGTGTGTGCATAAAAAACGCTATGCAAGGATAAAATGCATGTTGTACTCTCTCTTCATTAGACCATACAGTTAATTCAACTCACTTCTAATTCAGAATTTCTGTGTTTCTGTGTTTTTTTGTTTTTGTTTTATTAATTCCAATAATAGCCACTATCTAAATCAAAACAGAATGCTCCTTGCGCATGTGTTCGTTCAGAAATGCCTGCGATCGATAATTTCTCGAGCAGAGAGGGCACCGATTCGTTTCCAAGCGTCTCACACTCTTAGCACCTCTGCCTGCCGTTGATCGCAAGCCTGAGGTAGTCGGACTTTGTAGTTCCATACCACCGATGCCAAGATTCGAAGAGCTCGGCAGATCTGACAGTGGCTTGGTTGAATTAACAACAAATGTTTTCGATAGCGTCGGCAGGAGACGCTTCATCGCGGTCGGCGATGAAATTGCTGCAAGCTGTTGCAAGGCAATCAATGCATCAAGCTCTAGGGTCACGGCCGGCGTACTTAAATGTGTTTTGGTGTCAGCTTCGGGTTTCTTGGTTCTATCAGTCGGTGCTTCTGCAGCTCCTCCTGACTGCGAGTACAGTGAATCCTCCGCTTGATTGCTGCCCTCAGCGAATGGCATCGAATGGGATCGTGTTGTCCTCTCTGCCACGATGACACATTCGTCATCATCACTACTGGATACAGTCTCGATTTTAAGTAGCAACGGGTCTGCATCTGGAAGGAGAAAAATGAGAAAAGAGGGCAAAATAAAGACCACAAATAGGAAAACGGGCAGAATTAAGAAAAAAAAATCAAATCAAGAACGGACTTAAAATTATGTACGTATATACAAGTATTAAAAGACCGAGTTTCTGTTTTTATTCAGATTAATTTTTTTCAACTTTAAATATATATTTTTTATTTCTTGTTCTGCAAAAACTATGAAACGTGCTGATTAGTTCCACGGGACAAATAAATACAAATAAATATGAAAATTACAAAAATGTCATGTGTGCCACTGGATGTGTGTTCGCAGGGATAAGGTACTCCTTTTTCTTTGGCACGCCACCCTCATTCATCCCCGATACAAAACATGTCAATAGTATACAAATATATGTCTTAAACAACTACTTTATGGCATTTGAAAAAGCGTATTATTTTGTTCTTGAATATCGTTCCTATTCAAATTTGAATTTCGTCTTTGATGCGTTTCAAGCACCTGGTGCTGGCCACTTTCCTCTCCTCTTCCATGAGATCGTCGTAGTTTATACAGTGTATCGTGTAGTGGCGCTTAAGGTGGTACTTCCGTTTGAACGTTTTCTTGCAGATCGAGCATTGAAATCGCTTATCCGCGCCACAGTCTAAGCGAAGATGACGCAGCATTGTCGCATAGGTCGGGTAGTATTTGCCGCATTTACGTTGACACGGTATCATTTGAAAACTTGAGTTCCTCCAGTAGTTCGATAGGTAATCGTCTTTAGAATGGGGGGTTGGTTAGTTGTCCAGAGGTTTGATATATTTTTGTCGAATGTTAGCAAGAAGCAACAGAAAGGAGAAAAATCGAAAATAATCGTTATAGAAAATTTCATTTTGAGTTTGAAAATGATTTTATTTTTTGAGTTGCTTTTGCACTTATCATACTTATATCACACAAAGCACTCTACTTATGGATGTATGTACAGCAAGATAGAGTTTAATCGAAAGCATGCATCAAGACAAATTTACAAGACATTGGTTAAAACATTTGGCTTTGACAACTAAAACGGATCGAGTCGACAAACAAAATAAAATAATAATCAAGTTTTGAATGTTCTTTGTGTTCGGCTTGGGTCGGATCGTATCTGCACGAGTTACAACTAGTGATAAATTTTGAATGAAACAAGAATGCAGTTGCACTTAAAATTATTATTTTATTTTTTGTTTTTAATTCTAAACAATAAATTTAATTTGTAAAGAGCGTAGTTTGTAGTGTCTTAGCTTAATCGCGACTAGCTAACAATGGTTATGCTCATCTTGGTTTAATAAACTAGTAACCTGGCAGGTTTTGGGAACGGGAGAAACTCTGATTCGGGGGACAAGATATGATCTCGCCTCTGTCACAGAGAGGCAACCCAGCAGCAAGACATGTTCCTAAACACTAAGCGTATTTAGCCAATACTCAACGTCTAACGAAGGCATGACGGTGGGATGCGGCTGATTTGCATAAACGAGGAGAAGGTAAAGGTTATACATCACCTTCTCTGCCACTGCCTGTAGGAAGGAGGCCCACTTAGGAGACTATTTATTCATTTATTTAAATAGCTAACATGTGATTGTAAAAATTACAAATTTCCTGCTAAACCAGAGCTGCATTTAGGAGACTATTCTTTCAACAATTTGAGCGACCTGAATATTATATATAATTGGTTCTTTGAGTGAAGTTGTCCAATCTGTTGCCACGCACTAGTTTTTTGGCCTCAAGAACCAATTGCGAAACCCCTTCATATCGAAGGATTAAGTTGATCTAATATAAGACTCAGGCCATCCCAATCTCATCTAGTCGAGGGGCAAGGGCATGTAACGATTAAGAAACGTTTGGTCTTTTCAAGAAAAAAGATCTGAGTGCGATCTTTGATCTGGTTTGTGGGATTCAACTATAAACTATGCAGACACATAGAACGTAAGGACTTTCGTCTTTGACTCCTTGAATAACACAACAGAAGATACTCACGGCCGCGGCGTTATGGGTATGTTCATCGACCCCTACGCAACTGAAACTTGCTGCCTGGGTTCGTTCGCTGCTTGGACATCACCATTTCGGGTGCCGCCCATATATACATATGTGCGAAAGGACCTCAACCAACATGATGTGCACATTTGAAGACAGCTAGCCAGAAGCTCTTTGGTGGAGGCCAAGTTTTTCCCGGACACGGTAGCTGCACACAAGAAGGAGAACATGCACTAAGATGATCAATTAAAAAAAATCCTCAGCTCCTTCAGCAGAGTATATGGCTGATCTTAGAGACTCATAATCCGATCTCACAAAAGTTAATGGATGCTGATGGTGATTCAAGGTGCCTCTGGAAATGAGGACAGCACAATTGAGGCATATTATAAAATACACGCTTTAAATGAACGCCAAGAACGCATTCAGTTCGATGGGAAAATGGAAAAGTATTAACAAATAGAATTACAAATTGGCAGTTAAGCCAAAGCGGTGAAGCCTTAGGCTGCACTTAGGAAACTATTTTATCAACAATTTGTGCGAACCGAATAACATAAGAGAGAACTGCTGAGAACTGGTCTGAGGACTGGTCCCATCGTTCTAAATATCCCACGAATGAAATGTGCACGTTGTTAAGCTCCTTTATAGCCAATCATACAGTGAAACTGTTCTATATAGGACACCCTCGGGACCATCACGATTGTCCGTTTATAGTAGTGTCCGTTCTAGGGGGGTATCATAAATTGGAAAATAAAATACACTCTCTTTTTATTATTCTTTCATGCCGTCGCGACGGTCCCAAATGGTACCACTTTTACTGGTCCCGCTTTCGTAGCCCTATTTTCTGCAAAATTAAAAAGTCTACGCTATCGTGGCATTTAATAAAATTTTATAATTAAATTTAATAAACGTTCGGCACGAATGGTTTTTTGCTACACCTTAGAATACAAGCGTTAATCTCATGAACAAACTCAACAGCGAAACTTAAAAAGCGTCCACTGCAGAGCAAAGGAACGCAAACACTCTCCGTCCCTTTCATGTGCATTTTTGTTTCGTGTGTCCATTGTTAGTGGCACAACTGCTCGATATGGGTTCAAACTCATGTCCCTGTCCGGTATGAAGAGGATCCGTTCACAAGACATAGAAATACGCGAATGTCTCAATCTTTATGACGGGACCATGACGAATTATCCGTTAAGATAGGTGTCCCTTAGAGAGGAGTGTCTGTAAAGAATTTCAGATTCACTGTACAAGGAAACGTTCCACAAACTAAATGAAAATGAAAGCCAGGTGGATGAGCCAATGAAGACGGAGCCTCCCTTACAGAGGAGTGTCTGTAAAGGGTTTAACTTTCGGCTTATAGTCGCACCAGTCCCAAGGGTTGAGTCCCCTTTACAACTACGCCTAGTCTCAAATTATGACAACTACAAACTTATGATACAAGAAAGGAGATTGTTGTTTGTCTTAGCATACAGAGTAGTCAAACACTACATTCATACAACACCTGTTACTTATAAAAAACAGATTAACCAATTTGCTGAACAGCGACCTCTTATGATTCGATCATTGGCTGTGTCATACGCATCCTTTGTGGGTCACCTAAAAAGAAAAATATATTAGAATTGGCTCAGCTCGGTGACAAATTTGAATCCTCATTACCTTTGCAACAAGCATTCCACGAACCAGGTTCACATGTACCTGTTGCCACCCATCGACGACTGACGACAAGCAAAGTAAACGATAATTAAAACACGTTCCTCTTCGATACGACTGCATTTATTGTTTAATTACTGCATATACATGTACTTTTTGGTTTCCATCTCGATTGAAAAGCTAAATTTAATTCTTAGTGCCTAAGGTCTTTTCTCTTCTGCGAAGCACGTAGCTTTTGGGTGCCGAATAGTAGACGACATTCGCATGAAGGCTACGTCTTCGCATTGTACTATATTCACTTACTTAGATAACTGGTTAGTTAGTCGTAATTGGTGTAACTTAAGCGGGTTACGTCGATTTCTAAACACTAACTTAGGGACATACAATTGGCACAATACAAGAAAGTCATCATACACTACTTAGTTAACATTTGATTTGTGGTAAGTTTTTAATAGTTTGTCAAGAGCAATATAGTATGCTGAATGTATAAATAAATGAAACAGAAAAAGAAACACTGCACAAACCGATCTAATGCATCTTGACTCATTTGCGATGCAACTTTTTCATGTGTTGGTCTAAATTCCATTTGCGTCGAAACACCTTCGGGCATTTCGGACACCTTACGTTCTTCTCAATGCCGCATTCATGCCTCATGTGCCGCAACATAATGCTCTGCGTGGAATACCTTCGACCACATTTACCACAGGCAAAGCCTTTTTTTGAAAACATGTCCACACAACCACGAGGCTTTCTTGGGCGAGGTCTCAGTTTGATCGGAGATGAGTTCTTAAACGTTGACGACGTTGCACCGTCTTCGGCATATTCTGCTTGTGCTAAAAACCAATAATCGCTCCAATAATCTGCAAAGAATTTATTTGATATTGCTTGTTCGTGACAATCTCTCAAAATGATTGTGCCTGATTGGGAGAGAATATATATCACATTGATTCAAAATGCAAGCAAACGGTAGAAATCAATTAATTCAACACAACAAAATCAAAACCAAAAACGAGTTAGTTCAAAAAAATTAACTAAAAAAGCACGCGCATGGAAAAACTAATTACAACTGAGGACAACAGAAAACTACGTTACGTCGAGTCGAGAGCATTTGCGAATATTCGAGTGTACGTATAATGATGTTATGTGTTCATTTTTGTGTCGTCTTAAGTATTCAAATTGATCTTAAATAATTGTTTCTTTTCGAGGCCTTTAGGAATCCATGGCCCTTTCAAATTTGACCGATTTACATACATCAATGAACATTTCGAAATCAGATTCAGAGTACTAAATTGGTTCGTATCTCGAGTACGACTTTTGATAGATTATAAATTTATGAATTGAGTGGTCAATGCTTTGAAATTGAAAATGTTCTGAGGCTAGAGTTCTCGGGGCGTGCTTCCGAAACGTTGTTTTTGAGGTGTGCCTTCGCAAGACTCGCTGTGGCATTCAACGAGTCGTACCTCATCACCACCTTGGTTAGTAAGGTCTCAAGAATTCGGGATTTTATTTCAATCTCGTTGGCATTCAGGGTGATTCGATTTGTTGTTTGTCGATTAACACAACAGTCAGTTCGTAACCGACATGGCGCGACAGATTTGTAGTAGACTTGCACAAGGCTTAAATGCTTTGTTTTATTCGTTCACTGAACGCAAATTCGAGTCTTCGATGTCTATCCCAAATATGGGAGAATCTCAGGAAAAATGCTGATCCCAAAAGTGCCAGAAAAATATTTGCTTTAAAGCCAGTTTCAGAAGTTAAAAATTTGTCGCATCAAGTGCGAGGTTTGTAGTCACGTTGCTTCTAGAAATTACATTAACTTCAAAAACCAGTTCCTACAAATGACGGAGACTTATTCATCTTCACTAATTCCCTCAATCGGGCATGATGTGAATGTATAAAATGGAATGTATAAGCGACTACAATTTAATCACGGCTTTAAAGAGAAGTTAATGCATTGATTAGACGTTGAGTTTGGGCATCGCACTGAAGACAGCAACAAAATATGCTCTTATTATGCACAGTTTCGTCCGATTTAAAGCGACAAAGTAAGTGAATAATTTTTAGAGAATCACAGAGCGTACGGCTGAGAGCGAAGTTCAGTTCATCTCCCTGGTACACACAAGAAGTGAATCCCCATACATTTGTGAATTGCATAGAGATATGATCTCATCGGCAGATCTTCACTAGACGTTTAAACTCTAAGCATTTCACTGAAAATCAAGAAAATCAGCAAATTGCCTTTGCCACTCTTTTCCTCGTTTATTAACTAGGTTTTATCGACCACAGCATTCAACAGCAAGTTCTTCAAAACTCGTGTCGCGGATAGAATAAAACCGTACTGATCTTATTGCATGTCAAATCGTTAATCAGGGAATCGTTAATCGTTAAATCAGAGCCATACAAAAAGGAAATAACACAAGTGTAGAAGAATAAATACTGCGCAGGGTCTGACTTGCACACCATAGTGTAGTGTAAAATTACATAATCCCCACTACTGTTTACCAGCTGTGATGTAATATTTTGAAAGAGCAACTATCTATCTGATCGAGTGAACGACCTGAAGCCTCGAAAACAAAACGGTTATGCTCAAATCTATTGTGTATCAATGCACAGGCCTTCGCCGGCAGTGTTGAAGAAAGGAAAAGAATACGCAAGAGAAGTTGTAGAATTGCGAGTAGTTGTTGCAATCTCTTTGACGGTTTTGGGTCTCCTACAAAAAGCTCAAGTGCATCTTGAGATGTCGACAATACCGTTTATCAGAAACGAATACGAGTCTAAGATCATTCAAAGTTGATCGTGGAGTTGTGGCCAGTTACTCTTGGGTTTTCACAAGAATACTTTAATAAATAGTGACATATATAGAAAACATTGAAGCTTATCGTCTAAGTTTATAAAACCTACTGCAATTATAAGTTATTTGGATTTGGAAAAAAACATGTACATTGCTACTGCTTGATAAAAAAAAAAGCATCCGCCACATCCTGGCGCTGTCCTTCGTCCCTCCTACTCTCCTATTGAGCTTTCTAAATATAATCAGGATCGATATCGGCGTGCTTCTGTGAGATGTGCTTTCTTAGATCGGATTTGTATTTGCTTCTGTGCGGGCAGTATTTACACAATATATTCGGATTTATGCCGCATTCATAGAGCTGATGTCTCCTCAGGGAGCCTTTGATTTTGTAAGATTTCTTACAAGTTTCGCAAACGAACATATTTGATGTATCTAGCGTAGCGCGTCGAATCGCTAAGAATTTCTCTTCATCAGTGGGGAATCCTTCTTCAGGCTCCATATCCTTCAAGCAATTGGATGCCATAATTCGTCCTCGTCGAGCTAATTCTTGCTGATAGCGAAGTTCGCGCTGTTTGTCTTCTTCGTCTTTTCTTTCTTGTTCCTGTTGTCTTTCTAGTTCCTCTTGTCTTTCTTCTTCCTCTTGTCTTTCCTGTTCCTCTTGTCGTTCTTGTTCCTTTTGTCGTTCTAGTTCCTCTTGCCTTTCCTTTTCCTGTTGTCTTTTCCGTTCCTCTTGTCTCTCCTGTTCCTGCTGTCTTTCGCGTTCCTGTTCTTCGACGTCTTCGTCTTGTCTTTCGCTTTCGTGTCCCTGTACCGCATCTTCACCAGGGATGGCATTTTCTTTGTCAGCACAAATCTGTCGCTCCAGACTCAGATGGCTTTGCTCGTCATCCTCTTGCTCATACTGCTCATCGGTTTGCACTTGCCGATCATGTACCTGTATTTCCTGCAGCGGTTGTTCATGTTCAGAGACTGACTGAATTTCGTACTCTTCAATCTCAAGAACACCATCGGAGTCCACATCCAAGGCTTGAGCTGTCGCCAAACACCGCTCAATGACATCACAATGAGCCTTGAAATTCTTTGACTCCTTCTCCGTCTGCCCATGTGGTTCTGGATTCACGTGCATCGCTGTCGGTGATAATTGCTTCACTAACTGAATAGTCGCTCCACCACTTGTTGTTGCGGGAATGGTGGTTATAATTGGTGCTGCATTCAATATTGGCGGATCGCGATTTGGAATGGTGTACTTTATTGTACTGGCAGCCATCCCCACATCCGCAGGTATTTCGACGACTACGGTGGCTGTCGCCAATAGCTCACTCTCGCTTATCGCAGTATTTGCTTTGCCACTGTCTCCATGCATGTCGTACGGCACCGTTTCGAGTATGGTCCAATACGGCGATTGGGAATCTAAAACACAAGAGAACAGAAAACAATAGATTAGTTAAGGTCAAGGCAACTATACATTCATGTCCACTGGAAGGAAATGAGCATATCACAGACAAAACAATCCAACATACATACAGACAACGAAACAACGAATACGAGTTTGTTTTTCTTCAAAATATTCTTTTCAAATGGCTTACAACTTTATTGGTTTCTCGAATATTCAATTTTCATTTTTTGTTTTTTTAATACACAACTTAAAGTTAATTGCTAACGGTATAAGTACATTTTGCAACAAATAGATATAAAGTATAACAAACTAAAGTAGTTCCTGAAAGTTTTTGTGCTTCTATTATGGAATGCAATTGGCAGACTTTGTATGGAATGTACATTTTTGAATGGACGCCTATAAGTTCGTATGAGCTTTCATATTTACATTTCTAGTATTATGTTAGTGATCTTTGCTTTGCTGGTTAAAGACTGAGGTGAGATTCCGCACACTTAGGTGCGTCTTCACTGTCTCTTAAATTCGTAGCGAAGGCTACCAAAGAATCAAAATATTGAATGCTTCCCAGGTCAGTGGGACGGATGAATTCGTGCAGTGAGGCTGAATATAATTTTTCAACAGTCCGCAGGTACGGCACAATGTTGGTATACTTTTTAACTAAGCAAATTCATATCCATCCTGAGATTTTTTGAGACAAACAGACGACGAGACGGTCTTGAACCTAATCCGCGGGCATTTACAATTCTCTTCATACTTCACACTTTCATTCCAAACAAAGTCATCTGTCTGAATATGTAACATAACTTTTTTTTTTACAGTATCACTTAAAGTAAGTAAAGTACACATACATACAACCACATTTCTATTGCTACGGCAAAGCTGTTTCGTATGGATCAACTAGACACGTTACAGCGCTACCCATCTCCTCATCATCATACTCATCGTCATCATCATCGCTGACCACATCATCTGGCAAGTGTGTGGACTCCTCATTGCTAATCTCATAGAATCGTGCTACTTCTCCAGTTGATGACAACACAACCGTTGTTGATGCGGGTAAATTTAATGTCGCCAAAAACGCTTCCGGGTGTTTACGCTTAGCATGGCGCAACACATGATCCTTACGTCGCGATCGATATTCGCACGAGATACACTTGTATTTCTTCTCTTTGAGGCAGTATTTGCGAATGTGCTCCTGCAATTTCTGAGCACTCTTGTAGAAGCGTTTACAGCGCTTGCATTGCAACAGAAGGCTACGATCGCCGAAATAGTTATTATTGAACGAGCAGTACGGATCAGTATCATCGCCAGTGCTTGTTTCGACGCCTAACAGGCTGCCTAATATCGGATAGATGTCTAAAACGAAAACAAAACAAAACAAACGAAAAAGAAACAAAAGAAAAAAAATACCAATGGTGGGTTTAGAAACACAAAAAATATATAAAAATACGTATGATTTTGATAATTGAATGTTAGCCTTAAACAAGATGGTAGTAGTAAAAGTATAAATACCGAAAATGTGTGGAGTGGCTATACCAAGGATGATGGCGATGATGATGACGTGATTTTTGTTTTTTAAAGCGAATGGCTGATGTTGTTTTGAGATGAATTGATGATGATTAGAGATTGATCCAGTTGCCATGTATGGTCACCGCTTAAGTCTAAGATATCCCAAACAATTTGTTTAAACTTAATTATCCCTTATATTGTATTTACAGGCTGCTTTGGGGTACATTTCAATCGAATCTCATATAGACATTGTGCTGGCTGTATTCTGTGGTCTTCACGTTTTGCGTTTATTTAATCAATCAATTCTTATGGAGTAACAATCGTCTCAATTCTGTTCGGTAAATGGATTGTTTGGTTGATTTCAATTACAAATCAGTGTTCAAGCCAATCCGAGATTACGGTCAACATAAGACACACATCTCTTAAGACATACTTAACAATTTAAAATACACACAAGTTGCTGGCAATGGTTATTCCATCAACTGCTAGACATGATGAGACACGACACGCCTAGATCTAGTAAAAGGATGTCCCTTAGAGAACCGAAAAGTAGAAGTAAAATTTAATTCGAATACAAGTTCACCAACCGAATAGTGGGCTGTAAAATTTAACATATAATTAAGATTGTGATTAGATCCTTAAGACAAACACCTCACTGAATTTACTGACATTAAACTCTCTAAATAAGTTAATCATTCAAATTATGTGTTTACCACATTCACGGACTGCAATCATAACAAATAAGATATCACAAAATGTCTTAAACTATAGGTAACAACTTTCACCACTTGCTCCCGATCAACACATTTGATCACAGCTACTTGCAGGGGTGAATTAAGGAAATGAATTAATTGAACTATTCGATGAGATGCATATAAACTCTGGCTGCTGTCCATCGTATTTATCAAAATACGGTATCATTCCGTCACGTCTGTGGCGTTCCATATGCTTGGCCAAATTGCGTTTCTGTGTGACAATCTTTGGACAGAATAGACATTTCGCTCCCAGGCCACACTCCTTCATGTGACCTTTCACTCCGCTGACCTTTTTGTATTTTACTCCACAGCGTGGACACACGTAACGCGGCGTTCCATCATCCATTATAACCACCCGTGGTGCGTCAGTCTCGTAGATGGTGTGATAACCTAAAAAATGATACATGTTAGTGAAGAAGGTGAAATGGCGCACAACGACTTTCTGTATTCTTATAAGTTTCTTATAATTACCTCTTTGTGAATGTTTGTTTAAAAATAAAGAAAAGAAAAAAAGGATATCTACTCCCGACACCAAACATGTGAAAGACGTGAAATGTAAATGCTTAAAAAAAAGAAAGAAAAAATAATTAAAATAAAAACGAAACGTTTCCATTTGCCATGTGTTGAGGGACAAAATCAACAAAAAAATAATTCGAGTTTTTGTTTTTGTATATATATGAAAACTTGTCAGTTTATTGATATCACATTGAACACGATATAAATTCTAAGGAGATATGAAAATGTAAATATGACAGTCTGCAAGCCCTACAAAGCAACTGTCTCTACATCCTAAGGGTATATCGTAACAGGTAACTTAACTGTGATGCTTCTTTCACAGAAAGTAAGACTTAGACTATCTTCGGCGAGACGCAAATATTTGTAAAAACGACCGCTTGTCGAATGAGTAGCTGTCAAGCTTGGCTTCAGCTAGCTTTGCTCGATCACTCGTAAGTGTGCATCTCCTTCCATAAATCCATAAGCAATGTATAATGGCTTCTTATAAATATTAACAGGTTTATTAAATTGCAATATCTTAAATTAACATTTCTGAGGCTTTTTGTTGTATTTGCCGTGTTTGCGGGCAAATTATAATTCCTTTTTGACAATCTAACTAAGCATGTGAATAAATAAATACACTTAGAGACAGACGTTGATCCAGCAGGGATAGTCTAGGTATTTAGTTTCTTCTTCATCTAATCCTATACAGACATCTTTATCGGAGAATGAATACACTTTTGTAAGTAATTAATCATAAACTTTAATTGTCCGTTTCACACTCATTTTATTAGGTTTCACTTGAATATTGGCAGGCTTAATCCAATAGGGAAAACATTTTAGCTTTTAACTTAGGATTGTTGTTCGTTTAGCATTCCAAGAGTACTCATTTTAAAATCACTCATTCTTAAGTGACTTATGTGTGTACTCGTTATTGATGACGAATTATGTCCCAGCAAAAATAAATAAATCGATATTCAAGACAGGGTCCATATCGCCGACAAATCGTCACCGATCACAGATATCCCCAATACCCGATGCCACCTAAGAGACCTGCAAAATGAAAGGTAATTTTAGTCTTTTATCCTCGTCAAATTGAAAACATGCATAAGTTCGTGTGTTTTTTATATTTACCTACAATCCATTCAAGTGAACACCGGAGAATAGCCTGACAAGATGAATACAAATAAGAACACATCACAAACTTATTCGTTTTGTTTTTTTTTTTTCAATTTTCTTTTTAATATACATATTTTTGCGTTTTCCTATAACAATATTAATTCATGTTGCCTGCTCCCTTGACGGAGAAGAACAAATCTTCGTTTTACAATATTAAGGCTTTTACAAAGTGTTTCTTTAGATCTTTTCGGTTTAATTAATTTGTTTTTCTTACAAAAATATTACTACATATATTGATTTTCTATTAATTCCATTTTTTCTGTGTACAAAAACGTTATTTATTTATTTATTTATTTCTGTTTTTTAATTTTTCTTAGACTTTCAAGAAGATAGTAAATAAACAAATACATGCTGTTGCTTAGTTCTCTGTAAAAAATTTATATGTATCTTTAAAACAAACTTGTTTAACCATGACATTCGGAATTATAAGAAAAGATATGATTTCTGATGTGTATCTTTAACCAAAAAGAAAACAAAAGAGACAACGAAAAAAGATTAAAATATTTCTGGGGGATATGATGGGTAACCTAAATGGTTTCGCTTTTTTTTTTGTTTTTTTAATGTTTGTTAGTTCATAGATAGAGATATACATATATAGTGATTCATTTCCTTATATTGTAGTTTTCTTCATTTATGTATCAACGGACTTGAAATTTTATGTGTTGGTGTGTAATGCAAGGATATACTCGTACTCGTATATGCTTGTTTGAGTGTTAAGAAAAATAAAAACAAAAATGAAATAAAATAGTAAATTGTAAAATAAAGATAAAAAATAAAATATTTAATCACTAAAAATAACAGTTATGCATGTGTTACGTTGTATTTCCTTCGGTTATTTTTACTCGGTTTTATACGCAAATATATATTCTTATGTTTTTTCTTTATGTTTTTAATTCTTGTTTATGTATTTTTTTCTCATATTATTTATTAACAATCACAAATAATCACATCAATATTTCATTCACAGCTCCTTGGTTACAAAAAGTTAAAATATTTTATTTATCTTCGTTTGTTTTAATATTTGTTTTTTTTTATATATATTTTTTCCTTGTTTTGGTTGTTTATTTATTCACAACATAGGCAAACAAATTCTGGATATGAAATGATACTCTCTTTCTCGTTCTCTTTCTTTCTCTACGGTTGTAATTTTTAGTTTGTTGAATAGATTAGAAAATTGTTTATAAAATGCATTTGAATCTATTCCTTTTTGACATTTATTTATTTTTTTTTTAATTTGTGTAAAATTTGTGGTTGGTATGTTTGTGTCGTTTGTTATAGGCAATTTGTTTATTCATTATTGTGCATGTTTTCTGAAGGAGTTAATCGGAAAAAAAGTGTATAAAAAGAGCAATAAACTATCGAAGTAACTATGCAAATGATTCTGGTTTATAGAAAGCTTTTATTGTGCAGTGGACGTGGGAAATGTTCCGTGTGCATTAACAGCGAAGCATCCAATCATGCGAAGATGGAAGAACATGACAGCTGGAGTTTAGACTTATATAGCCTAAACTGATCTTGACATTTTTAGTAAGTGTGTGAAAGAGCAGAAGGGACCTTTTATATCAAGTCGGATTTACAACAAATAAATACGTTAAACAATCGTCCAACAAACACAACACCCGCCGAAGTGGACTAGCTGTGTATTTCAGTCCATTGCAGGGTGGAGTAAGGGTAACTCAAGATCTCACATCAGTCGACTTAAAGAACAAATAATCATCCAAAGTTGAGCAATCATTTTAAATCAAGACCATTTAATGGCTTAACGTTTCCAGAAATTCAAGGTCCTAGGGCCGAAGACCCACAGATCTCTGCTCAATGTTTGTGATATTATTGAACGATTCCCTAACTAAAATAGAAATCATAAATGCACAGTTCCAACGAAAGATTTCCATACACACATTTCACATAATGTGTTAAGAAATGTAATACATTCTACAAACAGATTCTTCGCAATATTTGTGAATCATAACAAGATACATAGAAAATTAACAAAATAAGTTCATGAACATACTCAGTTACTCATGGTTTAGTACCCAAAAAATAAAATGTTTTTATCAAAAACGATTAACATCACTTAGTAGTTTCTGTAAATTACTTCAAACACACCCTAATCACTTTAGTGCTTTAATATTAAATAACCACAACCTGAATTTAAAGAAGAAAAACAAAAACAAAAAAGATACAAAATTAACGTGTGAACATTCTGTCGCTGGCGCATTCGCTCGCCCGTTACTCTTAACTACTTTTCCATTTACATATAGTTTATACATAATTCTGATCATCTAAACAAATTCCAATCAGTCCAATTATAGATTTAATTAATTTCTCATATATGACTAGGTTTTTCTTTTTCTTTTTCTTAGAAAAATTATATCAAAACAAAACAATTTTTTTTTTTATAAACAATACTGAATTTCCTTTTTTAACCAATTATGTTTTCTCTTTTCATTTTTTTTTTCAATTAGTTTTGTCACTCGTTCTACTTGTGTGTGTGTGTGAATGCCGATAAGGTACATTTGTAAAAGAAAAAAAAAGTTCATCTTTGTAAAATAAAAAAAACACAAATAGATTTTTATCGTACCGACATGAAAAAGTATTTTCGCTTCCCACTCTCTTCCTCGCTCTTTCCCCTCGTTTCTCAAAATATTCACATACATAAAAGTGTCTGTTACGTTTCGTATAGTTAATTTGCTTTAGTAACTATATTTGATTTCTAGGTAAACGTTTATCATTGTTTCTTCATTAAAATTACAAATAACTTAATATTAAAAACAAACAAAAAAGAGAAATAATAAATGTTTAGTGGAATAAAATTAAAAAAAAAATTATTTCATAAAGTATTTTTCTTTTTCTTCTATTGCATACATATGTATTTCTTTTACAGAATATATGCATTAATAAAGAGGAAAATTATAATATAGGTATATATATATTTTATGTACACATATGTACACATATAAATCGACATTTAAAATATATTCATGTATATATATATTCTTTTATATATGAGGGGACTATGTTTTTATATCACATTCCAATTGTTTAAATGATGACTACGTACGTTTTTAATGCTTTATTTTCTTCACTTCACATTCATTATATTATTTTTTTCATTTCAACCTCTCCTATCATCTTTATCGTTTTGCTAGATCATTTATTCATAACATATAGCAATTAGAAAATAATATTAAAATATTAAGAGATTTAACTCCATAATTTACCAATCATTTATTGCGTTTTTTGTTTTATTTTTTTGCAAGAAAAAACATTGATAGCACTAGGTTCGATTTACATTTCTTCTTCGATTCATTCTTTCCATTGTTTGTTTTTTTTTTTTTTGTTTCAGTTTATAAATAAGTCGAATAATAAAACGAATTGAATTTGTTTTGTTTTAATACTAATAAATTTTAAAGCCAAATGTTATTTCAATTTTTTTTTTTTTTGTTTTTTATCACATTTCAGTTTCTCTTTGATTAAATCGCATTTATTTGAAGAATTGAAAAGGAGGAAAAATTAGAATGAATGTGTCAAAGCAAGTGTTGGAAAACAGAAGTTGTGGGACCGTTTGACGTACAATTTAAACGAGAATTCAAAAATTCTCCAGACTGGAGACCTATGACAGATTATGGTCCGGTTCAGTAGCAACTATTTATTGGCACGATTTGTAGACTAAACCATTGAGGAAATCGCCACTATTCAGCAGTGAATCATAAACTGGACATACAAGATGTTCTTAAACAATCCCTAGTTAAGTGACCGATGGAATTTCTTCTCTCATAGGTCACCAGCAATAAAATGTTTAGATCCTTCCTTTAACACTTTTCATTATTTTTCCTATATTCCCTTTTTCATTTCTTTGTGTTGCTTTCTTTTAAATGGAATGAAGAAAAAATAACTTAAAAATAGCTAAAATATGTTAAGAGATCGCAAGTATATAATCCTATATATAAACATAATTATAATAAAAAAAAATATATGCACATCTTCTTCTTTTTTTTTTTCTTCTTCTTCTTCTCTTCATTTTACGATATATCAAAAATAAATATAATTAAAATTATAAGTTCAGAATAAGATGCAAAATATCTTAGAGTTACACAAAACAAACAAAATCCTAATTTGGAAAATTAAAAGAAATGTTCTCTGTGTTTAGACTACAAATGATTTTTCCATATTTTTTTTCTTTAATATCTAACCCCCATCAATTTGAGAAAATGTTTCTATTTTTTTTTTTACTTTTTCTTTCTTTGAAATAAACTGTTTGGTTGGCTTATATGGATGACAAAGAGTTGGTTTGGTTTCTTTTTTCGTGTTTTCGTTTAGTTACAGAGACCAGGACGGATGAGGTTATCAAGAAAATATTCATTTACCCGATCACAGATTCGGTTCTTGTTTGAAAAAGGACAACTTTGCGTTGTATCTGGCTGGCTTAAGAGTTGTTTATTGGCTTTATGTTTTCTGGTTTATAAGTACAAGGAGAAGGAATTTGTGGGTTTTTTTTTAAGGAGAAAAGACTCGTTGGGGTTGTTGTGTTGAGTGAAATATGTAGAGAGAGACTCGGAAAATTAAATATAATAAATTATGAAAATTGTTTTAGTATAGTATTTTTAACATTTAGAGTATGTGACGGTGTTTTAGGATTATCAACTTAAGTATCAATAATTCGAACTTATGGAAATGATTATTTTCAATCATTTAGTGTTTTAATCACGTTGCGTCTTATAATAGTGTGACAAGGTCATCGAACCGTGTCTCAGAAAAAAAAATTAAGCAGTTTCGTGATTCTATGCGACGGCAAGGAAATTATAATTTAGACAAAAATTATCGCGTATCATTTACAATTTTATTCCGCAATAAAGATCTGATTTTTCTCTATCTATTATCAAGATATTTGCAGCCATAAATAAAATTATTAATAAAATAATGGGATGCTCATTTTGAGCAAGTAGAAAAAGTCTCATACACAAACTTACGCCCAACAGTGGCTTTTCTCCATTTAAGTCAAATAAGAGATATTTAATATATTCAGACAACCAAACAGCAGAGTTTTGTAAGCATTTTCACTTGTGAATTATCTTTTTTTTTTTTTGTGCTATCTCACTATAAATATTCTAACATAACTCCTCGCTTCAAACGTGTCCTTCTCTCCCTCTCTCTCTCTCTCTCCACTACCACTTATTGACTAGCTTACTTTTGTTTTTACATTCTTTTCTGTTACCGCTCACATATGATACGTATGTTCATATTTCGCACCAAAATACACACATACGCAGATACGTCTATTCGTCTAAATAAACCTTTGCATATTCATTCTTCAATTATCCTAAGATAAAATCGCCCTCTTAAATCGAAGTCAGTCATTGTTTGTTTTACTAGATTTATTTATTCTCTTCTATCTTTCAATTTGTGCACGATCTTGGCCAAGGATGAAGGTGTGTCATAAAACAAAAAACGTTTAATGAAAGTTTTGGAATAATTGTTGAGATCGTACAGTGTGTCGTCTGAAGAGGAACTCTTCGGGACATCAGTCCTCCTTTTATAAATCGATCATTATGAACATTTTATATGAGTGGAAGTAAAAGCGCCATATTTCCGTGTTCAGGGTGCTTGAAGACAAACAACAGGAGTGGTTCGGGTTATTAGATAAAAAATAAAGTCGATCAGATTAAAAAAAGCGGGGACTTGAGGGATGTTTAGAACTCGCCAGAAGGTAGTGTTATAGCTTTTGAAGGATATTTTTGAATCCGAAAAAGCTCTATTTAGACCGGAAAATATGAAAAAAAGCATCATCTTCGTGCTGTTGTGAGAGTCACTGGCCAGACAAAGGAGCGGAAAGGTGTGTTCCGCTGCTTCGATGGTGTGTGACACAAATGTCCCCATTGTCATGACTTCCGCTGCGTGCTGTGAATGCGATTCCATCAGGCATGCGAACACTTGGCAGACTCATGACGAGATGGTTGGGCCAAGTTCAAAGACTCCTCTGGCTAAGGATCGAGTGATCTGGAGATCTCTCGTGCGTGCTTTACCCCCTCGATCCCTTTAGTGGATCATGCGGGTCAGAAAATGATGATGATGCCTGAATATATTAAAAAGACCCATCGAATGTGTTGAAGTTTTCGTGACAGTCCTTTGTTTGAACCTCGTTTTAAGAGATGAATAAATATTGGATACTCGCTGGTTTCAGAAGTGGGTACTTCCCTTTAGGAAATCCCAGAGTTGGTGGTTGCTGTCCAATCTCTCTTTCGAGGTCAGGGCATTTCCCAATCGAAGAGCTGATTAACTGAAATCCTGGTTTAGCGAAATCGCAATGGACTCGGTTCAGGTCAGACGGCAAGACAGTCCCGGAAATCCTGGTTTGGCGAACACGCAATGTAGAAACTCGGCCTCCGTAGAGGCCGGATAACAAAACAGTACGCAGCATTTTCGGTCCGTGCCGTGTCTTGAGCCCGGACACTTAAGGGTATTAACAATCCCTTGTGCAAGCGCAAATTAAAAAAAAACTGTCCTCAGAACTTGTCACGTAAAGTTAAAGAAAAACGATTCAATAATCTTAACCTTGAACCTTTAAAAAATAGAAGAAAGAAAATATATATATTCATTAAGAGAATAATTCTTAGAGAAAAAACGGAAAGAAACTTCGGGGCTTTGAAGACAAAAATCAAACACCCGCAATTCAAATAAACGAAGGAAAATGCACGTGAAAAACGTCAGACGGACAGACAGACAGGAAAAACCAGAAATGAAGTAAGACAGAGACGCCCAACTTCTACCTCTCTTGCCCCTACACATTTTTTACAACCATTTTTTATATAGCTTTCTAAAGCCAAATTCACCAATCAGAGAACGGCATTTAATACCGTCAAAAATTCACGAATAACTGTCAAAAAGTCTCTCAAATTCGTCGATGGACTAGGGGTCAATCAGCTGTGAAGCTGGGCATCTCTATAATACTCCATTTCTGGGAAAACAATGTGCATACAGAATTCATAGAACTTTCTAGCTAGCAGAAATTAGCTAGTTTTGCAAAACCTGAAGGGTGCCACACACAGCAGACTTGACACAATTTCTCGGTGTGACACACTGTGTGAGCAAAATCAAATTGTTTTCATTTTGGTGTGCCCACAAATGGGCTGAGTATGGGGCACTTGAAAAATTTGAAAATGTTGCGGAAGCCGAGCACCACACTCAGTCAACTGAGATGTTCTCCGCACAAGAATAACACATCTCCAATAAACCAACGACAGAGATCATGTTACAGAGGATGTCCTGATTCTAGCCCTTCTCTCCTCAAGCTCCAAAGTCGGTTCGGTCAAGGAAAGAGCGGAAATGCACGGCGCGACACCCTACACCAATGGCCAAAATCGTGTGAATATATGTATAAAGTATCTCTTTCTATATGCGTGATTACCCTCCTTTCCCTCCCATCTCGTCTCCTACTCCTCATCACCATCTTATTTCATATTTTATCACATTATAATTATTAGTGTTCTTTCCTTTCTTTAGAACTGTATGTTATATTACAGAAAAAAACCTAAAATCAATACACAATTATTACAAGATATTATTAGACCCCAGTGCTATCAAACAAAAAAAAAATAACAAGTTACATATACAAAGCATTCTATAGTGGTTTTTTCTTGGTTATCTTTTGGATTTAATAAATCAATCACATGTGTGTGTGTGTAAATATATACCTACATAATTATGTATGTTTCTTTTTTATTTTTAGTTTATAACTTATCATACTAGATGTTTTTGCTTCAATCATTATTCATTTTTACTGTGTTTTGCGGATTGGTTGTTTTTTTTTTGCGGTATTGCACGAATTAGTGGTATTTAATTATTTGTTTTTGCCGGAAACGAAGATGTTAAAGTGCCATTAGAGAATGTGTTTAGAAAAAAAAAAGAGAACAATTATGCACGGACTTTCATCGATACAAAGAATATGTGTGGTAGTTGGTTAACGGAGGAAATAAAATAGATAAAAGCAAAAACATTTCAAGATCATTGGAAAAAAAAATATATGTAAATATAATGTTTCTTGTATATATTTTGATCAACACAAAAAATATATAGTTTCGATACAATACAGACGAGAAAAACAAAATATAAAGAAACAAAATTATCAAAAAATAAATGTTGTAATCGAGGTGTGTGCATTGATTGTATCATCGATTTTGATGTGTTCGCATGTGTAAGACTAAATTGTGTTTATGTTTGGATTTCTTGTGACAAATGGGACATTCGAACTTCGGCTCAACGCCGCACTCGAAACGTACATGACGATTGAGACTGTGCGGACGTGCGTACGAATTGCCACAGCGATCACATGTGTACGCACCACCCCAGCCGGTAGTGGTGTTGCCGCCACCAGAGTTGCCAGCACTGGTGCCGGCACCAATCATGCTTGCGCCACCGCCACTACTACTACTTCCGGAAAAGGTTGTGCCCAGTCCAGTAGCGCCGCTACTAGATTGCACCACCCCGCTACTACTGCTGCCAGCAATAATCCCTACCGCACCGGTTCCGGCTGATGTGCCACTACTAAAGGAACCACTTCGCTTGATTGCCGGAAAGCTTATTAGCGCCGAGGGGAGATGTAATGGATGCAATTTCGATTGTTGTTGCTGTTGCTGTTGTTGTAAACCTGAGGTACCAGCTACTATTGCCCCACTTACCGGCAAATTCGATGTGGACGATGAAACTGCAGCTATTGTCCCGGCCACCAATCCTGGTCCATATGATGAAACGCCGCCCATACCACCACCAGCAGTCGATGTGCCCAGAACTGCACTTTGCCCCGTCAAGACACTCAGTGAGGGAGACTGTAACGATTCCATCGTTGCCGATGAACACAATTGCTGCTGCTGGGCAATTGAGACGAGCTCTTTGAATTTGCGCACAGCCGATGTGCTTAGACGCAAATCACACGGTTGTTCGTTATCATCATCGTTTTGATTGTCATCATCGACATCGTCACAACCGCCGCCCACACTACAAATGCCGCTGCCGCCGCCCAGGCTAGGATCATATTCATCGTCTTCCTTTTTCGCTTCGTATTTCATAAGCAACGGATGAGTTGGACTAGAGTACGGGCTGGGCTTGAGTCGCATGCTTTGACGTCGTCTCAGTTCACTGCTGGCTGCAATTGCTGGTCCCGTCATACTCCCTCCGCCGGGTTCTCCTATTCGAAGAGATACTATTGTAGATCAAAAGAGATTTATGGATTTATCAAAAATATTATATCTTATTCATAAATATATTTATTTTTTTATTTTTTTTTGTTGCATCTTTGAATTCATTTTGGTTGGATTTTGTTTTTTTTTTTTACAACTGGTTAATGTTATTTTGCAGAAGACACATAGGTTCGCGATTAATTGCTGGATGGGATTAAACATTTTCTTTTCGTGTAAATATTTTTTTTTAAACAAATTTGACAAACATAAATCACATTACCGTCTCAAATTTTGGCCTGGAAACATGGATGTGTGGTGAGTGAGTGAGTGTATGTTTGTGGATGGATGAGTTGTATACATGTACTAGATACATTTTTTTGTTTATGAAAGGATTATGCATAAATTAATGGAAAGCTGCAATTTTTATAAATGGATTATAATTAATATTTGATTTGATTATATATATATTCATGTATGTATTAAAACATATAAAATAAGGTATTGTTAAGCACAAAACGGAATTAGTACAAATTAATAGTTTTCTCTCTCTCGTTGGTGGTTTCGTGAGAAAGATTAGTAAGAAAGCCCTGGACAATGGATAATAGGATAACGACACAAACACTGTAACATCTTGAAATTGACGACCTCACACGTAAAATTGGAAATTTAAATATGGCTTGTTGAGGAACAATATATTTTTTCTTTTTTGAAATGTTAACTTGAACTTTTTTCTTTATCACACGTTCTTAGGGTTGTTAAGATTTAAATTAAAATCGCCTTAGATACACACAAATTTGATTATATTCTGGTCGACAGAATCTTAAGTCGAGTAGTTAGGGAAGGTATAAAAGTTTATAGACAAATCGGGTCTGTCATTATTACAATCGTTAACGTAATTGAATCTCTGAATAAATGGGGAGCTAGTTTGCCTACGATAATTCACTTCTTTCACTGAAGTTATATTTCGAATAGTAATTGACTTCGTGCGTGTGCACGATACACAGGTTTATCTTTTATTTTTCCGGAGACGCCACCATGAAGTCTTTGCCTTATATTCTGCACCAAAAAATAGGAATACTTCGGATGGTCTATCATCAGCAACAACATCGATTTCTTGTCACTTTTCTTGCTTTCCAAGAAGTATAATCTAATCAGAAGGACCACTTAAAGCCACTTCTTATTTCACGTCTAAACAGAAGGAAGATTTAAAGCCACTTCTTATTTCACGTCTAAACAGAAGGACCATTTAAAGCCACTTCTTATTTCACCTCGAAGTCTTGTCATTAGTATCAAAGCTTTGGTGTGCTCAGGTGAGTGGAAAATTAAAAGGATTACGTTGTGTTTAGTGAAGTGTTTTTCAAGTCTTTGCATTGAAGCAGAAATGTGTAAGGATTTCTCCACAAATTCTTAAAGGTTAAAAAAAAGGTGACTGAATTGAATTGAAGCCAATGAAGCAAAATAAAATTCGAGAAGAACGGATTCAGTCTACATCTGGCTGAGTGTCACAGACAATGATCAAAGAGTTTCCGCAAACCACATTTGGAGTTTACGTAGGACAGGCTTTAAGAGTTAAAACCAGAGCAGAAGCAAAAACTTTTGAGAAGCGACGATGGAAAGGAACTTGAATATCTATTGCTACGTCAAAATATAAGTTCCCAAAGAGAACTAAGTCCAACGATTGCATTGCCGTAGGCAAGCTTTGCTAAGCATCAATGAATCAAAATCTCTCGGAGCAATACCAATGGCAAGACATGGCATTCTGAAAAAAATGAGCGATGGTTCCCCACCAGATGTGAACACAAGAAGTATGTAGACACATACCTAAGATATGCTTAGCTGCCTGTGTAAATTTGAAGAAGTATGTCACTATCGTGTTTTTGAGAAAAGAAACACATTTGTCCTTCTAGGGAATAATTCAATCAAATTGAAATGAATGGGCGGGAAGGGAGAATGCTAAGAATTAACGTAAAACTAAAACCAAACTAATTATGAAAAGGGATAGGCTTTAGCTAAACAAAACAAACGTGTAAATATCAATATCCTGCTATCACCGAATAAAATTAAATAAAACTGAATTTATAATTAAATGGTTATTCTTATTTTTAAACAATGACAAAAAACAAAATAAAGAAATAAAAAATAATGAACAACATTAGATATAAAAATACGCATGCACTTTATATGTATTCTACTCAGAAAAGGAATCTCATTCAAATTACTTTTGTTTTTGTTCTTATTTTTTAATGAAATAATTTACATTACGTTCTTTATCGGTCATTACTTATGTTTTGTTTTCAAACAAAAAGAAGAAATACAGGGTTCATTTTTTTGTTTTTACTAAACTACAGTTTGTTTGAACTTATTTTTTTATATGTATAAGTATAAATCAAAACAAAGAAGTATTTAAAGAAAAATGAAAAAAAAATATACATAACAAGGAAAATATACAAGAAACAATTTTTTTCAACGCACTAGTAACTACAAAAGAAAAACTAAAAAACAAAAAAATAGAATGTAATACAAAATACTATCAAACATTGAAGGACGATGTTATGTCTCTTATTATTGATTGGTTGATCGCTCTTTCATTCTTTCTCTCTCTCTCTCTCTTCCTCATCTTTCTCAAACATAGCAACACCTTCCATGAAATACTACACTCAATCACATCGACCTCTTTATATCTTTTTTGTCTACTCAATGTTGGATGGATGCGATGAAGATGTAACCACGCATGGGTGTGTAGAGACATCCAGGTTCACCTAAAAGAAAGGAACGTTATTAAAACTATTCAAATAGCAAAGCAAAGTAATCCTTTAGGGGGTCTGAAAGGATAACACTAATTAGAAAAATCATCAAAATCAAGATCATAAAAATGAAACAGTCGGACGAGATTTATGGGAATTATATTTTGGAAAAACATTTTCTATGAAGGATGACCAGCTGAAAAAAGAGACAATCAAAAGACAATAACAGAAACACTTGATAATTTATTTTGTTTTGTTTTATTTTTTTTTATTGTGTTTTTTTGTATGTAATATATTTCTTTTATTGATTCTGCCTGTTTTGTATAGCCTATGTTGAGTTATTAATTTTCCCTTATCGATTTAACGTTTTCTTTCAATTTTATTATAATAATCTTTCAATCATTTTTTTTTTAAATATGGTTACAATTTTTTGTGTTCTTTTATATTTAACGTTAGTAAAGAAAATTGTTTTTTTTTTTTTTAAGTTTTGTTATAGCGTTTTATTTTTTAAATATATAATATATATTCTTTTATCATTTCTTTTTTTCTTCCTCAAACATATTCATATCATTCCTCTGTCAATTTGTCTTTTTTTCATTTGTAAGTGTCAAACGTGGTCTATTTGTAATTTGATTTAGCATTTTGTAATATTTGGTTTTTTATTTTACAAGTTAAGATTAAGAAATAAACTAATATTAACTTGACTAGGGAGTTCGAGCTATTCGTGGGAGAAAGTAGTCGTAAGTAAGAAGAATGTAATCGTGTGTTCCGCTTAGACTAGATCGTGAAAACTGAATGCAATGTCCAAGGCACCATCGGGGCTAGAGTATGATACTAACACTCGGACCTGCGCGATCGACCTAACAAATATCACTCTGCAGCACCTTGGATTAATGGTTGTCTGACATACAATAGTCCGAGGTGGACCCGACCCACTACTGAATTGATCTCCTACAGCAGGGCTATCCGGAACCAAAGGACATGGCTAGAATAAAATCACATATTTCAATATCATCGATATTAAATGAAACAAGGTGCGTTGCTGTGAGAATTTGGAAAATGGTTTGCTGCACAATTGTACTGCCGAAGAGGAAATCGTTGTAAACTTTGAAATTAATTGCAAAACTTGGACTAACCAAATATTTACTAAGTCAATCGAGTCAACAGCAACGGACCATTCTGCATGTCAAGTATGAACTATGCCCACTGACCCTGTGAAGATATCCAATTCCGAAATATCCACTCACTAAGGCCACTCAGCAACGGTGTCTCATTCATTAGCACGAACTCTCCAGTCAATCTTAAGATTTTACGGCTTTTAAGGCCTTCATGTGGAGATCGCGGAAGTAAATATATATTATATTGCAAAAATCATCTGTTTTAAAAAAAAACTTTCTCTCTGACTAGATTCAGTTACAACTATATCTGGTTTGAATCAAATCATCACACACACACATGGAATGATTTTCGAAACAAATAACTTAAGAGAATCTCGTTTACAAATACCAGTTAGAGATATATTGTATTTTAATTTTATTATGCTATTTACGATTTAGTTGAATAAATATGTTAAGAGTTGACACAAATAAATAAATAAATAAATAAATAATTAGGTAAAATAGAGTTCAATAAATAAAATTAATAAATAGAATTTTCTAGATTTTCTTTCTTTCTTTTTGTGAAAACTAATTAATATTACACTCGTACTTGAAGTATCTTTTATTATTTTTGTTTAATTTTTTTGTTTTCTTTTTTATTCTCTGTTGGCTCTTTTGAGAATTTTTTTTTGTTCATATTTTATTTGACTAGACAAAATTAAAGTGCAAAATTTTTATTAAAAAAAAATGATGAACAAAAAGTATTGCATTCCGCTAAGTGGACGCATGTCATTCCCGAATTATTATTGTTTGCAGTGCAGTGGAATGTGACTAGAATAAATAGAGTGAGATACAGTCATTTACAGACTGCTATATTCAATCTCTATCATCCTTAAATTAATAAATATATAAATAAGTCTTTCAGTTATGTTTAGAAAATAAAATTACTTAACTAACTTAGCGTTGTGTGTGTTTTTAAAGTCTACATACATAAATTGGAATAATTTACTTCTTTCTTTTTGAGATACAAAACAAACAACTTAATTAAATTATTTTTTTGTTTATAAATATATAGAAAATTAGATATATGAGAAGGATGCACATGCATGGTTTAGTGGGAGTGTGATCCAAGCCCGAAACACAGGGAATAAATAAATATTTAATGCATTACAAGTGTGTAGGTGTGTTGCTTTTCAGGTTTTTCAATTTTCTCCGATTCGTCATCCATCTTGTCGCGGCACTTTGTGTTCAGATGTCTTTTCAAATTGCTGTGCACATTTGTGGCATAGCCACAGAGTTTACTGCAGAAAAATCTTGGCGGTTGACCGCATTCATTCTTCAGATGACACTTGAGGCTATTCTTCCATTTGTAGTTACGATTGCAATTTTTGCATACCCATGGCTTCTCAATGTCCGCATTATATATCATATCTTCCGAGTGCTCGAGACTCTCTTTGCGCATTCTCTGATTCTGGATGAGGATGCGATATTTCTTGTCATTCGACATGCCTATGGTTGTACCAGATGTCATTGTTGTTGATGAATGCATTTTCCCAGCACGACTTATGACCGGAGTTGTCGTGGAAATTGTGGTCTCTGGAGGTAAATTCAATTCAGCATTCACTGACTGATCCAAAATCCGTTTTCTTACGCCAGCCCGATGGTGCTTGTTGACCTTACCATAGACACGTCGAGTATTATGTCGCACTGGCATTGGATTCATTTCGTCACTTGCATCCATCTCAGTTTCGGCTGTCTCCTGATCTTCCTGTTCTTGCTCAACATCACCTGTATTCTCATCGGGTTCTATTTCAGTACATTCCTCGAATTCTGATCCTTCAATTTTCACTGAATCAAAAGCCCATGACATTGGACTTGAGATTTTCAAATCATAATTGAATGGATCCTCGGTTTCACTTTCATCACCCATGCTTGAATTGCTTCGTTCGATTTTCACTATAACCTCGGTGGAGTTGTCATCGAAGATGCTAAGACCATCACCTGTGTTACCAGCCCCGATGCTGACTTTCGAGTTAATATTGCCACCACCATCTAGCGAGTCGTTAATAATTGCTTTGTTGTTATTGTTAGTACTAAGTTTTTTTCTAATTTTCGGCTGAGTAATTTTGGTTACAGCGGTTTCTGGGACTGGAGTTAGTAAAGAATTATGTTTTTTTTTTTTTTTTTTGGGGTTAGACATGAAAAGAGATAAAATGCAATTTGATTAGTGTGATTTTGATAAAAGCAGAAATGGGTTGTTAGTGTGGGATATTAGCACATTAAAACAAGGCATAAAGGAATACAACAAAAACTAATTATAAATATAAACAGGGAGGGAAAATTGACGGGGTGTAGTCTGGATCTGTTCAGAGCCATTTAGAACCTTTTTGCATAATTAAATTTCCACTACGAATTAGTGGCATAAATGAAAGAAGTCTTTAGTGGCCTCATGCAGCTCATGACCTTCGTAATGCTTGTGACTAGGCAACGTATTCTAATGTGAGATTGGTCACACCCTGCGTCTTTAGGAGTGTATCATCACATGAGTTGCTAACATATCAAAAGAGTTGCAGCTAAGTTGCAACAAAGGTTAAGCTATCAAGAATCTTTTAAAGTGGAGTCACCGAAGTTGAAAAGTTATGAATAATGATCATAAAAATGATCATAAAAAAACAACAAAAGTATCTCCCAGAATTTCAAGCATCGAGTAGGCAAGTAGGTGGAGAGCAGCGTTTACTTCAGACTTGATTCAACTTCAACCACAAGAGTAAAAGCCTTGATCATATACGATTGAATGCATTCTTACATCAAGTAATTTAAATCCTCTTAGTGTCGTGTAAAATAAAATACTTAAGAACTCATCCGAATGTATGGTTCTCTGGCTCTGAACTCATTAGTACACGGGTTAATAGGATGTGGTGTGTGAAAATGAAAGGGTAACATAACATTAAATAAACACAATTAAAATCAAATGATGAGACAAAGGAAACAAACTCAAAAACAAATGGACGTACCTGTTCTGTTGAAACGAAATGGAAATAAAAATTGAATAATAAATAAACATAACAAAATATAAAGCGGATTCTTCCTTTTTTCCGTTGAAAAAAAAGGAAATATTGTACTGCCAATGAAACACAAAATTTGCATACACATAAAAATATATGAAACAAAATTAACTCAATTTAACTGAAAAGAAAATGATTCATTAAGAACACTGTTGGCTGGGTTCGGTACTCACTCGAAGAATGATTAACAATGGAATTTTGTAAAATCGACTGATCTGCCAACATTAACCAGTTGCGAACACGGATCCTTGATTCAGTTTGCGCTGTTTTCTGATTTGTCGAGGAGTCTAGTGTGTTTGATGTCGCTTCTGGAAAGATAGAAAACAAGCGGAGAAGATATGTTAGTAAAAATGTTCACAAGACTGGCCTCGAAGTGATGTGTTTGATTATTGATTTTAATTTGACTTTAGTTTTTTTTTTCTTTTTATTTGAAAATTGATCATAAAAAAAAAAATTTACTATAAAAAAAAGAAGTGCATTTGGCTCTTAACAAAAAACAAATAAATAAACGTGAAATAAAAATAAACACACATCCAAGCACTACATTTGACGGTTTCTTTTTGTTTTTGAACACAAACAAAACTAAAATTGCTCATTCTGTTTTTTACTATTCGCATACGTTATCTCTAATACTTACGGTCCCGATGAGGAGTTATGACTATGATATTCAAATTAAATGAAAACACACATTTGGTTTTCGTTTGGAAACATTTTTTTCTTTTTTTATCTTTATATATAAAGTTGTTCTTAAATTTTAGAAAAAAAAAATTAACAATAATACAATGAAAACATTTCCTTGTATTTGCTTCTGAATTTACACACATACAAAAATAAACACCTCTTCGCTCTTGAGTCGATGTTATGAAAGAAAAAAGAATAATTACAATTTAATTGTGTTGTTTTGTTTTTTTTTTTTTTTTTGTTCATTTAAACGTAAAAAATACAAAGTAAGTATGTATAAAAATATATGTAGGGAAAAAACCAACTAACAAGTAATGAGTATTTAATTTTTTTTTTGTTTTGTTTTTTTCAAGAGATTTGAGCCAATACCTAAGAACCAATACGCTTAAAAAATATATATGTATAGAGGATTAACAATTTTAAAGATTTCAAATATTTCCCATCACCAATTTTATTCTTAACATTTTACAGTGTTTCGTTTCAATAATATCCGATTTTTATTTTGTTTCAATTGACTTACTTCGTTTATAAATTAATTTTTTTTTTTTATATATGTGTATAATGTATGTATATGGAATAAAATATAAATTTCACAATTGTATTTTTGTTTTTTTTAGAGCGAGTGTCTTTTCTCGCTTTGTATAAATATATATGTATATTACATAACTATGTATGTATAGGGGTCTTTGTAAGCATAAATTTGTTTCTTCGTAGAAAACATGTATATTGAAGAAGAAGAAGAACGTTGTTCTTTTTTTTTAATTTTTCTGTTTATAAATACATAATATCTTAAAACTTAAGTGTATGGGTTGTCTTTTACAGCTAAATATAAAGTAGTGGAATGTGATACATATTTGCAGAAAGAAATAGTGATTTTGCATTATGGAATCGTACTGCCAGTGAAGCCAGTATGGAAAAATGTGTACAGTATTGATTTCAATTGGTAGTCAACGGAATGATGTGATATAATATATAGGAGTAAGGTTCTACAGTGAACGAAAGAATGGACGCAATTCGAACTCAATTGGCTGAAAAAAATTTATGTCAACTGTGCCAATATCTAGACATAGACCCAGATTTATGGTTTGAAAATATATGCTTTGCATACGTTATTCAAAGTATGTCACAGTATTCTTGCAACTCGAACAAACTGAATCACTTCAAGGAAAAGCTTAGATGAAGGAACACATCATATTGACTTAAATTTCAGGTTAACTTTCGCATCGTACTGTATCTTAGACTCTTTCAAAAAATAAGAGAAATGTGAGGAAAATAAGCAAAGAAAATCCCTGCGTCGTAAAGTACCATTCGAACCCTAGGCTCAGTCACGATGATCAAGTCTTCACCTGATACGAAGAAAACAGAGCAGCTCTTGGTTATTTTTACTCACGTTGATCAAGTCTTCACCTGATACGAAGAAAACAGAGAACCTCTTGGTTGTTTTTCATCCGATTTTCTTTAACTATTTATATATCTGTGATTTTTAATTAAATTGAGTTCACAAATATTTTGTTTTGCAAAAAATAACGGCCAATTAGACAAAGTCGTTTGATCTGTATCGTCATGCAGGGAAACATGTCTTAGGCTTTTCTTTTGAAAGTAATCAGAATGGAACGATAATCACAACAGAATTCTTGCAGGAAGAGTTCTGTTGTTCTCTTATTATTAAATTAAATCACTGCCAACTGCAAGCTTTCAGTCGACAGTAACACATTATTCTGAGTTTCTCCCATCCAAAATAAACTTCGCCCATCCACTTATAGAACCTCTTTTGATAACAAAGACTATAATATTAATGCATGGAAATATTGATTCAATCATACATACGGCTAGAAAGAATTTATAAAAAAAAGAAAACTTAAATTTCGATTTTACAATTAAAAATACGTCACATAAAATTATTTACGTTAATAACAATATCAACAAACACAAACTAAGTACCTGAGTTTTTTGTCTTCACTTTTTATACGAGGAATTACACAGACGAATTCTTCAAATCCAAAAAAAAATAATAATAAGTGTGATGCAACATTGAATTTTTCGTTTGTTTTGTAAAAAAAATATGGCGGGTGTTTTTAGTTTTTAAAATGAATTCAATTCAATTTAAAAAAAATTAACTTTTTTTACTTGTCAACCAAGGTGGAAGTTATTGAAAAAAAAAAACAAAAATATATATATTTATAAAAAACTAACAATATTAATTCACAAAAAAGCACTATCATAACCTAAAGCCTAGATTAAAAATAAAAAGTTTACTCTTAAAATCTATAAAAGGCACTTTATAGGAAACTTTCTATGCTACATAAAAATAATCTAATTCACATTTTTACTTTTTTTTCGATTTTTGTTTAGTGTTTTCTTTTCCTGAAGTGTTTTTGTATTCGTTTTCACACAGCTACTACCTTCTAGTGCGCGTCATTATATTTACCTTATAGAACAAAAAAAATCTAGAAATTCTGTTCGATTTTTAAATAAAATATAAGAAATTAAGAAGAAAAAAAAAACGTGAAAAACTGTAGATAATATAATGATTATACTTGTATTGATGAATTTGAGGTAAATTGTTGTTCCCTTAAAACCTAAAGTTGCTTGTATTGAACTGTTGTATGTACTTTAGTATATCCTTTACATTGAAATTAAAAAAAAAATGACTGTTTTGTTTGGCTGAGTTGACTTTGAGTTCAAAAGGTTACAAGAAAAATTAAATACTTAATCGGTCTTTTAAATGTTGCTTGCTTCTAAATGTAATGTATCTTCAGGTCTTCAAGACTAACTATACACGCGGGATGACTATATAATTTTTTACTGAATTTGATTATTACATTTACTTTATACTGGGCACAGCAGACTACGAAGGGAAAAGTGAATGTTTTATTCAATTGAAAGATAATTCTCCGATGTACAAGAACATTTGGCAGTAGACACGATTGCATGCCACTGAATGTTGGCCTTTGAAGCGTAAAAAGACACGCACGTTCCTCAGACTCATGAACTGATATATTTTCACGTTTACTGAAGCAAATTGTATGATGAGAAAACTGAGCCACTCACTTCATCCTTTACTAAACACGATTTCACACATCAGTTCGTTCGATTGTAGTCTCAAGACGTGTGAATCTGCGCCCGTATCTGAAACGTGCGTATCTGGAATTCCAGAAGAATTTGGAACAGTGCCAGACATTTTGCCAACAAATAGCCCCAATGGGACCGAAAGAAGGAATTTATATTCTTGACTTAGCACGCGTGTCACGTTTATCGAAGTCGTCCCCTCTTTCGAGTACTGCTGTACAAAGAGTAATGAACAAATTACTCAATTACAAAACAAAAAAAACTTATTTTAAAGAAGATACAATCGTAAACAAAAAACGTCCTGCTTCCTAACCCTAAGTAGAATATCACTGATGATGTTTCATAAACTTTATACAATCTCTCATTCCTTCCCGTCCCGCTTACAGAAGGGAATCGAAAAGAAGGCATTCATACATACATA
The DNA here is from genome assembly GCA_905231855.2 of Eristalis tenax. Lineage (NCBI taxonomy): Eukaryota > Metazoa > Arthropoda > Insecta > Diptera > Syrphidae > Eristalis > Eristalis tenax. Next base: position 34,101,278 of record HG993127.1, on the reverse strand, counting down.
CACCCGAGTGTGTGTGCATCTATGTATATTCTTTTTACAAAATACTAGTGCCATTGGGTATTGCTTTGATCGGTGAATTTTCCTTATTTACTCTTTTGTTCATCTAACGATACATTTTCTTAAAAAAAAAAAAAAAACAAAAACAATTATTCAAATAAATGTATACACCCTAAACAATTTGGCACATTGTGAAAATAAAAATAAAACAAAATCTATATCCATCCCATAAGCTATCCCTGTGTTTCGTTTTTAACGTCTTCGCCGACGGATTCGGTGTAAAATTTTGGATTTGTTTTTTTGTTTTTTTTTTGGATTAAAAAAGGAAAAACTTATTATTTTTACATTAAGAGTGTGATTAGGCTTATATCAGAAATATGATTGGCTTACGAAAAGTGTTGACTCAGTGATGTTGGCTCATCGGCACCAGTGTAGCTTTTAATGTCTTCGAGTTTGATAAATTTTTCTTTATGCATCCGCTCCATGTGGCGACCGATGTGCATTTTCTGCTTGGCACGATATACACAGAATGGGCACTGAAATTGTGGTTCCTTCCCACACTCCCATTTCTGGTGGTTACGCAGTGATGATTTGAGCTTGTATACTCGCCCGCATTCGGGACACGGATGGCCACCCATACTACCACCGCCGCCGCCGCCGCTACCGCCACTGCTGCTCATGCCCCCGACCCCACCAACTGATCCGTTTCCACTTATTAAACTATTCATGGCATTAAAACTATTCAGCAAACTAATGTTACATAAGCCGGAGCCTTTGCTGTCAACACCGCCGCTAAGCGCAACCGCTGCAGCGGCCGCATTCAGAGTGTTCTGATAGTCAGCAGCTGATGGATTGTCATTGTCATCACAATAACTGCCTTCACCACTGCTATTGGCACCTTTGTCACTCTTCAGGAGATCACAATCGCTGGTGGCGTTCTTGCCAACACCGTGATGGTGATGGTTGCTACTGCTACTTATGATTGAATCTGAGGTATTGCCACAGGCAATTAGATTAGCAACCGAGCTGCTGTTAGCACTACTTGTACCAGTTCGGCCGGCGACACCACCAACTATGGGTGTACTGGTTGTTATGGCATTGCTACCTGAAGTCTGACTATTCGGCGGCGTGGAGAAACAATTCGGCGATTTACGATGCTGATGATGGTGATGCTGATGATGATGATGCTCGGACGCTGCCGCCGCCGCCGCTGCTGCTGCCGCTGCGGCTGCTGCCGCTGCAACAATTGCCGATGAGGTCGACGATGACGGATGCACCGGCGATGAGGTAGCTGTATTACTTGTCTGATGCTTGTCCATCGAGTTAATTGATAGATCCGTGGGGAAGATCAATGGATGCACTCCTTCCCGGAGTTGGGTTACTAATGGCATAGCTAGGCGCGCATTCCACTCATTCCATGTTAGGCCGGCTATGCGCGTAATACTTAAATCTTTTTAGTTTTTAATTTTTAGTTGTGTTGGATGGTAGTTGCAGTGGCAGTAAGTAGTAGTAGTTGTGGTGGTAGGTGGTGTTACACAAGTAGTAGCAGTAGTTATAAGTAGTGGCGGTGTTGGTTGAGGTGGTTGGTTTTGGTGGTGGTTTTGGAGGGGGTCACAAGCATACAGAAATTTATTGAATATATATCGTTTATTTTTTGTTCATTTGTTTATTTTATTTTTGTAGGATTTTTATTTTATTTTTTCGTTTTATGGAAGAAAAAGAAAAAAACAAAAGGGGAAAACAAAAGTTAAAAAACGTAATCTTTCTAGGAAATAAACAAAAAAAGTTAATAAATAAAACAACACGAAGAAAAACTTAAACAAAAATGATATAAAATTCCTTGCTTTTGGCAACTTAAGAGAGAAACAAACTAAATTTAAGGAGGAACTTAACACTTAAGAATGATAAATTATACAAAGCTATGCGTAAAAATATGTGTATGTTTAGGCTCGGAATTGGCGATGCATGAAATTGGCGATGAGACATAACAGCAACAAATATATAAAAATGTATATGAAAGCGTATGAAAGGCAACTTTTTAAATGAGTCTAAAATGATAATAGGTTTCTTTGATTGCAAGCAAAGCAGCAGTTCTTTGAATTTTGAAAATAAGTTTTGAGGCACAAGCATTTAAGGAAAATTCAGTTTGCAAAGAGAAGGGTAATCTTACGAGATGCATTACAGCTAAGTACTAATAAATTGGTTCATTGCATACGGTTTTGTCTCTAATTTACGAACAGCTAAGTTCGATTGCTTTTGTTTGACCTTCAGTTTAGAAGTTAAATAAGTTATTCTTGCGTTGTGCTGCTCTATGTATAATGCAAGGGCAACGATGCGAGTTACTTTGATCGTTAAACAGGTTCAGATGAACTGGCTGTTGGGAATAAATTCAGCCTCACCACAAATGGAAGAGATCATATGTGAATTGTGCTTCAGTTTGTTGCACCATTACAAAGACGAAGATGTCTATGTTTAAATTTGAAAGCTGTGCAGTTATTTTTAAAGCACATTTATCCACATTTTATGCTGAAACAATGAAATATGTCGAATTGGAACTGTTTGTTGACTAAGACAACGCAAGAGATTGCAGTCATTCGAATGTTAATGCGTCTGAATGATTGGCTGTGATTTAATTACAACACAAAAGAATATCGAAAGTTTTTCTTTTGAAGTCATTCGCGCTTGAAAGTCCGTTTAATGCAGTTTCATTGAGCCGAGTTAGCTGAAATGTCCTGATCTCTGATTTGTAAAAATGACACATGGAAACCGATGAAAATTCATTCATCAACAATACCTCTTCAAACTAAAAGTGAAACAATTACAAGAACGTCATAAAAAATGCAATGAATTATAAAATGAAGTGCCGAGCTTACATTGCTGGTCTTCATCGCAAAGTTCTTCGAAAACATAAAGGAGAGCAAACAGAAACGGAAGGTAAGAAGAAAAAATAAGAAAAAAAAAACAAATTAAAACCATTAAAACATAATCAAAAATAATAACGAACGGATTGTATTTTAAATTGACAGTAAAGGGGGAGCAACACATAAAAAAAATGTCCTTTTTTAAGCCATTTACAAATTATATTCGTATCCTTCCGTCCAAAAATGCTGTAGTTTGTTTCTTTGTAGTCTCCTGACTTCTCTCTGAAGGGCTATCCTCTTTCACCTGAAAAATAAATACATTAGGAGGACGAAAAAGAGCTTCCAAGTGAGATGACAGTGTTACCTTCTGAAAAATGTAGCTAGAAAAGTTTTTCTTTAAATTTTCTACTTACACGTCTGCCCCGGCGAACAGTCCCATGGCTTATCTTCTCATAGAACCTACAAAGAGAGAAATACGTTAACAGGTGTTCGAAAATACAGGGTTTGGCAACCGACACTAGCTGTGAAGAAAATACGATTAAATAAAATTAACAAAAAGAAACTGTGATAGGTAAGAGGTAAGAGGTAAGAGGTAAGAGGGGAAACCCAAGTCGATTGACTGCTGCAAATTTTGTGAATGAAGTAAAACGAAACAACGAGTGAAGTAAAACAAGACAACGAGTGAAATAAAACACATTTATTTACTTAATTATATTTATCATTTCGGTTTCTTTATAAACTGTTTTTTTTTTTTTTTTGTTTTGTTTGTATATGAATAAAACGACAATATACACATTTTTTGTTTTTATTTCTTAATAGGAGGGGTTCCCTTTTCTTTTTGTTTAAAAATAAAATGTATATACTCTTATATAGGTGTATGTATATTCTGTTCATCTGGTAAAATTATTTCCTTAATGTTCTCCTTCTATATTTTTTTTTTTTTTTTGTTTTGTTGGTTTTGTTAAAATTTTTTTGGGGTGCTTCTCAAATATTCTCACTTACGGATTTCATAAAATTCATACTTTTTTTTTTAAGATTAAATTTTCACTACTACATATACATGTATTTATATAATTATTGTTATTCATTTTTTGTAATACTACTACGATAATAACAAGCATGACATATTTCTTTCACCTGCATGATGTATAATTATTCTGTAATTTGTTACACAAATATGTATGTATTTATTGTTGATAGTGAATCCTGTGTTGTTGTTTCTTTCCTTTTTGGCTCAATTATTTATTGTGTCAGATTTTGCGGGGGAAAGAAATGTGTGTACTACAGAGAGATAGGAAGATTTCGACTTTGTACAATTTTTTGGGGGGGGTTTTTTGTAAACTTAAATGGTTAAATCGGATTCCTAACGACATTGCCACCCTTTTCTGTGGAATGGGATCTTATAAGCGTCAGCTTGTTTTGATAAGTTTAAGCCAGTGGGATTTTAATGAGTCTTAAGCAGGGGTCACATCTCTCTCTGCTGCAGCAAGCAGAGCAACAGCGAATAGGAGAGGAACAAAATCCGCAAAATCGTCCATATGAAGAGAATTGCTAAATCAAATTTGTATGCATCGCGGGATAATTCAAGTTAGATAGATAGCTGAGGACACTTTTCTTTTGAAAGTACCCATGCAATTCACAGATGATGTGACAGCCTGATGTACACAATTAAATTCAAGGACGATGGATGTACACAGCTTACAGCGCTCTAGATGGGTCATAAAGGGTGCTCGTTTTTAAAATACCCAATATGTTGGCAACGTGACGCCATTTGTGAGACGTGATAAATCAACATAGAACCGTAATCCCAAAAATAACCAAAGATTGATTTTTCTTTCTGATAGACGAAATGAACGCAACGCACAAAAATCGATAACAATGCGCGTTCAGTCAGAAAACAGTATAAATTCGAAGATAATTGAAACGTATTGAAACGTGGACGTGGCGTATCGCATTCATATGGAACGCAATTGCATTATGAAATGGGTGGAACAATTGTAACGGATTGCAATGATCCTATGAGAACTAGAAACGTTTAAAAAGAAACAAGCCAAAAGAACATTCATACATTTTAGAATTGGATTCTCTCTTAAATATATCATTAGCCTCTTAATCAGGATAATATATTCATTTTGTTTATTTATTTCTGTATTTCTATATCTAAGACACAAACAAGACTTTAGAAAACGCCATTATACATGTTCATCGATAATTTCGAAACAGAAGGTGGTACGACTAAAAAGAAGAACGGTAGTCAGAAATAGGTAAATGAAACAGAAAAAAATTCAACTGAATATGTACTCCTGAAAGAGTACAAGAGAAAGTTTCGACTGAATCAAATCCTGAGGGCATCAAAAATGTCTCTCTTATTTCCGATTCACTTCAATTGACTGGACGAAAAGCTATTCACTACAAGCGACAATCTACAAACTGACTATCAGGAGATCAAGGAGTGCGAGACTACTTTTTAGTTAGTTTTATGCGTGTATAAACAAGTGCCAAGTAATGCAAGGACCACTAACAGAACTCTAAGTAGTCAACAATAATTAAAAACTTCGCAAGGACATTACGGGCGCAAGACCCGTACCGTCAGCTATGGAAGGCAGCGATTTCTCCATGAGTCGCAGGCCTGCTAAATAAGATTATGACTCACATGAATGCTACACCCTAATTCACCCGAAGGAGCCCCTATGAAGATGAAAATTCTGTGGTAACAAGGCCACAAGAAGTCCTTGAAGATCACTGGTAATACGATTTTGTATTGCAAAATGTTTTTGTTATCTACTGGTGTTATAGTTCAGGTTCACGTTGTTTGAAAAATTATACAATATATATTTCAACTTCTAAACCATTCGTAGAAAGTTTGTACATCATAACCGTTGAGTGAGAATTCTAATTCTACAACTGAACATGATCATCATTCAAAACGGGAAGCCTATAAAAGAATGAATAAAGAAATTTGTTTTGTTTTTTCGTTGAACACAAATCATTATTATTTCTTAATTAAATTCAAGTTTAACCAGTACAAAATAAGGAAAAAGAGGAAATTAAATAGATTCCTGCTTAAGATTACGAAACAAAGTAAATGATAGAAAATTGATTAAAGTTAGGCCACGCCCAACTGTTTACAGCATTCCTGTGAAATAAGATTTGCACTTTTCAAAAATAACGTAAAATCGAAAAATTAAGTGAAAAAAAAACCGTTATAACTAAAAAAAATAAAATATTTATATCAATAGAAGTATTTATATAAACTCAATAACATATAGATAACAAATAAATCTACTTTAGTAAAAATAATTAAAATAAATGTAACAAAAAAAGAAGAGCAAAATGAATGAAATACGGAGGAAAGTGGTCAGTTCAAGGGCACGCAGATGTTTAAGAAATTGATGAGGTCAATTTGTAGCCAAGACAGAGGCATTTGTACTCATGTCGTCTAAACTGTAAGCAGGAGTGATCGAAATATAGAAGCACTCGGTCTGAGTTACACAGAGTGCCCTCAAATGATATGTGCAGAAGAAAACTATGAAGCAGAATAGGAAATTGGAAAACTAGCAAACCAGCCACAATCTATACTCTCACTGAATTGCATCATTCGAGTAACGGCCTCTCTCATATGCCAGCCTATTTTTTTGGACAAGATTGTTCCGCATACACATCTTCGAACTATTTTCAATTATCACTGGGCTGCGTTCAAAAACTGCACATAGTCAGACGCCAGGGTTATGTGCATTTACTAGATCTGGATGTAGTTCGATATGTAATCACGTAACCAGCCGCCACATGAACTTTAAACTTAGATGGGTACACGCTTAAGGAGAGTACTGTTCAACAGTACAGGAAAAATTACAGGGACATCTTAAAGTTGAATGCATGTAAGCGTTTGTTCGTTTGCGATTTGTTGTGCATTCGACATTGCTAATGAACTACAAATTGAAGCCGTTCAAAAGTTCTGAACCAGCGAAGAAGAAAACAGATAACAATGCTCTTGAAAGATAATGCCCTACATTTGAAAAGACTGTGGTGAGAAACTCACTCACACTATTTACCATTGGAGGCCACATAATGCCATTCCTTCCCTCCCAGCACTTGTGTATCCGATTTGTCAGAGTAAATAACTTAACTATAGATTTTTTATATAAAAGAGATACTACTTCAGTGAGAACAACAAAAAGTTAATATTGTATAAGGAATTAGCTTGGAACCTGTAGATAGGCTACAAAAAAATCTTTTATTTATTCTGCTTACAACAAAAAAAAAAAGAATTGTGAAACGTTTAAACTCTACACTCTCTTACTACATCAAGTGAAAGAGAAAAATGCCTAAGATACATCAAGATGTATATAATATATTTTCATTTGCTTCTGTTTAAGTGATTTCTTTCGGCTTACGATGTAAGTTTTAAACTCGTCTTAAAATTATTCTAAAATTTGATTTAATTACTTTCTCTTCTTACTTGCATCTCTCTGTATAGGTATTAACTAGTAAAAGGGAAAAAAATGTAAAAGAAACTATTTAGTTAAGATTTCAAATTTCTTCTTGTGTTAGCGAATGAATGAAAAAAAATTCTCGCTTACTACTTGCGTCCGCGCTTGCTCTCCAACTGTGGTTTGTCTGGGTGATGTTTTCGTACGTGCACGCCCAGGTTGCCCCGTTGCTTGGCCTTGTAGGAGCAGTGCGGACAAGGATGACAGGGTTCCTTGCCTCCGCACTCGACGTTTTCGTGACGACGCAGTGTGGACTTCCAGCGGTATTTCTTGCCACAGTGACGACAGATGTACTTGGTGTCACTCTGTGACGAGTCACTCAGGGTGAGCTCGTAGGTAGTCGTCGAACTGGATGAGTTCTCTTGCTTCATCGGTCTCGTTGTTAGTATTGTATAGCTTTTAGCTATGGTTGGCTCATGTTTGGATACCTGCTCCAATGCCTCATCGGCTTGTTGCTGATGCGTTTGGTGATGCTGCTGCTGGTGTTGATGTTGATGTTGCTGCTGCTGATGATGGTGTTCCGTGATTTGTGCTGTCGTCTGGCTCGCATGCATTTCTGTGATCTCTGTGGGCGCGAAACCAATGCCGATCTTTGTGCCATCAGGCAATTCGATATCATCAATCTCGGCATACTTGACCAGGTCGCTTATTATTGATGCCGATGTCTGCGCGTTATTTAGATCGATTTCGGAAATCTCATACTTTGTCGTCTCACATAGATCCTGGTGGTGATGCTGAACCGTCTTTTCCGGTTCCATATGCAGGGTACCTTGGGGACTTATTATCTTTCCACGAGAATACTTGATGCGCGGGCCAAGATTTTTTGGCTCGATTTGTACACTGCGCAGTCCAATGAGGGTATTTATAGCCTGGGCATTGGCGCAAACAATATTCGGATGGTGCTCTTGATGGATCTGCGGCTGAATTATTGTGGTTGTTGTTGTCTGTGGTACTGCGATGGCTGTAGTTGGGGTAACCGTTTTCAAATTGATCAATTCTGTTGGTGATAAATAATTGATAAGTTCTTAAGAATTCGTAATACCCATAAATATGTTTATTTCTCGATGAGTCTACATAAATGTAAATATTTAGAGATCTGATGTCTGAAATGTAAGAACCTAAGTCAGTTGTCGGGAAACTAAAGAGTCTCTTTCAATTGAATGTGTCAACTTTATTTGACTTCAGACTGCTCACTCTGCAAGCTTCTGCTAATAGTCGTCGATGGGTGACTGTGGTCTTGTCATTATTTAAATTTGGTTAATGATATTTGACAGGAAAACCTCACGGGAAATCCTTGGATCAGTGTATGAGGAATGATTTACTTCTGGAGAAACTACGACTGTGAAGTCGAAATCAGTAAATTCATTCTATGCCCGAGATGTTACAAGTGAAATTAAGTGCAGGAGTAGAGTACCTCTTGTGAAAGCCATCTGTATTTTTGACTATACAATGTGTAAAATTGCCACCTAAAACATGACTGAGTCGAGCTGAATTAAGGGCTTGATTAGGGTTCAAGAGTCAAGGAGATTCGGGGGAGGAGTTGGACCCGTGATATAAATTCATTCAGCCTCTCTTTGTCGTGTGATCTCATGATACCGCTGGTAAGCAAACTGTTAACGTTCTTCCAAGATCCTATCACATTGCTTGACATTCACAATAAAAATAAAGAATGTATGAATAGAATAAAACAAATTTCAACACTCACCACATTCAGCCGATGGTAGTTTGATCGAATGGCTTGTTGTAAGTGTCGTCAGTGTTGGCTTCACTTCACCCACATCTTGCACCTCGGTAATATGAGCTTGTGATGATGCAGCTGCAAGAACCGCCGCCGTTGCTTGATCGTCATCAGATGCGGCGATTTTCGTCGAAGTGACATTACTTAACTTTTTTACATGCAAAACAAACCCGTCCTTGTTCTGAGTAATCACAATATCATTACTCTCCAGCAGGCAATCGTCCAATTCAAATTCTTCCGGTGTTATATCGGTCTGTTCGCTCTTATCGTGCTTAACTGCTCGAAGAAAAGAAATTGAAAAAAAAGGTTTGCATTTTAGTACACCACATAGCGACAGCAGTTCAAACTTATCCACAAGATACATAGAAGAACATTTTTCTACTGTTTTTCTTTTCTTTTGTTTTTGCTCAACCAAGGAAGATAATTTAGTAACAGATAGGCACTTCAAAAAAATCAAATGTTATTCATTCCATTCCAGTTGGTGTTAGACCCGTGTTGTCAAATTATACGGATAAATATTAAAAATAAAAAAATGATTCAGTCTATAACATATCAACAGTACACCAGCCACACACACATTTATCAAATTTGAAGGTTCGATTATCTTTGTTTTAATTCGCTTTATTGTTCTACATCTAATTTCAAAGTATATGTGTTCTTACTTATATTTACTTGATTATGTTACATACATCCGCGACTTAAGCTAAGTTCTTCTTTTTTAATTTAATATAAATATACATATGTTTTCACAGACAATTACAATTCGTTCCTCAACTTTCGAGATACAATCGCTAAGCCGCTTGCAACAATTTCACCTGAAGCAGAAAGCTCAACAGCAGAGAAAGGAACCCGAAGAGCAACACATTTCTACTCGATAACACATCCTCGCCGAAGACGCAGGGATGAATAGCTAAGTAAAGGCGTTTTGTGGTAAAAGAGGCTAAGAGAATATCTCCAGATTTTGTTTACTAGCATGCAGTAAATCTGAGACTTAAATTGGAGTCAGCTCTACACATAAATCATTCGAAGTTTGAATTTGATTTCAGCTGAACAAGATATTCGAAATGAACAAATACTAAACAGAACAAACAGAGCTCTGACTTCTTACTTCACTTAGTAGATCAAAATAATGGAGATATTGAAATACCTCATTGACGACGCCCTGTTCGCGCTCTTCTACACATGAGCTCGTGTAACAACACAAGAACTTCGACAAATTCCGTTCTTGATTACGACTAAGTTCACTTAAAACGATCTATCACGTGCGAGTATACCTAGCTTAGACTAAATAACTGCCGATGAAAGGATTCTATCACAAATAACTTTGAAGTGTCTACTCATTTGTTCTAAAACATACATTTATCTGGCTTAAATGGCACTCACGAAAGGCATACACAAAGCTTCATGGACGTTGCCTTTATGTGTGAACTTAATTGACAATGTAAATAACTATACCATTTATATTGTTCAAATTACAATACGTTTTGACAATTGATTTGGAATTATGTGCTCCAATGCACATGATCTGAGATCTGTTTGGATATATCCCGCCCTGCGTCCGTTTAGAACTCTTGGCAAAATTTACACCACACATCTGCTCCACCCAGGCATGGAAAATATCGTAACTTAAAAGCGCATTCTGGAAGCATATCCTTAAGGAACATTTTTCTTCCGAAAAATATTTGAGTCAATGCGATATAGTTGAATTTACTTGCATAACCTGGGACATTGGCAAGCCATGCGAAATGTCATGTTCAAGCAATTATTTTCAAATGAAATTAAATGCGAAATTCACAACTCGCAACTGTGATCTGATTAGAAATGCATGTTCATGTTGCTTAACACGTACATGCACCAAAGCACGTGCATTCAACTCGTAAGATTACCGAAGGAATAAGGAATGATATAAGTTCAAAGACAGATAGGACAGAAAGTGTGCCCAAATACGATAAGTATTCAATCAAGTTCAAGTACAAATCATGTAGAACAATACTAGTCGTGCAAGGAAGACGTACAAAGTGCCGAAAATTCAGATATCACACTTTTATGAGGAACAATTGGAAAAAAAAACACTTTGAGAAACAAATTTGGTAACATCCTCCATTGGCAACTCAATTGTCAGTAAGAGCTAAAATTTAACAAAAAAAAAAACGGCTTAAGTCATACACTCTTAGAAGTTGTCTCTTAAAAGCTAGTAAATATATCAATATGCAAACAAATACATAATGAAATGAGTTCAACAGAAAATGAATTAAACAACAATTTGTTATTTACAATATTATTTTTGTTTTCTTTTTTTTTCATTTTGTTTTCTTCATTATAATTTAAGGGGGAAAAAAGTAATTCCAGCGGTTGTCACCGGCACATCCATCGCCTTCAGATTTGTCGAATTCTTTTTTTCATTCCACATCTCCAACGCGACCCAATCACATTGCGTCGTCATTGCTGTTCATAGTACGTTGGATGTTGGGTTTTTATGTGAGCATTTAAGCTATGCCTATATCGTGTCACATACGAACAATGGCAACATTTCTCTGATGGCTTTACACCGCATTCGAATTTCAGATGTCGCGACAGATTCTTTTTGTACGTATATGTTTTGCTGCACTGCGGACAGACATGATTCGCGATTGGATCACTCCGACGATTCTGTTTGTATTGATCAGTTATTGCTATACTGTTCAAAGATGTGACTGACTTAATTGAAATGGCCCACACATCTGAAATATGAGAAAAAAGAAAGGAAATATGTTAGCTCAAAAACATCGAAATTCAAATTCATTCAATTTTGTTAGAGCTACAGAGAACTGTTATCAGATAAAGGAGTTTATGCTGTTTGGGATAAAATAATCAAAGAAACGAAAATACTAAGGTACGAAATATAGTTAAATGACTTCACATGAACTGAGATAGGATTACATTGAGGTATGTCTAGATTTGTATTCTATGTTTCTATGATAGAGTATACGTGAAGAATGTCAATGCTTAACATACTTTACTTGTGCTCTTTCTTATTTTGTTTAACTAATCACAGATAATTCGCATCTCTTTTGCATCTCTTAACACACAATTAAAAATATACTTAACAGAAGAAGTAATAGAAAAAACATACACTTTTGATTGATGAAAATGTAATGGATTTGAATGAGAATACAATAAGAGGGTAAAGAGTTACATAGCCACCAGTGTTACATGAAAAATGCACGTTTAGCTCCTAGCTGATGAACAGTACTATTGTCGAACACATTAACATTTTTTATTTGTTTTTTTTTTTGTAAATAATAAAGGCTGCACCTGGTAGAGAAGCTGATTAACTTATCGTATATTTAGAATTCATGTGATATAATTTGTAGCTATATCCTCTAAGTCTTGTTTATTTTCAATTCATCTATGCATGCATGAAAACTACAACTACACAGTAAAAGGAATTCATCCTCTAAGCCAAGCTTCATGTCTGCATGTTTGTCTTATGTTTGGTGAGTACACTTTGTAGTAAGAAGCGCGCAAGTCGTATATTGGTCGGCCAATGTTACGTACACATGGACGAGCTGTTCCCGCAACAACACACAATTTAGTCCGTTCTTTATTGAGCTTTTGGGCCGTATATGAATAAATTTCACTTGGGTTACAAAGTTTAAACACTTGTCGTCGAAGTATACAACATGTAGTTAGAACTTGTTTGTCATGCCTTTTCGTTGCAGCCCACAATCCCTGTGAGCACAGAAATCCACCATCATTTGTTCACTGTCTTGCCATGGTCCGGAACACATTTGCAAACAACAACCGATCGTTAAAGACGAGATTGGCAAAAATGCATTTCATTTGAATGCAATTTAACTTCAGTCTCCTCGATTAATGCCCATTATTGAACATCATTATCGCAAGATGTACGTGTAGCATCTGTTGAGCTCGCAAAAATGTTGTGAATACTTTTTCTTTTCTCCCCTGTAAATACACAAAATATGAAACATTTGGGAAAGGATGGGGGACAAGAGAAAAGGGAAACTGTTGATTTTTAGGAAAACTCAATAATTCACTCATTGCAGTCAGAATACGATATTCCAATGAGTAAAATGAAACAAAAAAAAAAATAGAGTGGAACACTGAAAAACAGTCGCAGGTAGTACCGTGTACTGATGTTACGGTAGCAATTGTTAGTGAAATAAAATAAAGAAAATTAACGAAACACCAACAACTGACCTGACTATATCCACAGACGGTGGCATCTTCTTGCGTCGCATTCTTTTTACAATTGCAAAATCAAACTAAGTATGTATTTAATCAATTAAAATTCATCTTTTATTAGAATCAACTGTGGCTGGGAAGTAAAAGACAAAAATAAGTTACATACACGATTCAAAATACAAATTTCTCTCAAGTAGGATGGGCAATGCTAAAGTGCTGCAACAAAGTTTGCTTGTAACAACAACCGAACCCACATAGATGACATTTAAAAGAAGGCTTCGCTAGAATTTTTCTATCCGTTCGCCCAAACCGTTGATAGGACACAACCTCCTTAATTGGCTGTTGGTTCTCCAGTTTTGAATCATCGCCATCATCTCGTGGCGCGTCCTTATCATGATTTGATTGTACCGAGCAAACTTCGAATTTAATGTCAGCTTCGAAATCATCGTCCGTTTTCAAAATTCCATTATCGGCGTCTTCTTCGAAATAGTCCACTATTTCATCGGTTGTTACGATCTCATCTGGCCCATCGTCATCATCAACTTCTTCCTCCTCAACTTCGTGCACTACATCATCAAGTTCGGTTATATCTTCGCTGTCGTCGTCCCCTTCGTCGACCATCACTATGCCTATAAGATAGCAAAAAAGAAAGAGAAAAAGAAAAGAAAGTTTTGGAAACAAAAGAATACACGCATATGAAGTATAATTTCTAAGTGTTTTGCAAAAGGTCTAAGAGCTTGTTTGGCGCACTTCATCGAAATAAAACTCACAAAAACATTTTTTTGATCTTTTTTCTTGTATTTCAAATGTTTCTCTATTTTGACTTGTATCTCTTTTTTGTTTTCTTTTTTTGTTTTCCGTATATGTAAAAATATCATATATGTATATATAATTTGTTTTGTTTTTCTTTTTTCTTGGTTAAAATCTCAATTTGTTTTCCTACTTGTTGGTTTTTGTTTTAGGTACTATAACAATATCATCTCGTATATACGTATATAAATATAAATATATACTTTTTACTTCTTTTTTTTTCGTTTCACAATAAAATTAAAATATTTAATATGGCAATCTTTGTTTTCATTTGTATTTTGGTTGATATCTTTGGAGTATACATTTCGTTTTTTCTTTATTTTTTACTTTTTTAGTTTCATCTTTTTGATATATATATTTTTTGTTTACATTATTCTCTCTATTTTACTAGATTTATTTTTCTTTTGTAACACATAACGAACAACAAAAACATATCTTCATCTAGCTATTATATATTAGAAAACAAACAAAGTAACAATATTGTTTATTGATGTGTGAACGGAGTGGCGTAACTTAAGCAATTTTGTGGTGGTTGAAGGGATATACGCTTGAATTTGGGTAGATACGATGCGGTATTAAGTAGATTGTCTGGATGTCTATGGGATTTAAAACAGACTTGATTTTAAATAGACTTCAATCCATATACAATGATAACGAACTACTTCTGAGTATTGATAGGAAGATAGCTGCCTTAGTCTGGACATGCTCCGCACTTGTATTCAAATAGCTGCAGACACTTGTTCTCCCATTTTCAACAGGCAAAATGCGCTTTAAATTATCACCCAGCGGGAGTAAAAGTTTCTCAATAATGATGCGGAAGGGTCTGACTAGGAGGACTTCAATGGTTTAGATCCAGTGCATAAGACACATTGCGCGTTAAGCAACCAGTTGTAAATGTTTGCCCGCAATCGGATCCAGTAGCCATTGATTGAAGAAAAACTACTGCAAGTAACCTAGCGTAAGGGATGAAAAGCTTATGTTTGAAAAGCTGCCAATGAACTCTTCTCCATCAATCAGGAAGACTGTGCTGTATACTGTCGAAAACAGAATGACATTCAAAGTAATAACCTAAAAAGACCTAAGCAAAGTCAATTGTTTATTAATAACTTCATCTTGGGTATCGACATCATGTGATACATCAATTACATGGAGTTAGCTACTCATATACGTAAAACCCGCTTTGAACCAACATTTGAATATAAAATCTTCGTCGACGTCTTGACAATGTCATCAATCTTCTTAAGCTGCCTTAAAATAATGTAATAAAGCTTTCGATTCAAGCTACGAGTATATTTCATCTGTAATTCATTGAAAATTGATACCTCCCTCACAACCGCCCCCAATAGTCCTTGCTAAGTTTTCCCAAACTCCATGAGTATGTGGGTGTGTGTGGTGTATGTGTATGTTATATATTTGAACTAAGAAAGGATTTATTTTGTTAGATAATAACTTATAATAAACAACAGACAAGAACAGAAAAAAAAAAAAATATAAACAGACAAAAAAATTAACAACTAATCAAAAACAGAAAAAAAAAGCAAACTGCTGCGCTGGTATATATATATAAATTTGGCATATATAGTATGTGTAAATATCTCTTCAAGTAACAGTTTTTTAACAATTAATTTTGACTTACTTAAAATTAGTTTAATCATAGTAATAATAAATAATTAACAATTAACAACAAACAAAAGGAAACAGTATTTTTTGCTTTGTTTTAGCTTTTCTATGACATATTATTGTTTTTCACTATTCGTCTTTCAGGGGGAGAGGGTTTGTTTTTGCTTTGATATTATATATCAGTTTTATATATGTAATAATAATAAATATATTCTCTAAACGTATTGTTCTTTAAAACAAACAATTTATTTTTTTTTTTTAGTTTTTTTCTTTTATATTTTGTTTTTTTGTTTCATTTTATTTTTGTTTAATGGCACTCGAACAAAGTTAAACAAACACACTTCCCAAATACCCCAATGATTGTAGACAACTGTAAAATTCGTAAATTTCCTCCCGATATGGCACACATTTCATTTGCTTTGAGCGTTTCTTGTAGGTGCTTAGAGGACCAAAAGATAGCGTCCACAAAGGCATCTCTTTAGAAACAAGTACAAAGCACAGGTATTACCTTGCCTACCTATGCGAGAGACTTAAATAGTTGTAGAATGCGTTTCTGTACTTGAAACACTGACCGTCTGATCCTCTCGGTTTGAAGTAATACCCCATTCAGGGGAAGACCAGACACTTTCTTGTGATCAAATGTTTGCTATGTTCTACATTCCATTGGAGCATCTTCATAAAAATGTTTCTCAATTCTCTTCGTTTTTTCCTTAGTGAAGAGTGGTCTTAAACTAAATTAGCCGTCGTTCCCTAGCAGCAGCATTATTGGGATTAAACTGTAGAACAAACCGACGAAAAAGGACCCCTCGAAAAAGGAAGGAAGTGAAGCATTAGGAAATCAATCAGTGTAAACTGAGATTTTGCAAACAATAGAAGACGGTATCAAAGGAATCGGTTTATGAAGCACTCCTCATCAAAACTATAAAAAAATTATGTTTTTGGAGAAATGCTTAAGCCTCGCTCACTCTAAAAACCCTCCATTAGTAGACGGCCCTGGTAGCTCTTTACGCTTTATGCGTCTTGTTTCTTTGAATGAAATAGATGATGCGACTTCTGCAGGCCGATCTCTTAGGCCAACACTAAAAACTCACTGAACCGCTCGAAGCGAACTAAAGCTTCCAGCACAATCAGATTGATTATTAGTTTATAACTGACGTACGTTTACATTGCGGGAAATGAAATGAAAATAAATTTATGAATATTCTCAAATTTGAGTCCAGATGTCCAACATTACAACGATATCTTGTCAGCAGGAATTCAAATATTCTTAAAAATATTGAACCATGACCACACGAAGGAGATGGTAGATAGTTATCAAGGAAAAAAAAATGCTTGATCTAACCAAACCAGCTATGTTATCTCACAATCATATATCGAGTGGGAAGTGTATAAATATCTTCTCTTGGATATATATGTATGTATAATATGTATACGTAATTGTTTTCATTTTCCTAATATATGTGCACATAATGTATGTGTTTTCTTCATCTCTATATTTTTCTTTTTTGTTTAAAATAAGTTATTTGACTATTCTGTTTGTTTTTTGTCTCGCGGTAAACAATGTTTACAAATCAATAACAATTTAACAATAATATATGTATATGTATATATATATATATATATTCTGTGAGATTACTTAACAATCTCATTTGTTCATCGTTTTGTTTTCTCTAAATATATATGTATGTAGTTATTTGGCAACAAAATCAACACAGTACGTTTCTCGTAATTCATTATACTATTTTTATATATATATATATTTTTTATCCTTCTCTATAATTTGTATATAATTATATAAATTATTTATATATATATATATATATATTCTTTTCTTTCTTTATCTTATACAATAAATAATCATCGCTAGTTGTTATAATTTAATTATTTAATTTTTTTTTGTTATTTTTTTATTTTTCTAGTTTGTTTTTGTTTTTCTTGTAATAAATGATGTGGCATCCAATAAATTCGTTTCGTACTTGTTTTGTTTTACCTAAAGTGTTAAATTTTTAGTTGTTCTCTTTTTAATTAGATTTTGTTCTTCACACTATTGGTTGTTTAATTTTAAAAAATATGTTTCTCATAAATAATATTTAACACAGACACCGGATTCTAGGTGCCGCTTTAGGTGGGAGCTTTGTGAAAATGCTTTAGCGCACATGAGGCATCGAAATTTCTTTTGTCCACCGCATTCGTATCTATGAAATAAGAAAACAACAAAGCAATATTTTAAAAGGAATTCCTCTTCGTTTGTCCTTAATTATGGATTGATACTGTATGCTCGAATATCTCTCCGATGGAGAGTGGAGAAGGAACCCCTATTTCGAATTAAAAAAATTACTGAAGCCCTGAAAAATGCTCGAGATGCACGATCTGTGTTAAAGACATTCAACTAAAGATTCTGTATAAGCACTAAGGACAAACTACAAAAAAAAACACTGCAGTTGGCTGGTCATCAACTAACAAGTCTATTCTTCATCTAGTTCGATACCAAGCACTCTTTGATTGTCAAGTTGGTTGAGGTCCTGTGCTGTCCAGGTGATCTAGACAGCCTAGCCAACTTAAACTCTCCGTCCGTAGCCGTATATTCGGACAGAAACTCTCATTGCTTGGTAAATAAACTAAATAACATGATCAGGAGGTCCTGTGCTCTGTTATCCAGGTGATCTAGACAGCCTAGCCAACTTAAACCCTGAATCCGTAGCCGTATAATCGGACATTAACACTCATTGTTTGGGAAATACACTAAATAACGTAATCAGGATGACACATGACCACAACCACAGTCGCAGACATTCTAAACAACTTACACACATAACTAAACAACGACTGCAAAAGTATAGCCCTTCTTGTTTTTATAAAAGACTTTAAGAAGCCAAAACCGAATGAAATTAATCTGCTTGGTTTTTTTTTTTTTTTTTTCACGCGTCAGTGAATTACTAGCAATTTTCGTCACACACGGAACTGTGTTATTTGTCTATGATTACAAAAATTGTCACAAAGTCATCGACGAACAGACAGTCGATGCTTGGAGGCACCCAGACATGGCGTTTTAAATTAAAGACAAGTGGTACCATGAAAATTATTTTTTAATTGTCGTAGCGGCGACCGAGCTTAAGCACAATAGGTTTCAGTGAGTAGGAGTCGACGCACCTACCCACTATACCACCGCGACTACAATACAAAGCTTTAAAGATCTTTCAGAAATTTGTTAACGCTTTAGAATCAAACAGTCGAACACATCAAATTAACTTCGTTAGCTTGTCCCATCACATTATACAGTACATTATAGAAAATTCCGCCAAATAACCCTACAATCTAAGCTATAGAAGAAGCCGTTATGATAATAACCACCAAACACAGGGCTAGTGCGGTACCAACCATATCCTGGTACTTCAGACCAAAGGATGCACATGATACACATATTTTTTAAGTGATGTTCATGACTTTTTTGTTCGGTTAAATAAAGTTTTGTACACATGAGATGCTAACTGTAAACACAAATTTTCAGCATACATAAAGTTATACTTTTTGGTCTTCAAAGAGATACCGATTGAATTATCGAGTTGTTTTATCGACAAAGGTTTCAATAAAAATTAGTTTTAGTGTCCTAAATTAACAGTTTCTCTTTGCGAACTGTCAAGCTGAGAACGCAATACACAAAGACGCAGAAGCGATCCACAAATTCGCGTTGAAATGTTAAGTGTCATTCATAAGAGCGGGGAACTGCGAACGCGGACTTGCAGAAACAACTCATTTCTGGCACATATAAACGAAACGAAAAGTTATACTTTTTGGTATGCAAAAGATTTGTTTATTGACTAAAATCTCAATTAGAATTCTTATTTATGATTTTCTCCACGAATCAATCATTCTATCAACCTGAGTTCGCAATACACAAACGCGATCCACAAATTCCCGGCCGAAAAATTCACGAGTTGCTCAAAATCTACCCGCTGCTCCTTACGAATGAAAAAAAATCCTTTCGAATGAAGTGTCATTGTATGCGAAATTCGCGATTTAGGATGTATAACTGTCTAGAAAAAGCTTCTCAAATTGTAAGTCACTTCACTCGTGAAAGAACAATAGCACGGACGGCACTAGCTGAGAAGATAGGCGCTGGCTCTCTACGGCCTGTAGCGCCACCCATGTTATTGTTCGGATATTCTGATTGGAGGCCATCCCCATTATTCTCGTAGTCGTGTCACACGTTACTGTGACAAATTTATACTGTCTAAGTCACTTCGTGTGACCTGAAAGTGATTAATTGAGTACAAATTTGTCGCAGTCAAATCTGACACGTCTAAAAAATGCGGGTGAACATGTGTCAACAAAGGAAGAACAAAGTGGTAGGGCGGGACGCCGATCGTGGGACAAAGGAGAAAACGCTGACCCTCAAAAGACGCGCAATAAAGAAGTACTCAAATTAGACTAAATACGTAGACCCGAAATATATCATAATAAATTTACTAGATTGTAAACGTTACATTAATTAAAATTGAATAAATACCTGATATGTCTCTGTAATGAACTAGCATCTTTATAGCTTTTTAAACAATTAAAACGTGGACACTGGTATCTGCCATCGGGATTGATGAACTTAAATAAATCGGAAAACTTCAACTCGTACCAGTAGTCACGGATAAAAGGTTGCTGTAGCGATGTTGAGAGTGGTGGTGTTTGACTTGATAATGCTGAACTGCTTCGACCTGAAATAATCGGTTGTAACATGTTGTTATGGCTTTTAAAATTGAATATAGTTTTTGATTTTAGATATCAGCTATGTATATCAGATAGTTTCTTTTCGCTTATTTGTTATTTCAATTTCATTCTTTTTTCTGTGATCACTAACTGGCTAAATTATCTTTTTCGTTTCTTTTTTTTTTTTTTTTTGTAAAATCAAATTATAATAAAATTTAAAAAAAGAAAAACAAAATGAATTGTTTAAGAGAACTAAAGACTAGAGGGAACAAATGATTGAAGCGTTAAAGAAATGAAAAACAAAACTTAATTATTTGCTCATAAACAAAGTTATAGATTTTGCTTTTTATCATCGTTCTTTTTCTCTCGTCTGGTTTTATAGGAAAAAATCGGTTAAAATTAAGCAAAACAAAACAAACCGAACTGAAAAAAAATAGTAATAATAATTAAGGAGAAATTATACAAACAATTAACTGAAGTATATATAACTGATAGAAGGTGGGGTAGAAGTATATGCTTATTTTAAGAAAAATAATGAAAGTTATTTTGTTTTTAGAGATATTTACAAACTTTTTTTGTTCATTACGTTACGCTTTGTGTGTTATTTTCTATTTATATATGTTCTGATGGCTGTTCATGGTTCGATGGTGGTGGATGGAGAGCATGAAGTGGATGAAGTGATGAAGCGATAGTGATAGATTTTAATATTCATATTCTTTCTCTCTCTCTTTCTCTCTCTCTCTCTCTCATTGAGATTTTCTGAAATAAATTCTATTATACAAACAAAAAATTAAATTAAACCACTGAAAAAAAAAAAATAAATGAATTGTCTTTTGTTGAACTCGCAGTATTTTTTTTGTTTGTCAAGAAAAATTCATAGTTTTATTCATGTATAAAAATAAAGTTGTACAATACCAATCATATTTCATTTTGTTGCAATTTGTTACAATGTCATTTTGTTTACAATTGGTTGGCTTAAACTTAGTGAGTATATTATATTCATTATAAGTTAAATTGTCACAAAATCGTTTGCTTGTTTATTTGGTTGCATTTGTTTGCGGGTCTTATATAATAACACAAATATTTTATAATTGTACTCAGGTTACACAAAAAGTCGTACATATGTATTACAGAAAACCTTGATTTCATTTAAACAATATAAATAAATTAATATATATTTTTTTAAATAATTTGTGACTTGTTTTGAAATACTTAGAGCAGGAACAGTTTTACACGTATAGTAATTTGTTGTTTTTATTTTTATTTCATTTGTGTTGTAAGCACTTATACTCGACTCGGGGACAGTGGACAGTAGATAGAAATTGGCTAAGAGATCAGACGTATACGAGGAAGTGATGAACAAAAAAAAATGCTTCAGACGGTTTTGAAATCAACATTTAACAGACACAAAGTTGAATAGTGATCAATTGTGCTGCAACATGAAGCCGGCTGTCAAGGCTCCTTCTGATCTGATGAAACTTTAAGCCAAGAAATTAACAAGCACAAGTTGAATAATGATCAATTGTGTGAGAGAGTGGTATGAAGAACCTCTAAGCCAAGAGCCAAGAAATCGGTTCACTAAAGGAATGACTGTTGGTGAAAATGAGAACTGGCGTCAATGATGCCATCTGTAGAGAGAATTCTATCAGTAGATCTTTTTCAGGCAAAGAAAATTAGTTTGAATAACAGAAAGCTTGTAAGCCTTACATCATATACAACAAAGATCGTCAGACATAGAGTTCTAGGTGATGCAGGTTATTTCATCCCTATTAGATGCGTAGATCGGAAACACACTAGTAACCAGATCAAGTTGAATCTGATGAAAAGGACTTCAAAACTCGTAAATGAAAAACGAAAACAAAATCGAAACAAAAATTCTCGAGTACGGGCTTATTAAATAAATGCAATCCCAATCTACTGCCCATGGCCTATCTTAAATCTAAACTAGAACCATCAGCAGTTCTACGCTACATAATCGGTATACATTTCTAAATTTGGCATTTTCGCAAACCTCTACTGTGTTTGGTTCATCGCGTTCTTTTACGCGAATCTCTATACAAAGGTTTCTTGTTTCGTCTTTAGCTATAAACGTTTAATTTCATGTTACATTAAGTGTATATATTTTCTATTTTATAAATATTCTTTTTTTAATAATTTAAATTATCTGTTTTAAGCTTTATTTTCTTTCAGGCACTATATGAATTATTTGTTTGTTTGCTTTACTTTTATTATTATTATGTTTTAGAGAAATTAACTAAACGCATGCGGTTGAGTTTTGATTTTGTAGCGCACGTATCAAAAATTGCCCGTCTCTAGATGTTCTCATGGTACGAAGACGACTCATCTCTTGAGGGACCTTTTACGCTTCAAATGCGTGATGACATGGCATTTGAGATTATCTTTACGTTTAGTAGCAAAACCACAGTGGGGGCACTGGAATTTCGGTTTCGTACCCATATAGGGGCATTCGTAACGCGTATGCCGACCAAGCGTTCCCCGAGATGCATACCTTCTGCCACAGAGTGCGCATGAAAAGCGTTTCTGCTGTTGCGAATTTTGCTGCAGTGACTGTGGCTGGTGATGATTTCGGTGAGAATGATGATAGTCATGTCGGTGGTATTCTTCTTGTGGTTGTTGGCCTTCTTCACTGAGAAATGATGAGAGGAAATCTAAAAAAGAATTTAAATTGTTTTTGTTTTTCGTTTGTTTTTGTGCTTGGCTTTGGTGGGTTTTTATTTTTTGTCAATCTTTCTCTATTAATTTTCATCACTATTATATTCTTTTGGAAATTATTGAGAAAAGAGAATATTTGATTTTCTTTTATTTTTTGCAAAAGAGATGAGAAAAATAAATTAAAAATCAAATGAGATGTGATTTGATGATGGATTGATTCGATTGTTGAGATGCAATGAGAGGTTCAATTTGTTTAGCTTTTTTTGGTTGAGAATAGAAAATATACACATTACAAACAAATTTAATTAAAATTAAATTAAACAAATATACTATAGCAAAACTAAAAGTATTCATGTGCTTTTGTTTCATTTGTTCTTGCTTTTTTATTGATCGAATTTTGATATAGTAGGGATTTTTGTTTTGTCTAGGTTTTGCGACGAAACAATGCATTTAAATTAAATTATTAATAAAAGACATTCAAAAAATAGCAATTAAAACTATACGACTAGAGAAAAATTAGTAAAATAAAAATCATATCATATTATATGTATGTTTATATTAGGTATTTTGTTTAGAGTGGAATGCAAGAGTATATATAAATTTGTTGGGGTTTTTTTCTTTCCTTTTCTTGTTGCAAATACATGTATCAAAAATAAATACGATATATATTATGTATAATTTTATTGATGATCATTTCTTCAATAAACTAGTTTAAGTAGATTGAGTTAACTTGTAGCAAAAATAAGCAACGTAAATGCTCGTCATATATAATTTTGAAAATTTGTCACACTTAATTTGTAATATATTGCTTAAGTCTTATTTATTAAATATAATCTCCGCTCGTCTTGACCATACGTATGGCTCCTTAAATTATTCAAGTGCGAACAGATATTTACGCAACTCATCTTCTTATGAGAAATAAAATGGCAATGGTTGGCCGCTTAATTTTATGCAGTCTCCTGCCTAAGCTTCGTTCCGGGAATGTATGGATTTCAATGACACTCTCATTGGGATTGGAATGTTGTTAACGATGTAACACTTATTAATTTCTGTTCAACCTTGATAAATGTAGAAAATCGGAAAAATTAAACGCGGTCTTCAATGTCGTTAGTCTGTAGCCTTAAACTTCACCCATGAATTTTATAGTTTCTTTTTTAAGTACATGGTCTCGGAATACAAAGAAAAATGAAAATAGAATGGAACTTCTCCCTAGCGGACACCAGCGGGACCATCAAGTAGGGGTGTCCGTTCTGTAGGGGTTGATATACACGCCTATCTTCATGCCAGGACTATGACGAATTGTCCCTAAAGTGAGGTGTCCCTTATAGGGGGATGCCCGTAAAGAGAAGTTTTACTGTGCATGAATTTGATTCATTGAATTCTAGCATTCCAAGTAGGTTCACTTGAACTACTGAGATTGGCCGTCGAATGTATACATTTTTGGTTTATTACGGTTTCAAAACTTAAGTGTTTTTAGATTTCAATTCTGCAGGTCTAAAGAGACAGACATTTAAAGATACGTCCGTCTATGTCTATTTACTCGACTCTTCAAAGTTTGGCAATCTTCTAAACTAACTCCTTTTTTTCTGAATTTAAATGAGTTTTTGTATATAAACCCGAATGTTGGCTCAGAACTGGATGTAATAGTTTACACATGAAAACAGGTCCAAAAATAGCATCATCAGCTCAGATCATTCTGAGCTGAGATCACCAGCGAGCTGTGAATGCAAAGGATGCGTGAGGATCACAAACTAATTAGAACTCCTCTTGATCCTCGACTGCTAAATCATATTCCAAGGCTCCACATTCGAGATTCAGTCAATTCTGGAAAAGAATTCCACTATCCAAGGAAAACCTCCAGCAGAATAGAAACTCACTGCCTTAAATGTGTGAAATTTGGAACGTATTTTCCTTAAATATGTGGAAACGGTAAAAATATGTCGAAGCGGTTAAAAGATGCAATTCATGGAGTGTGTCTAGCCTTCTAGAGAATTAAATACGCGTGAGTAATAATAGAGGACAGTGAAAAATAAATAGCATCACAGTCGAATGCTAATCGAGATTGGGCCTCTGAAAATTGCAGCCAGTTTACTACACTTGTGCGCAATCAGTTAGAAGACAGTTAGGAGAAAAATGTACCTCAAACTCAATCTAAAGTAAGCAAAGACTGGAAGAAGAGAGAGTAGGAAGAAATTCTTTTAGTAAGATTCATTCATTCAACGACTTTGTTAAACCTCATACCATATTAGAAGTACATGTACCCAGAGAGTTAATAAATCCACCATCACCAAGCTTAAGAAGTTAATTATAGAGACAACACAAAAATGTAATCTAAACGAGCATTTACACAAAATTTGCACCATTAAATCTGCGCGTCTCCAGACGTTTCTCAAAAATTACAAGTTAGACATAACTAATTTAAGAACACAATCAAATATTAGTGCTTTTCTTTTCTTTGTTTTGTCTCAATAAATAATTCATAAATAAATATATATGTATATTAATAAATAGTATAGTGTTGGTTAAAAAAAGTCTATATTCAAAAATAAATTAAGCTTACAAATACATATAAATATATATATATTAGATCTCATGCAAAAATAGTTTCTTTTTTTTTATCCTTTGTTGTTGCTTGTTTTGTTTTGTATTACTCCTTGTAAATTTGTGAAAAATCTAAAGTTAATTAGCATTAGTTTGTATTTTTTGTTTATTTTTATATTTTGGTGTTTTTGTTAATGGATTGATATAAGCCAGTTGAGGGGTGTCTTAGAGATTCTATGCCGTTTCCATGTTGAAACTATTTTGTATTTTCACAGCTAACGGCAGAAAGTCCTTTTGGATTTTTGCAAAATGTGTCTTAATGTGTTTTGTCAAATTATCGCTACGTTTAGCAGCATAATTGCACGAAGGACATTGAAATAGTGGACGTTCTGTTGTAAAACGGCATTCAAAACGACGATGACGTGAGAGGCTTTTACGTGTTTTATATGATTTACCACATTGATCACATGAGTGTTGATACCATAATAGGAAATCTGCAAAATTAGATGGATTTGTTTGTTTTGTTTTTTCTTTTCTTTTTTCTCTTTTGTGTTTTTTTTTTTTTTGTCTTGTGGA
This sequence comes from Eristalis tenax, assembly GCA_905231855.2. Taxonomy (NCBI): domain Eukaryota; kingdom Metazoa; phylum Arthropoda; class Insecta; order Diptera; family Syrphidae; genus Eristalis; species Eristalis tenax. The sequence continues at coordinate 34,075,089 of HG993127.1, read as the reverse complement.
TGTGAAATGATGTATATATTTTTTTTTATTGAGCGAAAGAAACAAATGTACTGAAGAATGCAACAGGTAAGAACACACACACACAAACCAAAAAAATAACTAATTTTTTACACAATAAGACACAAAAATTTAACATTTCTGCATAAACTCTACCAAAAGAAACAAAACCAAAATGAATGCAAGAAAACGACGGTTTTTTTTGTTTTTTTTTTTTTACGGAAAAGATAAACATTATGATGCATGATTTACTGGAACAACGAAAATAAAATGGAAAATATGCGAAGAAACCAAAAGAACAAACAAAGAATAATAGGGGAAAAAACAAAAAGAATTGTTGACGAGCGGAATAATATAAATGAAAAACATTATATGCATTTGAAATTTAAACGGTATTTTTTATTAGAAATTCCAATAAAACATTTATATAGTTTGTGAACATTATATAAATAAGTATTTTTGTTTTTATCAATTTTACATAGACAAAAATTAAATTAGAAAACTTATTCAGAATGTATAAGCAAATAAATTATGACATAAGATATCCTTACTCCATCACCCATCAGATGAGAATATACATAAATGCTTTTTTTCTCTCCATTCTCTACTCAAGCTTTTAGCTTTCACACATACGACACAGTTTGTAGCAGTGAAGGTGGAATGACACTTGTAGCAGTAGATAGTAGTAGTAATAGTAGTAGTAGTAGTAGTAGTGGTAGTACAGCATTTTTTTTTTTTTTTTGGAGATAGGATACAAGTAGCAGAAGAGTTGAGTAGAAAATGATAGGAATACGAGTAGCGGTACACATAAAATGATGAAGACACATGGCTTTTTGTGTTTTGCTTTTTTGGACACATGTGAGAAAACCCCCTCCACCACCGGACATACAAGATTTATGCGTTCATATATTTAGAATGCACAAATGCGTACACGTAGGTGTGTGTATATGGGAAGACAGGAAATTTCAGGATACACATTTATAGATGAAGACATCTTTCCAAGCGTGTGTGAGTGTGTGTGGAAATAACGTACAAATCTAAAAGAAATATTTTTATTTGGTTAGTAAAAGAATTCTCTTTTTTCTTAACAAAAAAAAAATCTGCTAATTTCTGTCCTGTCCCTACATTATTTTTTCTCCAATTTCTCAAAGCCATAGAACTCCAGAATTGAAGAAACAAACAATAAACGCTGAGAATGGACAGAAATCAGCTCGGCATTTAAAAGAACCAAATAAAAACAGTGTTTCTAGAGTTTCCCCTCGAAGTTGAGGAGAAATTCTAGACGAACGGAGGAATCATTTGTGAGTGCATGCAAGTTTGGTGAGATTGACAATATTCACTGTGAACAAATGAAAGTCGATTTGGCAAGAAATCGTTTTTCAATGCGCGTCGGAAATTGTTTTCCCCGAATCCACGCATAGAATTGATTTAATCCAGATCTCGTGTGTGCATTTACAAATGATTCCCACTCAATAGGGGAAACAGAAAAGGAGGGAAAGGATAAAAAGGACGGTGGTTTTAAATAACTAAAAACATAGTAATTTTTCTTGTTTTTTTTTTTTCAAATACATCATTACAAGTAATTTATTCCTTTGCTCTTGTTCTTATAATTTTTCATATAATGGAAATAGAAATATAAATTGAATGTAAAAAGAGAGAAGCTTAAAATCATAAAACATAAATATCAAAATCAAATCAATTGTTTGTACATACATCGGACATAAGTTACGGTGGTTATAGGCGACCGGTCAAAATGCGTGTTTCATTTTTCTATTTAAAGGTCCTGATCTTTTGGATGGATACTTCTGTTATACTATTTTGTGTAGTTGTTTACATATTCGAAATGATTTTCTGACTTAAGGATAATTAATTACATAAAATTGAATGAACCAAAGAATCAGAGCCGGCAAATTTAAGGTTTTCAATTAAGGAAATCTTAATTTGGGTCTTTGACGATTAAAATGAATTGCATTTGATTTGATTTGAAATTTATCTGGAGATGTAATGTTTCATGAAATTACTTCGATTATTCGGTAGTCCAGTTGTTTGTTGTCTTGGAACAAAGATAGCTCAGACTCTTTTGGAACATGTATGCATTGAAAATAATAAAATAATCTCCTGAATATAGCTTAAAAAAATATTTCAAAACTTGTTCTCATTCTTTTGAAAGTCTCAAAAGAACAAAAAGTTCACATCACTTAAATCGTAAATGTTTTATTCACTAATGAATGAACATATTTAAAAATATACGCTTAACCTATTTTGTAAAAAAAATTATATCTCATTTGTCTTTCTGATTTCTCGTGTTTTTACTTTTAAATTAACATTGTTTTATATAGAACTCTTTATAGTCTTTATCATCATCATTTAATCTCTTATAAATTATATACTTAAATTCTTTTTTTCTTTGATTTTCCTTATGGCTGAGCACATTCTGAAATACTTTTATTTATTTAATTTTTTTTCTTCTTCTTAGTTTAAACATTCAACAAGACTAGATAATATGTCGAATTTCGGCCCTGTTTTCATTTTCCTCTTTATTATTTTCTTTGTAGAATAATCTCTGCTTAAGCCTAGTGATAGAAGAAATATCTTCTGAGTATCATTATAGTTCTCTTGTACGAGTATCACTTATAAATAAACAAAATTTAAATTAAAGACGCGACACATGCATATTCTCTTTTCGCTTAGAATGTGGAATGAGTTAAAAATGAGTTAAAAACAACCCACGAGACAAATACAAACAAAATGAAAAAAAAAAAATGAGTACAAAAACAAAATAAAAGTCTTAAATGAAGTTCAATAAATTATAAATTTGAGATCAAAAAAATAATTAAGATTAATGGAATTATTAAGTATCATACTTATCGCTATGATTTCTTGCTTTTGTTTTTGTTTTTCGTTTTTTTGGTACACAATGCTAAGTTAATTCAACTCATTTTGTTTGACTTTTTTTTGGTTTGTTGCGTTTGATTTGGGGGTACTTTGGGATGGCAAATATCGTTTACATAACTAAACCTCAAATATCCTAAGGCAAGTAAACAAAAAAAAATTATTGAATACATCAAGTAAATAAATAATGAGATATCTTAATTATTGTTGTACGCAAAAGGCATGGAATTCATAAGTCGCTCTTTAAGCAACGAATTCGAAATTAACTGCAAGCTTAGCTTCATTTTCCAGTCTTCGTCCATGGACATGCTTTTGGGCGGACTGGTTGGCTCCGTTTTGATGCCCCCACGTCCGGCATTGTTGTTGTCGCTGTAACGATGTGCATCGTCATCACTGTTCGATGTCGCAGCTACGCCTGCGGCGGCTGCTGCAGCTGCGGAGGCAACTGCTGATGCTGATGTAGGATATGTTGCAATTGCTCCAGTTACGCCATATGTGGGCAAGTTATTTGCTGGTGATCTCCTCTTAGAAGCATTTGATTTTCTGCTTGGCCCAGCTTGTGCTGCAGCGACCGCTGCCACAGCAGCGGCTGCCGCTGCGGCAGCATTGTGCTGACGGACGCTACTATAACCTGCACTTGGCTTATTCTCATTCTCATAGTACTCCTTTTTCACAGAGAGGTTCTCAGGTCCTTCATTGAATATTGATATACCATGCTTTGAGGACATGTGTCTAACCATGTGATACTTTCGACGGAATCTTGACGGGCACAGATCACATTTGAATCGAGGTGCTATTCCAATGCATTCATCTCGCATGTGCCGTTGCAGATGACGCTTTCGCAGATAGCTCTTGCCACACACGCTGCACGGGAAACGATCTCCAATAATCATCATGGATTGTTCAAATTCGACTTTTATAACTTCATTTTCAATTCATTTCATTTCATGGTTATCGTATCGTTACGTTAGTTATATTTTTTGAATTTGGATGAGGATGCATGAGTTAGTTTTAGATGTGTGTGTTTATACAATGGAATGTGTGTATGTGTGTTTGTGATTCATTTGGGGAACAAAAATGAAAAGAAATGAAAAAAACAAAAAGAAAAACAAATGGTAAAAAAATTCGAACATTATTTTCAAGTTGTTTAGATTTCGTCGTTTCAAACGAGTGAATGAAATGAACTACATCGTCTTTCCAAACAGATCTCGCAAAACCGAACATTGTAAAACATCTAAGTCTTTTACTACAAATTACTTATTTTTTTTTTTCTTCAAATGAAACAGCTAACGACAGATAAAATAAACAAAATCATATGTAAGAAAAATTCAAATTCAAAACTAAAGGCAAATTTTACAAGAATTTTATAAAACAATTTAAAAAAATATGATTTTCAAGTGAAATAATATAGCTATTAAATGATGTACCGTGCTCGATGATCTACAGGAAATGAAATAGTGTGGCGATTATTTTTTATTTCTCTCAACATTACACATTGTTACTAAGTGTTTACCAGATTAAGTCTAATTCTATTCTAATCTATGTAGGAAAAAATAACGACACTTGAATGACATTGAACGAAAACAAAAAAAAAAAAAAAACGTAAGTCAAAATTATAAAATGTATGTTTGTATATATTTATCTTATAAGTCTATTTCTACATTTTCTCAAGCCGATTGTTTTTTTTTTTCTTCCAGATGAGAGATTGTTCCCGTCTCATTTGTGAATTTTCATATGATTTCTAAGTGTGCCGGGGTAGTAGAATACACTTGAACACATGGTGCATGCGTGCTGCGGTGGTTTTTGGCATTCTACACGCAGATGTCGCTGAAGTGAACTTAACGATTTGTACGATCTATCTGTGCATCGTATGCAGACAAAACGATTTCCATTTAATGCATCGTGCTGACTCTTATAATCGGAATAGAAGTGATATCCTGAAAATTGAAGAAGGTATAATCAAATAGAAAAGCATTATGGTGCTCCCTTGTTTTCAGTTGTGTAAGATTATCTGTAAAATGTAGTTTATAATATATACGCTCACGCCGATCTAGAATGCATAGCCACATAGACAAATATCAATACTTGATTTTCCCCCAACCGAAATTGTAAAGTCTTGAAAGTTCTAGTAAGTGTTCTAATAGGTAGGACCAAATTTGAAGAAAAAAGTAATTTCATCCGAACAGAGGCAATTTTATCAGAAAGCCAGGAGGAGCAAATGGAGAGAGGGCTGATAACTGAAGAAAAAGTGGAAGGACATAGATTTAATTTTATGAAATTTCGATCAGAAGAGTGAACTCAAAGAAGCCGATAGCTAGAGTAGAACCACTGTGCAATCTGGTTTCATTTAAAAAAAAGGTATCACATTGCTCAAAACGTTTGAAATAAACAAAATTCTCAAAATATATTTAGTAACTACAAAACAAAAACAATCAAGACTCTACTAAGGGATAATCAACTTTGTACTTGCCCACAACCGCTTGACAGAGAGAGTATATGGATAATCTAGAGTATCTAAATAAAATGCATTTCTTCCAAGGTATTGGTAAAATGTTTATACAAAAAATAGAAATTAATTAAAAGTTTAACAAGGAAACAATTCTATATGTACAGTTTTTGATCATATTTTTCTTTTCTTAAATTTTACAATTTTTTTGTCATTTTATTCGATTTCTTTGTAATATTTGTACGACGAAGACGTCCGTCCACTAATCTGGCGGGAGGACGACACTTCTTCTTTAAATTTTCTTATTATGTATTCCATGCTTCTGTCGAAGGTGTAGCTTCAAGTCGTATTTCCAGGAACACGTGAACGAACAGTAATTACAATTGAAGTGAACTGAATTTTTCTTTGGCGTTGGTAATAATGCTGAATTCGTTGAGGAATTTGAGGTGCACGCAGATGCTGTGCCTACTGTTGATGATGTCACATGATGTGCGGATGACTGTGATGATGCAATTGCTGCAGCAGTGGATGGATGCGAATGCGGAGTTCCTCCCCCGCCGGCAGTTGGCGGCTGTGATGATGGTGGTGGTATTTTCGTTGATATACAACTAAATCCTGTATTGTTTTGAGTAATTAAACCCGCAGTAGATGCAACATCCACCGTAGCAGAAGAAGGTAATAACATTTGTGAACCAATAAAATTTGCCAATTGTATTGAAGCCGCTGCAGCTGCAGCCGCTGATAGAGAACAACCCGAACAACCAGCACCACAGGCAGTCGTGTGACTACCACCGCCACTAACTGAAACCGAACTGCAATTAAGTCCACCCACAACGCCACCAATGTTTGATGGCGATGTACCAGGCAATGACTTTCGACAGCTCTTATACAATTTTCGTATTGTTATATCTGGTTCGAAGAGTCCACCACCAGCACCAACACCACCACCACTGCCACCGCCGCTAACACCACATCCAGGATGTCCATTGTTGCTACTGCTGCTGTTGTTAGCAGATGATGATGATGATGCTGCTGCCGCGGCTGCAGTAGCCATATTATACAACGTCCGCAAATCTGAAAAATTAGGGTTTTCTTTTGGTTTGGTTTTTGCTATTTGTTCGGTTTGGTTTTATAGCCTATACATTGTGTGCGCTATAAATTTCGGCATAGAGTAGATACGGAAAATTAGATAAACTAGAGATTATGTGAATGAAACTTAACCATTATAATTAAAGAATTAAAAATTAAAATCTGTTTAGAACGAGTGTATGCATACGAGTACTTCCCGAGAAAAAAAAAAACATAACTGTGTGTAAATAGGTGTACGATTGATTAAGAGTAACCCCAAGAAAAATTTTACAAAGTTGTTAACAAAAATTATATATGTTGTGTTATTTACCATTTAGTTGAGAAAAAAAAAATAAACAGAGCGAAGAAATTCGAAGCGAATTCTCCCTCACTTTGTCGGAAATGAATGGAGCATGTAAATTACATTCACAACAAAATACTAAACCACTTTTTATTTGAACTTCTCATTTATTTGTATTGTTTCGGTTTTAGTTTTAAAAAAGTTATTTTTTTTTCCTTTTTTTTTTTTTGAAATATGTAATACAACAAATTTTGCTACAAGCTTAATTCTTAGATTATAAAAAAAATCTTTTATTGATAACAGTATAAAGTGAATAATTCACTAGTTCATTTTTTGGCTAAATAGTCAGTGTGTAGTTTTTTCCAAAACACTGATAACTATAATTTACAAAGTGAAAGGATAGTGATGGGAGAATGGGAAATGTGATAGATTGGTGCATGAGTCGAGAAGGTGTTTACCGTGACGAGACCAAGTTGATGTGGTAGCCGCAGTGCTGCAGGTAACGTTAAGATCCACCATTATTGTATAAAATTTGTTTTTAAAACTGCATAGTACATGAAACTGCGTTTTTAGCAATCAGTCAAGTATATCTACGGACATGATAAAGGCTAAAGGAGCTTGTAGACAAGCTCCAAACTCCACGGGTCTAGTAATAACAACTCAGATGCAACAAGTCAAGAACAACGTACATACACAAGTGAGATAAACTAGACGTGAATAGCGAAGGATTATGTTCTCCGGGCTGTACAGACATAAAGGGAGGAGAGCTAGGATTTACTTCAAAATACCGCAGAAGACCTGACCCCACACCCAATTCTACTCAAAAAGGCGAGGTGTTCACAATAAGTAATGACTCTTCAAGATTGAAAGCTTTGCTAAAATTCTATAAAAATATTTCAAAACAAAGCTGTCTTTGCCCGTACAGTTCGCAATACAATTCTCTTCTGGACCGCCTTGAAGGTTCAGGTAAACGGCCTCCCAGAAATGGACTGAAAACAGAGGTGAAATGCAAAAAATAGTTATCAATGTTCAAGAATAACTTCTATGTGTATAGCGACATTCATTCGCAGTATCCCTAATTATATTGGCACTAAAGCCCTGTTGTTTGTTAAACGATTAGCGCTGATCAATAAGGAATAAATCTTTAAAATACAATAATAAAAAATATTCTCTTATTTATCTCATAATCTCTTTGATTTTGTTTTTTGTTTTCTTTTGTACAAAATAAAGATTAAAATCTCGTCTCTTTCTTTTGAATTAATAGTAACTCCTCCATAACAATCCTCGTTTTTGTATCTACATGAATTTGGCTTACTCGTTTTTTTTTTCTTTTCCCTCATTTTCCACAATTAACAAAAGGATACAAAAAACAGAAATTTAATTAAATGCGTTTCACCAAGTAGACACTGATGCGGTTATAGTCGATAATAGTTTACGTCTATATTATTTTCTTTGGTTGATAGAACATTCTTAAATTCTCTCATATCTTACGTAACTTATGCAAAAAAAAAAAAAAAAAAAAAGAAACGACTAAAAATTAATAAAATATATCATATTTGATTTGATAATACAGTGGTGGACAGAAATAGTAAACCTTCTCACAATCAGAACATGACCATCCGTGATTTTCTGTGGCTGATTTTGTCTTGAACAAGCCGAGTCAGTTAGTCAGTTTCCATGTTATGATCATGAATATTGCGGGGAATCATAAAGGAAACTTGCTAAGCTATGTTTACCGGAAATGTATTGCACATTGAAAAAAAGGTCTTGGTATATGCCTCTCTGGTGAACAATTCGAAGAGGATTTCATATAAAACGGTCCTCTTTATGCATCACTGACACGGCAAGACTGACATGACAAGTGAGGAACCTCGAAGAGCTCTCTCCTAACGACAGTTTTTAATCGAAAATCGAAAATTTACTCGGATTACGATTAAGAATTATGAAAAAAAAAAGCGCACACGTGAAATGGCAAGGAATAAAGGATTCTCATTAATATTAGGTTATGACGGCGGGAAATAAAACTAATCGAAAGCTCAGAAACAGACTGGTATCATAAACACATGAATTGTCCTCGCCAAGCTAGATTTAATGGGGGCTAGCAAATATCATGGCATGTTGAGTGCTGCTACGGAACCAATGGCGAAAATTGCAAAGTACGGGTGTCGTATTTCACGAATTTTTCAAAAATCTGCTCAATTTAATGAACACCAATCCTAGCACCGTCTTAGTCGTGGACAGAGTAGCCTAGCCACGACATCCGTCACATTCAATGTAGTTGATCTGAGATTCAAGGGTATTTAGCTTCTTGTCCACAACTGTACCATTAAAGACAAATAAAGTGTATAACTATAATATTGCAACTTTGCGCGCTTGTTTCATAAAAAAAAAAAAGGATACACCGAGGAGATTCACAACTTCACTGGTATAAAAAATATAATCTCAAATAGTAGTTACTCTCTAATGAATTTTCTCGATTTGTCACTATGAAATATATTTGAATTTCTGTTCGTAAGCTGGCTGAATTGCTTCGGTCAACGATGATGCTGCTGCTTCCACAACAGATGAGGAGGTGGACGCTGCTGCAGACGACGCCGACGCCACCGCGGCCCCCGACGTAACCGCTGCTGTTGCCTGAGTGAGTGACAGTGACGAAGCCAACACAGCACTCCGATGATGGCGCTGATGTTGTGAAGCAGACGAAGATTGATAATGATGCAATTGCTGATGATGTATCATCGGTTGCTGTTGCTGTGATGGCCTACGAAAGAGTGAACGCATTGCAATTTCAGGATGCTTTTTTCGAACGTGCTGTCTCAAGTGATCTGCACGTTTGGTTCTATGTCCACAAACCGAGCACACCATGCTCTTGCCTTTGCCACACTCTTGTCTCAGGTGACGCCTCAGTGTACCGTGACGTCTATAGGTACGAAAGCATTGTGGGCAGGTAAAACTCTCTTGCGTCATTAAACTATCGTAATTATGATATCCTGAAATTCGGCTTTAATTAATTTTACACACTAAAACAAATTTTCATATGTATGTAATATTTTATAAATGTAGAAGAAATCACAGTTGATTTATTTTCAAACATTTGAATTGGATTTTAGTCGATTTGTCGTATTTAAAAAAAATTCATTCTCTTGTTAGTTTTAGGTGTAAACAAAATGTCTCATTTTGTAGAATGTCTTTAGAATCAAAAAAAAAAAATACTGTTAACAAACGCATTCGGTTAGATAAATAAATGATGATTAAAAACTATGCAATCATGTGTTATTGGCTTTTTGGTTCGGTAACAAACACGGTAACAGGGTAATGTACAGTCGGTTCGTGTGGGCTGGCTGGGTGGTGGTGGTTGGTTGGTGTGTGTCAGTACAGGGAAAAGGGAGTTTGCCCTAAAAACGAAAACATTTTCGTTCGACTTGGTTATTCAAATGCTTCGTACTATTCTTTTTGTGTGTTTGTGGTTAGCAGAAAAAAAAACGTACAGAATGTTGTGGAACAAAAATCAATGAATGCAATTTATAAGAAAAACAAAGATTTCTTAAAAAAAAAAAAAACGTATATAAATCAAATGTTAAGCGTTACAAAATGCAATTTAAATGGTTGGCAGTCGGGACAATTTTTTTGTATTCACTTTGATTGGATATCTTTTGTTTGGTTTTGTTTTTGTTTTTGTTTTTGAATTGAATTAACATAAAATAATGTAGCTTGGTGGCAGTTTTTCTTATGTGCGCCCCTCTGTGTTGAAGTATTTTTCACCAGAAGACACAATATTGTACATAAAATAAATGGATATGCATAAAATACAGTTTATAAAATGAATTCCGATTTCTGTCGCATTGTGATGCTGATTAGAATAACTTGTCTTCAAAGATAAGATTATGTTTCTGATCTCTCAGACTCCCACATTCCCTATGGATAAATCTACTTCCAAGTGTCAGTATTTTACCCTCGTTATCTTCTCCTTCAAAATATCTAACGATGCTGGCTTGATAATAGATTTTACACAAGTAAATGTACACAAGCGTTTCACTTTTCGAAACACTTAACGACAACCCACAAGAGTTTAGACAGACAAGCGTATGCGTTGTCTCCTCCATAAAAAAACGAAAGATAAATAAAAATGTTTCGAAATCTGATTCTGAATCTAGCTTTTACGCCCAACATACCCTTTTGCAAGCCACGTCTAGATGTATGTTTGCGAGAGAAGCATTTCTCGTCGAAATGTTGGCTCTACTAATCTTCAATCCGATTAATTGAAAGGAAATTGGGTATTGCCCGTCGCGGCGCTGCCCTTACACCGAAAGGGCAGTTTCAGTTGATATGCACTAGATTATTTGAAATGTCGGTACCGCATGTCTGCAGGAAATAAGTTTACTTGATGAACTCCCATTTTTCATTTCAAAATGATCCTAATTATCAATGATCATGAACATAAAAACAATTTAATGACCGAAAGAATAAGATCGCGAATACAAGCTGCTCAAGCTGCTGAGATGAGGTTGGTGTCAAAGCCTAGTTAGTATTGAAATTTGGGTAATGACCGAACGAATGAGATCGTGAATACAAGCTGCTGAGATGAGATTTATTCGTGCTGTTGTGGGAATATCTCGCCGGGATAGAGTTAGAAACACGGCAGTGAGCGAGGAACTCAACATTGAGCAGCTGCTTCTTCGAACGGAAAGCACAGCCTTGCGCTGGTTTGGTCACGCGGGACGGATATCCCCATTATCACGACTTCCAAGGCGGGCTTTGAATGCGATTCCATTCAGGTAGGCGCCAGCTTGGCAGGCCTAGGACGAGATGGTAGGACCAAGTCCAGAAACTAATCTGGATGAGGTGAGTTTTGAGCACCGCTCACATTAATTCAACCGATATGACTAGTAGAAAGGGTCTTAGAAAGTAATTTTCAAAGTTTACAAAAAACAAAAAAAGACGTAATGTTTGAAGCACTAAAGGAGATCGATCCTCACACGTTTGCTGAAATGAGCAAATTGCTAGTAATTCATTTCTGCACATAGAATAGTACTTGATTAAACCAAATGTCTGGTAGATTATGACCAACTTACGATGCCCATTGAACAGGAGCGGGATTGAGTACTAGTGAGAGAGTAATACTGACATTAATTCAGAAAACTGCCCCTGCTTTCAACATATGAACATTTATTTTCATTCAAGGAAATACTCGACGTTCTCTAGTCTTTTGCTTCATATCAGCACAAAGCGTGGAATTGAATTGAATTGAATTGATACAGAGTGACTATAGCACTACGACCACATTTGATCTTTTGTGCCCCAGAAACGGTTACATTGAAAAAGACTCCTTTCAAAGCTTATCCGCAACATGTTGGAGCATGTTTTGTTTTCTGCTCTTACTATGCAATTAACTGACGATGTGTATACAGCAGCCTAGCAATGTTTTGTGTTTGTTAAACGATGTATTTTGCTATAATTCACTGCAGTACTGCAGTTCACCTGTGAGTCAGACCGTCAATCTGCATCAATGAACCCGTCTAACGCAAGCCTTTGATATTCTGACGAACTGATTAAAAAGAATTATAACTTTCCGACTTCTTTGTGAGTTATGCTATCTGTTAATTGCCATTGATTGAAAGGTGGTCTGGTGAGGCGGCTGGAGGGAGCTATGCACATAAATTAGAATGGAATTGGCGGTTGTCAGAACTGCGAAGAGCCAATCCAGTCTTCTAATAAGATCAGGAGGGACAAACTGCCGAAATGAGATTTGTTCGTGCTGTTGTGGATGGTACTCGCCGTGTGAGAGTGAGTGCGCGAGGGACACAATTTTGAACAACTGTGTCTTTGGAAGGAAAGGGCTTTTCTTCGTTGGTTTGATCAGGTGGCAAGAATGTCCGCATCGTTAACACTTTCGAAGCGTACTTTAAACGCGACTCTAACAGGCCGCTTGGCAGACACAAGATGAAGTTGAACCAAGTCCAAGAAGTCACCAGTTTGCGTTTGGGCATAGCGCCTGATGAGTTAAGAGTCGATTTTGTTAGGTTCAAGTGGCTTGGCGATGAGTTAAGAGTCGATTTTGTAGGTTCAAGTGGGTTGGCGATAAATTAAGAGTCGATTTTGTAGGTTCAAGTGGCTTGGCAATGAGTTAAGAGTCGATTTCGTAGGTTCAAGCAGCCTGGCGATCTGTCTTGTATCCCGCGACTTCTTTAGCGAAACAAGCGCGTCACCGAAGATTATATATTGATTGAATGCGAGCAAACAGACAATACGGAAGATGTTTCTTTCATGTAAAGCTCTTCTAGCATCATAACCAACAGAACTGCTTAAGAATGTTCCATATTTGAACTCAGTGAGCTTTAGGGAAAACTAATATGTTCAAAACACTTACACAAGACCTTCGCTACTCTCCTCGGAATGCTGATTCTTATGTTTAGCCAGTAAAAAACTAAAAAATGTATGTAACTCTCTCGTTCCTAACTTCTCGTTCACTCCTTCCTTGAATAACTTCTCCCAGAGAGACCAAAGCCATGACAATATACCATTCGTGGTTAACCTTCGTAGAATAGACCATCTTTGAACTTAAGAAAAACCGAATAACTCAATTCCATCAAAGACCCTGAGGAATGAGAGTTCTGGGGTTGGTCCTGCTCTGTTGTCAATCAAAAATGGTCCTAACCATGACATATCGCGGTAAGTCGTCAATTTCACCAACCTCTGGACTTTCAGTCACAATCAAAAACCTCAAGGGCACCTTCTTGTCCATGTCTTGTCCAGAGGAATGTAACAGTCTTCGGTGAAAATAAATGAACAACTTAAGACTCAGATTCATCAGTGAGTTCTACATGTTCTATTTTATAATACAAGTATGTAATGTAAATTAAGTGTGTGCAGTATTAGAGCAATGCGCTTTGGAATACGTCCTAGATTTGAGATGAAACGCTCAATTCCAATATCGATGCCGCTGTTCTAAAACAGAGCAGCCTGATTTTTGTACCATTTAAATCAGAACACGCATTTAAAGGTGTGCAAACAACACAAGCACACATATCCTTATGCAATGTAAGCAACAGAAGGAGAACAATGCCAAAAATGTCCAGATTGATTTCAAAATGGTTTAGAGACCAAGCATACTGACGCCCACACCAGGCGTTTCAAGTAAATTCAAGACAACTTAAAACAAAGGAACAGAAAACAATAGAAATCAAGTCTGGAAGTGAAATCTACTTCGTACTTTGCTCCTGGATTGAGATAAGGAAGGCACATTTGTAGCAATACAAATTGACGTAAGTTCCTGACGTCATCTTATGAACAACTTCAGTTTTAGTGTGGCGCAGACCATAAATGTGTTGACCACAAAACAAAAAGCAGTTCGCAAACAAATTTAATGTTATGAACGAGAATATGTACAACCATTAAATAAGTTGTTTCACCACCCATCCTCCAACAGAATTCGTCATTTCATATTTGACATTGAATTTGAATTTCAAATGACGTAATCATTCATTGCGCATGCGCAAAAAATTGGCGGGATGCAATGTGCTTTTCTTCGTCATACAGCACAACATGTTTTATTCGATGTAGCTGCGCCTGATTTTACTAAGCTTGCACTTCAGTTACACCGCTATTCGCTTTCGAGGAAAATACACGTGTGCGCCCACAGAAAGAGTTAAGCGAAAATCTGATTTCAGTCTGAGACATGTTACGCTGTGTAATTAAAAGGAATTGATGGAGGCAAGATGAACTCGACTTAAGGATGTTGTCAGGTTTGTCTGTATTTTGATGGAAAAATGTGGCTGTTCCCTTCTACTATTAGTCGACACTGATTTATGGACGGGGGGACACGTAATTTTGTAATGTCACAGGACGACTGATTGAATGACGCAATGAAAGGGATATTGCCAATCAGAATCGCAAGCTTGGAAAGTAATCTGTTATGTGAAACACATTATAGTCTGACAATTGTTTGAACACACTGACATTTTGACGCTGGAATGTCATTTTTTTAATACGCCATATGAACGATCTCTTGAGTAGCTTGCAATTTTATTTGCTCCAAATCGAATTGGACCATTTTTTGGAAATTATTCCATCATGTTCACAATGTCAAACTGTCATAATCATCTGGATGTGTGTGTGTGTATACACCGTAATTGAGCTGTGCTAAACAGTTCCTATGGAGGAACGATTCTTTTTACAGTAGTAGTGGTGGACATATTGATATCTTTTTCACATAACAATATTAGTAAAAAATTCAAGTATATGATGAAATAATTCGTGTGCTTATAATTGGCCTGTCAAATCAATAATTGATACAAATTTGACACATGACCAAATAAATTGTCTGTGAGTGATAAAACTCTGATACTAATGATACAAATATGTTCACCAAACTAAAACAATGGTTTTTGCAGTCGGAAATGTTTTCCGCAGGCGTTCGCGGAACTATGAAGGTCCACGGCTATGTTCGGATTGAAGGGACGATACATGTTCGCGGAGTTTTGTAGGTGCATGCCAAATGTTTGATATATAGGGCATTTTGCTTTGTATGTACGGATTATGCGTGGCTAATCCTCACTAGGAAATTTGTCGATGAAAGAAATACGAACATACCTCTACGCATATGAAAACGACAACGATCGTTCGTTGATGAACTACATACATGCATGGATACGTGAACTATGACTGTGAAACACGACTTCCTTGGCATATGCCACGCGTATTTTGTTTTACGTCACATCGGACATGTCGGAATGTTTAAGTGAAGTGTGCGGTATGATTGGAACTAGTTCCGACAGAGGACATAGTTCCAGGTACTATACAGGACCAGTAGCAGCTAACTAATCTCAGGTGAAGGTATCGTAATACACATCCTTCAAAAGGGAATTTCATTGCAGAAGCGCATGTTTCGGAGCCCCACTAGTTCTTTAAATATGTAATTTGGCTTCCCTTCATTCTCAACCATTGCATTCTCAACACTTGCGAGTACTGTATCTGCGCGCTCGAAGACCGGTGATGTATCAATACAGAAGCCAAATGTTTTATCAAAATCAAATGTTTAAAGAAAAAGCTGCTAATGGTCTCAATGTTTTTTCTGAAGCTCTGAAATGTGTACCGACAAGACAGCTTGTCGTCAGAAGTCTCAAAACGAAGGGAATTGTGTCACGTACCTGTTTCGAAACTATAGCAATCTGCCCAGTGTGAATTCAATTGAAAGAGAATAATTCTCAGAAATCAACTCTACGGAATGACCAGATTTTCACAAATTCAGGCAAAGACTCAAAAATTCCTAGAAACTCTACGGAATGACCAGAATTTCCCAAATTCACGCAAAGAATGCATACTTTCTACGATGCTGACTTCATGATAGTCTCGTTTTCATTCGACGAATGCCTAAGCATACTCTTCCAGCACTCAGTTTAGAAAATGTGAAGGCTTGGGTGACACAAGCCAAGCTATGATTTTCACTCAATATTAATTTAATCCAGTCCTGCCCTTTTTTAAAAGAAGAAAGCATCAGCTTGGTGTGTTTTACGAAAACGAACCATGAGTATATATGTTCTATAGTTGCCGAATTTTCATCTCTCGCATGGAAATGTGCTTCACTTCACGATGGAAGACATTGTGTCAAGAACCCACCCCTTATCTTAATTTCTGCAGTCACTTCGTGAAACTAATCAATAATATTTGTTCAAGGAAGTAAATGGAATATAAAAAGTTTTAGTACTTACAAACAGTTTGCTTTACATTCAGCAATCAATCTAGTTTTAGATCAATTTTGCCGTAATAAAACGTTAGTGCCGATGGTTGAAGAAAATCGATATTCTCCTTCGATCGATGACTCCACTTGCGTTTTACAAGTTTCCTTTCTAGTGAATAGATCAACTTCTCTTTGGAATCACTTCATTTAGAAAGTTCTGAAGTTTGTTTTTACAAAAATGCTGATCCATTCTTCGGAAACGAGTAAAACTCGTGAAGCAAATATACTTTACCCATCATACCACGAGGCCGATGCTTGCTGAAAATCAATACATATTCCACGGAATATATCTCACAGCAGAAAATCACATGGGTGGACAATGGGGGTAGGGTGACGAAGGATATAGGGATAAATGAAGAAGAGAAAGGAGGAGGGGATGTTTTTGTTTTTGTTTGAAATAAAAATAAAATAACTTAAAAATAAATTAAATAAAGAATCTATCTCATTTCAATCTCCATCAACCGATACTTTGATTGGAGACATACTTACCTGTTTGTTTTCGCGGGCGAAGGAGGAGATGAAGAAAATCGTTTCGAAATAGTCTCTGGAGCTCGATACAGCACAGGAGCACAGCAGCACAGATGACGACGAAGTTTACCTCACTGTGGACATTCAATGTCCACAGCTACAACAGACGAATACACACCTTTCTCCTAGTCACACAATCTGCATCGGGTGACAAGGACATCTGCGATCAGGAACACTGCAGCAGCATCGTAAGACTTTTCGATATATTTCTCTCCACACTTTCTTCTTTTCTTTTCTTTTCTCGTTTCATACACAACACTTTTTGTACTCTAAACCCAATTGAATGCAATGCATTCCAATTGGAGCATCACTTAAACACGTCTCAAAACGGAAAACGGATCCATACATAAGATGAAACCAACGAAACCGACATTTTACGAATGACGGACGGCGCAAATGTTCAAAACAAAGTACCGATTAAACACCGACACGGAAAGTATCAATAAGATATGACTCGCGAAGCAGTTTCAAACGCTTGAAATCTGCCTCACTTTCTCTACTACATAATGTCTAAACTGTGTACAATAATCGAACAAAAAATAAAAAAATAACTTAACTAAAGAGTTCAAGTTTAAAAAAAAATAGTCCCGTCAACCAAAAGCATAAATATTATTAAAAAATGAATGTTAAATATACTGATATAGAGAAAGTAAATATATATAAATGCATGCGTATTTTTCTCTTCAAACTAAAAATGTGTCTGGCTATTAAAATATATATAAAAAAAACTATATGTATATAAGATAAGGTCGAACTTATTCTTCGTGTGTACTGTCGTCGAGAAGGCCAACATATGCTCATTATAAATATTTCATCTACATTTTACAAGTATTCTCTTGGCTGTGAACCTTCTTCGAGTTCTCTTTTTAAGACAACAACTTTACACTGATAGGAAAACTCTATTAATATTTTCAAAAGCAAATGCGACGTTTTTTGTTTGTAAGTACTGTTGTTATGTTATTGATTATGTGATTAATATCCGCAAATTTCTCTCAAGTTACTTGCTTTATAATTCGACTGATTTTTTTCTCTCAGATTTACTGACTCTGGTCTGGTTTCAAAGGATTAGTAAAAACGATTTAAGTACGAAATGTATACAGAGAGAAATGTTGTTTTTAACGAAACAAAATCAATGGAAATTAAAATAGTTAAGTTTAGTTTTCACCAATCTCAAATGTTTTCAATAAAAAAGAGAGCAAGTAAGTAAGTAAAATATGTATTATTGTTTGACAAATTCTAATCAAATGGAATGAGCTTAAAGCGTTTCCAAAAACCCACTCCAAAGAAGGGCAATGGAAATGGAGAGAATATGTGAGAACAAAACAAACGAGAAAGCGAGAGTATGAGAGAAATATGCGGCACATACTCTATTCCAGTTGATTAGTATTTGACAGATGGTTGGTTGTTGTATTGTTTTTTTTTTTTTTTTTTAATTCATAACAAAATGCTACACAAACACCAAAAATTACCAAAATCAATAAGTAGTTTACATTTTTAATTAAAAAAAAATGCTTCTTGCAAAATAGGCACAAATTCAACTGAGATTGAAGAGGATTCAGTAAAACCCAAACAACACATACAAAGACTGTTTTAAAATGGTAAGGATGCTAATGTCGTGTGAATTTAAAGTTCACGGCACAACATTGGAATTGTCTGTTTTCCATAAGCCACGCATGTATGCTCGAAATGTGTGTGACAGTCTCACTTTGAACAGGATCTACATCTCTTAACACCACAAACTACTCATTGACTTTAAATGCAAGAAACCGCTTCAATTTCAGTTGAATTTCATAGCTATGGAGCACGACTAATAAAAAAGGGAGCACACATCTCTCTTTTGTCGTACATTGTAAATTAATTTTTTTTTTTTTCAAGGCAAACACAAATACTTTTTCCAAACTAAATACAAAATAAATACAAAAAAGAAAGAAAAAAAACTGTAAAACATACTACATCAACTTTCTAATAGAAAAAAAAAATCTTCATTTTGTTTCAATTTTCATTTCAAATTACTAGATTTCGTATTTTTGTTATTAATTTTATCTGTCGTGCTCATTTCGCTTTTTTTAATTTGACTGTTCTTCGTGTCAAAATGGAATAAATTGTTTAACCTACCTTGTGGATCCCGTTGCTGTGCTTCTTGTGCGGCCATAAATACTTCATCCTGAGATCTGTCGACTTGCCACTGTGCATATCCTATAAAAGAGTGACAAAGAGATTTTTGCGTTAGTCAAATATAGAGACCAATCGGAAGAAGCTAACAAACCTTGACTAGATCCTTCACCGCCATGACTGGGACCAGCATTGTGATCCAAATCTTCGAGACCCATCTCTTCATCATCCAATGTCAAGTCTTCAACTGTTTCATCATTACCTTCATCGTCGTATTCACTTTTTGGTTCGATAACAATTTCATCTTTGCCAATTGATGAACTACCATCATGATGATGTTTTGAACGTTTATGATTATGTTTCTCTTTAATCATCATTTCCTTATCAACAGAATCGGCGGCATTTTCATCTTCAATATTTTCAGCTGCTGTTGCGGCGGCATTCATGGCATCGGTATTTCCCATTTTTACACTTTCAGTCTTTTTGGTAACATTTGCGGTTATAATATTTGCTGCATTTGCTGCTGCTGTTGCCAATGATGATGTTGCAACGGTTGATGCGATTGTACCGGGGATTGCGGATGTTGCACCGGCACCTGTGCCACCACCAACTACTGGTACCATTGCTGTAATTGCTCCAGATGCATTTGTTGTTGGGACTATTGATGTACCAGACTGGATGATTTGTGAAGAGTTTGAGTTATCGTGATTATCTGAAAATATGAATAAATGACGTTCAAAATCTGCATCTGTTTATGAAGTCGACATTTCTGAAGCTTGAATGAGTGAAATCTGTGACATGTATTGCGTGCGTACATAACTATTGCGTCCAATTAATTATTAAAGAGTCCGTGAGTGCTCTCATAATATATTTAACGCATTTCAGTAGCTAGTGCCTAGAAATCTTTTATCACTCGGTGGAATGAACAAAAGTTCTTGACAATTTGACGTAATTATTCGCAAGGAATTTTAGGTACGCTGTTCAACTTTCCAACCACTCATTTCAAATGAAATGACTGGTTAGTGAAAATGATCTCGTATTTTATCAGCAGCAATGCTCAAATCCACTCAAAAATAAATATGATTACACTTACCGGCCAAGACAACTTGAATGCTCCTGCGTCGAACTTTTTTCCGTCTCCTCGATGTTGGACTAGATGAACCCTCTCTGGAACCGGACATATCTTGTGAGTCATTTGATGATGGGTCAACGCGTGAACGTTTCGCCTGTTCCAATGTATAATCAGCAACCGCGCTACCAGCCATCAATTTACCAGGTACACTTATATGCTTATGTTGGTCAGATTTTTGCTGTTGACTACCGCCGACACCAAGACCACTAGTTCCACCCCGATTATCTGATAAACCTTTGATTTGTAAAGATTCGGCAGCTTTCAGCAGAGCTGCTAATTGATCCTGTGATATATTCACTTCACCACGGTACATGTAGTCCATCATGGCCCGAAGCTCTTGATATTTCACATCCTTCAGAATAAATATCGGATGCTTATCGTATTGCTCCGATAGAAGAGTCTGTTTATAAACATGAAGAAATTACATCTTGAGAAAACAAAAACAGGAATTTGATTATTTTAACTTACAGCAAAATATGGACTGCAGGCTGATAAGACAACTTTGTGGGCTTTTAGGAATTTTCCCTCGGCTGCAAGTGTACAATCCACCAGCGTTTCATTTTCCAGAAGAGTGTCGAATACACTTATGAGTGTACTCTGGTGGTTGTTCCACCGTAGGCAAAACTGTTGGTCGTCATCCATTTTCTTTAAAAGGGAGGTTGCGGGGGTTTAAAGAAAATTACGTTTTCGACACGACAAAATTCATTCAAATGGTGTTCTTTTGCCGAGTTTCACCAAGTAAAAATTCCTTTTACGAAGCTTCTGTTATTTGGAAAATATTGATTTTTATGTTTGTTTTGTTTTGATGGTCAGGTTTCAGGTCGTGAGTCTGTAAATAGAAAGAAAAAAATATTTATTAGTAATGATTATCGCAAAAGGAAATTAGTTGTTGTATATAATTATGGGCAATGTCTAACGAACTTCTCTGTTAACCCTACGAACACTCTGCGAACAGTCTACATAAACACGGGCAAGTTCCCAACATTCGTAACGCTTTAGAATTCTAAATGCAACACAGAACAAAAAAAATGGCGGCTGTCATTTCTGTTGAAGTGACACCGAGTAAATCAAGAGGATCCTATATCTGTCCGCCTTTCTACTCAGATATGAAGTAGAATTGATTGAACGCTTTGCGAAAAAACATCCACTGTGACACATTACATGATAAGAATGTTTTCGTAATGAAGTAAGCGTTCACCGAAAGTTACATTTGCGCACAACTACTCAATTTCATTGACACATATCAATAAAAGCACGTGCCATGAATAACTACGAATACACCACATTAATTGAAAGTACATATACACCATTGCATCGAAATGTACTGCAGCAAATTGAAAAGATTCTCAAAAGCAAGCGATCACAGCCGACTTCCATCTTGGAAGTTCATGTTAATTTTTGCCGAACAATGTATGATCAAATATGAGGACACTACTCCAAATTTGTTTCCTTCACTTCACAAGAGTAATTTATATAAAACGCGCACGGGTAAACAATAATTCAACAAGGCGATATCAGAGAAAGGGTTACATAATTTGTAACTCCGGTTTCCATATGGAAATACTGAACAGACTTTAAATGTTGTGTCACTAGACTAAGTCGTTTAAAAACATCGAGATTCAAATAATTCCCTTCATCGCTTCTACGTTGCAATAAGTTAACACTTCGAAGCATACGCCACTCACTTAGGTCTGCCGATAATCCAGAAATTCGAATTTAATCTCTTATTTTCGCACAGATGAGGTTTACTGAATTGATTTGGCAAAATTCTTTTCACAGATGAAACAATTGTATGTAAGATAAATACCTTCAAACACACAACAACGAAATGATTCTCAAAAGCTTATACGCGAAAAAAAGATTGAGTAGTATTTTTCACTTGATGAAAATAATCACAAAAAAGTTAATTTGTAACGTAAGCCAGACAAGTTGCAATCACTTTCACGATCGCTCGAAGACTGAAGATAATGCGCCAAACAAGTTATCTTCAATTGTTTGCAGAGGGAGTTCATAATGTTGTCCTTTTATCATGGCAACGCAGAAGGTTCCCTCGCCGGTCGTCCTTGTATTATTTTTCTACCTGCCTGCGTCTGTGCTAATGACTAGAGAAAAGCACTAATACAGTCCCTCCCTATGCGTCTCTTTTCTAAATTTATCCCCACTAGGAAAAGGGCCTCTCTTTCCCTTTCTCCATACGAGTGTGTGTGTGACTGCGTTTTTCGTTTCGGATTGCAAACCGGAGGGGATGTGCGAGTGTGTGTAGGCTTGATAATTTCTCCAATTTGTGAAAATGGATGAATTTGAAAACAAAAAATTTATGTAGAATGCTGCCGGTTCTTGTTGAACCTTTTGTTTTATCCCTCCCCCTCTATTGAACATTTTTAAGGTCGCGCGTTCTAATTCTTTTTTAACGATCAACTGAAGGAAGAGATGAATACATCAGCAAACTGGTGGTAAAGAGAGAAAGCATTTCTCCACGAAAAGAGACTTCACAATTCCCATGTGTGACTGTGTGAGTCTTTTGTGTTTACGTTAGCGATAATTACCGATGTTCGGAAGAGACAGAGACTCATCCAAGTCATTGTACTCTTGGAAGATCATGT
This sequence comes from Eristalis tenax, assembly GCA_905231855.2. NCBI lineage: Eukaryota > Metazoa > Arthropoda > Insecta > Diptera > Syrphidae > Eristalis > Eristalis tenax. Next base: position 34,052,274 of record HG993127.1, on the reverse strand, counting down.
TAGTTTTGCCAAACTTCAATGATAACAGAGAAACGCCGTGATACTGCTGCAATTTGTGTCACATACGGGGAAAGACAAACAACCATCTTCTGTTAATTTATGGACGAAATATGACCAGGATTAGGATTAAGACAAGACCAACAATGTCATCGGCGCTTAACAACGTAGTACTTTGTTTGGCATGAGTTTCCACTCGACAGACCGAGCATGCATGGTCATGGCGACTGTGACTCCATCCTGATTCATCTCTACGCGAGTTTATTACCGAAAGCTCTCTCCTTCAGTGACTCAGGGTACTCAAGCTAATAGAAGCCTCAGTAAGAACGTAATCGCGCAGTCATCTTTGCATATTCATCATCGAAAACATCAACAATATTGAAGATATGAATAATTGAGGAGAGGAACTCGATTTAGAACCCGATTTATATTTAAACATGACAACCATCATTCCCGCGACAGATATATGAGAATCTATGCCCGAATTGATTCGTCCAAGCATACGAAAAAACATCGTTCACTTCAAATGTGTATTTTAAACGCCAATGCTAATTAAGTTCACATGCACAACTCGTGGAAAATTGCGCTGTGTGGGAGAACGCAAACAAGTCAAAGCATAAATGTTGTCCTATCTGCGTAAACATGGCTTCGGCCAACCTAGAGTTTAACAGATTATAAGATTAATTGTTCAGAAACCAGAAACCTGATTAAGTGTGAACACTTTCATAACTGAAAACCACTCTAATTCGTTTGTTGGTCAAAGTTGTTTGACTATAATCTATGGAGAATGAGAATACGTGAAGATAATCAATTGACGAAACATCAGCACGCAGCCGTTCTATAGTTGGAACGGACTTTTAAATTGTTTTATTTGCTTTACTGGAAGCATAAAAGACTTGATTAGTTCGATCTATGAATTCCCTTTGTGTCCATCGTCCATTGGATTTATACGACTAGACTGTCATTTGAACGACAAAACCTGACTTTATACCTTATCGCAAGAAAAGAAATACCTAACTGCCCCGAATTATGTAGACACCACGCCCAAGGTCGTTTGCTTTCAAATATAGGCAGTACGACAGACCTCATTCTGCAATGATCATCTCTGCCAGCTGACGAGTTAATCAATGATGTCGTGGAGTTTGTGATGATGGATCTATTAAGCTTTGTCCGACAAACATTCTATGTAAATTAGGTACATTGAAAGTTCTCCATTCCTGCAATCGTTTCTGCAGGCGATAACTTGAGGCATTCCATAGAGCGATGATTTATGGAAAAATATTACTGATGCATGCATGTGCGCAAGTCATAGCCACTTTAATAGATCTTGTGGCGAACATAAAAATTATAATAGCCCACGAGTGCACACACAACACATTGCACACATGCACCGCCAACGATAAATTCCCAGTGTAATTCCCCGACTGTTCTTGTGTAAATGAAAATGCAATTTTTGAAATGTTTAACTGAACGCGAATATCATCATAAAGGCATTTTAGAGTGAAATATGTTGTTTCTTTTTTTTTTTTTTTTGATTTCAAGAGGCGACGAGGGGGCGATAAGTTGTGGGATGTTTATGTATTCATCCGACTATCTGCATTTTCTTTTTGAAGCTACTCCTGAGACATGCATATGCATAGAGTGTAGACTGCAAATATTATATTCACGAAATCATCGAAAAGAGCACAAACAAGTGAAGAGAGAACTTCAGAAGAACGAGGGGAGAAAAAGCAATAAACACCAGCAGCAGCAGCAGCGGCAACGCGATAAATATAAAGCTTTATTTGTTTTTTGCACCGGTAATTTCTGAAGGTCAAGTTCATATTTTACCGACAGCGATTGTTAGAGATGCACACATGCAGCTACAGAGTATAGCACTCCACCATCACATAACACATCCAGCTGATGACGACAATGTCGACCGTAGTTTAGTCTTGGGACTGGGTGGAGGTGGAAGTGTTACGGGGGAGAGAGATGAGATGCATCAACAAAAAAACCGATCAAACTGGAAATTCCAATATCATATGTGGGTATCTAGGTGTACCCCTATAGATTTGGTGTTCCAGTCTTCTTTGTCAATATACCGGTTTGTTGTAAAAATGCTTATTTGTTCCTTTTGCTGATTCTACCAAAAACTTGTTTTCCCCCAGAAGTAGCCACGCCAAGCAGAATGAAGAATTAAATCCCCTTTTAGTTGGCGACCCAACAACAACACCAGTAAGCAGCAGGCAGACACACCACACGAAAAAGAGAGGGAAGGAAAAACTTAAATTAGCAAGGGTACCTCTAATTCAATTTGGAGTTTCCTGTCATCCCATCTGCTTTCATGGTTGAAAATGCCGCACAGACACACACAGGCGAACGCGTACGTCGGTTCAGTTGGATATTTAAATTTTCGACGAACGCAGCGGAGCAGACGAGACAAACGATCAATAAAATGAAAAAAGAAACCCCAGCTGGGAGTTTTTTTGTTTTTGGTTTTTGGTTTTACCCAAACCCTAGGTAGGCCGCCAGTTACAATGACAATGCACACACTCAGACAAAAAATACAGAAGCACATCCATAGGGGTGCACACATATAGGTAGGTAACGGCAACTACAGTGCAGGGGGATAATGCCAGTGCAGGCACAAAACATTAGAGTACGTACGAAGTGTGAGGTTTCCTTTTCCATCATCCCTCTTTCTGTACCTTCGTTAAACACCACAAATAAAGCTGATGCGTTACCCAACGAACCCAGCCCGAGCACATGCGCTGTCGAAGGAAGGCACGCACAATATAAATAGACGTTCGGCCGTGGCGGTGTTTGTGTAAATATACAATGAATGAGTGAATGTGTGCCTGGCTGGGTTGGGGTTGTTAAATGCGAAGCCTAGTGAGATCGATCCCTTCCTTGTCCCCTCTTCCTATGGCTTGGATTCTCACCTACACACATTGAAGGGATTTTCGATCCTTACCCTATATAACACTGTAACAGCGCATGGTGGTGTATTCCCAGTTTTCCCTTTCTTAATCCCCCAACAACTCAGATCCTGTTCTGGGGTAGGTCGACAAAGCCAAAGCATGCCAAACTCGCAAGGGTGTATCCTTTGTAGTGTGACGGTGTGGTACAGATTGGCAGGGGTGAATAGAGACAATTTGCGAAATTAAGGGAAGATCCCTCCCGCTTGTGATGTTCCACTACACGCCGCCATGTGTCCCATTTATGTGTACATAGGTACAAGTGATAGATGATCTAATCCTTTACGCACAACACACAAGCACATAGCAACCATAAGGGGTTGCTTTTCAGTTCAAGGCAAACCAACATCACCCACACACACAAAGGAGAACCCATGCTGGGGAAAGCCAAGGAAGGGAGAACCAACAAACAGAAAAGAAAACTGATCCCTAGCTACCGCGCAATTTACTCCCTCAACAGAGCGAGAAAGCAGGACGAAAAATCGATATCCACTGGGGAACCGTGCAAGATACTCCCTCGGTCGGCTGCAAAAAAGAAGAAACAATTTCCCCAGCCTCGAAATAAACGCTTCAAGATGGCGACGAGATCGTATTTTCAATTCAATGAAAACATTTTTTCGAAAGCATTTCACCATGTCTCGATTCAGCAAATCCACTTGCGAAATAAAAAAGGAGAGGAGCGAGACCCACTCAGAGCAAGCAACGCAACTGAGACCGCATACCTAATGACAAAAAACGACGAAAGAAGAAAACCTGTTCTTCCGGAGGAGATCCGCAGAAAAATTCGTCTGACGACGCAAATTCTTAAAAAAAATATACATACTTCGTTCTACACGTCTACCTATTCGCTTCGCTATCGCCTCCACACTCATTATTGGATCTCTCTCTGCATACATATGTATAGAGAATTTAAGATTTTGTGGCAATCGAAATTCTTAGTAAGTGACAAACTGGGGACGTGATCTGAGAATGAAGGAGTGTACAGCTGAACAATTTTATTTTATTTTCCACCAAGGATGAGGTATATTTTGTGCTGAAGGTGTAAAAATTCGTTGTTTGATTTTCCGAAGCCTAACCTTTTTTTTCTTCGCTCTGACCTGCGATTTTGGAGTTCTTATGCGAAATTCTTTTGAAGACTGGAATTCCTACCTGATGGTGCTGATTATTCAAACGTGTGAAGAAGTACGTACCTAAACGGTAAGAGAGAAGTTCAAATTGAGGTGCGTGGCGAATAGTTCAGCACTGCAAATCAAGTCTGAAACGGGTTGCTTTCAATGGAGGATCTTCCTTCAACTTTGAGGCGCCGGAGCGACGAGCTTCATTTAAAGTGAGTTTTAGTTTCCAACAGCTTATTACTTTCCAGCTCAGATCTGTGTCAACCAAAAGCCTCTTGTCAGTAGTGCCATACCATAATCTTCGAAAAGAAGGATATTATCAAATACATATTTGTACACTCGTTTGACTGGAGCTGAAGCACAATAAAATCCCTAACCCATCGCAACGATATTTGAAAGCATCCCTTTCATCGCTGTAAACACAAACGATTACTATTCTATGGAGAAGTAGATACATTCAGTCGCTATGTGTGTCTCGCGTGCCTCTGCTATAATGACGTTGAAATGACGCAAATGATAGAGGAAAATTCCTACATCGCCATCGCGCCCCCATCCATCCCTCCATGTTCATTATGTCCCAAGCTATACTCCACATAAAGTACCTCAACTACATTAAGTACCACATACTCAATCAATCACACTCCATCAAAATATAAGATCGACACACAACCAAGAAGGCAAGCTACATCAAACCACACCATGAAAGCGACATGAGACAAGAACATTTTTGTTTACTGGAGATGTTGATGCTGCCGACGACGACGACTTATCATTCCCAGACGCAGAGAAGCATAACAAAAACAACAACACAAAGCTTAGCTTTAAGTGTGTGGTTTTCCCCCGAAATAGAGTGTAAATAAAACAGGTACTTTGGATCCGTTTCGTATTCCCTATACTCGCTGACAAAAAATGCTCTTCAAGACAATTCATGTTATGTATGTTTTCACAAAGAGCAAAAATATACAAACGAGCTTTGAAGTGAGCTTTTTCATACGTGAGAGCAAATGCGAAATAAACCCAATCTCCGTCTCCGTTCGCCCGGCACACAAGACCGTGTTCGCCGAGAAAATTCCAATCTAACTTCGATACTTGGAATCTAAATGAGGGGGGATCACGCTTTTCAGACAAGTTCGATTCTCACAGATTGACGAAAGGTCCACCGAGAGGGGAACACGAACAAGGGCTTTGACATTGGGAGGTCTCAAATATGTGGACTTGTGAAATTACGGAATGCACATAGGAAAATTATAATTTCCAACAGTATCAAATAGAACTGAGAAAAATTACATAAAAAGCGGAAAAAAAACATTCTCTCCCGCACACTCACATCAAATCTTACGAGCTTTTAGTGTAATCAAACTTTTGAAGCTACTTGACGGCTGGCTATGCTTTCTCGAAGCACTTAAATGTTTGGAGGCGAATTATTTCTTTTACTTTTCGTTTTCTTTTCTTTTTCGTAGTCAATTCCCCATTCGTATTTCCCTCCTCGGTCACACTGCGAGCTGAAAAAGGGGGAAAAACAAAATGGCCGATCCCCCTTATGTGTGCTGAGGTGGTGTTGAGTACTTGCTGTGTTCTGCTGCTTGTGACGCCATTTAGTGCTTTATGATTTGAGCCATTTTTTGTTGCATTTTCTTTTTCCAATTGGAGACAAAAGGCAATTCTAAAAAAAAGAAACGCTCTCAAACTTTTTGAAAACGCAAAATTGGGAGAGCACTTCACTCTAGCTGTGAACAGTAAACCATACGTCGACCTACTTTGAACTTCAAACTGTACATGGGCAAGCAAGATGGAGAGTAAAACCACCCAACCAACCAAGCCAAGTAGCCATGAGAAGGGGAGTGGGAAAAATAAATTAATGTAATGATGCTAATGTAAGAACAAATAAAAATCTAAATTTAGAAATACTCTACATGCCCGGTCCAACTTCTCAGGGACTTCATTAAAATTCTTAATATTTTTATTTTACAAATGTGGGTGGAAGAACACACACAAAAGTATACGCACATAAATTTTACAGAAAAAGGCAAAAGAATAAAATGTACAAAATGTTCATACTTTTCCATCAATGTCCTCTTTTTTGCGTCATCATGTCATGTTGTAGGCAAAACCGTTAACAAAAAGCAAAAAAAAAAAAAAAAAACTCGGACTTGTCAATTTATTTATCTCGCAGCAAACTAATTACACATTTATACGTAAAAAGTTCCTCGTCGTGTGTGATAATAGAACAGCACCAAGGGAAAAATGCGAAACACGAAGAAAAAAGTGAAAAAAAGAATTGTAGAGAATTTGAAAAAGAATAATTTATAAACACCAACTTCTTCGCGGAGCGAAACTTTCGACGCTTTTAATGATGCACGACGTTTGCTTGAAACTGTAAAAGTTTTCTAAAACACAAAGAGCTTCGCCTTCAATATTCGAAAAAGTCGAGCATTTGCGTGTATTTGTGTGCGGAGAGTGTTATATGTTCTAAATAAAACACCACCACCGCGGTGAAGGGGAAAAACAAAATTCACAAGTTCCCGCATACACACAAACATAAGGGCGCATATACAAACACAGAAAAAGGGGGCATCCGCCGCATCATATGTACTGACACCCTGCTTGAGCTTGATGAGGGATAGAGAAAAAGTGTGTGTGTGAGAGAGAGAGCGAACGATATGGAGCGAATATCCATCTGTCGTCTCGTCGGGCGGTCCCCGCGCGCTTGGCTAAAGCGCGCCATCGGTTGACGACGACGACGACGATGTTGTTGATGATGATGATGATGGTGTGCTGTGGTGGTGGAGTGTGTTTTCTGAATTGAGTTGGGATGGGATAATAAATCTCCCAACACACAAGTAAAGTTGTATGAGGAGCTACGGAGAGACACACATCGGGCAATGGAACAGCAAATGGGGGTAGGTACACCGTACGCCGCTGCAAAGGTGTGCGAGTTTTGAGCACTGCGTCGTCGCAGTATTGCCATACAATAAAATAAACTATTTATGATCGATTGATCGATATTTTCTTATGAAATATGATCGGGAGAAATATGTTGCAGTTTATCTTTGTCAGCAGAAAACTGATTTTGTGAAGGCAATGATTGGAAAATCAAAATCATCCGATGAAGACGTAACACTTCAGAGGGTTTATCGAAATTAAGCTGAGGTACCTACATCCAACATGAATTCAGTATGGCAAATCACACGACGAAGGGGTTTGACAGCTGCTTGTAGGAGGAATAGGGGGCTGATTGCTTGTAGATGAAAGGAGGGCTCATTTAATTTCTTGCAGGCGGCTCAAGTAAGGTAATTGTATATCAAAGGCAATTCAAATACGGGGCTAATGGAAAAGTTACTGACTAGTAAGAGCCAACACTTTTGACTAGAATCTACAAAACGATGCCACGAAGTTCAATGGTGATCAAATCAGAAACAGATCTACTCTATGCGTTATGATCTAACACAGGTGTACATCGATAATCCAGAGATAACAACAAATTAAAAGCCATCCACATCTGTGAATGGATAGACTAAACTTGAAACTTTTATGGGCTTGATTCCTAACTCACAAACAAACAACCAATTTTGACGTTGGGATTCTTGTAATCAATTTGAATGCCAAAGCAGTTTGCAACTTGAATCGTTTTTGAAACAAAGTTCGTAACAGCCAACTAGACACGAAGTATTACTTTCGCCAACAAACTGAAATGAATGTACGGCCGTTTTCCACGTCGATTTGAACGGATTGCAAACTTATAAAACATGGACTACGTGACTCTTTTGCAAGAAAATGCATCGATAATTTGAACTTGAATACGTGGGCGCTCACTGATCTAACTAAAGATAACCTTCGTGTGTTGTATTCAATTTCACGGATAAAGTTGAGCGCGTCTCATCTCAAGTTACTCCAAAAATATCACTCTGTCTTCGAAAAGATTGGGGTACTTCGCACAAGGCCATGAAGTTTCACTCAAAAACTGCAATGCGGTTGGATAACAATACGGTAGATTAAATGGGTTCTTCGAAAGACAGCAAACTACTTTGGCGCCTAACCCGAAAAAACAAAGCGCATCAATCACTCTTTTGGAAGTATCTCCTAGTCTAGATGGTGGACAGTTTCATGTTTTCAACAATATAGTGTGAATCTTGAATCAGGATGGGGATCTTCGGACATAGTACAACATCGTATTATCGGGACTATCCCTTAAGTTGAACATCTGTAGTTGTGCGTTCGATTATTGATTGAGGTTAACAGAAAGTATATTGGTTGTGCACAAAACACAGTAACTTCCAAGGATTATCGTTCAATATGTTCAACATAAGCCTACCGGACTAAGATGTCCAGGGACACTGAATTCTTATAAAAGAGTACAAACACAAGAGGAAGGATTCAATTATATTGATCGCAGAACAAGTTCAAATCTCTGTGCAGACCGATAAAATTAGTCAAGCTCAACCTGAAAAAAAAAAAAACTACCATATCCAAAGATCCGTTATCGACAATCTCATAATTTAGCGTCACGCAATGACAAAAAAAAAATCGAACGCAAAGCATCCGAAAAACCACTTAAAAAACCATTCTGGAAGGCATTTCTTTTTTGTGCCAAAAATAAAACAAGATCTGCCCCTCTCCTCTTCCATCAATGAGTCCATTCCCACATTTTTCTTTACCATAATTAAATACAAATTTTCATTTCTTTTCTTCTTCGTTCTTGCAAAAAAAAAAAGGAATTCACCCATCCAACAAGGTAAATAAGACAAAATACACACGCTAAATTTAAAACAGAGACAGCCAGAGAGAAAGACTGAAGAAAATGAGGAAAAAGAAACGATTGAAAAGGTGAAGGAAGAGAGGTAGATCAAAACAAAAATAATGCAATAAAAGCTTATTTTCTATATTTGCTTATGTGTTTGATATGATCAATTTCACTTTACATACCGTATGAACGTTCTTCAAGAAAAGCACCCGCTGAGAGAGGGATATAGGCTGAGTAACCACACCACACAAAGGCGAAATTTTAAACAGATAGACGATGAATGATTAGGCGACCGAGAGAGTACACTGAAGAAGTGACTGTGGAAACTTCTCTCACAAATATGTTGAGTTTTAAGTTTTACGTCTCTTTTGCAAGCCCCACAAACGCTTGACGTAGCGCGCGGTGGAGAAGTGAAAGAGTGAGAAAAAGCCCCCACACTTACACACGCACACACAATTCAATGGCGGCCGAACTAAGTACCACTACGAAACACTCTTCGGATACAGCAAGTTGTAAGACCGATTTCAAAAATTAGCAAAATAAAATATATTTGTTGTTCTTTGTTTAAAAAATATGAATTTAATTGTATACACCGCACAAGACACACCAACGCAATAACAACTAACAGCACACAGCAAGTTTATGCTGTTTCTTTATAAATATTCTTTTCTTTTTGTTCCGTTTTATTTTTTTGTGTACAGCTCTCTCGCGCGTCTCTCCAACGACCGTACTCCGATGGTGTTTATGTTGTTACTGTTTTCTGCTTTGGCACAGCTCCTCGCAAACGGTGCTGGCGTGGAAATTTCTTTCTTGTTAGAGTCCAACAAGCAACGGCAACGGCGACGACAAGCGGTGGCGGTACAGAGGAGAATGCCAAATGAGTACTTTTCCCAATACACACAGCAACGCATACACAGTAAGGGGGAACGATCAAATACAATCATCCGGATACATCAATTTCAAAGAGAAAGAAAGAGAAGCAGCGAAAGAGAGGTCCCACACACGCACACACAATCAAACGATATGATGAACGCGTTTATCGTTCTAACCCCCGTCGTACACAGTTTTCGAGTTTTGAGCTCGTTTGGAAAACCGGAGGGTTTTTGGGACGCGCACACGGCCGATCCAAATCGTGACAGATGAATTGAAAACAACAATGCCCCTCTGCAGTGGGTTTTTCCAGTGAAACCCGAAATCCTAATTTGCTGCCTATTGGAGGCAGCCGCCGTCATAAGGCCGGATGGGATCGATGCGAGGGGCGATGTGCCATACATACCTACATACATATATTGCGGACTCTGAAGTATGTTCAGTGTCATGTAAATACCCATGTTTGTGTATATAGGCGAACCTTTTTTTTTTGTTGGCGTTTCCCATTATTTCGTTCTTTCTGCTCTCTCTCTCACTCTCTCGCGATTATGGGGGAGTTTCGTTTTTGGCATGTTTCTTTCTTTTATTGTGTGTGTTTTTCTTAATTTTCTCAACTTTTGGCAACAGAAAATGAGACGAATAGGGTGGGAAAGAGAAACGAAATGAACCACCAAATATCCCCTAGCATTGGGTGATCGCAATCAAAACCTAATGATGGGACAGGGAAGTAAAAAGGTATTGCCAGGTGGGACGTTCTTTTGGATTTAACTCAAGCGATTAAGCGCCATGTCCTTTGGGATATGGGGTCGGACTGAACCTAGCAATTCTTGAATTTACCAACCTTCATAGTTCACCACTCTCTAGTCAGTGACAATCCGCGAAGAGTATTGCTGTCTAGAAAATTCTCTGCCGTCCGGAGCCTCCATAAAACTACAGATCTACACGCGTCCACTTAGAACAGAAAGAAGCTATAGGACCACTGTATCTGCGTCGGTTGTCGCCTTCGAAACAAATGTGATCGACAATTAATTGGAATTGAAGGCTACAGATCCAAAGTGAGTGTGACAACAATGCAAATTCTTTAACCCAAACCCAACTCCCGCATCAGACCCCCGGTATGAGCAGTCCTAGGAACGCAAAGTCAGCAGTTTGAATGGAAAACTACACGCATTTATCATTCGTTCTTCGATCCCGGCGTACTTCGTGCATTTCCCGAGACTAACAATGTTACCGTGCAAGCACGTGTACTTGCACACCTTCATTCCCACCCATCGCCTACCTTCGCTTTTCATTCAAGAAACTTCAAATTTGAAAACCTAATTTCAACTTCCTATCTATAGCAATGCATATTCGAACACTATGTAGGTACATGAATATTCAAATTCATGTCATTTGTGCTCTGTGCGCCTTCAAAGTGTTTCTACGGAAAACTATTATTTTCAATCAAAAGCTTTGTGCGAGCGTATGATGACAGAAGCTTCACAGCGTACACATACCCCCTGCGTGTCCTCCCTCTCAAGAAGAATTTTCAGAGTTTATAATAAAAATCACCCTGACACACTAAAACGATGAGGCACAGGCACAGTGTGACGGACAGACATCGTCCGACGACGTACTAGAAAATAATTATTTCACAATCATACGATCTGGCAATGCTACTTGTTGGTATCCGCTGACTCCACTGACAATGAATAAACGCAGCCCACCACATAATTACTGCGTTGATGTGCGCTCTTGTCGCTGTGAAAGTATTGAGCAGGGGGGTTCTCTACGTACAGCATGATATTAAGGGCAGCCGGGTACTGCGCATGATTGAGGCGTACTGTACAGCAGACGAACCAAATAGCAAAACAACAACAAAATTAAAATAAACGAAATCCGTTTGCTAATATGTTTTTCAAATGAGAATCCGGAGATAGTATCTATGTGGTGGAGAGATCCCATCAAATGAAAATTTACAAGTAGACAGATCCCAACATCATCATCTCGCTCACTCGCTCGTGTTCGCTAGACAACACAAATCAGTGACATTGAATGTGCGGGAAAATGTGTGATGCCCTTTCGTCATACTTTGTGTACTCTTCGCAACCAGAGACTTCAAAAACCAGCATGGGACATGGGTCGCTCTATGTACATGCACACACGACGAGAGGTGGTGGTGGTCCGTTGGGTTCGTTGTTTTTTTGTCTTGTGTTCAAATGCTGTGTCCTATGGAAATATCACCGAAACCACTTAGCACATGCACACACACTTGCACACATACGCTGCTTGTTTCCCTTTGCGGGCGACTATGCCCCTGCGGCTTCAGAGACGAGTTATGATGTAAAAGTTTTTTTTTTTGCCCCTCGGGTGAGTTTTTGAATAGACACAACTAGCGAGGTTGGGTCTACGAAAACCAATTGAAGATGGGTAGGTCTGCAAGTGATAGCAATCTTTAAGAAAAAAGAGATTGTAGCCCCACTCACTGTACCTTATGATCTGATCCTAGTTCGAAACGAGTTTGCTCTTGTATTTTCAGTGTCGAGAAATTGCGACCCGGATGTAACCTTAAATGTCAAACGCAACCGAATGAAATCTAGAAAGACGCATGTGGGACCATTCTGAACGAGGGAACAAGGACCCTAGCCTACCACCTCTGATTTTGGTCATTATTGACGCAACTTTTCATTTAGAGAGAAACTCGATAATTGCAACTACCCCAGTTTCTATAAGTTGCGATAATCGAGAGTGCACTGTACCTACAAGTTGGCATATGTTTTTGTCATGGATCACCTAAGAGGTAGAGCCCAAGTAAAACCAGAACGTGATCTTACGGCCGTGGGTTATGTAAAGGAGTGATTAAGTCCCGGAACCGGGGATAGTTACGAAGACCAACTCATAGGAAGCGCCCTAATGATTATAAAAAAAAGAAGCTTTGCTAAGACACTCAATCATCACTCTGTTGCAGCATCAGTTGCTTGAAAGCTTTATCTACATGCACCCGTCAGACCCACGAACCGAAGCACTTCAATCTCCTCTGATTTAGGCATGTGGTTGTGTTCCGCTGTCCAAAGTGGATGGTACACCGAAAAAAGTCGAAGGAGGGGAATGTCTCCCAGTTGCTGCTAGGAACACAATTTATGCTTGATCATTGGAAGTCATAGTTTGTCCCGTAATGAAGTCATGAAAAGATGTGATCTTGATTGACTGAAATTCTCGGATGCATAGAGGCAAAATGGTAGAATATCTCATTTAAAATGAACACCACCCCTCGAATGTGATCCCCATAAACGACGATTGAAACTATTCTCCCAGCAATTTATCGGCGCATTAAATAGGTGTGTATCTGCAATGAAAGCTATTTTTTTTTAATTCGAATACAGATCGATGAGACATCTTACACGAACAAAGTGTAACTCCTCCAAGCCCTTGTGTGCCTGTGTGCGAGTGAGCATTTTTGTTGGTTGGTATAAGAGCGGAAACCCTCCGGATATGTTCACACACTGATGTTGGTCTCAATTTTCCAAGCGATGGGGGATATAAGCATGATGTATAAATCCATATAAGGGAGTACATAAGGGTTGTTTTTCTCAGTGCTTAAGTGGGGGCACAAACTTTTTTTTTTCTCGTACTTGCTTGTGGTGGTAAGTGGTAACGATCCATGCCCTGCCACAGGGTACACATGCATGCACAGTGTTAGGGGATGGGATTTGGCCGGGTGGCGGTGACAACAAAACTACTGAGGGGATCGTATTAACTGAACTGAGAAAACAAACTAGGTACATTGGAGTAGCGAATCGATAATACGAACAGCATAGCAGAAACAAAAAGAAATCTCTCCCCCTCTCTTTTTCTCCCTCTCTATGAAATGTGCATTTCCGTCAATCCTTGTAGTTTTTGTAGGAAAAAAAATGTAGAAAATCAATAACACGATTTACACATCATATGTAGCTATATCGGATACATGTTCAGTTAGGTTGTCAATAAACGCTCATGCCGCCCACATTAGTGGCATCTTTTGTTTATCACACAAAAGGAGACACAATAACACTCTTCGGAGAAGCGGAAGGCTGTCAATGCAACCCAGGGAAGGCAGTTTATGCTCGTATTCTTTAGAATTTCAAGGCTAGCAGATGTGTGCAACCTTCGAAAAGGGGGGCAGTTTGAAAGTCATTAAAATTTTCCACACTGGGGGTTGCACATTGTATACACTGTATAATGCAGACGCCTGCGTCCGAAAACTGTTTGCTATGCACACATGCTATGACCATACGTGGAGGTCAAACAGTTATCTAATCCAGCACACTAAGTAACGCAACTGTGGCCGTCTGTAGGTGAGAAGCAGATGTCTCTGGGCGACGCTATGGAATGCACTTCTGGTTCTAAGTAAGGACTAGTAAGGACATCGATCGCAACGCAGGGAAGGTGAAATTTGATGGAAACAAAACTGAGTGTCGATTTTCTCTTAATGAAAAAATAGACTACATATTTTGCAGCTACTTCTTCTTTCTTTATTTGGCGCTACGGTACGAGTGCAGTATGGACATAGGCTTCAACCAACAAGCCTATTTAATTAGCACGATCTCTGTCTAGATGCCTGCAGTGTCGCACTCCAAGTTGTTTGAGGTCCCCCTGCTCCTGCGGGCGCCACATTTAATGCGGACGTCCACTGTTGCGTTCTCCCAAAGGTTCGGAGTCGAAGACCCTTCGGGCCTGGTTGAATCTTCTCCTCCAAATAGCGTCAATGCAAACAGGACCAAGGATCTTATGCAAAACTTTTCTCTCGAAGAGACCAAGGACTTCCACGTCCTTCCATGCCTACGCGCAGTACAGCATGACCTTGGCAATAAGAGCTCTGAGCTCCATCAAGTCATACTCTCCTAAGGAGGATGAGATTAATTGCCCGCAAACGGAACAATACTTGCTTGCCCTTTAACACTACCAAAAGTTCTGACAGACAAATATTTGCGAGCAAATTAGCAAAATTCGAAAGTGAAACTCCTCCTACAGGCAATTCGAAATGTAGCAGCTCTCACTCAAGTACCAAAAATCCGTAGATGCGTTTATAAAAACATTCCATTCTTAGCACCTGATCTGGGTGAACACCGTATTCATTCGTTTTTGATTCTCTGCAACTACAACAGCGGCAAATCATTGAAAATGCAATTCAAAGACAATAACTCGAATGTGTGTTGTTCTTTATTTTCAAACGATGTCCTCAACTCCTCACGCATGGAGTACACATTAACAGAGAAAATCAAGAGCAGTCAGAGAAAAATGTTTTCACAATCTGTCGATACCTGAATTTACGGTTGGCCCTTCAGAAACAACATTCCCTATTGGGGGACTCGACTCATCAGCATTGGGCATCGTATACCTGAGAATTTCGCGAAATGTGACTAGGCATGTGACCTTCCACTTCATTCTTCGCCAGACCCTCCTTGTCTGGAGCCCTAATGACACTCAAATTTGCCCAAAAATACATACTCTGTGTATGGAGTGCAAACATACAGTTTATTGGGGGTCATAAATGAGTCACCAGCGGCGTATAGCGTCACCCGGGAAGGGCACGGAAGGGATTATGTTCGAACACGATTCACGAGTGTCCTTTGGCGCTCATGTATGTATGTGTCATTGTTTTTCAAATGACCCGAACCAGGTCTGCTCCTTAGTCTCTTCTTCGAACTTCGGTAATCCCCCGAAAGAGATTTTAAATAAAAACAAAAATTATCTTATCCATCAGCAACAGACAGTGAAAGATCATATTTTTCAGATTAATATTTGAGAAGAAAAAATTAGAAAAGAGAAATTGCCTTTCATGTGGAAGAAAGGAAAAAAGTTCATTTTTGTTGCTTGGTACAAGTGATGACCTTCTAACTTTCATTCTCTCTCCTCCTTCTGACCAGAAAACAATCTCACTCCACGCCGAAACTAGTTTTCTTTCGGATATTTTTTTGTTCTGCAAAAATCCCAATCGTCTGGATGTACACACACACACATACGAGTAAAGATCGCCATAATCATAGCTGCTGGCGGTATACGAACGAATAAATAGATATTGATTGGTCGGAAGGTGGATTGGGGAGTTAACTTATTCTCGGTTTTTTTGGTTAAATGAAAACATTTTGAGTGAAAGGAATTTTTGGTGAAATTTACAGCACCACGAATTATTGTTATTTAGTTTTTTTTTCTGTTGGGTTGGGTCCTTAGTGTCGAAGTAGGAAAACTTAAAGGTAAGATATTTATGTATTACAACTATTATATTTATGTATTACAATTGATCGATTTCTTAATCTGTTCAGACTGACAGATGCGAGACAATCCATGGGTTGTGCCACTTCTTACCCGAGGACTGCCCTTGGGCGATGATCATCTGACCTTAGTCTGTTATCAAGAATGTTTAAATGCATCTCATTAGCGTACTTTATTTGAAAACAATGACGTTCCAGGGAATTGCAAAGCTGGTGAACTACCCAAGGCAAGCTATACGACTGAGGTAAGTCGTGAAGGGCGTCTGTGTAGGTACTTTCAAATAGATTAGGCGGGAAATGTGTCTGGCTTTTTTTCAATGAGAAACGTTGGCATTGAACCTTTATTAGATTATTTTTGGATGGCGACAGGCGATATATACAACATGATAGCTCCATCCTACGTACAAACGTGTGATTTCATAAATGTACGTAAGTCTCAATTTTACAGAGACCACGAACTAACTTAGTCCTGATCTGGGACTTTTGGGACACCATTGAAGCCAATGATGGCTTTAATTGATCGTAAAATGTGTTCCTTTAGATCTAGTTTCCCAATCCCTAGATTAAGCGAACAACAGAAGCTTCCATTCGAATAATGTTTTGACTTCATCTTGTGGACAGGAGACCTGGACGACTTTGCAGTCCGCAACAAGAGGGATGACAAATTACGTTTTTAATTTGCAAGACTTGTTGGGTGAGACCAGATCCAGTCCGAGCAATGGCGATAGTATAAGAAAAAGAAACCACATCAAACATTTCCATTCATGACACCTTCAGTAACAAGCACAGCTCACTGCAGTTCTCACTGCGGACACTGCTACCACACACTGTTGTGGATTGTATACAATACATAAGGCACCTAATCGAAAGTAAGAACATAAATGAACACCCATAAGCCAATAAGAATGGCTCGTTAAGGAGGATAAACCAAAAGGGATGATCAAAGTCGGTTTAACCACTCAGTTTGCCAATACAACAGACACGTCTTACAACTCGTACATTTTCCAATCGCATCAATGCAGTTGCCAAATCATCGCAACTTTAAAGCCATCTATTTTAATACGCACACACCAAGCACGCCAGCTTTACTGCACAGTCTAACCAAACAGCAAAGCTATAGAAGATAATCTCATTAATTAAATGAATTTTACAAAAGCACGTACATACAGATCTACATACGTAGGCAAGAGAGTGAGCCCACCCCACTCACGCCCCCCACAAACTAGCACACTGGTGCAGCTTTTAATCTGGAATTGTACCTTCTGCTTGAAAACCCCGTTTGGTGACATTGCTGGCATTGCCGCCAAAACAAACACAGCGAACCGCGCACTTGAACAGAAGTTTACCTATGTATATCTTGCACGTCTGTTCTCCCCCTCCTCGCAAAGTGATAAGCTTACAATCGAAATCAAAAGAAACTGTATAGACAGTGTATCTATGAGGTATAAATAAACGAACAATGTTGCACTGATAGCGCGGTATAAATCCGTACCAAATCCAGGTCCAATGTCGCTTCGCGATTTGACATTGCTGTAGTCTGGCTGCACCGGCTGACTATACATGCGGGTTCTGTCTGTAAACAATTGAATTTTGACAGCAACCACACAGGGATACATTCTTCAGCGGCATGTGTGTGTACATATAATTACTGCACATCAATAAATATTGTGCCAAATGTCAAAGGTCTGTCAGTAATCGCATTACTTCACTTGTCCAAAGCGCGATACTCCGGCTACGACGCGACGTCGGTCGGGAAAGAGAAATTCAGCCAAACAGCTGTTCCCCGATTATTTGTTCAAGCGTTTTTGAGTTCTTCTGTTTTCGAAGAGCTTAAGAATAAAAGCTTTATCATATTTGTTGATACCCCGTGTGGACGAGGGAATTGGCGCCTGCTTGCCTAAGAAACTGTGAAGCATAGAAGAGACAGACATACCTCTAACAAGTGGCTAATGATAAATGGCCGATTGTTTTAAACATTTGATGTGTAGGCAACTAGAAATCTTTTTGTTTTGGTTTAAGAGAGAAGCATGAATTCAAAGCGGGAATTTGAAAGTTTTGTGCAATTTCAATTTTGAGATGAAATCCGAATGGAGATTACAACATATGGATGATGGACTAGATCCACAACAATGCTCTCTAGCAAAGCTCTCTGTTGACGCATTCGACTTGACTTTGTACATTTTTTAAGATGCTTTCATGGTTAAAGGGGTTGATGCTTTGCTTTACTCTCTGAGAAGTCAGCCGACAGATTACCACAAAGCTTACATAATGAGAAACTCGGAATTTATGTGCGCGCAGATTCAGTTTTGTAAGGTGAACACATCCCTGGTACACTGCAGAGGGAGATTATTAGAATTGTTGTCCGTTGTTGTCCCACTATTTACATGTACTTATGCTGAATGGTGCAGAATGCGCTGACATTTAAAAGTTTGTAAAGTCATAACTTTGATCTTCAAACTTTCGAACAGAAGGAGGTAATCTCTGCCGACATTTCCTTGTCAGCTTTGAACATTTTCTGAAAAGACATGAGACCAGCTGTCTCAACAAATGTTCTGGCGCACTGCAGAGACAGCTTCTAATTTTGTACCTTATCGGAATTACTTCTGTATTCATGAGTAGATTCCTGCCTAGTTTCAACTGATGGATGAGTTCGATGACAAGTGAATTGAAGCATAGATTCCTGCCTAGTTTCAACTCATGGATGAGTTCGATGGCTACTGAATTGAAGCATTTGAAGTCTCAATTATTACTTTTCAAAGATGTGTAAGCCTGTTCCAAGCATATTCATGTCTGCTTGCAGTCAATGCTGCATCGTACATTCTGTTTTTGCACTGAAAACACAAACAAAAATCAAAAACAGGTTATCAACTGACATAACATTCACTTAGTTCTCAGTCAGAGAAGAAACTGCGCAAATGAACATCAAGCCTTATAAGACTCACCCTATAGGTGCATTGTGTAAAACAACGATCTCTAATAAGAATTCGAGAATATTTATTGCGAACATAACTGTAGTCATGTGTAGGCAGGCATCCGCTCAGAAAATTGATTATATAACGAAAGTTGTGGTTCTGTGATTCCTCGTTCGCTGTTGTCTCATCATCTCCGAGTAAAAATAATATTTTACCCCAAAGTCTCCCACTTTAGCAGCAGCACCACCACCAGTGACTCATTGGATCAGGTTTACTTGTTTTCTATTTCAAGTTGAAGTCAATGTTTCCACACAACACACACACTCTCACTACAGCTCACTCCGTACGCGGCGGCTCCCGTCCCTCTCAGCCAAGAATACACTTCAAGTAACTCGAGATTACGAATCTCACAACATAGCCCTTTCAGCAGTGATGTTCCACTCGTATTCTCTCACCACGTTAAGTAAGTTCTAAGTTTCATCGAAAAAGAGAACCCTCAAGGTCAGATCAAAAACTTTATTTAGATTCAGAGAAGGTTTGCGGTCGATGGTTAACAACAAAAAATTCATTTACAAAAGTGAATTTGTGGATTTCCAAGCAATCCTGTTCTTGGTCACAAACGGATCCAAAAACTTGAATTTCGAGGGAAAATTTTGAATGGGACGAGAAAAATGGCGTCAGTGGTGGTGGATCGATTATAAAGGTATAGATATTCACAGAACGAGTTAGAGCTGATGAAATGTAACAACAAAGCGGCGGACTGGAGCGTTACTGGAGCAAAACTTAGCAATTCAATCTGCCTTGGAACTGTGAATTCAAATTTCGATACGTTTTCTCTGACGCAGGCATTTTGTCCGAGATGCCCTTAAATAAGTCTGCTGAGATCATTTGGCGCATGGGACAAAAGTAACGTTTTGTTACACATTCAAGGTTAGTCCTCTCAAATGACCTGCTTGAGATGACAGCCTGACGGCGCTCTTCATGGGTTTCTTTGATTGATGACTCAAATGTGAAAACGCAACTATTCGGAGAGAGTGAAAACTTCTGAAAAGCTTCTTCTTATTGAAGCTGTACCATCAAATAGACGTCGTCAATGTTTCTGTTACATTCCTACATTCTGTATGAAATAACAGCCTCCATGGATAAACAGATATCTACAATTACAAAAATAAAACCTAAAGTCACAAGAGCAATGCACGAACAAAAATAAAAACACATATAGACGCATCCAAAGCGGAGTAAAAGCACGGCTATATTTGGCTCATCCTGAGGAACACATCCGATACACTCCTGAGCAACCAACCCTCGCTAAGATCTACGCTCAGTGCTTATGTACCTGTTGTTATTGCAACCATCACAAGGGAAATATACTCATCCAACCCACACAAGTGTTCCGAGCGTTTCAAGGAAAACAAACAAAGGCGGCGAAAAAAGTTTACATTTATGGAAGAGATTCCTTGTACGTACACACACTTATATGAGTCACCCTTGTGTGAAAAGCTTTTCCCTATCCCCCCTCCTCACCTTCTCGACGAACATCGCCTACACACATTCTGTGTCTGTAGAGTAATGCTAATGATCACAATGAACCCTGTGGTTCGGCGTACACATCCATATCCATGCAATTTACTAGCTGGAGCTGTTGCCTGCGTCCGTGGATAGAATGCGACGCGCGTACGCCGATGTGTGTATGGATGCATGTACAGCTTGTCTGTTTTCTTTCCGCTTTAGGCATGGAAGGAAGACCTTACGACAATGTAAGGTAACCACAAAATAAAGTCATGAAAAACTAAAATCCAAAGCAGAATGGCGTGGCGACCAGCAGAGAATATCACTTTAAAGCTTCCAACCGCGACTCTTGCCATAGCCAGACACTATAAATAAGTTTTAATGGTGTAAAAGTCAAGACGATCTGGCTTCTTTTATTCCTGCCCGGAGAGGATGGTGATTGCTTCTCCGGGTCGTCTTCCTTAATTTTGCTCTTTTTGGTTTTCGTTGTTTTGCAACATCGATTCGTTGGAATAATTTGCGTGTGGGCTTGAGCTGTACAGCAACCGAAGCACAATTCACACCACACACATAAAGCGTCGAAACCACGCATTCACGCTGCTCCGAGCAAAGACGGAGGAACAGCAAACAACTGGGAAGGTGATTTCCGTTTAGAGCTCCAAGCATTGTATGTGAGGCACATCCAAACAGGGGAGAGGAGGCAAGCAGAAACAAAATAAAAAATAAAATACAAAACCAGACCCCGACATGCAGTCGTTTCTGCGCAGATGCTATGGATTTTCATTTCCACCCTTTTGAGGACACAGCAACGACACCGATGACGACGCTGCGCCGACCATTGTGCTAAGTTGTGGAGTTCATTGCAGCATACCCAGCCGTTGCTAAAAGATCATACATCCAACACGCACACATGTGTCTACCACCTCCAGCAGAAGTCTAGCTAAAAGGGAGCAGATGTTCTGCTCTCGAAAAGGAAATGCGCTGTGGAATATCATCATCATCATCATGAGCAACATCCCCTCATTTATTCGACGAATCGATTTAGTCGGTCCCCCGCCATTTTGATCTCCCTCGTTCTACCCAAATGCACGGGCACGGTGTCATGGTGCGGCGGCGGTGGTGGCGGCCACCTTTTGAACAATGGGAGGAGGTAGAATGATTCACTCTTGTACACGCTTGGTAGTTTTCCACCATTGTTCGGTGCGTGTCCCTGCGCGCGGCAAGGAGTACGTCTGTATATCCAAAAGTAGGGTGGAAAACGGACCGTTGAATACCCCGGTGTACCCAAGACCATGTCTTCGAACGTAGAGGGGGATGAAATACCAGCGGAAGCATTTGCGCGGTTCCATGCCGGCAACACGACACAAAAAACGATGGACTCTGTGTTTGAAAGCAACTCGGCCAGAAGGGATCTGAGAAGGCACCAGAACGTGTGCATATGGCGTTAGTAGGGTGGAAAGAACTGACTAAAGAGGGATCGCATATGGGGGATCTGTGTTCTGCTTTCGGGGATGGTTGCACAGACACAAACGCAGCACCATCTGGTATATAGAACTTGGGATCATTCCCACCCTTTGTCACAGCGGTGATTACGCATTGCGGTGGGACCAGACTAAAGAGGGAGGATATCTACAGGACGTGTCGCACGATGGTTATATACTCCCTTTAGGGGGTTTAATTTATGAGCGTCGTTTGCGCTCTAGGGTGGGTCGAACGGCCGCCTGTCTGGATTTACATGCTACGACGCCATGATTCATGGGACTCAAAAATAAGAGAAATCCAAATCCTTTTCAAGTTTTTTTTTTAAATTTTTTTGTACGTGTTGCCAAACTACTTTTGTATGCAAGAGGGTTTCGAGAACGATATGACGATCTTTTCCAACGGCTACCATACGTTGCATTTGAAGGGGGTTGCACAGCCACCCTCGAGGGATTAGTGATCCCTGACAGTCCACATTGATTTTAATGGTATTGAGTCCTCTTAGGGAAATAAAGCAATGCATTCGCATGGAAGATTGCATTCTCTGTTGCGTGCATTGCGCTCCCGTGCGCTGATTACTCAAATTCAATGGAGGACTCCACACCACACGTTTTGATATCGATCATCAGATTCTTGGCTAACTCAAGGAATAATCAGGAATCGAATATTTCTTAGTACGTGCTAGCAACTCGGAAATAGTGGGTGCCGTTCTGACATAGACTTGGATCATCCCTTGGGAGGGAAGAAGTGAATTGGGGAAAACTGTAGGAGGATGTCAACGATAGAACTGAAGTTCGTACGAATTGATATTTTCCATTTAGTCCCCGATTAGGCGCACTTACGATTCATGGATTGTCCGGACCTGGAATGCTGTTGAAACACAATCATATGTCATGGACGTAACAACCTTTTATTTAACGACTGAAAAGGTCACTGACTGATTGTATTTTTTCAATATCAACATGCACTAAGCGGTCTGCGCGGATTCTACACATATGACCACATTTTCAATTATTTATTGAGGCTTATTGAAATACATCTAACGCTTGGATTGTGCTATGAAATGGACAGCAACCGTAAATGATCGATCGACCATTAATTACATATATGTATTTCTAACGCTAATTTGCGGTTCATACATTCGCGTCGACGTCCACGAACATGAACCTATGGTCCCTAGGTTCGATTCCCAATATAAGAAACAATTTTTCAGGGCGCTGTGAAAATTGACAATGCTATAGAAAAAGCTTCTCAGAACATGGCTGTACGGAGTAGGTATAAAACTGGAGATCCCATCCACTGAAAAGAGAACAATAGCACGCGAACAAGAGTGGTTGCTGTAGAAGCTTGGCACTGAACCACTACGGATTGTGGCGCCACCTATATTTGTTATATCCGATCCGACCATCCCAGGGACAAGTTAAGTAAGGACACCTGGTATCTAGTAGAATATACATATTCCCCGCAGGCTTATTTTGTCTTTCCATTTTATCAAGAAAGGAATGCGCAATTTTGTTTTCAAGAAAACTGGAATGATGGGTGGGTGTGGAAGCAATGTTTTAAATCTCGGGTCAGCCTCCCCGGAAACTGCAAAATATAGGATAAATCCGCAACAATTTTGTTTCGAATTAGAATGTGAACGAAGAGATCCGATCGGCTCGGAATGAGTGAATCACAATTTCGCTGATCTGGACCGAGAAGATTACATTTCAATTGGATTTGAAAATGCACAATTTATTGAATTTTCAAAATCATTCAATTTGGAACCAGTGCTGCCGCTGAAAAATTTGAGAAACTCGCACAAAAAAGTGTCTCGGGACAAAAAAGGCGCAACTGTCTGAAGTCGCTACTAATTTTAAGGTTTTATCATGCTTGGGAGTGGTGCAGTCATTGAGTTGCATTTTCTTATTATTAGTGTTGAGTTTATTGCTTATGAGAAATTTAACGACGTATTTCGTGAAAAAAATGTTTCAGATAAAATAGTCGCCGAAATCATTTTATGGTCTCTCACCGTGTCACGGCCTCAAAAAAGAGTCAAATTGCGACTAAAGTCGCATAGCGCGCCCTGTTTGGAACTATAAATCAACACAATACGAATTGGGATTTTAAAAATGATCTGTATCACCAGTGATGGAAGGAGTTATGCTGAGCTTTCTTATGGGATTGGGCAAGCTGTATCAATTTTGAAACAGCTTGAATGATGTGTAAACAGGAAGTCCGAGCTTTCAACTGAGTATTTATTCCAACGTCCACCTATGGTCATTAAATTTGGGTAATGACCGACAGAATACAAGCTGCGGTTTCTTCGTGCTATATGCGATGGGATGAGAAATAGGGCAGTGCGCGAGGAACTTTTCCACTTCTTTGAACGGAATGGCTTCAATGCTTCAATGGTTTGGTGACGTGGTACGAATGTCCCCATTATCACGACTTCCGAGGCGGGCGTTGAATGCGATTTCATCAGTAGTCAACCGCTTGGCAGACGCAGGACAACGTGGTTGGACAAAATTCAAAAACTCGCCTGGTTACGTTTAGGCTCCCCTGATCAGATCGAGTCGATGACGAATTGCGGAATTCGAGTAGCAGGACGAATTGCGCGTGCTTTACCCCCTCGACGCCTTTAGTGGATCATGCGGCTCACAAGATGATAATGATAAACCTAGTGCATAGGGTAACGCTTATTCGAAAACAACTCCGATCGATATACATATCTTAAATAGAACACGTATGTGTATAATTATTGTGTGTGACATGTGCAAACTCTAAAAGCATGTCTTTGCTTGAATGAGTTCCCAAGGATACATTCGTTCTCCTGACTCAACCCATTATCTTTTATGTCGAATACTTAGTTCGGGTTAGGTAAGGTTAGTCACACTTTGGCCCGAACGAAAGTTCGTGAAAGCTATAGAAAACATTCATTTCGGTTTTCTGACATGGAATTACAACTTCTGGAATATCTATTACTTCCACATCATCTTCAAATACGTAATTTGAACTCCATACAATAAATTTGAAATTCAGCTTTCTGTACTTAAGTACAACTTAACTAGAACGTTTATGATTCACTATTTCATGGACTTAGCCGGCTTTAGGATCTATTTTTGAATCGTGCAAGCCGGTAAGTCCATCTTTACTGGTTAAGTGAAACTTAAATCACTGGGTTGAGTATCGGCAAACGGCCCTAAATCTACGAAAGGAGAGGGTGCTGCCGTTACGTAGAAGACGGTTTCTTCCCTCTCTTCATCATCAACAGAAGTCGTATAGGGGAAACCTAGTCTGGAAGCGTGAGTACCTATGACTCTTCATCTTCTAGATCAATGCACAGTTGTACTATCAATGAGGGTTCTCCGATTCAGCCTACACAACAGTTAGCGTGAGCGTTTTGTATCACGAGTAGGCCATAATTATTTTGTGATGAGGCAGCCAGTGCCAGTATACCATCTACGTTTGATACGAGTAAAAGTTTCGAACTTTAGTAGATGCTTTGCAGAATGGACGGCAGATCTCCATACAGAGAGTGCTGAGGTGGTACCCTTCGTAGGGAGTTCGACTGATTTGCTATTCTCTGGGATGTCACTGTTTCCCGGCACCCACGTAAGTAGGATGTTGAGATACTAAGCCGTCTCGTTAAGAGATAAACGCCAATTGAAATACATGTTGGAGCTAAATGTGACTGCACTCAGGGGTATGACTGCTGCCTGACTCTCCGAATGGTTGACAGCATCTGTGCATAGCGCTACACTTTCCTTTTTTCAGCTAGGACAGAGCAATCTTTACAGCTGTAGCTTCTGTTTGATTTGACGGGTATGGTCCAGAGCTAAGCTCCGTGTACATAAGACTTCAATCTAATCGCCTTTCCATCGACGAGGTCTATCGCCGGAAGATTGAGGAGTAATCGAATACTTAAGATACTCTGTATTTCTCCTATTAGTAATAATAACAATGTGCTTGTGTTATAGACAGTGGCTAAGTTGGTTGGCTACGCTGAAAGTGCCAGATTCAAAACCCAACTTTTAAAACTTTATAGCATATTACAACCTCCTTCAAGTCAAGAGCGTCTAGAAAAAGGTTCTCAATATTCTCCGTTCGGAGTCGGTATAAGACTTTGTAGGTCCCATGCACTCGTTAGGTCCACCTTCGACTGTCGTGCAGCCCTATTTCTAAAACTTATTTCACAAGGTCACTGAGAAGATTTTAAAATCGTTATCTGTCTCCTTGAAGCTGTCGGAAGGCGGTACACTTGTCCCAGACCATTCCAAATCGCTGTTTCATCTTTAAACTTTTCGTAGAAAGCAAGCGTTTGAATAATTCCTCATAACATTCATAACAACTTGTAATACAACCTAACAATAAAATCGCTGTCACTAATATAGTTGTTCAATTAGTATTCCAAACAAACGAGCACAAATTCAAAGATCAAATCCACAACAATATACAATGAAACATCACCTAAGTGGGGGAAAAGAAATAAAAGGCACCACACTTTTCAAAGAGTTATTTTATTGTTCATTGATAACCGCAAGCTTGTTAATCATGCGGAACACTGACACTGGAGGATAACAAATCTACTTATGCACCACATACAGAGAGAGAGTCGTCGATTTACATGATAGACAAACAAAATTTGCATGTTCATCTATCAATTAGTACCTCCTTGGAATGCAAACTGGATACAAATCATTTTCTGCATTTCATTGAGCATGAGAAATCGGTAAATGGTGTTCAAGTCAACGGCATAACTAAACGCACACTAGTATGCCCTTAAATTGGCGCGTGCTACATTGCCATGGAAGCAGTAAAAGCTTTTCAATAATTTACAAAACATTTTCTCATAAATAATTAAAATTAATAACTTTCTGTCGACTGTTCTCTCTCTCTCTCTCTCTCCCCCTCTTATACTTTAAAAGCTTCCGTTCGCTTTTCCACTTTACTGCACATTCACCGTGATTCGAAATATGCGAGCAACACGAACGTCGAGTGCGAGGGGAGATCGCAAAATTCCTCACCTTCCTTTCCCAACAGTTATCCCACACCCCGCCCCGTCGACCAGACTCGATATGCACAATCATCGCATTGGCTCAACGGTTCCACAGAACTCACACACAACAACTCAAGCTGCACGGTGAATTATGTTACACAAGCACCAGTCAAGTCAACTGAGTGAGTAATGAAAAGAAAATATCTGTTAATTATTCGAAGCTCGGAGCCAGATCCAGAGCCGGGGAATAGTAGAGACCGACGGATGTAGGCGTAGGGGCAGCGCCAGAATACCAAAGGGGCCCGGAAAGAACTTTGAAAATCCGGCGAGATCCACTTTGCGTGTGTAGGAGTAGTGTATGTTAACCCTAAACACCAATACACGATAGTGTTGTGCATGTGCCCAGCGTGAGTACCTACGAGTGCCATATATGCCCACCAGCTCGCATATGTACATGTTTGAACTCCAGTTATTACATCTATGATAATTTGTTGAGCAAATGCGGGTTTCACACTCGAGGGGCAAAGTGGCGAACGTTCATACATTCACATGTGTTATGTATATTTCATTATTGAAAACCGCCGAGAGGGTGGTCGTAGTCGTATGCACATACATCGTTACAACTACACAAGTCCACAGTGATCTCATGTCATTGCACAGTGCTCCGCTGGCGAGCATAATCATGGAAAAACAAATCAACAGCACCGCAGCGCACACCAAATTCAATATGGCGTCGAAAACTCCTCGATTTTCCACACAGCACAGTGCTGTGTGCCCTCATTGTATTCCACTGCTCGCAAAGTTAATGTTGTGCACTAATTAATTTGTACTCGATCTGATCTATATATGTTGCTAATATTTGGAACTGTTTATTTTCACAGCCCAAATTGGAGGACATGTGGACGTAGGATAATCCTTATTTTCAGTCACACACACAGAAGAAAATCTCACAAAATATATAGTTTTCACTTACCGATCTGATAGGGCGCAGTCCACTTGTCACTCACTTTCTTGGTAACACGAAAATATAAAATAATAAAATTCACATATACTCCAGAAAAATTGAGAGAGAATATTGTGCAGAGAAATGTTTTTATTTCTGCTTGGTCGTCTCCTTCGCTGACACTTGACACGACCGACCAGTTCAATTTTCCAAGCAGTATTGACTTCAAGGAAAAACGCAAATTGGATGGAGAAGATCTGATTGTGTTAAGTGCATCAGTTCTATGCTCTTCTAATTGGAAAATGGTGGAAATTGGAATGTAGTGCCTTCTCTTTTCGCCTCGTTGGTTCAAGGGGGAAAATTCAGACTGCAGCTGACATCTGTCTCGTTTTGGTGGAGATACATTTTCGCGAAGACGTTTCAACTTTATTACATTCTTCAGCATGGAATTGGTCTAATTGTAGTAGATTTTGATACTCACTGGTCGACATTAGGGTTGTGACAACATGTAATGAACACAACGCGAATCTTACTTTTTGGATATAATAATTTCTGCAGTAAAACGATTGTTCACTTTTGATTCACCTCGAGGGCTTAAATTTACTCTTATGTTTTATTTTCGAGCTAAATTTTATACCGAATTGTAGTTCGAAAGATTCCACAACATTACAAGGCAAAGTTTCTGCAGTAATCCTTTCCGGGCGGTTTAATTTATTGTTTTGACGATTATCAGTGGTTGCCGTAGACGGTTTAATATGTCTGTTTTTGGAATGTCACGGGTTTCCTCCCTTGTCACCGAGCTGTACTCAATTTGGTCGAGAAATACACTGTCTATACTGTGTTCTTTTCAGTATTTATTATGGAAAAGTTTAACGGTCGCTTAGCGAAACAGAAGGCAGTTTTAGTCCTTTGCGCTATTTCCAGTATGTCATTGATGTATTCTTACAAATATGATGCGTATATATATGGTGGCAGGGTGTCTCACTATGCAACAATTATGACCCACTTTCAATTCGAGAGGAGCACAGAATGATTAAACAGAATCTTAGAACTTTGCGCGTCATAACTAGACCATTGGAACGAACGCCTCAAGATTGGGAGCAGGAGAGACAAAGAGGTTTAAACGTTCTCTGCGATTTTGCAGCGACCCTTGCTCCCGAAGGAGATGTCACTGAGGACTTCCTCAGTGCAACATCTTAACAACAAGTAAGCAACATCTAGCACCACGCCTTACCTAACCTGAACTAGTGCAACCTAGCCGAACGTGTTGGTGTTAGCGTTGGTGTGTGTTGGTACCGCTTAATTAAAAGGGCCACCTGGCTTGCAGAATAGGATCAGTCCGTGTGCTAACAGAACGGACATACACAGGCCAAAGTGTAACTGTTGCTTGCCGGAGATCATCCACTCTCACTTAATTCTCGATCAGCTAGCCTTGAAGTGAATAAGTGAGTCTATTCTGCTTGCCGGAAGTCACCCACTCTCACTTAACTTTCGATCAGCTAGCCTTGTGGTCAATAAGTGAGTCTATTCAAAACTCTAGACGACCATTCCCTAACAAGGTCTATAGCAGAAAAGAAGTATGATAGAGATGCCCAACTTCACAGCTGATTGACCCCTAGTCCATCGACGAATTTGACGGATAATCATGAAAATTTTGACGGTTGTTCATGAATTTTTGACAGTTATTCACGAAATAACGTAAATGCCGTTCTCTTATTGGTCAATTTGGCTTTGGAAAACTATATAAAAAATGGTTGTCAAAAATTTTAAGGGGCAAGAGAGAGGTAGAAGGTGGGCATCCCTATCATACTTCATTTCTGGTCTATAGATACCTCAACAGAAGCCTGTATTTGAGAGCAAATATAAAATCTATGATTGGCACCATGGTGAATGTTAAATGGAAAATTACCTTGATAACAGTGTCAAACTCAAGTCTTGTTTAATAAAACACCGTTGAAGGCTTGTCTAGAATCAGAAATGAAGTATTATAGAGATAACCAACTTCTTCCTCTCTACAACCCCATTTTATGTCGTTTCTTCAAACCAAATTGACATTTTGTGGCCGTCAATAATTTATGAATAACTGTCAAAAGTCTCACAAATTTGTCGATAGGCAAGGGGACAATCACCTGTGAAGTTGGCCATCTTATGCTACCTCATTTCTGTCTAGAATATTATAATGTCCCCTTCAATTTCTCATGCGTTAGTATGTTCTCATATATGTTAACATATCTAAGGTTATCGAAATCCACGAATACACAAATCTCAATTTAATCCTTGGATATTTGCAAATAATCACTAGATGGCAGTTCTTAAGAGAAGCTTCAAACAAGAAGCATTGCAATTGAGGCTTATTTTAAGTATATTTTGAGGAAAGAAGTAATACAGATCGACAAATGAGAACTTCTTAAAATACTTTCCAAGTGAGTCTAAAAAGTTTCCAGCGCTTAAACATTTTCTTGTTCAACAAACAAAGATGCGTTAATAACATGCTTACGCAGCAGTTTATTTACTAGTAAACAAAAATATATTGATATACTAATAATTGGAGAGCAGAGGCTGCAAGGGCATTCGGCTCGTCAAACAATAGATCATACGTGTTTACATTTTGTATAACTACATAATTTGTGTATAATATTAAGCAAGGTAGTTACCTTTTTATGGACAGCATTTATATTTGTATGGCAGGGGTTCTTTAGTAAATTGAGGACGTTGTCGCTGAGCAGTTGTTCTGCTTGATTTGAAGATTGGTGGTGCATTTGTGGCAGGTAGGGGCGGGTTCATTTTTCAATAGGTGTTGATGTGTGACTGCAGTGTGACCAAGGCGGAGTCTGACAAATTTACTAATTGCGGATTAAGTGGTCGTTGTTAGGTATACGGGGTGGTTTAAGATAAAAGACTTACTGCAGGATCAACAAGTTTGATTGAGTATTTTTGTATTAATTTGCGGCATTAGAAAATTTAATGAGTACGCCTATTTATAGAAGGCACTAAGGGTGCCAAGACTTTGTGCCAAATGGCTCACGAAGTCGCGTGAGCGGCTTAAATCCTGCGGAAAAATGGGTTAAACTCTTTTAAGCGAGCGAAGCCAGACATTCTTACAGGCTAGATTTCAAATTTGGCCTTGTTTCCAAACGTAATAACCCTTTTTCCGTAGGGCTTAACTCGCGCCTGGAGCTAAATTAGCTATAGCTTTAAAACGTTTTAACCAATTGTAACGATTGTGGACTGATGGCCTGTGGACTTATGACTCTGTGACAAATTTGGCACAGTGTCACAAACTAGTTTGTCCCTATGACAATTTTGAAAGCGGGATTATGCCAAATGTTAATATTCGGCCTAATGACACTTTCAAAAGCGTAATTTTCCCAATTTGGCGTCATTTCGTTTGGCACGAGGTCACGGCACCATCACGACATGTTGATGGTGATCACCAGAAATGATGTATTATAGAGATATAAAACATTTAGCTCTCTTGCCCCTTAACAATTTTGACAACCGTTTTTTAGATTGTTTTCTAAAGCCAAATTGACCAATCAGAGATCGGCATTAACGTTATTTCGTGAATAACTGTCAAAAAGCCTCTCAAATTCGTCGATGGACTAGGAGTCAATCAGCTGTGAAGTTGAGCATCTCTATCATACTTCATCTCTGTTATTTAGTGACTAACTGTCAAAAATTCATGAATAACTGTCAAAAAGCCTCTCAAATTCATCGATTGACTGCTGTGAAGTTGGTCACGTCTATAATACTTCATCTCTGGTGATCACTTACAGCTTGTCAAAGTTTGCTTTGAATGGCTGAAGAATTCGATTCAGTGTTAAATTTTAGTATATACCTTATACCTAGGCTTCGGGCTAAGGGGAAGGGTAATTGACTATCTATTATTGTTGGTGTTTAAGAGATATACGCGATTTTTTCCTCCCTCACCTCTTAAATTGCTATGACAGAGAATGTCGGAATATGATTTTTGAAAGTCAAAAATCAGCGATTAACTGTCAAAAAGTCCCTCAAATTCGTCGATTCGTCGGTGGACAATCAACAGTGAACATGATTGTCCATGCTTTTCAAATGATATCTCAATGCTTTTCAACAGGAGGTACTCAGAGCAAATCACTTACCTTGGGTGACGTGATTGATAAGAGACATATAAAGAGAGTACTACTCCAACTAACTTCCAAATCATCCTTCCAGATGGCTCATTCGAAGACTGTCCTACTGTAATGACAATCAACAGTTCTTTGATTACTTGTTTTTGCTCAGTGTTTTAGATCACGGCAATTAATCAAATTTTTTCCGGAAACTTTGAATTTTGTTCCATTCCGTCCCAGATCAATTTGCCTCCCTTTTAATTAGAGTACTATAGAGATGCCCAACTTCACAGCTGGTTGCCCCCTAGTCCATCGACGAATTTGATAGCTTTACCTGTTGACAGTTCTTCGTGAATTTTTGACGGTTATTCACGAAATAACGCCCTTCTATGATTGGTCAATTTGGCTTTAGAAAACGATATAAAAAATAGTTTCAAGAGATTTAGAATTTGGGCATCTCTTTCATACTTCATTTCTGCTATTAATTTTCGTCCTTGTGTCCGATTGAAAGTGTCTGTTCTAAAATGTTAAACACTTCAACTGTCAGTGCAGAATATGTTTGAATAACTATCAGTTTTCGCATTCTAATTTGCATAATCGACAGGTGGCCACTGCTATTCAAATAAAATGGAATATTTCAAATTGCTACAAAATGAAAATCAGTTTGTTCACTATAATAAATCGACGGACATCATAATTAATCATTTTTCCTTTCGAGGAACTGTCACTCATGCATATGCTTGCTTGGTCTTTATACGAAATATTTTTTAAAAAAATGTACTAGATTTTTCAATAGCCACCGGGAAATTATACACCATTGCCGCTTAGGGGACATGCTATGACGTGACCTCATAATCCATGCATCTGAAAGAACGTTTTAATGTTTGTATTAAAATTACACATCTGCATTGAAAGTATTCTACAATTTTGAGATAGATATCTTCATTAGGCACAAATCCCCATATCCACAAATCTATTACATTTTTGTGTATCTTACAAATACCTATGGTTTTCCTCCATTTTATTCCCTACATTTATCTGTTCCCTCTTTCGACTTACCCACGAATTATAAACACAAAGAGGAACAGAAAAATCGTACATTTCTAAGCCAGACAGCCATATACATACTTGAGCCAAAATTAATTATTTTTCTTCTCAATCAAACAATTTCCAACGAAAATAAGATTACCGTGTGCCAACTAAACGAATATCACATAAAGCAGAAAGGAAGACCAACAATCCTTTATCCATCTTTCTACAGTTCTCAACATCACCGCTCTCGGAATAGTCCAAGAAAAAAATACAGAGACGATAAGGAAAAAGGAAAAAAAAAAAAACCTACCCACAAGAGAAAACCTACGTTGATAATTTTCTATTCCTACTTTTTTTCCTTCGTACTGTCCACCTCCCAGCTTCACTATTCCACATTATTTTTCGTTCTCTCCTTCGTGTGTTGTGCTTTCATTTTCACACTCTTCTTCGTTGTCGTGTGTCGTCGTCTTTTAGTGCCCCTGTGCAATGGAAAATTGTAAATGATAACAGTAAAATTTGTTTCATCCCACGAAACAAAAACCAAAATATAATTTCCAAATAATTCACATCATCGTTTCGTATCATCATCGTCGACGTTATCGTTCTCCGTTGTATCACGCCTGAAACACCGAAGGTGAAGGGACACAGAAACAAAAGTAAAATAAAAGAACATACAAAAAAAACAAAAATATATAAAAACTAAAATAAACACGACAAATAAAATGAAAACGATGATGAGGGAACAGAGACAGAAAAAATTGCATGAATGAGAAGCAAATGGAAAAAAGAAAAACAGAGAACGACGGTGTGTGTGAAAAAAAATATGTCGGGCGACAACGAGCAACAATTTCTTTGGTTAAATCGAGCTAATTCTCGCACAAATTTGTGGTTTCTAATCGAAAAACGATGTCGACAGTGATTTACAACGCGAATTTTTCACATCAGTGCTGTTAACTTCGTGAAGAAAACTCCAAACCATCCGGGTGTTCACTCCAGGAGAACAAAAAAAAATTCTTCGCCCATAATTCCAATAAGTGGCGGCCATTAAAATAAGTATATCGTGTGCTTAGCTGAATGTGTATGTGAGAGAGAGGATCGCAGTGAAAAATCAAATCAAGAAAAATCAGAAAAAAAATAAATAAGGAATACGATATATAAGTATGTATATATAATTGCCAGTGTGACAAGTTAGTTGAATTTAAATTGAAAATCAAAAGTACAACATATGTTTCGTTGCCCTGTGAGCTGTGCCAATTAAATTGAATGAATTTTTCAGAAGTTACATTGCCCTCCCCCTGTGTACCGCCAACGCTGTCATTGTCGTTGGCTACTGCTGGTGTGAATCTTTTTCGATCCGCGAGTTAGGAGCGATACCTAGTGCTTTGATAAATATCCCATTTTCAACCAATTTGCATACATACGTCCCATGTATGCTCAGCAGACAGCAGAGTGAACAAAACACAAGAAAAGAACCACAGTATAACAGCAGAAATAAAATACAAACGAGCAGAAAATAAATAAATAAATAAGCAAAACAGACTAAAAATAGTGTGTGTACGGTTGGTAAATTAAAATCAATAATACAACACGGTCGCCGTGTCTTGTGACAGAGGGACTTCAGAGGGACATAAATCGTTTGCACAAACCACATAATTCAACTAGAGTATGCAAACATATTCAAATCTCCCTCGAACCAAGGAAGACCCATCATCTTTTGCATGCTCTGTGCAGAAAAGGATTTAAATTCAATCGTCCAATGCAAATTGGGAGTAGGAAAACTTCTCAAGTTTCCGAATTCACAATATCCAGTGTTACAGGTACGAAACATATTACTGCTTATGCACTTTATCATTTTGTCTAGGCCTATTTAAAGTTATTTTTTTCCTTTACCAAAAGCATCACATTGCTCTGCGTTGCCGCGAAGCCTATGCCCTTGGAGTTGTGTGTGTTTTGTTTGATTGCTGAACCAGAAGAGGAGATGAAAGATAGAGGTGGTGGTAATGCAGGAATTTAAGTTTTATGTTCTTTCCTCCTCCCCAATGCTGCGCTCCTCCTTCATCAGTAATCAACCTCGACTATCCAATCTACCGGCCACCGCTTTCAATTTGAACCGAACACAATCTATTCAGTTGTCCGAGCTCGGTGTGTTTTGTATTTTCATTCCCATTTCCATTCCCATTTCCATTTCAATCTCCGTCTTCATCCTTTTGTGCAATAGTGCATTGATAAAAACTACAGACAAGTCACAACAGATATGTACTTATGTGTGCTTGTGTATATGCAGCTTGGTGTGATGTTGTTGGATAAATGGGTAGCCGAACAGAGTGACGAGGGAAAGCGAAAAGTAGGAAAACGCAACAAGCTTGTTGCTTTTGAGGTTCACAACGAGAAGTCGAATGTATCCATCGAATAAGGAAAGACAGTGTGTTCCAAGTGTTTCCTAGAGACTAGGGAAATGGATATGTGTACCTTCTAGGAATGACAATAGTACTAGGTCAAGGGCTGTGATGTTAGGGATGAGACAATTGTCCTCGAACTGAAAATTGTTTTTTTTCTATGTTTTTTGTTTCCGTCGACTTCATAGGTCGATCTATCAGAGCAATAAGTTCTGTGAATTTCGTGAGGAATTCAAAATGATTCCCACGATATGTGGTAAACTTGAGTGGAAGCCACACTTTTGATGTCACAAGTTCAAATAGGAAAACGAAAAGAAACCTCGCATTGGTGACAACAAGTGGTGTTACATTCTCGCTGCCAACGTTCGCGGGTAGTCCTCAGTGCCGAGGAATGTGGCTATTTCTCATTCTTCTTGATCAAATAACACAAGTTTTGTAATCTCATACAAAATTCACCGTCGTTTTGAACTCGGATTGGTAGTGGCAACATACATAATATCCACTTAAAGGTCATTTTTCTAATTGATTTGTGTGGATTCGGTCATCTACATTCAATGGAGTTTTTGACTAATGATGGAACAGATGTTTCTTTCACCTTCTATTCGTTTGTCATCATTCAAGTTATGCAGGTAAAGCATGAAAGATGTTGGTTGCTCTTTGTTCGTATTAATTTCTATTTGTATTTATTTCCCGCTAATGAGTGGGACTTCATACACTTTTCGTGTACTAAACATTAATTATGTTGCCTTTGGTTACAATTATACATGCGATGACATTTGCCCTTTGCAACTGAGAAGACATTTCTTATTGGAGTTCAAGTTTTTTCCAACTTAATTCTTTAAGAAGAGTGAGAGAATTGTCCAGGTCTTCATAGCCTGACTGTTTTGACTTTTGCCAGAGCTATATGTGTTTTTAATTCCTTGACTACCTTGACGGGGTATGATTTTAATGGAATTAGTTTGAACGACAATGCACTTGACATCTTCCGTTTTGGAAATAATCATCTTGCTCATCACGTCGGTGACCTCTCTGTTGATCCGATAACGTGGAAAATATGGAACATTTTACTAACAAAAATTCGATGTCACTACGTACGTACTTACGTACGTAACTTATGTGTATATTTAATACCAATTTATTCCAACTTGTGACATGAATCCTCGCTTTTCCATCCAGTTAAGTAAAAAAGGACATCAACACAACGCCTTGGATAAGACGTCAGAAGGGAGGCAATTAGGCGTTTGGTTTACAGCTCCTCAAAGAAAAGTACTGTGTACATAGACAAAGTGCAGAATAACTCAGTATTTGTACATTATTTAGTTTGCCGTGCAGAGACTTACAGTCTCAAAAGCTGATGAAAAAATCCTCGTCTTATAGAGAATATATTCTTATAGCATTTTTTTTTTTGTTTTGCGTTGATGGTAGCTGGAGGTGAATTAATCATGGTACGGCTGTACAGCTGGAGAGGCTTGACGAGTGTAGAGGCTCACAGCTCACAAGTGGAAGAAGACATCGTCTGTGCTTTTTAGCTCTAGCTGACCAGGTTCTCATTCAACCAACTTCCCTGAGTGTGTATATCTTTGTCCACATGCACAATATTCTGCTTGCATCGAACTGAGAGAGAGATGGGATATCAATTATAGCGTGTCATTTCAAGTGTTCACATTCTTTCCAAACTCGTTTGACGTGTGGGATTACGATCCCGAATTTTCACTGTTCCGTTGGGATGTTCTTGAAACTTGTTGGTTCTTGTATTGCCACTCACGTTAGGCAATCGTTGGAGCTGTGGATTAAGCGGTGTAAGTTTGCTATGGACATCCGACATATCTGCCAAGAGGCGCCTCATATGTGATCTGTTTAGAGGCTGCAATTGATTACAACTATCGGCACCTATGCTAGGCCAGATCAATTTTGGAAATTTAGCATGCATCTACTACTTGCCAGCCATCTCGTATTGATTAAGTCGATTACTTCATTTAAGGTTGCTAACAGGTGGTCTTAAAAGGGGTTTTACCTTATTCATGTTAACGTGGTAGCAACATTTAACGGCGTTATCAAAAAAATGGAAATAATCAGAGTTTCAGTGAAGTCCTTACGGTAGCCAAGAACTGCGCACTAAGACACATAATTGGCGCTACAACCCGTAGAGGGCCAGGGTCTAGCTTCTCAGTAACCACTCGTGTTGTGAGTGGTATTGTTCTTTCACCAGTGGAAGGGACGTACAATTTTGGAACGGCCAATTTGAGAAGCTTTCTGCAGACAGTTTCATAATTTGAGTGACTGACAATGGCTCAAAGGATATTGGACCGTGAAAATTATTTTGCTCGTACCAGGAATCGAACCTAACAACGTAAGCTCAATTGCGTAGGGGTCCTCGCTTTTACTGACTGACAAAATACGCGGCTCTGCTTGAAATTTATTAATCTTAGCACACCTGCAGTATTAACCGACAGACGCAAGTAGTGATTAAGAGCCGAGTCTTGCTTTGTAATTTTCGGTTACTTCTTACCCATTTAAGTTGAATGACTAGACTAATAATTGAGGTACTTGGAACCGCTCACTGCGAGGCTCAACGCAGTTTAATGACCCAAGCAGAATTACAAAACTCAACAGTTTATAGAGCAAATCAAAAATAACCTGTTGAGTAAATTCAAAAAAACTAAAACCACCACCGTCCACACATCAATATCAAATCAGTATTCAGTACATGTGTCCACCGAAACACACGGCAACACTCTCTCTTTACACGAATAAATTGGGAAAAACTCGGCAGAAGAAAGAGAGAAAAAGAAAACCCTTCACCATTACTTTTTCCTTCTTTGGCAGAGCTTCTTCTTTACATGTTCGTCTAGCTCTTCTCACTTGTCGGTTAGTCCTCCATTTCGTGTATGTTATCTCCTGCTTGCCTCTGGCTTTGACTTCGTTTTGCCTCTTGCCCGGCTCTTTTGTTCTCACAGAATCGGTTGTTGGTCGGAGATCGGAGTGCACTGTGCAGTATAGCGAGGGCGGCGAAGACGGTGGAGCGCGATTGAGTAAAAATGCGAGAGAATATTTCAGCTTTTTTGTTTTGATTATTTTTATCCTACAACGGCACGACAACAACGGTGGAAATGGACAAGAGAAAAAAGTACCTGCGTTGGTGGCGGCAGCAGCAGCAGCAGCAGCTCATCCACTCCATTCTAGCCGTACGGCCGCTAAGGTGAATTGTGTGTATTTTTCGCCATCCATTGTTGTACTCCGAGAAGGAGAGCGGAGTAGCGAATGTGCAAGGAACAAAAAAAGAAGGCATTACACATGAAAACAATGAAGACGATGATGCGCGTGCGATGAGAAGAAAAAGCTTCGTACTCGTCTTCAAAACATTTTTTGTTACCCTCCTTCCTCACCCACGGCGCGGCATTTTGGTTTCCTCCTTTTTGTAGAGTAAAAGGTTTGACGGTGACTGGTGGCTCTTCTTTTATCACACACGCTCGGGATAATGGGAAGCGGCAGTACGGTGGAGAAAAACAAGAAACACTCCAGTAAAGGAATGCAGCGCTGAGCGCCAAACCAGTTTTCCC
Source organism: Eristalis tenax (assembly GCA_905231855.2). Classification (NCBI taxonomy): domain Eukaryota; kingdom Metazoa; phylum Arthropoda; class Insecta; order Diptera; family Syrphidae; genus Eristalis; species Eristalis tenax. The sequence continues at coordinate 34,013,461 of HG993127.1, read as the reverse complement.
AGCGACGATGGAATGGGATTGTATTTTCCTCTTTTGCTGTCTGTTTTAGATTTTTTGCTCTCTGTTTTCTATTTCTGCTGTTTTTTGATTTTTCTGTTCGATTTCGTGTTTTGGTTGCTTTTTTGTTTTGCATATACCGTCGACTACGGTGCGGTGTCGTCGCTGTTGTTGCTGGTGGAGGTCTATCCACCCCCTTTTATGTTGAGGAAGGTTGTTGTTCTGGATGTACGGATGCTGTGTGCCGCCATTTTTTTTTTTGCAAGGAGGTCTCTGGCTTTGAGCATTGAGATACATGAATTGTCGGAATGCGAGATTAAGATGAGACACCAAGCGACTCTGTAAATGTTAATGACGCTGACGACACAGAGAGTGGCAATCAAAAATTGTTGTTTTCCTATTCTTGATCTGCAAGAATGTTTTCAGTGAGTGGGTGTTTTCGTGTTTTGCTATCTTACTAGTCGGCAAATAAACCCACATGGCTTTGTGGGAAGCAGGCCTAGGGTGAGATGTTAGCATCTCTAATAGAATTGTCGAATTCGACAAATAGTAGGCGATACAGTTTGACATTTAATCATTGAATCGATGAAGACCGGTTTGGAAGATCGTTTAGTTTTCGGGTATAGAATATCGAACAGTTTTTCTGAAAATAGGAAAGCCCTTGAAACGTGGCATGCAACAATTGGTAAGAGTGGCTGATGAAGAGTTTACCAATCTGCAGCCGACATGTGCGGGGGTCATCGTCCCATTGGGAATCACGGCCTTTAATGTTACAAGCGCTCTAATTGGATTTCTGGCAAGTGCGTGTTACTCCGTGTCAGCTCCTTTCGTGCGTGGCAGACAATGCATCGGAATCATAACTTCATTGTCTTTCTGGGGTCTTCCAATAAGCATGCTGAAAGCTGGGTGGATCCAGTGACTGTTTTCCCACTTCTCATTGTTCTCTGTCATGCAGATAGTAATACCTATGCGATACAAATTGAAGCTGTCTTTGGTGCGTTTTTTTATTTATCGATTTCTCACAACAAATAGACCAGTGAGACGCTGTCATTTATAGTATTGAACAAAGCCAAAGCGACTCAGATTTCAACTTTTGAAAAGTAGGAGAATATTTCATTGTTTGGCGATGGTTCTCAGAATTGGGACTTGGTCCGATTCATATGAATCGATTTTTGAGAATGTTGTGTTGCCCCATGCACGTTATGCACTTCATCCTTGCTTTCCTATTTTTAAATGGAAAAATGGAAAAAAATCTTAAATAAATGGCTACTTTCAAACACTGAAAGATTGGGGTCAACAAACAACAGCTCTTCGCCGGTGTGTCCCAACCTTTGCACTTCTTGAACTCGCTGGATGACGCTGGATGATTGTTTTGGTGGCGTGCAGGTCTTTCGTAAAATTCTGTGCTTGCATATTCTGAGGGTTAAGTAAGGTGACTCTAATAATTGACTAAACTAATTATCTCAGGCTTCTAAGTAAGGTGACTTTAAAATGGATTCTTCTTTGTTTTGGTGGCGCTTGAGTTGGAGGCGGACCTGGCTGCAGTCATTTTGCACTTGGTCAATACAAGGGGCATAGGCTTTAATGCGAAGTTCGAAAGGCTGGGTTTAAGAGTTTCATTTTTGTGCTAGGTATGTTCCCACCGAACTTTTACTGAATCCCATCGAGTTTGCAGTGTTTTCAAATGTCATTAGCTGTCAATGTCGAAACAGCTATTTGCTGACAGGAAATGATACTGAATACAAGAAAAGAGAGAGAAAATAAACGCCAATAAAAGTGAAGTTAACTCTGTAGGCTTGTTTGGTTTGTCAACCAAACACAAGGACGGAAGGCGGCTTCAACTAGCTTTTGGAGAAATTTGAGGAAACCTCGTGATTTCAATGGAGATGGCATTATAGTCCTGTGAACCAATTCATCATCTCGGTGCGTTGTCATTCTTTATCTTCCACCACTGAGTAGAGTAAAGTTGCTTTAGTTTTGGACAGCCAATGAATTAGAACAGACCATATTTGTTTGTGTTTTTCATCCGCCTACTGTCATCTATCAAACTACATCATACACAATTTCAGAATGATTCTTCGCACAGTGCGTTCTCGATTATCACAACTAATAGAACCTGGGGTAGTTGCAATTATCGCGTCTATATGAAATGTTGCGATTACTGCGTCAATGATGACAAAAGATTCAATTTAGCTGCTGCGAAAATCGAGGAGTTGCGTTAATCGAAAACGTTTTGATCCGTCTTCGTACTCATACACAGTTTTCGTAAACTTGTTAGAAACTATCGCGTCGACAGCATTCAGGGTTTTAGTCATATTCGCACTTGGAAGAATATCATGAACTGTGCACATCCAATCTCAGGCTTGCGGAGCTTGTACTGGGACGTATTGGACATTTCTCTCCAATCCTATCCCTAGGATACATACAGTTGCTAGTTACCACATTCATATTTGTCTACACAAAATTATCTTTTCGTGCTTGTAATGGACAATTTTGGGATGACTACTGGATTACTGCCATTTTTTTACTATTAACGAATGTGCCCTCGTTTACGTCTCCTACGATTCACTCATTTTATCAGGCTTATTGGTAACATTAGTCCGTCTGGAAATTACTGCTGAGATTAACATATACAACTGCAAATGAGTTTAAGGTACTTTACATATAACCTAGAACTGCATATGTAAAGCTGCTTAAACTCAGCCTTTCGAACTCGGCATTAAAGTGTGTGCCCCTTGTATAGAGCATGCGCAATATGACTGCAGCCAGGTCCAGCTCCAACTCAAGCGCCAAAACAAAGAAGATTCCATTTTAAAGTCACCATACTTAGAAGCCCGAGATAATATATTATTTGCAAGTACAAACCACAAATGTTTCTGTGGAGCACAAGGACTTTGCGAACAATCTGCATGCGAATCTGTCTCGAGCCAACCTAGTATTCGCCGTCCTGACGATGCTCCTCAACGGCACGCCTCCAAGGTAATCGCGGACGACCTCGACTACGCACTTCTTGTGAGGTCTAAGTCCAAGCAAAATTCGTTCCCGGCTCACGCTGCGTGTAGCCTATCCAACCTCACTTTCGACGTTGGGTCTCTACTGCGATGGGTTTCTGTGACAGCTCTTCGCTCGTAAACAATTCCGGCCAGAAGACTTTCAGGATTCCTCTCAGGCATTTGTTGGCGATGATTTGAAGCTTGCGAACAATGATGGTGGTTGTCTTCCAAATCTCGCATCCGAACTTGTTGGAGCTCCAGACGTATACAAGTCAGCGTGGCAGGCATTGTCTACACGAGATAAGACCTCAGTTCCTGCACTTCCAACTTTACCGAACGTGTTGCCGATGTAGCTGAATTTGTTGACATCCTCGATTGGTTTCTCGTACACCAGGAGAGGGCCGATTCTGCTTCTTCAAACAACTTACATTTTTTCTTGTAGATAAGCAAATATATCATTTTTAACTGGTTGTCGGCAGCAAAACGTTCTTCTCAACCTGCAACCTTAGCACTCCTCTGTGCAGCATTATTTTGAAAAAGGCTAATGATGACTAGCAGAAAAAGAGAAACAGCGATGAAAGCAACGAAAGGCAGAAGTAGAAATTAATGGTACCATTTCTCATGTTCAGTGTTCGCGTAGAACCAAGTCAGAGGACCTGTTTTAAAGGATTACAAGTTACATCCGAAACGAAATCAAATAGATTTTCTGTATTTATTTCTTGCTTTTAGAAACCTTTCAATGTGCAATCAGCAAGCAATCTGTAGCGTGAATAAAATTTAAATGAATTCATTGTGCAAAAGGAAAAACTCATTTCGATGAAAAAAGTGGAAAAACGGTCCAACTTGTGTAAGAAAATCATCATTTATTTTTCTTCAATATAGATTAGGTACTTGTTTGCACGAATATCGATTCCGCCGAGATTGTTTTAATCGTTTTTTCAAATACACGATGCACTCAACCGATTGATTTGTAAGGACATTAGCCAAATGAGTTGGGAGCTACCAAGGGGTTACATCATTTCTAATCGATGTTCTAATTCCCCTTGGTAACGTAGTCGCACTTTAGGCATTATCTATGCCTGATCTGTGCCATTCTATTGCTCAAAATGGGAGACCTTATAGTTTAGACATCGCACATTAACCAGGGGCTATTATGACTATTTGAGACATTCGAAAGGGTAGAAGTACATCGAAGTAGGTATGCTTCTGGGTGCGTGGCACAATCTCAAAAGAGTCATGTCAAGTCCCCCTTAGCACGTTTGCGGCATCCAGATAATATTGGTTTTCTGTCTCAAAGGCTCTGTCTATAGCCGTGATTCGTCCACGCATAACCAGGTCATAACTCTGTAGGCAGGTAGGTTGGTTTGTAAGAGTGACTGTCACTCGATCGGCCCAAACTTCTGTTAATGTCTTTCCTATCCCGAGGAGAGCTTTGGCTCTTTTTGGACTTAATGGAGACTTTTTACCCAACAAGACTCCAAATCTTTCAAACTACGTTTACCATTTGTGATGATCAAGGCACAGGGAAGGACACTGGTCCCTTCATCCTTCTTGAACTCGTTTGTGTAAACTTCCAGTGCGTCTGCAGAACAGTCATCTCCATCGGGGAAGTTACCCGACATGGACCTCATTCTCAAACTCACTTGTCCGAAGAGGCCAAGAGATCTTTGGTCTCTCATCTAACACTCAAACCAAGACCATCTTACAAATCTAAATTCGTTTGTAAACTCCGCCCGCTTCTTCACTAACAACGTAAATTATGATACACACTTTATTACCAATTTTCTGCCGGCCAGCAACGAGGTGTTAGGAACTAATGCAGTTAAGCCCTGCGCCATGGAAACAACAACGATAATGATTAAATCACGCTAGTAAAGGTGGGGTGGTTATGTGCGTTGCCAGAATGAAAGACAAACGATTAGAGTGTGAAATACGTTTGACACTCACGTGGATGGGGGGCAATTATGGCAGACACAAGGACTGTGTAGGTTCGTTCTTTCTTGAATTCAATTAAGCCACATATAGAAAGGAAAGATATTTGTTCATTAAGAAGGTCATGACCAACCACTCGACCGCACCCTACTCTTTACCAGATCGAGCCATTCACTATCAGTTCATTACACTTCGTCACTTATGAAGACTTTAAAATTTCCCAAGCATTGTTCTTAACAGATTCGCTAAACAACAATTCCATTTCTTTCTCTTTCTTCTAGCACTGTCAATAAACCAGCACAACATCAACCAATAGAGGAAGCCTGACAATAAAGGCATACCAAAACAAGAATCAAAACAAAAGGAAAATCACATTTTAACGAAAACAAAAAACATATTCACCACAATGGCGGCACGAAGTCATCAGTATTTCAGTCTCAGATGGAATAATTATCAAAACACAATGACCTCTGTGTTCCAGCAACTGCGTGAGGATTTATCATTTGTTGATGTCACATTATCATGTGAAAATGGCTCGCTTAAGGCCCACAAGGTATTTGTCAGGCTTTCTGTGATCTCTTCGCAGTGAAGCGTTGTTATTTTATTATGAATTCTCAATTCTCAATTTCTTTTGTTTCTGTCTTACTTGTAGGTGGTCCTGTCGGCGTGCTCGTCATATTTTCAAAAGCTACTGCTGGAGAATCCGTGCAAACATCCAACCATCATTCTACCGGGTGATATAATATTCACAGACCTCAAGACGATCATTGATTTTGTCTATCGCGGCGAGATTGATGTCACAGAATCTGAGTTACAGGTAAGATTGAGAAACTTCTAGAAATAATGTATTCACGTGGGAAACGATTCTTCTTTCGTGGTGGTTTATGTGCAGCAGTTCATTTCAACTTTGAATCAGAGTTTGCAAACGTCGTAACTCTAAACATTGTTCTCCCAATCCACGCAATTCAGTTCTGTTATGACGCTATGCATGGGATTGGTCTTCGTGTTAACCTGTTGCTGGAAATCAGGTCGTTGGAATTTCTTTTCGTTTTCTGGTACCTGGTTTGTTCACAGTTATCTGTAAAGCTGTAAAATGTTTTTGTAGAAGAAAGACGCAAATATTTCTGCTACTGAAGTCTCCCATATTGACATCTAATGAGACTTTACTGTATCCAATTGATCAGAGATCCGAATTGATTTGAGATGTAGTGGATGGGCCGTTTGGCCAATTGCACGACTGTCTTCCCGAGCTGCGTTTCAGTCGAATGCCTCGCCGAGTGCTCAAAATGACCTAAATAAAGTACTCGTTTGCATTCGATTCCCTTAACATGGATATGAAAGCCATTCTGTGTGTCATACGTGTCAATAACGATTCGGCTTAGGAATGACTTGTCCAATTCATGCCAATTCTATACATTTCTGGCGGACATTGCCTAATGAGTTGAATTGAAATAAAATAGTTTTCTGGCACCTATTCGAAGGGGGTACCAAATGTACGTTTTGCTGACGGAGTTCTAGAAGCTTTTCCTTATCAGCTATAGCCGTTAATCATTGTCAGTGATTCGAAGGAGTTGGTACTGTGAATACATATGAATGTTGTTGTGAATTGATTTTAACTCAACCACACATCGATGATGTTGGAATCTTAGGGTACACAGTAAAATGTTTGCTCCGCCTTTCCCACGCTTCTGGAGCAGGGACCAACAAGCTGTTGTCAAGCGGTGAATAGAGAGAACTACAGTTTTATGTTGTCAGCATCTCTATCCAAGTGTTTCTTCCATCTGATGTCAGTTTGACAAAGATCGAACCGCGCTTTGCAAAAGCTGAATGTAGCTGTTACCTACGTTTGCAATTTGTAGTAAAGTGAAGGAGAGAGCGATTTTTTCAACAGCTGATGTCTGAGTCAATTCCAACGTCAGATGGGCAAAGCACTTTGTTTACCTCTGCGGTACGCAGCAGCTGATCGTAACACAGCGCCTATATCATAGCCGTTGAGAAATTGGACAATGATGGGCGTGGGAGAAGCGCTATTTTGGCGTATTCTTCGCTTTGTGCGAAAAATACCTCTGAACTGTGGAGGTCTGCACCCAATGGAGAAGCACAGCTGATTGTAGAGGTGGGGCATGAATAAGAAAATGTCTCTGGTTGGATTGGATTGCAATTAAAACAATAATTAGTTACAAAAAGTGTGTACATTGGTTTGTTTGACGAATCAGAGTCCTTATGTCAACAATACAATCAATTGTTCTGACACCAATGAATCTTACTCACCATCATCATCATCATCTGACCCGCATGCTCCACTAAAGAGGTCGCGGGGGTAAACCACGCACGAGAGATGTCCAGGCAACTCGATCCTCCGCCAACGACTCTAGCTCATTAGGAGCTATGCACAAGTGTAATGAGGCGAGTATTTGGACTTGGTCCAACCACCCCGTTCTGGGTCTGCCAAGCGATTGATGATTTTTACTTACATTCATATATTTGTCAATCAATCAATGTAATCTAGCGATGTTCTCAAAGAACAAGATCCTGCATTAACGAAAAATGCGCTTCTTTCTTGGGACATGGAATGAGGACAAAGAGGATTCGGATATTCAGTTCTTGATTAAACCCTCGATTAACGCAACTCCTCAATTTTCGCAACAACTATATTTAATTTTGCGTCATTATTGATGCACCTGGCATTTATTGAGTAATCCCAACTTTTCATCTAGACAGAAACTCGATAGTCGCAACTTTGCCAGTTTCTATTAGTTGCGATAATCGAGGAGTCACTGTGTTTTGGAAGTTTACAAGTATTCCTTACTATTCGTCCTGCTTTTACTGGTGCCATGATAAATGGCTTGGTTCTTTATTCGAAATACGATTTTATAGAAACGACTAGACTCACATGTTTAAGGAAAGTTTTGACATTACAAACGGCAACGGTATTGACATTTCAACGTTGTATTTGTAAGTTCAAGTTATTCTGTCAGATTTCTGATTTGTACCTAACCTAACTGGTTCACGTTTTTTGTCTTTGACAGGCAGAAAGTCATCAACATTCGCAAACTAATTGGACTGCATTTTTACCTTAGCTACGCTTTTTGTTTTTGATGATTGGACATTTAACAAGCAGGACATTTAACTAGCGAATTGATTCGGTGCCGTGCTTTAGAGGTTAAGCACATGTTGCTGAATAATTGTACCTTCTCCCGTTGACATTACAATGAGGTTGTATTTTTTCTTTCTTAAGTCCATGTTGGTCTCATTTCTCTGCTAGTCTGTGCTGCTGATACAAAACACAACTTTTTGAAGAGCATTGAGTCAGCAATCACAAGCATAGACACCTACTGTAAAAGTCTTATATTTTGAAAAATTCGTTCTCACTTTGTTCGACTAAAAATACACATTTTTAATTAAACCACTCGTTGTGTAAGTTTTCCTACACCCTTTTCAAAAGTTTCAATTGCATTCATGTTACATATGTAGATTTGTACTGGAATGCATGAACATGCACTGTGACTAATTTCTTTGAGATAAAAATAGATATTCAGGGGGTGCTCTTCTACTGAATGAAAGAAGAAACATTGAACAAATCGATACGTACATACATGCACAGGCATACATCTGTTTGCAAATGGAAAACATTCAGTGTGGTTTATGTTATCGTTCTTCACGAATTCGATAGAAATGCATGATTGATGAGTAATTGTGTGTATTGAATACGAAAGGGGTGACATGCATCTTGGCCACAACAAGCATTCACTTTACTATTATATGACATTTTAACCTCTGATCTCAGTGATGGGATATAAATTCTCAACGTTCGGTTCAAGTGGTTGACAGTAGTTAACTATAACACCTTGGCAACGTAGGCTATTGTGATTTGGTTTGGTACTGAAGAGATTACGATGGTTTTTCTGCATTCCGCTGTACACTGTTGTTGACACTAATGAGTGCCTTAGAGGCTGGTCTGGTTAGTTTGGTTAAATTATAGCAGTTTTCAATTGCTTACAGCTTAGATTTGTTTGTTAATGGTACAAGTGATGCCCTCAGAAGAGGAGTGATTTAATCGCGTCAAGCTTTATTTCATTTTTGACTGAAGAAGGGAACGTGGACGGTAAATGTCTATTTGAAAAGGAAGATGACAGCGTACGATGACGAGCGATTCTATCGGCTTTAGAAAAAACTCCCCTCGAGTGACGCGATACCTGGGAAATGTCATGCGGTGTACATGATTTTACATACTTGACCATCTCACCAAGGCATGGTGTGCAATAAAGGAACATTTTCGAATGCAATCCAACCGTGGCCAGAGATCATTGGTGTCACAACAAATAACCCAGAACATAAACAGAGCCTAAAAAGGTTATGCAGTCAGACTCATCGGGGCGAAGATAGTGGAGCTGGACAATTAGTACAATGGTAATTACTTCTAGATCGTAAATATCCATAAGAAAAAAATACTTCATATGTACACAACTGGACGTGTTCGTGTTTGAACGTCACCCTTTAATTTCTTAATTAATAATTGGTACATAGCCGCTGAAAGCTCGACTAGAATGCTCATGATCGCACTTGATCTTTCGAGGAATGGACCTCTTGAGCGAAACAAAGACCGGCAAAAAGGTGTTGCGTTTGAACTCAGTGATGATGGCTTTCTTGCTTGTTAATTGGCAACAGGATTGAGAAGGCCTAGTGTTCTTGATGTACGAGACATATCGACATCATCTCAAATCGACTGATGGTGATGTGGGTTGACAATGTCCCTACATATGGTTCACCCGTTACAAATCAAAAGAACTCACGATGTACAATCTAAGCAGTATCTGCTTTTCGAATTTTGCGTCATCCTGAACTACGAAACTGTGTGTGTGCGTACTTCGAAAGTTAAACTTACAGCGACAATAGTCGAGATACGAACCAGTTGCAGTGAAAGAGGATATTTTCGAAATCATACCGTCCAAATAATCTGTTATAACAATCCCAGCACAACTCAGCACGTTGCGTTCCACAAAAACTCCTTTAATCGCTTACACCAACCACACTAGGTTTTGTAACTCGCTAAAGGATTTCTAGTCAAAGTTCCAAACCGCGAGGTTACTCAAGCGACTTGTGAATTTTCACTCAACTCAATCCCACTCAATCCCGAGTGTATTTTTATTTACTACAATTTTTTCGTGACCATTGCAAAAAAATCACGTTTCTCCGATTTTTATTTTGCTTCCCCGATGTCGGAGAGAAGAATGAGATGGGTTGTGTTGTGTTGGGGAAGGAGCATATCGTACATATCTGCGGATGTGGACGGACGAGGGTGTTGGTGGGTGAAAAGCCACGAGAGTAGTGGGAGGAGAAAACAACCACCATCACCAACAGAACAGCCGGCTTTTTCCCAAGTAGCCTCTCCGTCTGCAGCGACAATTTGTGTTTTCTTTTGTTGGCTGACTGGCTGGCTGCTGCTGCTGCTGTCTCGGCTGATGATGATCTCCTTTCCTTTACTTTTTTTTCCATGTAGCTATGTTCTTGTGTTCTTTTTCATCTTCATCCGGTGCTTTCGCATGATTTTTTTCGCTCGCTTGGAGATTTTTTCTCTTGGCTGTGTGCGGATTTTTTTCCGTCACTAAATACATCGGCACATTTTTCTGTTTATGTGTGGATTTTTTTTCATAACATTCCCCGCATTATGCTGGTGGTGGTGTGGTGTGGCAATGTGTGCTGGCCCCAATAGCAGTCGGGGCAAAAAAATGAAACATAAAGAAGTTCAACCGGCAGAGACGATGGACAAGTGGCGAGTGGAGTTACTGGGGTGATTTTTTTCCTGTCCCACCCAGCCAGCAGCTCCGCATTTTTATTCCCCACGATTGGCCGACGATGTGCCAAGGAGAGTGGGAGAGGGCTGGAGAAGTTACTGCTTTGAATGTAGTGTGTCCGAATCGTCTGTCAATCGGCAGCGTGTCGGTCAGTATATTGCTCCTCATTCTTTGTATTTTTTCAGTTTTGGGCTTGTTTTCTGTTTTTTTTTTTTTTACCCTGTTTACCCCAGCAGGACAGTTGGTCCTACAAAGTGGCTCCCTCTGTTTCCTTGAATCATTTCTTCTGGTTGTTTTTGTTTCCCGCATACACTATCGTCCGTCTCGCGATTTTTTTTTTCGCTCGTGTGGATTCTTCTCCACATTTTATGTGTGTGAATTTCCTTCTTTCTGTATGCTCCTCTCCCCAGGTTTTCATTTATTTATTTGTCGTCGTGGTCGTCGTCATTGCTTTGCCATCGTCGTTGTCGCTGCCGTTGTTGAATGAATGATGAAACACGACAACGACACAGCGATCGACCGAACGAACAAATGGATGTGTGGCTGTGGAATTTTGTGTGCTAGTTGAACCGCCTGGTGAGTCTCTTCTGCTCGGTGTGCGCTTCTCAGGGAAAGAAATCAACCAACACGAGACGAAGAAATAAGAAGCAAAAAAAACCCTTGAACATTCCCTTTCATTTCAAGTTCGACCTCGACGGCGGAGTGGTTAGTGGTGCTTTTAGGTTATGAGAGTTTCATTCCTTTGGTGTCCAACTGTGCTATCAACATCATCATCATTGTTGAAGTTCGGAAAAGAAATAAAAACAAAAAAAAATAAAACAAATCGTTCACACTCCATTGTGCTGTGATACTTGGTTTGGTGCTCGCGAAACAAGGAGAGAGTACCTATATCATAAAGTGAACGCGGGAACACATAACATCAGTGAAGGATAATAACACATACTCTAGGTACCCACCAACCCCACAACTTGTGTCAACGGTGGTGGCCATGAGAGGACGACTCCTCTTAAAGTCGGTTGTGCTATTCTGTCTGTGTTTTGTTGTCGGTGTTTGAGCGTTGCGTTTTTGTTCCGAAACACCGGAGTGACGAACATTTTGTGTAATTTCTTGTGTGGTGGCGTTTCTTGTGATTCTTCCCTCGTTCTTGTTTTTTAATCGTTAATCGTTCCTCGCTGACTTCGTCCTTCCTATAAATGTTTAATTCGTAAACAAACAGTTAACTCCAAAGCAAAGAGCACCGTGTTATTATTTATTTTATTTTATTTTTTTTTGTGTTCGTTATTCTCGCAGTTTTCTCAACGTTCGGCTCGCCGGAGAAACACAGTCGTGTGTGCGCGTGTACGCTCTAAATTGTAGTTTTATTTTGCAGTTTCTTTTGTGATTTTCACTCGCACGTTAATGTATTTCGTTCGCCAATAACGGTAGCTGCAGATTAATATTGTTTTTTTTTTCTTCTTTTTCTCATATTCAATAATCCAATACCGCAAAATCGGGGGGAAAAATAAATTCTCGTTTATGTGCTTTCTTTGATTATCTCTTTCTCTCGTCGTCGTTTAACGCAGAAAAAAAAGCCAAAGCCTTAAAGCGAAAAAAGAAAAAAAAATAACAATTTCACGAGTTCATCGACTGCGGGAGGTGATTTCTGAATCGTAATCGTGGAATTTTTGGGTCTGAAAAGTCATTGAGGAGCTTCTTAATTGTTATTCTAGGTAAAAGGTTCGTCACCATCGTCCCATTTGATTCGACAGAACGAACTTCTCTTGACTTCAAATATAAGTTTGTTTTTTTGAGGAGTCTTGTTGATCTTTTTTTTCCTCGTCGTCTCGAGTTCTCGTTGGAGTTTGGGATTAACGACGCAGAGCAGCGCCCGCCAGACACAAGGTAAGAAAATACACATACAACAAACAGGAAAAAAAAAAGAAGGGTTTTGAACTTGATTACGTTGAAGAGTGTTTCCCTCAAATGTCACACATGTCAAATAGAGAGGGTGAAACACTGTGCGAGAGGGATAGAGAGTGAGAGTGCTAATGTGAGGGAGAGAGCCGATCGCTTTGACATTTTGAGCAGTCAGCCATCAGCGGAGGGAAGTGATTGAGGAATGTTTGGAATATCTAAACTGCTTATCCAAGTGAAACCCTGTCGAGGGGATTTAATTCAATTAAACTCTGAACCCAAAGGTTATAGGGAATATTTATACGCTTTGAAACTGCTGATTTGTGCAATTTAATATGAAATAATATTTTTTTTTTTGTAAACGTCATTTGGGTTACATACATATGCACACACACACGCATGGTTTTTAAAGTGACGTGTGATTATGTGAACACATCAAAATGTTGGTATTTTTTTGTTTTTGCTGAACTGGTAGGTTTTTGATGGAATTGGGCACATTATGCTGCCGGAAAATGTTTGTATTTATTTGTTTCGATATGTTAAGCAAGTGTAAGGTAAACGGTTGTCAAGCGATTTGACATTTCATGTGTGTCAATCATTTTCTAAAACATCCGTTGAATTTACTGCTAGCGGACAAGTTAATCGAAGTCAAAAGAGGTTGAATTTCAGAAGCCAATTTCGTTGACTACCGAAATATTGAATTAATTAACGAAGTTAGTTTTAAGCCCTTCGCCCGTGCACGCCGTTCGTGTATCTTGACACAGGCATGTTGAAGGGAATTGCCCATTTGAAGCCTTTAGAATTTTCGTCGAGAGTTATGTTTGCAAGTACACTATTGCCAGGTGAGTTGTTGCAGTAGTTTGAAGTTTCGTTTTATGATATTTGAAGTACCAGAATGGCAATGAATACATTATTTGGTCGTTCTTCTAATAGATCACGAACATCGTATCGAATCATATAACTTATCTCATCTCCATGATATGAGTGGGAAACTCGACTACATATGTACATATGCATGCCATACGATTATATCTGTGCCTGGAAAGTAAAACATCTTAAATCGACTTGAGTTGTTTTAGGTACTTGACGTTATTTTAAGTATGTTCTCCCTGCTTTATTTTTGAAGCCAATCCAGGTGAAAAAAAAATAGAAATGCCGAAGTTTAAAAGTTGTTAGAATAGCTTGTCATTAATGTATTGCCATGCATAAGCTAAGGCAGCATTGGTACATAACAATATTTCTACTGTTCCGAAAAATATAGCCAAAACTATTGCATTAAAACATCATGTTTCCTTTTACCTAAACTTTACGTATGTTTAAGTGAAATGTAAAAAAAAGCATACATTTATAAACTACATGTATGTCCCTCCTTAACTTTTCATCAAACATCAAGCTTTGGTGCACTTAAGATTCTTTACTGCGAAAAATGAACGAGTTTGTTTGCTCTCAGGTCGACTTGATTTATCAAATTTATTTTGCAAATATGCATTTAGCTAACTTAAGTCGACTTAAGCGTTGAAAAAAACAGTCGATATTGGGTTGAAACAATTTTTTATATGACTTTGTGCGCCCACTCCTATTTGATTTGGTCAAAGGCATCAATTTGTGTTCACCTAATTCTTGAATAAATCACAAATACAGTGGAAGCTCGGAAAAGTTGATCGAAATGTCCCAGAGTTTGTCAACTTTTCTGGACACATTCGAAAATCTGTAGAAAATGTGTATTGTGTTCATAAATAGTCTTATTCGATCGGGATTAATTAGTTTTATTTCATTACAAATCAAAAATCTTAGCGATGTTCAACTGATTTGTGAAGTACCTCGAAGGAGTAGTTTGCTTCGTATTTTGTTGTAAAATGAGTTTAAACAATGTTTGTACGCTGCTTGGGGTTTTTCGGCTAGGTGCTGTTTTTTCAAGCGCTAATATAGACCTGATTCATTCGCACACTTGAGCATCGCTCAGTCCAAGTTCACAAATCATTCCTCTCAAAAAACGGTGCGATTTGCGATGTGTCGCTCGAAAGAATTTCACCACACACTTGAATTCATGTGCCTCTTTTTAAATTTCGTCGACTATCCATCGCTCGCATTAAATGCATTGACACCTTTTTCCGGATCCTTTTTTTCGTATATACATAAATTTAGCTCTGGCTTTAAATACTGGACTGATAAACAGCACAATTTCGAGCACGCTGATTTCAGAACCATTCGTATAATTTACTCTCTACCTCAGGATTTTCGGCCTTAGTTTGTGCACTGCTGCTGCGAGAATTGTTTGACGATTTTTGTTAATCTTGGAAATTGCCTGCTTTGTGACACCATATTCGATTGCCAAACGACTGCCGCGAACACCATTGTCAAATTTCTTAAACATTTCTATTTTTAGTTTTAATTTTAGTCGAACTTGTTTTCGTTTGCCATTTTTAAATTCTGGACCGGTAACAGTACAATTTAAGAACCATCGCCCACTGGACGATACACGTAAGAAAAAATCAGTAATAATCTAAAACAACTGTAACTGGCACGCAATTGTCTTGGAAACATACATTTCTTCGGAATGCATACCTACTGGGTTATGTATTTTACATCGTTTGTTTTAACTTGAAACCGAATGCAAATAGAGTCATGCTCTAAAAAGTTGACCAAAAGTCCACTTTTTAAGGTAAAACTTTTATGGGAGCTAAAATTTGGTCAACTTTTCTGTATAGTAATCTTTTCTGAGAGTCAACATTTCTGAACTTTTTCTGAATTGTTTTTAATTGTATTCTAAAACAAATATGCTATATTCCCGAAGGAATTTCCGACCCTTACATTCGTTCAGTGGACCATTTAAAGTTTAAAGGTGCTCTCCTGAAAAGTGAACTTTAAAAAGATGTTTCACCTTTTTAGGCACAGATATTATTAAGGAAGAAGTACGCAAATTAGTATGTCACGGTATGGGTTTTATGACGGATCGAGAAAGAATGCCCTCTTCTTCTACCTGTTTTCGGCTCTGCAACTTCTACGTGTAGGCTCTGCAACATCTACAGCACTAGTTGTTGGCCGCCTTACTTCTTCTCTCACTTTGCTCTTGTCCATTTACTAAAGTATTTTAGGAAAAAAAGTAGAACAATTTTCACTGAATTCCAAAATAAAATCTTTATAGGCAAATAATATGGTCTATAACTAATACGTGCGGTTTTCAAAATTTGAACGTTTATTTAACGAAAATATGTACAACGGCATTTTCAAAGTTTTCAAAGTATTGCCCATCTGAAGCTTTTGGCAATTTGTGGATCCCATCCCAAAAGAACTGCGCTGGCTTGGCAGCCAAGAATGAATCAAGCCAATTTTTGATATTCTGCTCTGATGTGAACCGTATTTCAGTGAGGTCGTTCTGCGTCGACCGGAACAAATGGTGGTCAGAAGGGGCAAGGTCTGGGCTCTAAGGCGGGAGGGGTAAAACTTCCCATCCACTGTATTCCAAATAGTTTTTAACCGGAATAGAGACGTGGGGCCGAGCGTTGTCATGATGGAAAATTATTGCCTCATGTCAGGTCGCATATTCCGGGCGTTTTTCGGCAACTGCTCTCTTCAAACGGATTAATTGTGTTCGGTAGCGTTGTCCATTGATGGCTTCACCCGGTTTTAGCAGCTCATAATACAGCACGCCCTTCTGATACCACCAAATGCAGAGCATTACCTTCGCGTCATGGATATGCGGCTTTGCCGTTGATTTGGCTGCTTGGCCGGGTTTCACATATGATTTTTGCGCTTGGGGTTGTCGTAATGGATCCACTTTTCATCACCAGTTACAATCCGATGCAAAAATGACTTCCTTTTATGGCGTTCCAGCAGCATTTCAGACATGCAAAACCGCATTTCGACGTCTCTCGGCTTGAGTTCGTGTGGAACCCAATTTCCTTGCTTTTGCATGTATACAGCTGCTTTTAAACGTTTTGAAATGGTTGCTTGAGTGACACCCAAAGATGCTGCGAGTTCTTCTTGTGTTTTGCAACAATCGTTCAGTTCTTCATCTTCAAACTTTTTTGGCCGCCCAGGACGTTTATCGTCTTCCAAGCCAAAATCACCACCTTTTAAATCGTGCCAACCACTTTTGGCACGTTCGCTCAGCTAGCACATGTTCACCATAAACTTCCACCAAAATACGATGACTTTCCCCGCAAAAACACTTTTTCAGGCACAAAGTTCGACATATTCGAGTGAAGAAAAAGTTCGTTGTTTACGCTTCAAATGAATGACTGATATATACTGAAATGACGTACAATGACAGTAGCTTTCCAACGCATGTTCGAATGGAATAATACAAGTTACGCCATCTCTTAGCAAACTGCACGCCTTAAATTATAGACCCAATAGAATTTTCAATTTAACAATAACTGGTTTTTTGAAACTACCTAAACAACAGTTCTTTTAAAGACAAAACTGCGATCAGAGCATATGCAGGTATAAGGTACCTAATAAATTTGATTTTTGCTTGCTCAGTAATAAGTAATTGGACATGAACAGCATGAAAAGCAAAACAAACACTGACAGCTAAAGAGATCACAATGCTTAAAAACAAAACAACAACCTACCTAAACAAATGAAAAGACTCAAAAAACTATTTATAGCTACATTTTTAACATGGAGTAATCAATTTTGCACACAATTGCACACAACTGGCTCAGTTCTTTCAAGGAAGTACATCTGAGGTGGAAACGCCGATGACAAGAATCACATCCTATATTTTTTAAGATCGTCATCGCCTATAATTTCCTCAAAATAATGCCATCAACGGCCGAAGACTGAACTTCGCATTAAATTGAGTGCTAGTAGCCGGCATCCGTTACTTGGACTGATAATAACTTGGGACCATTTAACTTTTAATAATTATGCCACATCATTAAAATGTTATTTTTCAAACAAACTTTCGCAAATGGTCCCTAACTAATGTGTATCTACGAACTGAAGTAATTACATACTATTATTCAATTTTTGGGCAGATTTGTAGAACATGTTCCTGCTTGTTCCAACGCCAAAATATTAAAACGGACGACGACTAGTGAAGTTATCTTTAGCATAACTTCTCTCTTCACATTATTTTTTTCTTCTCTTCATCACATTCATCTTCAGTACAAATACTGACGGCTTTGCAACCATTGCCCTTCTAAATTACTGACAACATACGGAATTTGCAGACCGATTTCAGTTAACTGTGGTCGCCATGGCGTAGTGGGTTGGTGTGTCCGACCGGGGTTCAATCCCCGAATTCCTCAACTTTCATAATTCACGGCTCCACCTCTTTCGACTGACAATGCTTAAAGGAGTATTCCTGTCAAGAAAAAAACTTCTCAAACTTCGAGGTTCGGAGTCGGCGTAAAACAGGCTAGGTCTCATCCACTCGCAATAGCACGCAGGAAACGAGTGATCAATGTAAAAGCTTTGATTTACTGCAAAACTAAAGCAAACATTTCAAGCGCACTAGGTTTTCAATGACGTACTGTAATTAGTGTAGACTCATGGATTCCAATTATCGGTGTTTTTATGCAATTACTTACACTCGGCAACTTTTCAACTCTTCTTCTTTTTAAAATCCCTAATGTTGTTAGATACAGTACTGAAGAGACCGATTGAAGCTCGCATGAACTGACTTCTGTTTTGGGTTGTAACAGATGTTGCACGCAAGCTACGGAAACTATTTTTTCTATTAATGTTGTTTGCTGCTCTATACAGACAGTAGATCGCGTCGATCGACGAACGGCTAAACAATCAAGAAGCATTTTGGACGCATTTGGTCTTTCAGAGGGGACACACTTGTCGTGGTGGTACGGGTATGTTCAATAAAATGTTGGAAATGTCCGATTGAATCACCGTTAATCCTTCAGTATGCACAAATCATTAGGACAGACGAAAATTATGTTTGACTTGATTGCCAGGAATCTCTGGGTCTCATTCGTTACTTATTTCTATTTATTACCAATTCAGGGGATGATGTGCTTGATTTTCTAAAAAAATGCTTTGAATTTATGCAAAAAAAAAAAAGACAAAATCAACAAATACTCCCGAGTATGTCCTCTCCTCTATTGCGTGACTTGAAATTCAACAATCATTTGTTAATTCCGTAACAATATTAATTAAGTGGTGCTCGACACAGACATGCTCGTCTCCCTTCGTTCGGCGTTGCACTTATCAGAAGTCGGTCGGTCATTTTTTACGGCCAAACCCATAGCGCGATCCTTAAATATTATTGCCATCGTCTTCGGCTTCTAAATAAAGAAAACATTCTTTCGCTAATGGTTTTTGGCCATAACCTTCTGTATTTTTTTTTTGTTTACTTCTGTGTGTGCGTACCGTTGCGTCGTGTATTCTTTATGGTATCTTTGCATGTAGTGGAGACATCGGTGATTGTGTGTCCTTTAGTGCCAAACAAATGGGTGGGCCAGATATGCCGTCTGAAAACGACTAGCCATCCATTGACTTTAATGACAATAGGAGCCGACACCACGGCCAGGAAAGTCGGTCCTCTCGTGCTCTGATGGTTGCGGTGGGAGTGTTGTTTGTTGACTGCCGTGGAGTTATGAGATGACTACTTCGTTGACGTCGTATTTTTTGTTTCTTTTTCTTCGTATTGCAAGTGTTGAGGGATCATTTTTTTTTCTATTCATGGGAGCGATTATTAGTTTACAGATCGCGCATAATAAAACACATTTTGTGGGCACATGGATAGGGCCTTGTGGGGTTGACTGTTGAATAAGCTGAGGAGAGATATTTTAGGATCGATATAGGATGTGTTTTCAATTTTAATTTCAGTGATAAGTTTGTATTTTGCATCCGGTTTTATCGAGTAACGCTGTGAGAGGTTTCTGAAGCTTATCAAATCTGTGGGTGACAGTTGTTGAGGAGTGTTTGGAAAAGAATGCACAATTTGCAAGCAATAATCGCCAGTAAAACGTTCTTCCCAACATAAGACTAGTTTGTTAAAAACCTCTAATATTGTCGGCCTTGATTGGTTTGGCAACTGCTGACTTCCAAGGTCAGGGCTTATTCTTAAAGATTATGCACAAGCTACTAACAGGGATCGAAGTTTGGGATATGAATTTGGTATATCTGCTTTTTCCCACTTGTGTTGTGATCACTGCTTTGATGAAACATCCTGCCTCATTTGTTTTCATAAATCTCGGAAATCTGCGCTAGTACAACCGCATTTCTTTTCTCATGCTTTTTTGAACACAAACGACAGGCCTGCTGAAGTACTATTGTCATTTTTGTTTTTCTTTTCCATCACAGAGCACACAAAACACTACGTTCTCTGAGTGTTAACTCTCAGTATCGCTTTACACAGCAGATTTTTGCTGCGCGACTAAGGATCATCCACCGATTTCGCATCTCATACATTACATCAAATAAACAGTATTAATTAAAGAATAGTGCATGGATAAACTTTTTAAACTCCAATCGACACAAGCTAAAATCAACCTCGTTGCAAAGTTCATTAAGAGTGTTTATACACATTGTAATAGGTTCATTACGACCAAAATTTCTCACCCGAAGAGATCTTTGGGGAGCATATATATTCCAGTAGGTCTGGTGAATCTACACGGCAATTAATAATATCGCGGGTGAACATGGCTGACGCTGCCTTACGCCTGAAACTTAAGGTTTGCAAGCCTATTATTTTACATCTATCGTCGTATATACGAGGGGCGTTCAATATATTCTCGGTATCGATATGAAGGAAAATGCGAATTCAATTTAAGTTGTTTTTATTTTTCAATATAATCTCCTCTAACATCAATGCTTTTGTTACATCTTGAGATAAGCTTTTTATAAAATTTCCTCTTTCTCTGCAAAATACCCATTCATTGCCGACTTGAGTTCTTCATCATCCGAAAATCTTTTTCCACGAAGACATTTTTTCAAATCCGGAAACAGGAAATAATCACTAGGGACAAGGTCTGGACTATAGGGTGGGTGTTGGATTTCTTCGAAACCACAATCTCGCGCAGCAGCCTTGGAAACTCACGCCGTGTGAACAGGAGCGTTGTCATGAAGAACCAACACACCCGCTGCGAGTTTACCCCGTCTTTTCTTTTTAATTTCCTCCCACAAATTATGCAAAGTGGAAGCGTAGGATGTGGCGTTGATGGTTTCACTTTTTTTTTGTAGTCAATGAGCAAGATTCCCTTTGAGTTCCAAAAAACTGGCCATGAGCTTCCCGGCAGACAAAGTGACTTTGAACTTCTTCGGGGGGCCTGTTCCTTTTTTATGCCACTGCATGGACTCTTGTTTGCTTTCAGGGCCATAGTGGTGGACCCATGTTTCGTCACCAGTAACAATTCGATCCATAACACCGTCCGCGTTCTCACTACACATCTCCAAAAGCTCTCTACAGCATGCGATTCTCACTTTTTTCTGAGGCGCTGTGAGCATTCGTGGCATCCACCTTGCACTGACCTTTGAAGAGTTAGTTAAGATGGTCATGAAGAATGGTGTGAATGGTACCAATTGAAAGCTTGGTGATCCCTGCCATCATTTTCACCTTTATTCGGGCATCCTCAAGAACAAGTTGTTCGACTTCTTTGATGCTTTCTCCCGTACAAGCAGTAGCCGGGGCGCCGGAGCGGGGGCCGTCCTCAGTGCTCTCTCTGCCTCTCTTGAACTCATTTGAGCACTTTTGCCCAGTTGATAATGAAGGTGCGGAACCCTGGTAAACAGCCACCATCTCTCCATGAATAGTTTTTTTTTACTTTTTCCTTGCTTAGTGAGAAATTTAATTACAGCGCGATGCTCAATTTTCACCATCATCGTCTCAGTTGCCATTATGATTCTGTTTAACTAGAGATAAAACGCCAATTAATAATCACATTCATGAAATTTTACATGAATGCATTAAAATAATAGTATTTCTTGATAAATGGGTCAATTTATATATACAACCACAGCTTCACCCCGATACCGAGAATATATGTATACGCCCCTCGTAGGGATTTCTTCGAACGAATATAATTTACGGACAGCATCTCTTGAAATTTGTTAGTACTCTTTCGAATCTGAGCCCTTGTGTATCATATGGGGAATTCCATATGCCATGGAAGAGTATTCTAAATACGGTCTGACTAACGAACAATAGATGGACTTAAGACTAGTTATATCCCGAAAGTCTTTACTTTTTCATTTCAGAAAACCTAACATAGCGTTAGACTTCGCAATTGTATAATCATAATGTAATGAAAAATTTAATTTAGTATCAAAAATTACACCCAGATCTTTAACCTCTTTTAGGCGACTAAGTCTATGATCATTTATGAAATAATCTAGACAATCGGGGGTATAATTCGATATGTATGTAAAAATATTACATTTTTGAATATTCAGCACTAGTCCATTGTGCTTGCAACATTCCATGCAACATGCATCGATGTCCAATTGGAAATTATTACAATCAGTTAAACTATTTATAGACAAACACAATTAAAAGAAGTCTGCGAATGTTAAAATTTTACAATATTTGAAAATTTCGTGAACATCGTTTATGAACAAAAGAAAGAGTTATGGCCCCACATGGCTACCTTGTGGAACGCCCGATGTAACTTTAATTACTCGAGATCTAAAACTATCGATCTTTATGAATTGCTTCCTGACCTTTAAGTAATTGGAAAACCCCTCTAACATTGACGAATGGAATCCCAAAGACTTTAGCTTGTTTAAAGTGTGATGTACTTTATCGAAGGCTTTCAGGAAATTGGTGTAAAGTACACCAACTTATAATTGATTTTCTAAATTTGAACAAATGTAAATTGAAAATAATGGTAAATTAGTTGTACATGACCTGCCCTGCATATAGCCATGCTGGTTATTGGAAATATAATTTTTCTTTTCTTATTGTCATCAACCAAAACGTGGTCAGTCATAAACGTCAGAAATTGCTGTGAAACAAATTCTTCGGAATTTGATTTTTGAGCTCGTTGTTTGGTTGGTCCGAATAAACGAATTTTACGAGTGACAGTTTTTTGTATGCACTAAAAAGGCTTTCCTATTTTTTTAATTGTGAATTGCGGGGACTCCCTCAATACATGGTTTTTTCCGACTTCAAATGAGCATTGCCGGGACTGCCCGAATATAAGTTTTGATGATTTTATTCGACTTCTACATATTTGAGATCAATCATTGCGTTAATTAATTGTTTGCTAATTTAATTACATTTTTTATTAAATTATTAAAAAATTAAATAATTAAAAATTTAAAAGAATTTAATTTAATTTTAGAAAATTGAAAAACGACTCTCATTCATCGACTCTCTCTTTAATTCGGAAAACATTTTTTTTTCCGAATAAACAAGTTTTCCGATTTAAAGAGCTTTCATTGCACTTTCATTTCATTGCACCCAAAAAAATACCCTAATTTCAAAAAACATTACAAAAAAAGTGCTAAAATTTAATGAGCACATTTTTGCCTATTTTTATCCAATCGCACCCTTTTGGCAGTAACAATATAATGACTAAAAATCTGCTCGACATCGATGAGACATCGACGTTTATAAACAGTACGTACTGCAGTTCACCTAAGTTAGTACGATCGTCAATCTGCATTAATGAACATGTCTAACGCAGACCTTTGTTAGTCCATTCTCTATCAACCGCTCACAGTGTAGGACTCAATGCGGGCTTCTCATCATGTTCGAGTCATGTTTGACGCAATGTGTTTCATGGCAGGGTGAGTGTACTAGTTTTGGTGATATTTGGAGTCAAGTTAAAGGAGGATAGATAAAGTTCCAATCAGTCACCCCAATTGAAATGAATTAATATGACTTGTCGTAAGATTTTGATGTGTGGTAAGAGGTTCATAGTTCGAAAGTAGTAGTAGTCTGTGAAGTGCGCGGCCGAACCAGCTCCAAGCTTGAGTTAGTCCTAACAATTGCTAGCATACACGGAAGACTTTGAAGTGATTGGCAGACCACAGCGAGCCGAGTCAATGAGGCGTTTGCTGGAATTGAAGATGGCACGGAATCGGTCAAATCGGTCTGGCTGTGTGAGAGTAAAACGAAGTAATGATGAATCTCATTTCCTCAAGAAATGAGATTCATCATCGACGACTTGGCCACAACGTCACCATAGGCAGATATACTTTTGACTTCTTCTACCTCCGCTCCGAGGTAAAGATTAAAAACGCAGAATAACTCTTCCTTTGGGCTCAAGAGGTAATTGAAGAATGTACAACCCTCTCTCAAAGGACCTACCAGACTTTATGCAAAACCTTGACCAGCCCAATCCTCCTCCATACGGAGGAGGCATGGCCCATCTCATGAATAAATGAAGAAGCCCTTGGTTTTTTTTCGAGAGAAAAGTTCCGCGTTCAGTCTTTGGTGATATTTGGAGAAGAATATCCAACTACGAACTGTACAGCGACATGAGCCAAACCAGGCGTCTACGGATCTAACACATAAAGTGGCCTGTCCATGTAGAGTCTTCGCCTCCGAACCTGTGGGACAACGCAGGGGAGTACATAGTCTTAAAACAACTAGCCACAGATACATAATTCTTAAAATATCAATCAGTCAGTTTTCACCTTCGGCAACATTTCTGTAATCACCTCCAGTGCAAGTACTTCTCAGAGTAGGACATGACAGACATGAGAAAGGGGCTGGACTGAAACTTAAAAGGGATCAGTATCGAAGAAAACGCTTAAGTCCACAATAATGTCGTAACAGAAGTTCACGTCTGTCAATGCATGTATAATCGATTTATATTTTTGAAAAATATTCTTTAACACCAATCGGATTTTTAATTGATATTTTCTTTTCTCTCGCTCTCTCACGCACACATCCACACAAACCCACACTATATCTCTCCCTCTTTCTCTGTTTTTCTCTGACACCACCTTCTCCACCCACTAACTACCCCCAATGCTTCAGACTGTAGAGAATGGAAAAAAGAAAGAAAAAAAAAAAGACTGAAAGGGATGAAACGCTGAAGGTGGTGGTATATGGTGGTGAATGGACAGAAATAGCCCCCAGAAGCGTACCAGTAGCTGAAGCAGCATCATCACAATCATTCTACGCGTTTGTTCTTTTTTCACTTTATGAACACACATCTTCTAGTGGAACACTGGTGGGATACTCTAGCGGATCTCCTCTTCGCACTCAACAAATCGTGTAAGAGTCATTCCGAGAAGAGCACTTGGTCCACATATACCTCAACACACAGGCACACAAACAAAACAAAAAGAAAAGAAGATGAAGGAGGCTACAGAACGACGACGACGACGTCGACAACGACTACCCCGGCGAGACACGAAGAGTGTGTGTTCAAAGCAGGACGAAGGCCTGGGGGTGGTGGTGGGTGGTCGTGGAGGGGAGCAATGTAGCAGAGCAGTGAGAACTTGAATTTTTTCGCACATCACAAGAAAATCGTTGTGTTTTTTTTCTCCCTGCACTGGATCCATTTCTTTTCTGTTTTAATCTGATTGTGTCCGTGCCTGTCACTGTGGTGCAGCGTGCTCTGAGAGTGCTGCTGCATTACAGTTTCTGAATAATCGAACAGCAGCAGTGGCAGCCAAAAGCCGTGCAGCAGGCTCAAAGCGAAAACAAAACTCTCTGGCACTTGTGTTTGTTCCTTGTGCGATTGTTGTGACTTATGTTGGCAAAGAAGTCGGCGAAATCAATGACGTAGAGAGCCGCGCGGAGAAGTCGGGAAGCGAATGCCAAGCAAAATCCATTTCCTAAAAGCGCTGACGGACATTGAATTCATACCATCACCACCACAACAACAACAACGCAATAGTTCCAATTTAAAATGTATTAGTTGGCTAAAGTGTGTGCTATGCTCGTTGTATGCCCATCTCAACGACTGTCTTCTTCCATCGCACTGGGCCGCACCACCAT
The DNA here is from genome assembly GCA_905231855.2 of Eristalis tenax. Taxonomy (NCBI): domain Eukaryota; kingdom Metazoa; phylum Arthropoda; class Insecta; order Diptera; family Syrphidae; genus Eristalis; species Eristalis tenax. The sequence continues at coordinate 33,987,989 of HG993127.1, read as the reverse complement.
GGTGTGGTGCTTTTGGAAATGTTCCCATATCCATCATGGGGCACTACACCATTGTCGTAGAACCGTCGTCGTCGCCGTGGCCATCGTGAGGAGTTGCTGCTGGCCCCTTCCGCTTTTTTTAATTACATAAGGAAGGGGGCACTAGCGTCATGAGCAGCATTTCCATCGCCACCACCACCAGCAAAGCACCAACTAGAGCTATGTAGAACATTTTTTTCTTGGTGCAGTTATTAGAACGGATTCTTTTTTCCAGTGGTCTCTGCCGGTCAACTCGGCAGGCCACCCCAATCAAAGGGGGAGGGAAAGAGAAAAGAATCCTGGACTCTTTTCGGCTCCCCGCCAGTCTATCGGCGTTGATGTTGGCACGACCACCCTTAGAGTGGCTTCGGCTTAGCTCTGACCTACGGACGTGCGAAATGACTGACGATAGACTGGACGTCATCCCAGGCTGCTAGCAGTTTGTAAAGTGTGTTTTGTGCATGCGTTGACGTCCGAGGATGGGGATAATTCACCATCAACCTGCCTGCTGTTATATGCTGCCGTTGTCGTCGTCCACATCCTTGTTCTTCTCCCACAGTTTGCGTTTGCTTGTGGTGTTGAGTGAGTATCTGTCTTGTCAATGGGATAGACGGCCAGTCTTACCTTCATTTTTATTTTCTTTAGCTGAAAACGTGTGGCAAGTTCTTTCTCCTTCTCTCGAGCAATCATAAGTTTCTTGGGTGTGCTGAGAATGTTGCTCATCGTTGTTTTATTCCGTTATTTGCTTGCTAAAGTTTCTTTCACAACAAACTTTCTGGTGAATAAGAAACATGAGGAAGATGAACAAAAAACAAAAAAAAATGTTGTAAGAGGTGCGGCGGGGCAGCAACGAAAGTTTGAGCTCTTTTCAGGAAGACGTTAAGTGTCTGCTCTTGTTCTTGTTCGTGATTTACGAATGAATCTGTTGGATGAGGTCTTGATCTTCACACAGACTTTAAGCCGAAAGATGTCACACTCGCCTTGAATGAAACCACGACAGTTTCGTTGATCCTTTATGAAATAATTTTTAAGGTTAGAGTTGGCTGGGTTTACTTGTCAATTACGATTAGAAACGTTGCAACTTTCACATGGATAACTTGAGTTTGCATGACGAGAATTTTGCGCCACTATTTATCAGCTGGTTCATTCTGGTCGTCTCAAGCTGAATACCTCGGTTTCTGTAAATAATCGCCTCGACATGAGTGCTAACAATTGAACAGCAAAAACCAAGTATGTAGACGATGAAGAATCAGAATCACACTCTCACCTGCTATGGGGTGCTCCCAAATATTGCAATTTATGGGATCGCATTGATGAACTAGAAGCCCAGACTATGGTTGACCCAAATACCTCCTGAGATTCATACGGAATCCGAGAGCTTTGAATCTTTGGAGATTCGATGGAGAATGATTTTTGATTCTTCAAACTCTTTTTGGATCCTTCGAGACCATTTCCTTTCTTAAATCCCATTTCTTAGTTTTTCTTTTAATTATCAGGATCTTTCATCTGTGACTTACTGTGATTGAAGCTCCAGCGATAGCGAACATTCCATAACTTTATAAATTTTTACAACTTTACAATTATCCTCCGCACTGTTCTCGAAATGTCCACAGTGTGGTATCTTGCGAATCTAGCGGAACTTAATTCCTCTGGCGCTTGGTATCGATGTACCACCGACATACTATGGTTTTTTTTGTTCGGAAATAGTATAAATTGATTCTATGAAGGTTTAAGGACCTACAGCCATATGTGGTCAGAGATAGGGGGCATATACCCCACCTAATCCATCCTCCATAAGCCTCGTGGATATAAATGTCTCTAACTAATTGACCACTGGGCCGATTTTGTTCAAATCTTCACCATTGTGTTCGGAAAAGATAGTAGAACAATCAGAATTTCCAAAGCTAACGCCTCCCAAGCCATTTTGATGAAATTAACACATTTTACGTCCATCATCAGCATTACTCTTTTGTAAGTAAAACGCAAATAATAGACAAGAAAGAATAGATTAGATTAGAAACTTCAATTGATAATCTAATTGTTTTTTAATCTGAAACTAGTCGCTCTCAGCATCGTCTTCTAAGCTGAAGGAAGTTCTTCTGGAGTCTTTAACAGGGCAATACTTTCCTGTGCGAGTATATTTTTTTTTCGATGCGTTTTACACTTCGACTCGATAAATATGAATCCGAGGACAGTACAAATCGGTTACGGACATCTCTACTTCAATTTTGTCTTGAAGACTTTCGGCTATAATCCGCTCGGAACCGTCTGTACTCCTTATTGCTCGCTTCTTGGGCCTCTTCGCTGTCCTAGTGGTTATATGCAAACATGGATTACTACTTTTGTGTCGGTCAAGAGTTTGTCATATATACCAGGCTTATAATACCATCCCGAAGATACGAGGGACGTTCAATATATTCTCGGTATCGATATGAAGGAAAATGCGAATTCAATTTAAGTTGTTTTTATTTTTCAATATAATCTCCCCTAACATCAATGCTTTTGTTACATCTTGAGATAAGCTTTTTATAAAATTTCCTCTTTCTCTGCAAAATACCCATTCATTGCCGACTTGAGTTCTTCATCATCCGAAAACCTTTTTCCACGAAGACATTTTTTCAAATCCGGAAACAGGACATAATCACTAGCGGCAAGGTCTGGACTGTTGGGTGGGTGTTGGATTTCTTCGAAACCACAATCTCGCGCAGCAGCCTTGGAAACTCATGCCGTGTGAACAGGAGCGTTGTCATGAAGAACCAACACACCCGCTGCGAGTTTACCCCGTCTTTTCTTTTTAATTTCCTCCCGCAAATTATGCAAAGTGGAAGCGTAGGATGTGCCGTTGATGGTTTCACCTTTTTTTTTTGTACTCAATGAGCAAGATTCTCTTTGAGTTCCAAAAAACTGGCCATGAGCTTCCCGGCAGACGGAGTGACTTTGAACTTCTTCGGCGGGCCTGTTCCTTTTATATGCCACTGCATGGAGTCTTGTTTGCCATAGTGGTGGACCCATGTTTCGTCCCCAGTAACAATTCGGTCCATAACACCGTCCGTAAAGCTCTCTACAGCATGCGACTCTCACTTTTTTCTGAGGCTCTGTGAGCATTCGTGGCACCCACCTTGCACTGACCTTTGAAAGGTTAAGATGGTCATGAAGCTTGGTGATCTCTGCCATCATTTTCACCTTTATTCGGGCATCCTCAAGAACAAGTTGTTCGACTTCTTTGATTCTTTCTCCCGTACAAGCAGTAGCCGTGGCGCCGGAGCGGGGTCGTCCTCAATGCTCTCTCTGCCTCTCTTGAATTCACTTGACCACTTTTGCCCATTTGATAATGAAGGTGCGGAACCCTGGTAAACAGCCACCATCTCCTCATGAATAGTTTTTTGACTTTTTCCTTGCTTAGTGAGAAATTTAATCACAGCGCTATGCTCAATTTTCACCATCATCGTCTCAGTTGCCATTATGATTCTGTTTAACTAGAGATAAAACGCCAATTAATAATCACATTCATATGAAATTTTACATGAATGCATTAAAATAATAGTATTACTTGATAAATCAGCTGTGGTTGTACAGCTTCACCCCGATACCGAGAATATATTGAACGCCCCTCGTAGCTCAAAGCACTGTAGAAATGTATAATAAAGAGTTAAAAAACAAAAATGACTTGAAAAAGTTAAGACAAAACTTAACTTTTAAGAGATACTCATGGAGACAGAAGCTTACTTTACTTTTCCGTACACTTAACTTGTGTGCGTCTTAAATTTTTCGAGGCTTTACTGTACCTGTTATCTCGGAGCGTTTTGAAAAAAACGTTCGACATGTGTTGCGATCATTGGCATTCCCAGCTATTTGTTTCGGGATGTCGGCTAATACAATATAAATAATACGTTTTTTAGGAAAAAAATGTACGACAAATGTGGAAATGGGCTGATTTGTTTTAGCAGCACTGTAAGCTTGTTAAAAAAAAACAATTACCTCTTCATAATGTTGCAATAACTGGATAACCCCAGCAAACAAAAATTTGACGATAGATGTGGAAATGAGATGGAAAACTTCATTGCACGAGCACGAGGTGGGTCTATTAAAAAAAAGTTGTATGGGGTGGCCAGCTGAGGGCAAAAAGTGAAGACGGATTCTGAAAGGCTACAGCCAGAAGAACAGTCGTATCTCCCGGTAGGTACATTTTTGAAAGTCTATCCAAAGTTACAATGTACAACAAAAAAATGTATAAGCCTAAGGCCTTCACTTGCTGAAGTCGTACAAGGATCAAACTTACCTTAAAGATTCTTTGACCAACAGGCAAGACATTAAAAATTAGAATGATAGCATGCTACTTACTTCGTATGAAGCACGATGCATTTGAGTTACGTCATGCAACTGATGGTCTCTTGCTGAAAAACGGAAAACAACGGAAAATACTGTTTCGAGGCATTTTTTTTTTGCAGAACATTAAGACCTGAGTTTTTACCTGACGTTTGATGCCAAACTTTTGTCATTCGGATGACTTTGATTTTTGGATTAAGTTCCGCTAGATTCGCAAAATAACACGCAGTGCAACGACGAGTTGAGACTGATGTTGAGTTATTGGCTGTGTCAGAGCAATTTGTCGTTGGCAAAAATATAAATAAGCGACCATTTTAACGCGTTGTTTGTATGGTACGTATGTTTTATAAATGTTCAGTTTTTGCTCATTTGTACCCTAAAAGGTTATTCGTGTGCATTGAGTGGACTGATTTGCCCACAGTCCCAAACAATTGGTCTATTTTGCCCTAGACAGCCTCGGTACGGCTGTGTTCTCTGAATTCCAGAACATTTCCAAAGACTACAGACTCCCGGACAATTCCGGTGTGTTCAAGACTGAACTAGAGCGCATTCTCGATTATCGCAATTAATAGCAACTGGGGTAGATGCGATTAGCGATTGTCTGTCTGTTTGAATATATATTTTAAATGTTGCTGTTGCGAAATCGAGGGATGCGTTAATCTTGAACGTACGTATTTTCGTCTTTATTTCGTCTGATAAAATTGCCCCCAAATATAGCCAAGCAGTCATCGAAGCTATTGTCTCCTTTAGATATTCTAAATAAGTACAGACATGAGCTTATCGCCGTTTGAAGGCAAGCGCAATATTTCTAACATCTGGATGCCAGGTCACAGTGACATGCCAGGAAATGAGGACGCCGATGACCTGCCAAGACAGGCATCTGCCCCTCACTTGCAAGCAGTCAAATAGCAGATATGCCAGTCTGACAAGCTGTGCACCATCGAGAAATATATGTTTCGTCCCAAACGAACGAAAACCAAAGGTTCCCTCCGACCAACTCGTCGTTTTATCGGTGGCGGTCTGTACGACACACTGGCCTAGTACAACATCCCGTCAAACTGGTGTCCCACACAACAGTTGCAACAACACAGCTTAGAGGGACCTGAACACACTTCATTTATGCCTGCCCGACTCTTGCTAGTGTCAGATACCGAGCGCCTGGTAGACCCTTCTCTAACTCACGCGACGAGATCCCTGCGAAGGGCATTAAGGAATATCCGATTCCGTTACCAAATAAGGTAACAGCGCTGTGGCATTAAAACCTCACACAGTGCTAATTGAACTGTCAGCTAATGGTTGCATTAAATAAAAAAAATATCTTAAAACCTCCAAATGGCTTTGAAATTGGTCAGAAACAGGCAGAACTGCAACGCGCAGATGAAGCTGCAAAGTGACATCATACGGGGGTCTACGTCACTCGTATGTACCTAAGAGTGCCTCAGAACGACCTGAACTAATCCAGCGTGGTTAACTGGATTAGTTAAAAAGTATGCCGACTCGGAACATGTCTTAGCACATTGTTAAATCTGACTTCTAGAATTCAATTCACGACTCCGCTCACAATCTCATGCAGCTGGTAGCGTCCATGGGAATTTGTTTCCTCGTCAAATTAGATCTGAATTCGGGTTGCCTATAGTTTTCTACTGCAGCAGAACTGACAAGTTTAGATCCAAATAATCCAGGAAAAAAAATCTAACATGCTGGGTTGAGTTCTTGGCTTTTTTGTTTTTTTTTTTTTTTGACGTCCAATCGGATTGCCAAGTCCTATTCGCCTGACCATTCGGGAACTCTCCTACTTGTTATCCCTTCCGTGAACTGGGACCAATAGAAGCATAGAAATGGCTTGTCTTAGGGACTGCGCCGCGTGTACCACGGTCATCATTCATAGTGAGGCATACCAGGAGCTAACACATCCCTGAGACACGCACACAACCACCCACACACACACACACGTGTACACAATGTATTCTGTGTTCAATCCAAAAACAATAGTCATCACAAGCAAAGTCCTTTTTTGAACTAAATGCCTCGACAAATGTTCCCCCATTCATCGTGTCACTGCCTCGGTCGGCCTCGGTCGTCTCCACACTGTCACACCGTCGTCGTCGTCGTCGTCGTCGGCGGCGTCGTGTGTAGCGCTAAGCTCCATTTGGCCAAAAGAAAAGAATTGCAGTCAGGAAATGAAGCAAAGAACGAAAAAAATGGAAAGAAGGAAATGAGAGGAAGGGAGCAAAATCGCTTCTTTCGTTTCATTTTTTGTATTTTGAAAGAGAAGAAGTGGAAAACCTGAAACCCATCAGCTATTAGCATTTCAAGTAGCGCCCTTGTGTTGTTTTGCCTGTCCCGGGCCACCCTTCGACCGCACCCACTCCAACCCTATGCGATCCGTTTCGGGTGTGTGATGTGCTGGGATGTGGGTTATAGTAGAGAGTCAGACTTCAGAGCCAGAGCCAGAGCCTTGCCAGGACGACAATCTCCTCCAGTGAGTGTGGGAAAGAGAGATCGTCTCCAATCCACCACACCATCGTATGGCTAGAGCGAGAGATGAGAAAGAGGGCACGTTTTTAAAAATGGAATTAATTTCTTTTGTATTCGTTATTTAGTTCGCTCTCTCAGCGGCTCTCTCACTTCCACCACCCAGTCTTGTGTTGTTTTTGTCTCATGCGACTTTGGATTAAAAAAAGCGAGCGGAAAACTTTTTTTGTACCATTCCACCGCTCCAGCTTCTGTCTGCTGGTTTGGTTTCGTAAGAAACATTTTTTTTCGCCTTTCTTCCCCGCTCTGCCGGAATATAGAGTATACGGGGATTGTGTATGTGTATGGCTGGGTCTACACTAACGAAGGGATGTTGTATCTTTGAGTACACATCTACAAGTTTCTGCAGAGAAAAAATTAAGTTCATATAGATGCAAGGGTAAGTGACGGCAGGCGATGGCGTCGGCCCAAGCTGAAGCTGGAGCAGCACCAGCACCATCGCCAGCGCCAACGTGAGCCAGAAGCTCACACGGGGTGTAGAGATGGCTGATGATGATGAAGGAAACGAAAGAAGAAACGACGGGAAAAAAAATCGGAAAGAAGGAAAAAATTGCTTTACATACACACAAAAAAAAAACGGGAAGGTGGATGTTAATGGGGAAGTACTTCTCGTAAAAGGAAACCTCTTCGCCAGTTTTCTACCACTTGCCACTCGCCACAACCTGCCCTTTCCCTTCCCTATCGTGCACGACGTCACCGTCGCCGTCGCCGTCATCGTCCCGGCTCTTGCCAAACGTTTGCCCCGTCCTCATCTGCGAATGCTTGGTCCTCTTAAACGCCCATCAAAGAGAGATGTAGTTACATTTCTTCAATATACACACCGGCGAGGCAGGAGCCTCGATGAGGCTACACAGAAGAAAAAAACCTAGGTATCCACCAAAGAAGAGTGAAGAGGCGGAATACGAAGATGGGAAACGAATCTCAACCAACCAAATGGCGAATAAAGGCACAAGCACGATATAAAAAACAGAAAAACCTTTTTCATGCATGACAGACTCAAATGGATTTGTTTGAATTTAAATTCTGCTGTTGCTGCTGCTGCTGGTGGTCTGCTTTTGGCAAACGCTTCCTCTCTCTGGTTACACCTTGGGATATTGTTTTTGAAAACCTCTTCTGTTCTTACAGCCACCGTAGATCCGTCTTTGTTGTGTTCGTCTTTCGTCTTTCGTCTTTGGCGAGCCACAAGGAACTCTATTAGTTATTTTGTAATCCCAGCTAATGTACGATTTTACATGCGGGAAGGACTCCGTGTTTCGTCCGAGGATATTTTTACGAATATATTTTTGCCACCACTTCAGGCAGAGTTTGTGAACGGACCCAATTGAAATGAGGAATTAGCCTTTATCATGGACTGGTTGGTTGCATGCATTTTAAGAATTCTCGAGAAAAATCCTCTCAATTCAGTTGTTGTGTTCCATGAAGGTACAGATTCAGATTTTCTGAAACCCCCTCAGCGGTGGTAGCAATCGCAGGACGATGGAGCATCAGTGTAGTAATCTTGAAAATTTCCTGATGAAGGCGTCTGCCTTGCCCGTGTCCCGTCACATGACACGATGTGAAAATGTGAAAAGGGTGCTTTTTAATTTCATATTCTGTGGTATTCTTATGTGGGAATTTGAAATGTGCTCAAACCATTCTAAACAACATCATCAGTGACCCGCACGAACCACCAAAGTTGTCACAGAGGTCCCAAGAGCTCTCCACACCACTCAATCCTCCGCCTTCGACTCTAACTCATCAGCAGTTATTCCCAACCTCAAGCAGGCAGGGATAACCATCTCGTCCTGGGTCTGCCAAATGGTTGCCTACTAGATGCAATCGCACTCAAGGCACGCCCGGGAACTCGTAGGATGATATTTTTCCGTGCATATTGCCTACTTGTTGGGCGTATAAATAAAGTACAGAAGCTATGGAGCTGTCATACAGGCAGACGACAGGACAGACTAGCCAAAAGTATTGAAGTTTCGTTTCATTCTCTGATGCGTTGTTATCCACCTGCAAGCACTAAATCTGTAAAGATGTGGCTGAATAAGAATTCTTGTGGATCTACAGTCCGAGGTGGACCTGGGCCTTAACAAACAGGCCTCGCTAAGTAACACTTGGGCTGGCTAATGGCCGTTGAGTAATGGCTGCTGTAAACATAGAAGGCACTATTTTCTAAAACGTAGTCCAACTGTTGGTTTGAAGGAAAATACCTAACTGCGTACCCTACGAGCTGTACAGAGATGTATAGGGCGGACAACAAAAATGTGTCTACCACGACAATAACAGGGTCTTCAAATGCAAGCCTCCTTGTCCGGGTGGAACAGCAAATCCAAATATCTCGTCCAAGCCATCGCGGACGCAATACCACTCGGTCTTGATGATTGGAAGCTGTGTGCCCAGTGGGTTCACATTTCATAGTCGTAGGCTCCATAGAGTAGGCATACTTGTGTCAAATTCCGGGCCTGCCACTAAAACCTAACCTGTCTCAAAAGGCCATCGAATTGGTTTAACTCGAACTCCCCGTATATCACATTCATCGACATTATTATTATTTTTGATTTCATTTACTTCGAAGAATTCCAAGTTAGTTGTGGATCCACCCGGTGCGGGTGGGTGTGTATACACGATGACTGCATCGCACACTAATTCGATGCTGTGGGTATTTTTCAAAAATTCCTTTGCCATGACAGATATGGGATCGTTAAATCGTCAAATAAATCAATACGCCAATAGTGCGGCATAAATTGTTAACATTTCTGCGAGGGCTCTTGGCCATTAAAACGCGTTGTTTGTCGTAAAATGATTTAAACGTACAAGGGATAATTGGTACTGCAATAAAATCGCTTTAATTTGTGCTTTGCATTGTAGTCACTTTTTTCAAAAGAGGTATCGAATTTTAAAATATAATTGGAGCCATGTAATTGGCTTCATTGGACACGTTATTTGATTAAGTATGATCAGGTAGGTACACGCAATGTGTACCGAAACTCAGTTCGTACTGAATTCATACCGACTCACTGAGGCGTATGTGAGTATATGTCGTGACAAACGATGCTTCAAGCTTCAAATCGTCTCTGTCTTTGGTTCAAATCAAAAGCTAATTTTTTTTATTACACCTCTTCGTGGTCAAATCTCTAATTTGTCATTTGCCTTGCTACGCGTTATCATTGTGAACCACAATTCAAGAGGTTTCCAATATGCACTGTGAACTAAGCACCAGTTCGCAAAACTTCTAGCGGCATGGCAATATTAAGAAAATGGTTGTAACAAATACCAGAAATGATCTTCAATTTATATCTTCTGTGTAACTGGAAGTGAGTTATGGTGTCTATCGTGACCGTTTCTTACTTACCGCCACCCTTTGCTTTCCTTCGAATTGGTCAAACTTGAGCACTTGCACTTAATCACTTTCAGTCATTAAAATCCTTCAAAAGGCCTTAAGATCGGCCAAATCAAAATTGATATCTCCAAACCAGAAAAAGTCCACTGAATTCATTTCTCATTTTACTGCATTTTATTGCTGGGCATTGTTGATTTGAATGAAATGTCGATTTCCTTACCCTCTATAAATGACAAAACATGTCTGAGATTGGCTGTGCTGACCTGATTGCAAGCGATTTGATGTTTCACCACATCCTTATTCGGCTGGAAACGTTCCTTTTTAATTGCTATTATGTCAAACCATTACGAAGCGGCATTTTCACATAATTTTTCAGCAGACCTGGCAATATCCTATTCAAATTGGATTGAATTGACACAAACAGTGTTACCAGCTGTAAAAAACATTTAATACGAAACTAATGTTTTTCACTTAAACTATAGTGGCTTAAAATCTTAAACACAGATTTACAGTTTAGCACGGTTTTAGAAGTAATTTCGCTTCACATGCTTTATCTTACGAGTAATTTAGGTTACAGTAAATTCTGCAATAACACATGCAGTGTGATTACAGTGTATTGGTTAGAAGTAGATCTGATGCAACAACTGTAGGCTATAGAATGCTGTCAAAGAATGTATTGACATATGTCGTGACCACATGACCAAGTTGTATGCCGCGTGAGCCTAGCGAAAGCCTGTTTGAGGTTACAGGTTTGTCATCCGTCGCTGATAACTGAAGTAAATTATTGCAGATGCAGCCGACATTCTTTCTCAACCAAAAAGCTTTCTAGTTACCTCTATCTCGAGACTGGATGGCGCAGTTGATTAAGTGCCTGCCCTTGGTTAGTAGGGTCCACGGTTGGGTGAAAGCAAAAGTTAATTTTCAAATCTGGTCCAGTCACCATTTGCCGTTGGAATCAAATTAACCGCACTATCACTGCAGTGCTCGATCGGTGGTAATAGTCTGACTGTGGGTATCACAATGGACCAACATGGTCTATGTATGCTGGTTTTCCCAGCAGCCCCCTATCTCAATCTCTGGCTAGCTGCGTCCAATTGCGTCGAGTCCTCCTCCACTCGTATGCGCGGGCGTTCTATGTTGCGCTGTCTCGCAGACAGACTCGAAGATGAAGACGGACCCTCACCTCAGAGAATGGATCTGTAGACCCCTCGACTCATGTCGCTATAAAGTACGTACAGTTCATGGTTGAATCGGAAACAGAATCAAAATGGCACATGGAGCTTTTCTCTCGAAGATTCATCGGCTTTTGTTAACTCCCCTTATAGCTGCGCCGTAGACTTTGACTAGGATGATAATCGTCCCCCTAATGTTGACATGTGCGTTTAGCACGGTTTCTCGAGAACGATGACACATCTAGAAGTCACATGAAATAGGAGTCACTTTATCCAAGACCATTTTTGACACACTGATCACTGATCGTCATGCCCAAATTGCCGAATCGAATTGGTCGATCACCCCGTCAAACCATTTGTGTAAAAACCAGTGGAGTACGAGTTGTGACTGTATAACACTTAACTACATGCACATTCTTGTTATAAAGCGTTTAGAGCCTCTATGTTAAACGGGGATCTAGTTTCTCGAGAAATATGCTACCTTCATCTAAACTGCGTGACTTTGATGGAACCAGAGTTCTTCCTTTCGATGGCTATTGAATCGCAAGCACTTGAGTCCAGACAAAGAGTTACGATTTTTGTTATTTTCTCAGTATTTCCCGTTCTATTTGGAAATACTGGAAAAATCAGTTTTAAATTCCAATCGAAGTCACATTTGACTTCCGGTGATTAAAAATATTACAAATCTTTCGTCGCCTAATGATGTCACTTCAATCTGAAAGATTTATGGGATTTCGTCGCTTTTTAAAGCCCCTCATAATTCATATAAAATGATTATCACACGTGTAACGAGAGATTGAACGATTAAGCAGCAAGTAGCATTGTCAATCGAAGGATAATTAATAACAATACGGTTTGATGCTTAAAAAATCAATGACCTTAGCCCGAAAAAAATCGTTGACCCATAAAAAATCAATTTGTCTGTGTGTGTGAGTGTGATTGTTCGGCTTGTCATTCCCTTTTGTGTATGTACATATGTATACTTGTTTAGTTATAAGCATATCAGTGCTCAGTCACCGCAGGGATGTGTGGGTAATGGAGTCATTTAGAGCAACAAATACATCCGAAAGTAAGGTTGCGTTGTATGTTTGTACCGCAGTATTGAATACAAGTGAAATGGAGGGGGAGGTTGGTAGGAGGATGATGTATATCTATATATGAATGAGCACATAATTAGCTTTTTCCGGTTGGTTCGTTTGTTGCTTGTGCACGTATTTTTATTTTTTTTTTGTTCGTTTTTGCAAAAAGAAACAATTTCATCATTAAACATGCTCTCGTGCAGAGAGACAACAACGACAACACAAACACATTAGATACGGAGAATTTACTTGAAGAGAGATGCCTGACGGGGATCCTTTTGAATGATACAACTTTTGTAGATATAACCGGTATATTAAAGGTTCTACAATAGTGTCTCGTTTTCACTTCAAGTTTAAAGACCTCAAAGTCGATGACTTTATCATTGTCAAGCTTGTCGCAGTTGGGATCTAGGAAATTAAGTAGATCTGTGACGACAGAGACAATGGTTCACCTGTGCGGTTGAGTTGGAATTAACTTGCCGCTTTGCAAGTTCAGTCGTGTTGATGCTAGCCAACAAGAGGGCTGCAAAATTGTTTCATTTTGTCGCTTTTTGAGACGAATCAAAATTGAACAATGGGCAATTTTGACCACCTCACTGAAAAACATGGATATTGGAAATGACTATTTTTGCTTGTCCGTGGAATGGGCTTGACTCTGAGCTGAATGGTCTTCGACTGTGACAACGCTATCGCCTGAGTGCGTGCATCATCAATGTCGCTGACGCCAACCAATCGCTGGGGAAATTTGCTCCCTCGAAACACAGTATTTTCTGGCTTATCTACCTTGGCGTCGAATCCGTAGACGTCTGTTTCGACTCATGTCACTGTACAGCCCAGGTTCGTGGTTGAATGTTCTACTTCAGATGAACGCAAATGGGACCATAGATTAACTTTTTTCTCGAAAAGTCCAGGGGCTTCTTCATCTACTTTCGAGATTTTCCATGTCGCCGCGGACCATAGATCAAGCGGATGATCTAAGTGTTATACGATGTCACATTGGTCCATCCAAAGAGGGCTCTGCTACTCACTTGCCTCTTGAGCACAAATGTAACAGCGTTTGCCAAGAGTTACTCTGAATTTTACTGCATTTACTGCCTACTTGAACATTTCGGGAAGACTACCCCGTCATTTTGACTACCTCAAAAGTATATCTTCGTTGTCTTCGTGACATTGTGGCCAAGTCGTCGATGGTATGTGTCCTTCCTTGAAGATAGCATACACTTAATTTCCTCCTCATTCGTTCGCTAAATCCATTTTGCCATCCTGGACTTTTGAATGATCACGCCTCTTGTGTTGAAAAGTGAGGTCTACGGGAGCTTCTTCAGAACGATGTAGAAAATGGCGTCTAAAGCATTTATTTAAACCGGAAGGTCTCGAAGAGTTCTTTACCGATCTTAATGGAGTAGCGAGAATTCTCCATCGTCATCCTGCGCACTACCTGACGAGTTTGGCAAGAATGTCAAACCTCGATGACATTCGCCTAAATGCACACTGTCGCGACTTTGAAATCGACGAGTGGTGAGTAGGTTGTGAGTGTCGATTTAAGTTTTTTGCCAGGATCAGCCGTGGTGTGACCACACTCATAAGGACGTATAAAATTATTCACGAATGGTCATACAAAACGACAGAGAATGTATGAAAAGACGGAGTTTAGGAAACTTATCTTCAAGGTCTCCTTTCTTACAAACGACGCTGAAATTGTTCTCATCGGGCATGCTCTGATTATATTTAACGGATGAGTTAGTGCATGGACCCTGCCGGCTCTGTTCGATCGGCAACTGTTAGTTTTGCAAATTTATGTCAAATCAATTATTCGATCATAGCCATGTCATAGAGGACGGTTTAGTAAAGTTCGATCTTCCACAAATGTATTATTGGAGGGGTTTCGCTGAAGGTCATGTGTTAGATTTTCGAATATTGGCTGTTGAGTATCACCTTAATTTCTGTGTGATCACTAGTCTAATAAGCCGTTTCTGACTAGGACTTGTCCACTTCCTAAGAAATGAATGTAAGACAAAGGATTACTTAATGAGAATGATTATTTGGTCCGTTCTTCTGTCGGAACACTGTCTCGCAAATGTTGCTCTTCAGAGCATTATGTCGCTCTCCACATTGAACCATCACGCACTGAACAGGCACACAGAGTGCCATTCAGATGAATTAAGCTTTATATTGCGTGGTTTGCTAAGAGATGGCGTAACTTGTATTATTCCATTGGAACATGCGTTGGAAAGCTACTGTCATTGAGCGTCATTTCAGTATGTCATTCATTTGAAGCGTAAACAACAAACTTTTTTTTTTTTCATTCAAATATAACGAATTTTCTGCCTGAAAAAGTGTTTTTGCGGGGAGTTCTTCTTCATTACTTTAATATGAAGAAAACTGCTGCCGAAAGTCATCGTATTTTGGTGGAAGTTTATGGTGAACATGTGCTAGCTGAGCGAACGTGCCAAAAGTGGTTTGCACGATTTAAAAGGTGGTGATTTTGGCTTGGAAGACGATGAACGTCCTGGGCGGACAAAAGAGTTTGAAGATAATGAGCTCGCAGAATCTTTGCGTGTCACTCAAGCAGCTATTTCAAAATGTTTAAAAGCAGCTGGGAAATTGGAAGGAAATTGAGTTCCACATGAACTCAAGCCGAGGGACGTCGAAAAGCGGTTTTGCATGCACGCGGAGCCACCCATTAATCTATAGTCTCAGGACATAATTATACACTTCCCTGTTAGGCGACGCAGTAAATAGATTATGCCTTCGCTAATTAGATGCATCAAAGTGGTTGAAACTGCCTGCGTGGTGCAAGCCATGGCAGCAAGTACTTGCTCTATCGAAATCCCAAGGCAATCTTGATCTTGAAACTGGTATCTGTCATACTTCGATTATTGCAAGGATATTGTATCCACCGCCGTCTGAGTATGGATGGATGGATGGTGCATACCACTAACCAAACAACAAACACTAACCTCAACATTGTTGTAAATTCTCCAGACTATGACCGTCGTCTGCGGCTTCAGACAACATGTCGTGCTTTTTTCATTCCGATCAATAATAACTTTGTGTGGTGTGTGCAGGACAGGCTAGGACTGCTGTTCTGCTACTGCTGCTGCTCCATGGCTCCGAGCAAGATGAAAAGTAAAGTGATACTTTAGATACACTCGACACACGCTGCATGCACATCTAAACATGCCCATAGAGAGCGTATACGAAGCGTGACAGTTTTTTTCTTTCTCCGTCCCTTCCCTGGTCCCACACTGCACCTAGCGATGGTCTCGTGGTCGGTATAAAGCTTCATCTTTAAGCTGCTATCAATGAATGCACTTAATGCAC
Organism: Eristalis tenax; assembly: GCA_905231855.2. Classification (NCBI taxonomy): domain Eukaryota; kingdom Metazoa; phylum Arthropoda; class Insecta; order Diptera; family Syrphidae; genus Eristalis; species Eristalis tenax. Next base: position 33,972,210 of record HG993127.1, on the reverse strand, counting down.
TTGTATGTGTTCGCTCTCACTCTGTGAATTGTGGATAGGAATCGAGGGCAGCAACGGCTGTACGGCGACGGGGTTGTTAAGAAAAATATATGGAAAAAAAAAATCGACGTCAATGCACTTTATCGACATATGGCATTGTGGAAGCACATCAAGTTGCTCTTGTGCTTCGCTTAAGCGATAATTGTGCCCTCTATATGTATGTGCATGCAGGCCAGGCATGTCGTAGCGGTAAAAAAAAAAAAAAGAAAAAAATCTGCGATACGCCAGCCTTATGAGGCTTGTTAGTCATCCCTAGTGCGGAATTACAGAAAAAATGAAACCTATCTGGAATAACTAATAAAAGAAATGTTATTCAGTCAGTCAGCTTTCTGTCGTCCCGTTTTGCCCGCTTGGTGTGTTCTATCTTTTATGGGGATCCAGTGAATTAGACTTATACCGTTTGAATTCGATTTATTGTGAGCGCATTAATCAGATTTATTCTTTATCTTCTTCTATTTCCAGGTGAGTTGATTGGATTTATACGGGTATGGTGCAGTTCAGTTGTGGTGCGCGTAAGTAACGTTATAATTCTTGCTACCGACTGCGTCACTGTTGATAGTCGTTGCGGTAGGTTATGGCACTTGTGTCACAAGTCGACAATTTAAGATGTTTGTTTTCAAAGCAAAGATAAGTGAATGTCAGTGATTCACTTTAGGTTGGGCTAGCTTTGTGGGGCGGGGCGATTGTGGGAATACGTGTTTTTTTTTTTTGTTTTTGACTAAACTCTGCTTGCTCGCAAAATTCGTAACTTAAGTACAAAATAACAAAATGATTGGTGACGCGATATTCCGCGGTGGTCGAGGGCCTAGCCTCACTCGTGTTGTGCGTGATATGGTTCATTTAACGGATGGATGGGACCTACTTTTCTTTTTTGCAGACTCCGAGAATTTTGAGAAGCAAAAGGAATACTCTTTGAGCGATGCCAGTGACTCGCAAGAGTTGAATGATTGATGAATTCCAGGATCGAACACGCCACCGCCGGTGTAGGAATCGACGCATCCACCGACTACGGCTGACGCCGATCAATCTTACTTATCGATTTTAATTTCAACGCCATAAGTACTGGTAGAGAGAACTATCTACGATCGTCGCACTTTTTCTTTGTCTGATGAAAACCAGGCTCCTTAGTCAGTGCGATCTCTGGCTAGCTGGCCCCTCTCTCTCTGGTAGTGTGTACTGTTCAGACCCGTCGATTGTTATGCTGTTGATAACGGATGGATGGGAAAGATGCCCAACTTCTAACTCTCTTGCCCCTTAAAAATGTTGACAACCAGTTTTTATATCGTTTTCTAAAGCCAAATTGACCAATCAGAGAACGACATTTACGTTATTTCGTGAATAACCGTCAAAAATTCATGAATAACTGTCAAAAAGCAATCGATGGACTAGGGGTGCAATCAGCTGTGAAGTTGGGCATCCCTGTAGTACTTCATTTCTGGTTGCGGTTGAACTCTGTCCCAATACTCTTTGATCGGATGGAAGTAACGCTGTCCTCTTTGGTAGAAATGCTGCGTGGACCATTTCTACCAAACAGCGTTGAAATAGTTAGCGAAGAATGTGCCATTTCGCGATGATATGTAATTTTCAGAATTACACTGAGCGTCTCAGTAGTTTAAAGAAATCGCAGATCTTTTCAAAGTCTGTGTTAGATGCGGCCTAAGCTTAGAAATCAGAAGTACCCCCTCGGCGTCATACTTAGCGTGAGCATCATTTGACGCGGTTGGTTAAGTGCCTGCCCGTGGTTAGTGGGTTGAAATAACAGTGAAGGCAAAGCCAATTCGCCTTTATCTGGTTTTTAAATCAGGTCCAGTCACCATTTGCGGTTGGGATCAAATTACTTGAGTGGTCGATCGGCGGTACTAGTATGACTTTGGGTATCACAATGGAGCAACGTGGTCCCTATCCTATCCTCGCATCAGAAGTTAATTTTGTTGCTCCTTATACCACTCTATGGTTTCAAATATTGCTTCCTACAGATCAGTTGGAATAGTTTAGCTTCCTAAATTAAGCTAATGCATGCAAGTTAACATCATCCATCATCAGGAGCACGTACAAGTGTCACCCCGCTAATGGACACAAGTGCAGTCGGAAGAAATGTAGATTCTTGAGAAATTATCAAATCGTGAAAAATTTATAAACATTCAATTCAATTAGATAACAAAACATGTCACTCAAAAACGGTATAACCATTTAGATTCAATATAAACCCATAGAAGCACTTAAGTGATAGTCGCTTTAAGACTTAGATTTTCAAAAAGAGAGTCACTTCGATTTGTGATTCGACGACGATCGCAAACGGAATATTTTGTTACCCATTCCATTGCAAATAAAGTTTGTACTTCTAAAAAAAAAACTTAGTCGCGAAAGAAGAAATTAATTTTCTTACAAAGATTTTCCAACATTCTCGATGACTTTTCGTAAAATGAATATTTCCTCTTTTATATTCGACATAATCGGTGACAGTTCATAGATACCTGTGAAGTCCCATGCTCAAATCGGGAGATTTTGTGGACAGGGCAGAGGTTGAGAGACTGGCAAATGCTAGTTCCGGAGTACCTGCTATTCCACGGCCTTTTGTGGAAAACTCAATTTGCAGACACAGGAAGCCGTTGATCACAATGCACTTTCCATGAGTCGAATTTAAAGTGCTGACGATGCCTTTGATGATCAATCACGACAGTGGCGACAATTTGCGTCGAGCGAGATTCTGTGTACACAATTTTCCTTGCGTGTACGACATTCGATTCCTAGCGCAACGGTACGGTCAAACAATAAGTTTGCACCTTTGCAGTATACCGTCGATGGCAACCTTTTGGTCAACTAGTCGCCAATCGAAAAATAAGACTAACAACGACTTGTCATTTTCGTTCAAAATTTGATGATAAAGCACGCAACAGCAAAGAACCGTGCGATTTCAATAACAACAAACCATTTCACCCTTCAGATAAACAACACCCTTCAACAAACATGCCACCAAATCACAAGTAAACAAGTGCACTAAACGCCTGCAAATAAAACAAGTGGGCTTAAATTCCTTGTTGATACATGAGCTGGCATCCCTGGCGTGCTTCCAGTGAATAAGTGTTTCCGATGTTCGGGAATAAAAACAAAATTAAAAGCAAATTCTTAAGTCACGACTTTATTTGGGTAAATAATAACTTGACAAGTACTATACGCAAAATAAGGGGACAAAGTAAATATGTATCATTCTCAAAATTTCAAAAAGTCTGCCCTACATTTTGTCGCAATCAGAGTTCACTTCATTTGCGGAGGTAGACATTGAATGTGAATGCTTATCAAGCGTTCGAATGCGTGTAATTAAGACCGGATAAATGACTGATTGTAACTTCTCATGTGAAGTGTCAGAATCAGACCTACGTTCCTCATCAGAATGTCAAGGACGGTGTATTCTCGTCCCATACATGTAGTTTCCCAGCGAAGAAAATTTCCCGACACAACTACCCATGCTCCTTCAACCTTGAAGTTGAACGTTAACGCACACGTACCCACTTCAAACAGATGACATTATAAAATACTCGAAAATGTTGACATGTGTCATTTGAAAGTTGACACCCAATCCAGTCAACCGTCGCTTGTTAAAACAATGCGAACCTGATTTCTATAGTTTAACAAGAAACCACTATCGACTGTTCAACTCAGAGAATGACGATAACTCAGTCGATGTCAAATTCTTCAGCGAAATTCCAAAAGTCTTACGCACGTCGATGCAAGGTGTGTGCTTATGTGCATATTTTGGGTGCAACGTGGTGAAGTTTCCAGAAGAAACTCCCCTGACCCATTGACGATCGTGGTTATTTTCTTTTTGCTTCCATCCAGAACTAGTCTTCCGTTGTCTGCGAATTCACCTCTCGTCAGCACTTGTTTCAATTCGCAGGGGAAAATACAAAAGACTTTCTTGATGACACAAGAGAGGCACACAAACACCTCCAAAAGAAAAACCAAAGCAAAGGACACATTAAATGACGATTGATTGTGTGCAGACGTATAGAGGTAACTTTAAACGAAACACACAAAAAATTAGCGTCTGGGCCACCACCTTTGCTTGGGCATGTGGTCTCTGGAACGTATACCTGCAAATTAGCCATCATCGCTCGCCGCGCACCACTGTTCTTGGAAGAAATTGAAGACTGCAACAACAACTAAATGAAATAATGTATCGGTCCCTCGGCAGTGTGCTGGAGAGTACATAGCTACATATGGATGTGGTGTATTTAAACACATACATAACACTTTATTCTTGATTGTTTCACATTTGTCCATTTAAACCGTCATCGTCGTACCTGCTGCCAAATGAGGTGGACGATGGGAATGAACAAAAAAAAAAAACAGAGAGAGAGAAAGAGACAGAAAATCGAAAACACCATCACAAAAAAAGTGAATACACAAATCCTATATTAAATAAATAAATAAATAAATAAATAAGTAAGAAGTTACCTTACATCTACCCCCGTGTGTCTGTTTCTTTGTATGGCTGGCTGGCTGGCTGGCTGGTTGACTGTCTGTGCTGTCTAGCTTGGCTGGCTGGGCTCGATTCAACTTGACTGGGGCCTTCTTATACTTAACACTTACCTTTCCTATCGCGGCTATCTCTGCCTCTGCTGCTGCCTGCTGCTGCCTACCTGGCATGTGTTCCTCTTTTATGGACACGCTACACTACTACCTGTCGGACAGTTCTGCTACTTCGATACCTGTACCTGTGCTTCTGCTGTCGCCGCCGCTGCTGCTTCTGCTAATGTAGTGGTCTCTTCATCGTCGTTGTGTCGTTGTCGTCGTCGACAGTAAAGTGGTGGATTTTTTCCCCATTTTTTTTTTTATTTTTTTTTGCTTCATCGTCATCACTACCATCATCATCATTGCCATCATCACAGTGGCGTTGTGTTGTGTGTCGTTACGTTGTGCCTCCGTCGGAATTTTTTTTCGGTCTTTCCCCGGTTCACTGTTGCTTCGGTTTTTTTGTTTTATTTTCTTTCATTTCGTCGTCTGTGTACGTTGGACTGGTCGTCGTCTCTCTCTTTTTCGATCTGACTGTGACCGACCAACACCACCAGGAACACCACCGCCGCCACATTTGTGTGTTCGCGTTCAGGCACTTTGAAGTTTTTCGGTGTTTCGTCAATTTGTTTTTTTGAAGAAGTATATCGCGCTTTATTACTGCCATTCGCCGCATGAGAATAGTTCGGTCGGTTGTCTTCATCATCGTCATTGTTATCCATCGTCGTTTTCCATCCATTCTTGTCTATGCTGTGTGTGTACCATTTTACAGACAAAACAGTGCTGTAATAAAAAAAAAAAAAACGAAACAAATCAACAAAACATCAAAACACATGAAATCAACTGTAGTAATCAACTAAGCAAAACGAAAGCAAAAAAAAGGAAAATTTTGTGTCTTCCTTTTTATTCGCGTTTTTATTGCAATTTCGCCTTCCGAATGGTTCGTGTGTTGTAACGGCAGTCAAGTCGTCTCGCTTTTATGTTGTAACTTAACGAGGATTATCATTAAAATACAATAAATAAACCAACTCGTCAGACACACACAGAAAAGCCAGTGAAAGAGAGTGAAGTGCGAAACAAGTGGAAAAACAACCCGAAAACGGAAGGAAGTGTGGAGAGAAAAAAAAGACAACCTTTATGTCTGAAGTCTGACATTGAAAATTTTGTTTTATTATTTATTTATTTTTTTTCTTGTGATTTTGTTTGTTTGTGCGTTTGTTTTGTGTCTGGTCATTCGCAAAAATTTCCCTTCGTTTTCTCTTTGAGTGTATGTTCCTCTTTGGTACTCGTGCAAGGATACACCCGTTTACACCCGTTTACACCCGTGCTCCATCTTCGCCCTGCAGACAGACCATCGGCAGTTGCGAAAGGATTTTGATATTATTTCGGATTATTTCCCCATCACGTGTTTCTTTTTCCTAGGTGAGATACAACTTTCTTTTATGGCTTTATTTTATTTATTTTTTTCATATTTCTGTTCACCCTGTGCTGTGCTGTGCGTATGATATGTGCGTGCCTCTGTATGATCGTTTTCGTTTTCGAAGAATTTACCAAGAAATTATGATTTAATTCCTTGTATTGATGTGGCCATGCATACAATTGTACATACGGACAGGAACCGGTTTTCTGGTGGTTCCTTATATATGTGCACATATGTACGTACCTTAAGTAGTCTCCAGAAAGTGGAAACCTTTATTTTTGAATGTGTGCTACATACCTACCTGTTGGCAAGTAGAGGACATGTGGAAGAAAAATAAGTGAACACTTTTTCAAGAGTACTTAGTGCCCTGACAGCAACATGCACATATTCACATTCCTGGTGAACCCAAAAGTTTGGCAGGCTGGCCTAATCCCCAAAGGAGTTCAGTTCACTCGTAAGACTTTTGTGGTCTGATGAAAATTACAGTCGGCTCTCAAACAGCATCAAGAACCATGATGCCTCCAGTATACCTACCTACAATGTGCGTATCCTTGATGGATTTTTTTTGGTTGCCGATTCCTTTTCTTTTTGTTCGTTCCCCGAAAAGAAGACAAGTTTTCGGGTTGATTTCGCGTTTGTGATTCACACAAAGGAATGCCTGGCTCAGGGAATTCACTCACACAGAACCCTATATACTGTGTTGTGCGATAATTTGCGTATGTGTTTGGATTATTTATTTCTGAATGCCTACATATTGTATTGCAACACCTGGATACCACATGGAAGATTGGTCACAGTCTTGCGGATTAAGTCGAACGACACATGGCTGAGGAATACGGATTTTTCATTGACATTTGGTTTTCGATTATCGACAGTTTCTTGGTGAAAATCATCACATTGAGTTTTTGGATGCCATAATATCCCTGCAAGTCTATAAGCATCCATTGATTGGCTGTGTAACATCAATGCTGCTGGAAAAATGAGTCGGAATGGATAATTTTTTGTTGAGACCATCTTGAATAAAATTAAGGACAATTGATTACTTAAAACCACATGCTAATGTAAGCACTATTGGTTGCCGCAAACGTTTCTGTTGTCCAGCGGCGATCCTTTTGTTTAATTATAAATGGAAATTTCCTTCATAATTTATACCTACTCATCGTCATAGTATGTAAATATTATAAATTAACTCATATATGCTCTGCAATTTATCAAGTCAATGCGGAATGATTGTCAAACCACAGGTCTACTAAAATATCTCGACATTTAATGAATTTTACACAAGCTATGTTTTTAGGGCAAATTTGTTAAGCTTGGTACGATAATAGTCAATTTTACGTCGTTTTTTTCCCCAGAATAACAAAAAGTTGTTTCCTTCTGACCAAGCCTAAATTTCTTTACAGTGCCGTTCACACATTTCTATTCAGCCCTTAGCCAGTTGTTATGAATTTCTGTTGCCATGCCTTCCGTCTTAAACACTGTTTCCCCCCCCCCTATAGACAAATAAAGGTGCCATAAAACTCAGATTGTGTAGGTGGTGCGTCACTAGTTGCACCAGGTCATCTTGTGTGTTTTGAGCATATTGACATTGGCTCTTGATATCTATTATTTGTGTTCAGAAGCTGTGCGCCATGTTTGCCCTGGATTCAGTGAGTTACAGCCTTTGCCGGTTACATTTAAATCCATTGTCGCTATCTTCAGTGCATTTGGTGGTAATGTCGGTATCATTGCATTGTTATCATTGCACTTAATTTGCTCATTCCAAGGATGCTGGGAAATCATTATAATGAAGCATGTTACACCACGTCCATGACAACACACACCATTTAAATTGAGACTGCCACAAAGGCTACGTCCCACAGAGATATACTTAATACCTGTTTTTCTGCTCATATCCAGTTCTGTGGGAATTTCAGCCGAGACAAGACTTTCTATGTTCTTAACTGCTTGAGCCAGAAATGAAGTATTGAGAGATAGCCGACTTCACAGCTAGTCACAGTCCTAGAATGCTTTTGTTAGAATCGTCATGGATGGTAATTCACTTTCTGGCTGAAACCGATTTGGGGTAAGTCACTCAATGAAATCCCCTGGGGCGTTTCAATGGTCTATCATATCGTTGCGAAGTGACGAAGATTGCCCCCTGTGTCCAGCGGCATTTATTCACGAAATCATGTCTGTCAAGAACGGTAGTCTTCGACTTCGGACTTTCTTTCTTCTTTGAACTACGTGCCTGTCACTGCTGAATTTCATCGCAGTAAGTGCTACAATGGATAAGGCAATTTTAATCCCCAGTGTGACTTAAACTCGATAAAAGCAGTCTACGTTCTCAATTTCAACTCCTGACTACGTTATTCTTGGAAGAACCCTCACGCCTGGCATTTTGTGAGTTTTATTTAATTGAAACACAAATTCTTCATTGATTTCGCACCGAGACAGAGAGAGTTTACAAGAGAGATTCAAAATAAGCACGGAATGAATTCCATAATTTAGAGCAAAATCCAACCTTTGAGCGGGCAGCACTGAGTGCAACAAAAACCCATTTCGTTGTACCTTTACGCAGGCCACACTTCACACATTCATTGGAAAAGCCGTAAAATGTCATCATCCCTTTCAATCTGTCAAGGATGCGCTTAAAAATTCGATGTAAACGAAATTTAAATTGAAAACTCATTGATTTGGAAGTATCCCGTTGAACCCCTTAAATTGTAATTGACAGCAGCACACAAACTGACAAGCGACAAACAGGTTCAATTTAAAGTTCTCTTCTTTTTCTATTTCGTTTCGTTGTCATTCCTCCTTCTCTCCTTTTATATCATCAGAAATCGCATGTTTCTAATATACTCTGGAGCTTAAATTCAAATCATATCACCGTATCGAACCGGAAAGTAAATACTCCGTAACGGTTCCACATCGGTTGTTATCATCTCAACCCTGCCATGGCTATGTAGCAACATCATATTTAGCTTAGGCTAGGCAGTGCACAGGGCTGCGAGGAAGAGGGAAGCTAGTGTGGCGGTGAAGTCTGGGAGGAAAAAAGAAAATAAAACGCCGGTGCGCATTTATTAGCACTCTTTCCTCCCGCTTATCTACTGCAAGACACCTATCTATCCTCAATCTAATGCCAATGGCCAGTGTAAGCGATGAGTTAGATATGACTGTACATAGGTATGCTGTGTATACACAGAGGGGAAGGCTCGGACCATACTCATAAAGCACGGGTTTAAGCCATGACGATTCGGGCAATTAATATGTGTGGAGAATGACGGCAGTGCTGTGAGATCTCTCGCTCACCCGACCAATTACAAAATCACATCACGAAAATCAATTGCGATATATCGAGAAACTAAAATACACATATGCTAGACGGTTACATAGATACGAGTGGCAGGAAGAGGGGACGTGCTGAGGTTGGATGAAGAAAAAAATCGCTACCATCTCAACACACATCACTCAATCAGATCGACTTCACAATGAGGTGAATGAATTGAGGGTTTAAGTTCTTCGTCTCGAACTTTAAATAGACTACTGTGTATCTCTGAAGTTGGCACTTCTTCGGTGGAAATGTCTCGAATGGCGGATGGGATGAGAAGAAATGCTGAACAGAGATATGTTACCTCAACGGCCGGCGTTTATCTATTCCATTCATAGTCTTTGCCGCTCATGATCTATTAAATGTTTTAAGAATGAAACAAATCATTTGAATGCATCAGTTGTTAACTTTGTTTTATGTTTGTTTCATTTGTTGCCCCTCTTTGGCTTATTGTCCGACCACTTTGTGCTGTACATTGACCAAGGATGGTATCGTTTCATTTTTTGTTTTCCTTCGTGGAAATGAATACTTTTACGGCGCCAAAAATACGTGTTCTGGATACACATTTCGTAAGAAGTTCTAACTCTTTTTCGGATTTAAATCGCTCGTTCCTCGGCTTGGTTGAAAGGTTGGTTTATGGAGTTATTCAACTTTGCCACGTGGGGGGACCATTACATTCAAGAATTCGTTGAATGAAAACACGTTGGATTTTAGTTTCACTGGTTTATGAATAAGCATCTGGTAGGGGGGCCAATTTTAAAGTTGGGAATTCTTATTCTTTTCAAGGAATAGTACATTTCTATTGTTCAAGGAACGAGCATCCGCAGCCTTTGGAAACAATTATCCAACTAATAAAAAAGTTAATTCGTTAATTGTTACAAGGGCACAACAACAGAATGTAACCAGATTTCAGACAAAAAAATATTGCTTTTGACTCGATAAGATGATGCATTAACTTCTTCATTTTGGGATCGCTGTTTGTCTGGACATTTCGAGTCGAGACTGGATTGAGTGGATTCGTGGCATATTTTGGTGAACCACAGATTGAACGGCTAACGTCCTAAAGTTACGTGGCGTGACGATAAAGGCCAATAGCTTTAGTAGAATCTCGGAATCAACGTATGTATATTTAGGTTCTATAAGATGAACAACTCGGAAAGATTCTGATATAACAGTGTTCCAAAAAACAGAAAAACTGTTTTTATACCTTTAATAAAAAAAAAAAAAAACGTTTTTATTTTTGGATCATCCTATCAACAGGCTTGAATTTGAATGGTTAGCCGTAGAGAGCCACACAGTTCAATTGTGCGAAATTCAGCTCAGGAACTGAAATTTTGAACACAAGTCAGCCTTTTACCAAATTCGATCGGGCAACAGTCTTGTGCTTGCTTGTGCAAAGGGCTAGCGGTCTCAATTATGATCGCTTGGCCTTTTTGACATCATAACTTCTAATGACAAGATTCAACCTCACTCTTGTGAACCGTTTAGGGCCACAAAGAGTCTTGCTGAATCGATGAGTCACAGTTCCTCACAGACCCTCTTGCTGTCTATAATTTGTGCGTCCAAATTTTGCTTACACGGGAGATGCAAAGATGCAGTGCGAGCCAAAAATATGTATGCAGGCGGTTACACGGGAGATGCAAAGATGCAGAGCGAGCCAAAAATATGTATGCAGGCGGTGCCCATCTTTTTTAATACAGTATTGACTCGAAAATGTTAAGTAGTTTGTTCTCGGAGTTGTTAACTTTATCGAATTCTTAACTTTTCCATGACACTGATCGAAGTTAAAAAATGTTTACAAATGTAAGTTCTGTTACCGTTAAGTGCAACAACCTGGGTTATTGCAACTGCCTTGAGTTCTATTAGTTGCGTAAATCGAGTTGGAGCAGTACATTTTTTTAAATATGTAATATCCACTAGCTAAAATGACTTTTCTATTTTTTTTTTAAATTCTGCATTTTTCGGCGATTAACCTTTTTTGCTGATGTCCTCCTGAAATTAGGTGTTTTTCTTTCAATTATGCTCACGATCCCGGATTAGCATATAACACTGTAGAAATGTATAATAAAGAGCGAAAATGGAAAAAAAAGCTACAAAGAAACAAAAATGACTTGAAAAAGTTAAGACAAAACTTAACTCTTAAGAGATACTCATGTTTTTTTCGTACACTTAACTTTTGTGCGTCTTAACTTTTTCGAGGCTTTACTGTATATATAGATTCTTTATTTCATCTACCGAGTTTCACTCTTACTATTCTTGCAGATTTATGTACTAAGTTTTTTAATAATAGTAAAGGTACATTACTTACATTGTCTTGGTTTATAACTTAACTCGTGCGGTTTGCTAAAAGATGGCGTAACTTGTATTATTCCATTTGAACATGCGTTGGAAAGCTATTGTCATTGTACGTCATTGCAGTATATGTCATTCATTTGAAGCGTAAACAAAAATAATTTTTTTTCACTCAAATATGTCGAACTTTGTGCCTGAAAAAGTGTTTTTGCAATACAAACCGTTAAGTGAAGAATTAATATATATACCACTAATAAATAAACGTATGAATTGAACACCCAACAAAGTATTAGTTAGACCACAGTGAAATTTAATCATATTTAGCTAGCACGTTAGCACGTTTACACCGCATCCAAATTCTGCATTTCGGCTAGTTTCTGCATTTCGCCATACATTTACTGTATTCTGGAATATTGCATTCCAGCGAATTGTTAGATTTCGTAAACAAAAAGCAGCAGTCAACAAAACAATTAATTACTTCAAGTGATAATAAATATCAGTAAAAAAATCTATAATCCACTCCGACACTAGCTGTCATTTGAAATGCTGAAGTTGCAGTGGGAACGCAAAATTGGATTTCTAATTTTTTTCAACGAAATGTTGGATTTTGGTGCGGTGTATTTTTTATTTCGGGCCTTATAGTACAGGCACGAACTGAATTTCAATCAGGGATTTGGAATTGGGGTATTTAAGTACAGGTACTTCATTACAGGAATTTTTAAGTACAGGCAGGGTTAAAATTAAGAATGCATTTTGTAAGCGATCTGGTTGGTGTCTTGCTGTCTTGGTTTGTATTAGAGGTTTCTTAATCGAAGCTTGCTTCATCGTGTGTTAATTTATACACAGAGCCCACAATACCGTCTTTCGTTGTTCTCTATGTCATATTCTTTATTTTCTATATTTGAAGAAATATTATCGCGCGGTTTTTGGACTTGATATGCTCCGTGTTTCTGTTTTTTTTTTTTTTTGTTTGCTTTTCATCTGTATCAAAAATCAACATTAACGACCTACCTAAATGAAAATAAAAAGTCAAAATGATTGATGAATGCAATAAACATGAACGTATGTAAAGTACACAGTATTATAAAAAAAAAACGTTCAAATCATCTCTCGATATAAAGCACACTTTCGTTTAAGTGAACGATCAAAAACGTATTATTCGTTAAATCAGACGTCCACTGTAGTTCAAAAAGTATAAATGTGACTCCTCTTCATATTGGTTGTTTCCCAAACTTGGACTCTGTCTGGGATACAAGCTGTAAGTATCCGAGCTACATTGACAGCTGTCTTAGACTTGATACAGGTTGGTTGTAAGGCGGACCCTCAAGTGTTGTTTTCGGGCCCTTCTTTTTTACTTAATCTTGGTGTGGGCCGCAATGTATGTACGTGTTCTTCGATTTTCAAATACAGTGTGTTGTTTTCGGGCCATTTTTTGGACTTAGTCGTGAATAACTACTGAATGTAGTCAGTCACCTAATTTAAAGAGAATAATGAAAGGGAGTTTCATATCTAATCTCAATTTTATCTCTTTTAGTGGGTCCCCGCCTGGGCTGTATACACATTTTTAACTCCACTGTATCTTCAACTTCCCTACGAAAGGACACAGTTTTTCATTTGTTTCCTAGTTCCCACAAATTCGAGCCGAAATTGAAAATCCTACCAAACAACGATAAATTAAAACGTTTCCTTTGTCCGCTCTCACAGAGAATTAACCAAACATCCCACCAATCACCCGTATCGACTGCCGCCCTAAACAAAGGATACCTACCTATCCCCAAACTTGTTTCCTGAGTCACATGATGGACTGCTATTAAAGAGTTCCACAGAAAATCATCTAGTATCCGAGTGTGACGGGCATCAGCAGTCGAGTTCATTCGTTCTTCTCTTAAAATTCTAACGAACTGACCCCTATGCAAAAGTTCATCTCACTGAGTGTTTATCTAACAACAAAAAAAAAATACGAGTTCTAAAAATAGAAATAGAACGTCCAAACCAGATGTGCTCGTGTGTGTTGCTGCCTTATTTGTTCCCATTGAAGTACACCTGCAAGTGGCATTAGAAAATCAGAAGTTAAATAACTTGACGATCATTTCCTGGAGGTTATCAATCGCAGAATGATTTTAATCTAGCCTATGGGGAATAAGTGGTTCATTTCAGTTTTTTTTTTCACAATCTTTTGTGTTTTTTTTTTTTCTTGGTTATCGTTTAACCTTGAACTTCACATTGTGTCGTCTCTCGGTTTACATGTGTGATATGGCTGGGAAGATGAATAGAAAGAAGAAGAAATAAGTATGATTCGAGGATATAACATAATCACTCTAGACACGGTTTTTCTTCTATTTTTTTCACACTTATTTTGTAAATTAACGATCATTCCGCTGCCCAATCACTCACATTGTTTGCTAATTGCTTTTAGAGAAAAGAGGCCGTACTCTTCGGCGTCGCGAGAGAAAAAGTGTGTGTTTGGTGTTTTATTTCTTCTATTTATACTCTTAATCCGCGCTCACCTGCAACCTATTAATACCAAAAAGGTGTACCTACATGCAAAAAAACTCGTCAAAGACAATCACACGCACACACTGCTGCATTAAGCGGGAGAGTGTGTGCTGACTGTACCGGTGTTTAAGATGACTTTCGGTTTTCATTTCGACAGGTAGCAGGGTATGTGAAATAAATCCTCTTTAGTGGTTTCTATTCCTTCTTTTCACCAGCGACACCGTGTAATGGTTAAAAAATCAGTTTCCACAGAAAAAAAAAAAAAAAAACACAAGGTTCCCTTCACGTTCTCACACAATACACAGCCGGCTTCGAATGTGTAGAAAAGGAAGGGAGAGAGTGAAAGAAAAAGAACGTGTTTCCGCTTTTGCCACCATAACAACACACATGCACAGCCACAGACAGATTATATTGGTGTCCTGTGTTGCAGGCGGTAGTTGTATGTATCTTCACAGTCTCGACCTCGTGTATCTTTTTCGTCTTCAACAAGTCACCCTAAAACGATTTTATATCCCATATTCATGTTTCACAAACGTTGAGAGGGAGGTGAGCAAATCGTCTCGCTATTTACGCTCTTCGCGTTCTTTCCACTCCCCAGGGCCTAGAGTATCTGCTCGAGAATCGTCCTTATTCATCGTCGTGAACACACACTTTACGATGGGAAAAAAATGTAGGAAAATTCTGCCACGCATCTAGACATACTTGAGTAAGTATCAAACCAGTAGTAGTTCCAAATCAACCGAGCGTATAGCCTCTTTTACGTTGGTTTCCCACTTCTTGAGAGCAGGGCCCGCTCCGAGTCCATAAATGTGTAATCGTTACCGCGAACACACATTGAAATGCCGTGATTATCGTCGTGGAATCATTACAATCACCATCATTATCATCAACTTCAACCGAAGAGTCTTCATCGCCGTCTTTTTGTTGTCTTCGTGGTCTTCGCCATCGTCGCTGTCGTGTGGTCGTGCATGAAAAGAAGTTGGGAACCCTCCTCGCTGGTAAACCAGAAAATTCTGTTTTTTTCGTTCGTATATTTCCTTGCTCCACCTCGTCGTGTTGATGGAGGAAAGAAATTGACTTGGTTAAGCCATACAGTCGTAGAGTTGATCATGGCTTCGCAGTGTGTGGTGGCCATAACCATGACTCTTTGAGGTCAACAAACAGCTGGTTACAGTCTCAAAAGCCGACATGAACAGCAACAACAGTGTTGTAAGCAGGCGACAACGACAACGATACGACATTAAAGACTCCATTAAATAAGACGAAAGGCATACAACATTGTGAACCGTGTGATGGCCACTCTGGGAAGTGTGTTGAAGCATTAACTTTTCTTATATCCCCACAGCCACTCTTGCACACATACACACACACGGGTCGCCTTCACAGTCGGGGTCTTCAGAAATCATTATATACTGGCATATGCCTCGGGGTTTGTATGCGTGGTTCGTGGTTGGTTCGGTTGTATTTTTTTGTATTCTCAAGACTAAACCTCGAAGTGTAATTGAACCAGGTAAGGTAACCAAGCCTATAAGCAACAACCGGGTAGCAGCACTCATCCATATTCTATAACCAGTCGAATGGTTACGAATCAGGCAGGCAGCAGGCAGGTAAGACAGACCACGCAACAGCAATCAGCCATCCACAGTCAGCCAGTCATCCAATCCAGCCAACTTACCCACCAACCAACCAACCAACCAACCAACCAGCCAGACAGACATAACCAAAGAAGTAAAAAATAAAACAAAAAAAAAAAAAAATGAAAATAAGTGTCGATGATGTTGAGGAGAATCACTGAAGCATTATCGTCGTCGTTGTGGTCGTCGCGTCGCGTATCGTCTCGGTGGATACTGGTTTTGATGGTAGTGGCACAGTCCTAGTTTCTCTCTTCAAGTCATGTTATAATATGATCCACGAAACTGGGACTTTAGTCTCTCCTGTGTGCTTCAGATACACTCCACTTGCTCTTTCGTGTGTGGTTCGTACCTATGCGACTTGGCCAAGTTTTGCCCAGATCTGCAGACAAATCTGTGAGATCCCACATGTGGTTTGGTTGACTACGGTTTTGTTTCTTGTGTTTTTGTGCGTTTTCTTTAAACGTTCAAGGATGCAAGATGAGGTTATGAAATGAACAGTTATGGTTGGATTTCTAGGAAACCAAACTAGCCAACATTTTATTTGTAGGTGTGTTAAAGTATTGTAGTCGTCTTTTTTTCAGAGCTTGAGCTTGACGGTAGAGGATTTTTGTTGCCCTTGTTTGACCAACGACCTTGAGGGGTTCAGGTGATTTTTCAGAATTCAGGTTTTAGGTAGGGGACTGACTAGGTACATTCGTTTCTATCGAGTGGCGTTTCTTATTTCAGGCAGGTCTTGTTCTTATTGACTCCCGAATAGTTAAGATCTTGAGGTAACTATCATTCTCTTAGTACTCCCTTCGCAAAAAAGCGACGAGCATTTTTGACACTTCTGAAAGAAAAAAGAGTAAGATTTGGGAGTCCTGTCGACTTATGACCGACCAGTTGATTTTCTAAATAAATCCGCCGATGCTTTGGGTATCATTTGTTATTCAAGAATAATTTTCCAAGGGTTCCCCTTCCTAAAAAGAAATATATTGGGTCTATAAGTTAACGTTCGGTTTCTTATTCGTCTGGTCGCATATTCCGGGCGTTTTTCGGCTACTGCTCTCTTCAAACGGATTAATTGTGTTCGGTAGCGTTGTCCATTGATGGTCTCACCCGGTTTTTGCGGCTCATAATACAGCACATCCTTCTGATCCCACCAAATACATGGATATTCGGCTTTGCCTTTGATTTGGCTGGCTGGTTGGCCGGGTTTCACATATGATTTTTTGCGCTTGTCGTAATGGATCCATTTCCAGTCATCACCAGTAACAATCCGATGCAAAAATGACTTCCCTTTGTGGTGTCGTGTGCCGTGTGTGTCGTATCCCCACAAAAACACTTTCTAGCACAAAGTTCGACATATTTCAGTGAAAAAAAAAATTATTGTTGTTTACACTTCAAATGAATGACATATACTGCAATGACGTACTATGACAGTTGCTTTCCAACGCATGTTCCAATGGAATAATGCATGTAACGCCATCTCTTAGCAAACCGCTTTATAGACCCAATACAAAATAGGCAATATACAAGGATGACAAATGGATCTTTGTTGGCCAGACTACACATTTTTGGCAGAGCTCAGGCAAGACTTCAGATTTGTCATGCTATTGGGCCAATTACGAGTTCTTCGCTCATAAAACTTCACACTCATGACTTGCTATATCGATCAAATGTTGCTGTGAGTTTCAATGTGATGAGTTGATAAACATTTTTGTCAATAGTGTGCATTTGAAGAAGAATATTTAACCACGAACGGTATGAGCGACACGAGTCCAGTCTGACGTCTAGATTAGATATTCAAGTAGAAACAGCAATAGAGGGCTCGCGAAACAGATGCTGGCGCACACAGGTGGAGAAGCTAACTTGGCGTGTGTAATTGAAGGCAGCTGGCTAAAGGTCGTACCAGCTGGGGAGCTTTGTTGCTTGATGCCCAGGTGCATTCTGGACTATAGCGCCATCAGAAGAAGAAGAAGTGTTCCGATTTAATTGACGTTTCAGTCTGGAGAGCTTTGTTGCTTGAGGCCCAGGTTCATTCTGGACTAAAGTGCCATCAGAAGAAGTGTTCAGAACTAATTGACGTTTCAGTCTGGAGAGATTTTTTTTGGTTGAGGCCCAAGTGCATTCTGGACTTTAGTGCCATCAGAAGAAGAAGAAAAGAATTTCATCAAATGGGTGTAGGTACCTATTCATCCGGCGTTTGTACCAAATCTCATGTTTTCAATTTCACACTAGATGACAGTCGTAACGTTAAATTAATTTAAATTTGACTTGTTTGCTGAACTAGATTTCGGTGGGTCTCTCTTATTGTTCGACGAACAAAGGTATAGACAACCTTGTGTAATATGCAGCTGAATCTCGATAATTTGAAATGTCAAGGGAACAACATAATTTACGAATTATCGCATGTGAGGAATTGTCGAGATTTTCGATTTAAGGAGATGGAAAACATAAAAATACGAAAATTACTTTTTATATGGTTTCTCCATTTCATATTGATTAACTTTGTGAAGCTAAATTGTTAACGTTCATTGCTTTGACAAACAACTGTCGATTGATAATTGGCCGCCAACTGGAACGTTGCTCTGCCAACACTGTGTTAACCACAACAGAAGAGACTTTTCTGGATATTCAGAATATTTCTGACGCTTTAATAGTGGGTTAACTTACCTCACCCGTAATGAAATTGTTTTTCTTGTAAAGGGTGATTTTTTAAAAGCTAAAGGAAATTTTTTCAAAAAAAAAAAAAACACATAAAATTCAGAAAAATGCATGAAATCTTTATTTGATTCGATAGTACGGTCCATATAATTTAATGTTTGAAGATTATTTCATGCAAATGTTGACTCAAATGGTCCAACCGCTTAGTCCAATTTTGGCATACTCTTTCCAACATTTCGGCCGGTATCTCACGAATAAATGCTTCAATGTTGTCAACCAATGTGCGGGCTTGTCTGTATAGACATGAGCTTTAACATAGCCCCACAAAAAATAGTCTAAAGGCGTTAAATCGCACGATATAGGCGGCCAATAGACCGGTCCCGAACGTGAAATAAAATGTTCACCGAACTCGCCTCTCAATAAGTCCATCGTTGCGGGTGCTGTGTGGCATGTGGCACCGTCTTGTTGAAACCACATGTCATGCAAGTCAAGCTCTTGCATTTTGGGCGAAAAAAAGTTGGATATCATCTCACGGTAGCGCTCACCATTCACAGTTACGTTACGATTCGCATCATCTTTGAAGAAGTACGGTCCAATGATGCCACCAGCCCATAAAGCGCACCAAACTGTGACTTTTTCTGGATGCATTGGTAGCTCTTGCAATGCTTCTGGCTGATATTCACTCCAAAATCGACAATTCTGCTTATTTACGTACCCATTGAGCCAAAAATGAGCTTCATCTTAAACTGACCATAAAATGGAAAAACGCGCGTCGAATATAGAATTCAATAATTTGCAAGCGTTGTTCGTTTGTAAGACGATTCATGGTTAAATTATAGACCAAGCTGAAGATGTTTGACAGTGAAACAAAACACGGCAAGTGCGTCAGCTGTTTAAACCAGTGTTGCCAAAAAGATAATAGCTAAAAAATCACCCTTTAGAATTGAAGTGAGTGTTGATGGTGCGATTGGGAAATTTGTTCGCAACATGAATTTATCTTGCTCCATTGTCAATTGCTGCAATTATGCCAGCAATTGATAACGTCTTATGAGTTAGCTGAATGCATTATGTGAAATAAAAAAGAAACCTGTAGTAGAACAAAGGCAAGGCAATAAAATCGTCCACAGAAGTTGACGGTAGTTAAACTGGAAAGAGTTTTTTTTTTTTCACCTTTTGCATTACCAAATTGTGATGAATCTCTTCTTGTATGGATTAGAAATCCGTTCAATTCAAGCTTTTTTAGATGAGTTCAAGTCTGATATCCACACGAATAAATGCTGGTGTTCCCCAAGGCTCTGTTCTGTCTCCGACACTCTTTATCACTTTTATAAATGATCTCTTGTCTCACACCAGTCCTTCGCTGCTGACAGCACTCTCAGGTTTTCCGAGGCAAGACTCACGACCCCGATATTTGAGTTGGAGCGGAAGCTTATGTTAAGAACATTCAATTCCGATCTTGACAGCATAAGAACAACCGAGTGGATTTTAAGCTTCCAAAACCCAATGCTGTCAGCTGTCACTTAAGCGAACCCTTGTTAGTCAGCCCTTGTGTAGATGAAACTGGAAAACTTTCCATCCTTCGTATCTGTATCAACCAAACACTTAGTTGGAACGATCACATATTTGAGGTCGCCAAAAACGCTGCGATCTGCTTAGGCTTCCTTAATCGATGCAAGAAATACCTCACCCCACCCGATTTTGGCTTTAATTTGTAAGGTGTATATCCGCCTGAAACTTGAGTACAAGGCACATATCTGGTTTCCTGCCCTGCTCCTACTAGATAGAATCCATCAGCGAGCGATACAACTTATAGGAGACCACAATATTGCAGAGTCATTAGACTCGCTCGAACATCGACGTAACGTCTCTTCTTTGTCCGTATTTTATCGCTAGCTTGACAAACAATGCTCAAGGGGGCTAACCAAATGCATTCCCGCAATACCAGTCTCACCAGAAATGGTCATCAGTTTACCCTTAAGCCTACTTTCGGGCGCACAGTTAAGTTGACGGTTTTTAAGGGAAGTTTTAAGGGTAAGCTTAATTTCAGACTCACAGCAATGTAGGGAATATGGAATGCTCTTCCCAGCCTAATATTTCCCCATCCGCAGTTCTTTAAGACCAATGTGAGCAGGCACCTCCTTTTCCTTTCTCCCTCTATACCTTCGGCCCGTGCTGTCTTGGGTATATCCTTTGCAAAAAAAAAAAAAATATACAGAGGCGTCCGTGGTGTTGTGGTACGTTGCCCGGGTGCGCAAAATAAATTTCGCGGCCCCACCTCGTTCGAGTCACTGACAATGCCCGAAGAGTACATCTGTCTAGAAAAAGCTTCTCGAATTGGCCGTTCGGATTCGGCATAGAACTGTAGGTCCCTTCCACTCGTGTGAGGACAATAGCACGCACAATACGAGTGGTTGCTGAGAAGCTAGACCCTGGCCCTGGACTGTATTTATTATATAACTACGAATTATAAGAGGTTTAAAAAACGAGTTGCGATTTATAAGAGGCCTTTAGCGTTAATTTTATGTTCAGAACGAGTGGAGTGATATGTGTGAACTTTTTTCGAATTGGCGACGATTTTTCAAGGCACTTTCAAAGACAAACTGTTACGAATTATTGCCGTATCGATTTATCGGGGTACGAATTAGCGCGATTCGGTGAACAGGTATTGCACAATACAAACAAAAAATGGTATCGGCTGTGTCGAGTGACAAACGAACCACGAGTACATTTTGTCTACACAAATGTCAGCGTTCAACTTATTGGAAAAAACATTGCACCGTCTGCCTAGCCAATAATATTGTGCTTTGTTTTGCACAAAAATATTAAATATATATAAAATATATATATAGAAACACTCTGTTGGTGAGAATACTCTGTCAAACCGTGAGGCCGGTCATGGATATGAATTCAAATCATGTCTGATTGAATAACAAAACTCGGTCTAATCAGCGAAGAACAGCATGTCGGAAGGAATTATGGAACTTCTCATCAGCTCAAAATGCCAGGCAATTAGAAACAGTTTTCTATCCTCGAGACATACTCTTCTATTTCCATGAATAACCACATGTATGTTTATAGGTTATTCTTAATAAAATAGTTCTGGAAGCGTGACTGATTGACCCCCTTACTTAATTATTAATCAGGTCTGCGACCCATAGACGTTGTGGGCTTGAGTAATAGCGTCTTTCCATCGGTGATCGTTGATCAGACTGTTTACAGTCGTCAAGAGCAAAATCAGCCATCAGGAGCAAAGAGAGACTACATGCATGCCGACAATTTGGTGTTCATCTCCTTCTCGAACCAGACTTCGAAGACCTTTTATGTGGAGCATTGTACCTGCGCTCGATGTGGCCGAGGCAATGTAGTCTACGGATTTTTGCTCTCTACATCCACATCCTGACACAAAGCGTATAGTTCGCCTTTGTGTCTGTTCCTCGCAGGCAGGACTATATGTATTTTTGTGACAATGCTACGCACATGGCACGAAGGCACAAAGAATCAGCTTCAAGATGTAAGTCAAAACTCACTTCTCCGTCAAACAGGGGAGCGTTTTTTTTGTGCAGACTGATTTCGAAAAATCCCGAAGCGTGTTCCTCGATGGGAGCTACTGAAAACGAATGGCAATGGTTTCAAATTAAGCGTCATCTGAATCTCAAATTCAAAACTCAGATTTGTTTTTTCACGAACGCGCACAACTCTGATATCGCACTGAAAAGTCTAGATTTCGATTCTCAGCTTGGAATCAATAAAACAAAAACAATTTCAAATCAAACACTTCGGCCAACAACAAATAGACACCATCAGGCACAGAAGTAAATAAGAAACGGGAGGAACGGAAGGGAGGGCAGATAAAGAAATAAAGAAAAAAAAAGACGAACAAAATTACCATTGCAACCACAGTCTTCCAGTCCAGTTGGCCACAAGGGGAAATGGAACATAATTATATGCAAAACTTAAAAAAAAAAAAGAAAGAAATGTTCGTGTCTATATACTTTGGTCGCATCGAGAACTAACCCGACGAACTTTTCTCGGCGGAAAAAAAGGAACAGCTTGAAGAAAAAAGAATACATATAAGGGTTTATGTACGTACGAAAGTTTGTCGGAGCAAGAGTATGGGTTCAGTGGCGGTCGATTTGCCATTTTTATGGTTTCAGGAACGATATACTCGTAATACTGTCGAACCAGCAGTATGCCAGCCGAGAAGAACTTCATATTGCACATTTTGAAGCAACAGCAACTTGATATACACCATGTCGTCTGCACCATACCTATGAGCTTGCCATGTCACACCGCGCCCCGTTTCCAATTCCGCAAACGCTCCTGCTTGCCCCCGGGGATTTGTTGTGCGGTCGGGAGATTGCCGAGATGGTAATGGCGGCATGGTGTTGGCTTGACTGGCAAGTAATGCCACCACTAGCATTTAAAGAGCGCACAGCCCTATTGTGGTTTTCTACTTCAATCAAAGAATTATAATGCGAAATCAATTTACGTATCCCGATGACGACCACGATGGCGTCGTTGTCGTCGTCTTATATACCTATGCTCCGTCGACAGACTGTGCTGTGTCAAGCACTCAGCACTCAGTGGTTGTTCAATTTTCCTTGGGTATCGCTGATTTGTTCGGGCATGAAGAAGAAAAGGAAAAAATGTATTAAGTCATCCATCTATCGATTGGGTCTGTCAGACGACAAATAAAAAGACACGGCGCGACGCACGGCTAATGGGTGGGATGTGTAAGCCTGCAAGCGCAAATTCGAGCAATTCAAACACCAATGGCATTGTGAATGTGGACGAATGCCAATAAAGTTCTGCGCGGAGAAAGTCAATTAGATTCCACCACCATATTCAGCACCGAAATCGGCTAGTGAAGGAGACGTACATAGTCGTCGTACGATGCGGGGAGACCGAAACCGAAACCGAAACCGAAACCCAAACCCAAACCAAAAGGAGCAGTTCTCAGCGGCTGTGGGAGCCAAGCAAAGGCAGGCAGCATTACAATCGTGCAAACTGAAAATTCCCCGAATGATCGTGATATGGCGGTTTGGTAAATAATTTCGGATACGATTGGAATTTTTAATCGAAATTCCGCCGCCAACTTGACGAATACATTTAAATCCATGAATTAAATTCAGTTCATCGCACAAAAGAAACGACCGGCCGATCGAATGTGTATCCGAGAATCCGTACAAAAAAAAAAGGATAAATCGTACTTCCATAGCCAGGACGAGGGACAGAGACAGAGGGTCCCAATTTGAGAACGTAGTTCAATACTTCAATTAAAGACTGAATAAAACATTTCTTCAGCCAGCAGCAGCAGAACATACACTTCGATGTGGAAGTTTTATCTGAGAACGAGTTCGTATTCACTTCATGACCTTTTGATAAGTAGCCAACCCATGGCGTGCACACAGCTAGCGTTGCCACAGAGGCGTGTGATAAGTAAGGCGACGTATGCTTCCGGTTTATGGCTCATTACTTGCATTACTTCGTAACATGGCAGCCTCGAATGGGGCGTTAATTCATTTTCTTTCTTCGAATTCAAAAGGAAGTTGATTTTTCCAAAAGTAGCGCTTATGTGACCAACTTTGATGGGGTTTCTGGTAAGGAATTCCATTTGGGTACCACAACCTGCTTGTGTGTGAGGGAAGAGATGTGAAGACAATGTTTCAAGGCTTTTAGGGAATTCTGAGCAACATTATCATCTCCAGTGAACGTCTCTTGGTTGACAAAATGTATTCAAATTTGCTCTTGTAGTGAGTAGTAGTCCGCAAGACGACATCACAAGTAAGGAGATGAGTTTTGAGAAATTGAGCTGATTTGAAGTGAAATTCCCTAGGAATCCACGCAACACTTGTGAATGCGGCGATCCTTTTGAGACTTAACTAAATGAGAAGTCCCCCAAAATTTAAATAAATTCATTTCAGGCATGAACAAATTGGCCGGTTGTCTTTTATCCACGTTTTCGGGTTGGATGTAGATCCAAGCCCTTGCCAGGGGTGAAGGGAGCTCAGAAGGCCTCATCAACATTCGCTGCGCATTAAATCCGACATCATTAGCTGCATCATGTCCTTTCGAAAACCGCCCAAATTATTTTCTGATTAAATGCAGGATCCAATCCAGCCACCTACCATCCGACGATGGTGGTGAGCACGAGCACACACCTAGTTTGACATTAAAGGGTTTTTTTTTGTTGTTCACCTAAATGGGCTTGGCAGCTTCACATTTTTTTGTCTATTCAAGCACATGCTCCGGTAGATGATCACAAATCAGCAGTCCCACTGTGACGTGAAGACAAACCCTTCCACGTTGTAAGGTGTGTTCATTCGCTTTATTTTTCTCTGCCAGCTATTTGTGGTTCCCAATATCCGTGGGCTTGTCGTGACACTTCAAATGACAATAACTTTGCGCATTCCAGTTGTAAAGAGGCAACAGTTATGGTTAGGACTGTTTTTCAGATTCTCATTAGAGCTAGTGAAGTGAACACATGAAGCAAGGGAAGAGACACTGAGAATCTAGTACTTTTGTTGGGAAGGTTAAATGTTGGTTCAATTTGAAATGTGACTATAATTGTCAGAAATTGAAGAGGTTTTCAAAATTCCTCTAGGTTCTGATTGGCTAACTGCAAAGGGGGGAGTCCACTGATGTCAGTGTGCCCCAATTATTGTCATTCAGTGCAGACAGGCACATACAGCGATGCTGGAAGAGTAGAATAAGGCAACAACTCAATCGAAGTACGAGAGTTATTCGTGAGCTATAAGAATAGAGACTCGGTTTTTTTGGAGGAAAGAGCACGGAAAGCTCCAAGTCGTGGATATGGAGAGGCGCTACTGTGGCAAGGGTGTCCGAAATTTTAACTAGAGGGCAAAGCAATGCAAACGAAGTTAAGACACAACCCTAGGGGATACAAAAGGCAGCGGAGTGCGAAGAAACGAGGGAGGCTTAAGTGTTGATGTCAAGCAGAATATTTCACTCAATCTCGATGGATTTATCTTTTTCAAAAAAGGACACTTGGACAAAGCGTCACAGTGAACAAAAATAAGTAAGACGCTTAGATCAACTTGTTGGATCCATTGTGCCATTAATACAGGAAGTTTTACTAACCTAATTCTAAAACCATTCAGATTCATATATGAACCATTCAAACCTCCAGCTATGCAAACGAATGTTTTCGCAAGAACAGCCAGCTGGGTGTTAGCTGGCCAGACGTAGAACAGATTCTATTTCTTCCTCGTCTTTGCAGCTTCCGAAAAAGTACCTGCGTAGTGGTCTTGTGTTCAGTCCAGAGAGCGCTCGGTTTAGTTCAAATCTTTTTACTGAACTACAGTGAAATCTACTAAATGGGGCACTTCAAGGGACTAAGAAAATGCGAACCATTTTGGAGATGCCCTGATTTGAGAGTCCAATCTGTCCCAATTATACATAGCTCTGAAATAAAATGTTAAATGTAAGAAACGCTACTAAACTGAAAGAGTGCTTAGGGGCAACAACAGAACAAGACCAAGGTTTTTTGAACAAACGCATTTCCGACATCCCAGGAAATCGCCTATTTTTGGCATAAGAGCAAGTGCATAAGAAGATGAACACATCCACACACTTGTGGTTTCCACCTCTTCTAGCTTTGTGTCCCAATTTAGAGGTTGTGTTTCAGGCAACGAAAACTTTTTTCTACCAAAATCGTTGGATCAATTCAGAGGTGCCCCGATTGTAGAGGTTCACTTGTATGAAAAAGCCGAGTGCCATTCAATTCGGAGCAGTCCCAATTGCAGAATGTCCTAATTAGGAAGTTTCACTTTAGTTCGTTCTTCTAGTTCGCTTAGTTCACTACTCAGTAGTTTTTGTATCGTCTGAGCTTAAGAAAAACTTCTAGAAATCTCCTAGTCCATCCATTCATCTCGTCCGGAAACCATAAAACGCATATTTGCATATGTAAACAGGACATTCGTGCACACGCATTTTTTAAAATTCCCTTCACATACAGCAGTGGCAGCGCAACGATGTTCGATGTGCTGTGGTATACAAAAACAACCCTGTTGTGTGTACAATGCCCATTCACACAAAACGCAAAGTGCTCAATTCAGCTCGATTTGGTTCGATTGTTCCTCCTGAGATAAATGCATGCACAGTAAGGTATTTGTAAAGAACAGGTGGGGGAGTATTTGTAGTGACAGCCAAGCCATGCCCAACCCCTTAACCACTTCCAGGATAGTTCAGAAATGCAAGTCGTCTCTGATTTTGATCGGCAGTCATAATTCACTAAGGCTTTCACTGGGTCCCGGGTCACCACGTGATCGCAGGAATGAAATCGCCGATGAACAAAGATCAGAGAAGGCATTCTCAGGACCTGAACCTGCGCTGGGTCTACAGGCGTCCTTGGTTAGATGGTTACGCCGCTCGAGTGCACAATCGGAGTTGGCATGACTCTCCAGGATACAGACAGACCAAGCGAATGCTCCCAAACGTCTGTAAGAAATCCGCGGCATTCTTGTTATCTCTTGTGATGATGATTGGTCCTCGTGAGCACAATGGGAGGTTGCAGGACTCTCCAGGTGCAGACAGACCAAGCGCATGCTCCCAAAGGTCTGTAAGAAATCCGACACCGCATACAACCTCGTACCACTGCGCAGCGAAATGTACACGATGCAGGCCTTCAACTTAGTACTTTTGACGTGTTGGGTTCTGCAGGAGCGCCAAAATCTGGCCGACCTGCTCCTCTAACCGAGCCATACTCCCTTCAATGGAAGCTTTCCATTCGGGCGCTGGTTCGTGTGCACTTGTCACTGAGACGTACGGCACTACCTTCGGCATTCTTGTTATCACTTGGCAGAAAAGACTGCAGACGACTGACAGTCGTACAAGACACTGCAACTTCGCCCAACATCTAAATGTGCTTGGCCTATGCGATGAAATCCTGTGCGATGCCTGTGGAAAGGACGACGACACTGCAGAGCACTTCCTCTGTCACTGTCCCGCCTATGCTCGGATCAGGTGGCACGTTTTCGGTGCTGAAGTGGCGAGAGCTGATGATGTAGGCTCCTCATCACAGATGTGCCTACTGGTCTTCCGAAGGTCAACTACAGCAAATGGAGGTTGTTACCTGGCAGTACAATGGACCAGTTTTTGAGTCTGTGTTGTATTAAAAACCTCCGAAAAAAGGTATTTGTACATGAGTTCCGTGAACTACTGAACTGAATGAGCGTTTGAACTAGTTCATATAGTTCACTTGTTGAAGCTGTTTTTTTTAAACTAGTTCATTCGTGAACTATCCAAATCCACGCATGTGCACCTATCGCATAATGTCCGGTAGAACTGGCTGTCTCATCTTGCTCAACCTCGTCCATACAGCTCCACTGCCTCTCCAATGGCCAGACTAAGCCATACATTTTTTGCTATATCCAGAGGTTCGTCTTTCAGCAAGTTCTGCCGAAAAATGCACAGAAGACGCCTGCCCATGTACCAGAGCTCGTTTTTGAACTGTCAGTGTCTGTGGTCTCCACTCAATTGATACCATTTGTTCCTGTCACTGTTTGCGTACCGGGATTGGTGGGTGGCAGTCGTCGGTTGTCTGTTGTGTTATGCTGCTGTCCACATTTCGATCCTGGATCCGTGTCCTTTCGTATGGTTTATCAGTCCAGAACCTTGCTTCTCTGAGTATCAGTTTTTTGACACTGTTGCTGTATAGTGGCTGGGCGAAAAAAGGAATAGGATGGCCTGCATTGCATGCCGTCATCTGAAGCAGTTTGATCCTTAGATTTTTTGTTAGCTAGAGGGGAAGGTACAGGTCTTCTTCGATGTGTTCGACCAGACCAGAAATCCGTTTGACGAGTACGAACCATTCTTAGCACATAGTGGACGACTTCACAGCTGTTGGACCCCTTGTCCACCGATGAATTTGGGTGACTTTTGACAGTTATTCATGAATTGTTGACGGTTATTCACGAAATAATGTGAATGACGTTCTCTGATGTTGGTTCCACGGCAGATCAGGAATATGCCCCTGAGACCAATAGGTTTCAGCCTGATCGCTTGAGGTTGGCCCTCAAGTGAAAGATTCGTGGTGGCTGTGGTTTAATACCCAAAAACGCGGGAAGAGATGGAGAACGTACCTGCATGCCTTGGAGTTCACACTGAGGAAGGCCAGTGTGTGCGACTCTGAGTCTTGAAGGTATTGATTCAAATCTGAGCAAAGAGCAGTGGAGGTTTTTGATCGGCCTCACACTTTACCAAGGTTCGAGTGATTATCCCTAAGCATGAACCCGCACTTGGTACTTGAGATTCGTTCTTAAGGCGTCCGGTCCAGCGTCGACAAGTTGGTCCTTAGGAGTAAATGAACTCGTGATATAAGCCATTATGGCAGGAGATCACGTTAATCAAATACTCACTTGTCGCTCCCTGTTTCTTAACTAGTATACGGCTCGTTAGCACGCGCAGAATGGCCTATTTTATGTGCCCTCCGTATTTCCCTTCCAACTGAGTTTGGAATCAGTGAACAGAAATTGCTGTGGCGTCTTTGTCTTGTCTTCCGCTGAGGAGTTAATTCAGCAAGATAACCTTCTGCTGTTGGAACAATCTTCCTGTATACAGTCAGTCCTACTCTTGTCAATTTCAAAACAATCGAAGAAATCATTTAATTTTCTCAAGAGCTCCGCCAACCGTCTATGGTATTGCATATTTTCTTTAAGAGCATCAATAAACTTGGCCTCTCTGATCGTACATCGTGCCTCAGTCCAAAGCCAACGGATGGCAATGCCAATGGAGCCCCGACTTAAGGACACCCTTGCACCGCGCTCAGGTTGTTATGTACACCCATCTATTCATCAGTACAAAAAAAAACACAATTGGCCGTTTTGCCATTCATCAACATCAACAAACAGTAGCAGCCCCTCTGGGATTGACGTATTCCTATTGCGTTTTCATTTGACCCAAATATCGGCACACAAACCTAATTTCACATTCCGTCTGCCCACCACATGCCACATACACACACCGGCAATAAATAACAATGAAAATTCTAAATTGAATCCAGGATACATCCTGTGCCCCCCTTCGAATGCTGGTTATTTTCTTTTTGCATTTTTGCCTCGATTTTATGACAACATCATCGCGCTGTCATCACCATCATATCATCTCCGTCGGCGCACATACAAATCGACTTGGGAATACCCGGGATTCCCTCGAACAATTTAAAATAAATACATGTTTATCTATGGTCCTCGCATCCTGTCCTCCGCCCCCTGGCCGACTTCGTGTCTCCTCATGGTGCAGAGTTCCTCTTCTGTTGTGACTACCATTCATATAGCCTCGTTCCAAGCAACACACCATCGCCAACGCCACCTTCATGAAGGAGTGAATGCTCATCTCTTGACAGTGGTGCTGATGGCCTCCTTCTCGGTCCGCTCGTCCGTCGTTTCTTCTGTGCCTTTGTCCTGGTTTCAATTGGGTAACGAAAATGTGTTCCTGGTTTTCCTTTTCTTCCTCATTTCCCATTCACCCTTTATTGCTGCTGCATACACTTGTGTGTACACACATTTATTGGGAATTTAATGGACCGAAGCGAAAGGTGTGTGAGGTTGGAGTTGGCAAGATGGAGTGTGGCGGCGGCACCGGCTACACACTAAAAAAGTA
The DNA here is from genome assembly GCA_905231855.2 of Eristalis tenax. NCBI lineage: Eukaryota > Metazoa > Arthropoda > Insecta > Diptera > Syrphidae > Eristalis > Eristalis tenax. The sequence goes on along the minus strand of HG993127.1, from coordinate 33,942,239 downwards.
AGTATTAGCCCAGAGGTAGTCAATAGCCTCTAGACGGCGACGGTAGCGGCAGCGGCAGCGGCAGAAATACTCGTCCAGCGATCTATGAATGGACTTCAGCAGCAGTTTGCAAGCCATGTGTAAGATGTGAACCACCCGTCCTCTTGGAACAGAGCATGTGTGTGAGAACAGGTTGTCATTGTCGACAGTCACAATGCAATCGCGTAGCTAGGATCTCCGACTCTTCGTCTTGCTTTGCCTGGCCTCCCCTTCCGAACGCCCGCCCTATTGTCGATATAATGCATGAATTTCGCGAAATAACCTCGGGACTGAAATTGAATGGTGGTGACGATGGGATGATGTGAGGAGGAAAACTCAACAAGTTCTGTCCCGTCGTCGTCGTTGCGGCGCGTCTATTTCCATTTTACTACTTGCTGCTGCTGCTGCTGCTGCTGCGGCTGTTTCTGGTGCTTCCTACCACTCGGAGTGTGTATACTTCTCGTTTCCTTTTAAGTAGTGTACCTATACATGTGCTTTGGCTGTGGCCCCCCATAAGTGTGTGGAGAGGATTTTCCTTTTTACGCTCCCTTTTCCTCCTTTTGTCGTTGCCTCGCCGCCTCCTTGCCGCCCATCATCCTTCTTCAGCCGTTTCTCCTGTTGCTGCTGCTGTCACTTTTATGTTTATGCTGCTGCTGTTGCTGTTCCTGCCGCTGCTTCTTCTGCGATTGTATTATTTCCTCTTCATCGTCAGACTTTTGTTATTCGTTGTTTTGTTGTTTTTCTCCATTTTACTACTATCAACTTGTGTTCGGGAGTTCCTCCTCTTCTCTCTGCCTCGTCGTGTTTTTGTTTTTGTTTATTTTCGTCGTTTTTTGTCGTCGTTTTCCAGCCTTTTCTTTATTTTATTTATTTTTTCCAATGTTGCTCTTGATGTCTGTTTTTTTCCTTTTTTTTTCTTTTCTTTTAGCTTTGTTTTGATGGGTTTTTATGAAATTTTCGTGTTGTGTCTGATATTTTATTTTTCGTGTATTATGTGGCGTTTGCCGTTTTTCGTTACACATTTTCATCCGTCCTTCGTGTGTTGTAATAGACAGATGCCGGGCTGTACCGAGCCAAGCCGAGTTAAGCCGGGCCGGGTTCGGGCAGTGTCTGATGCGGGAAGTGACGACACGATAACAGTCGACGGCGCAGCGCACAGCAGTAAAATATGAGTGCAAGGTGAAGACGTTGATAGAGCGAGAGGGAGTGGACAAACGAGGGAGAGAGTAGAATGTATTATTGTTATTATTTTGGTGAAGGTCGTTTGTGTTTTTGTTTCTTGTCCTTTTTGGAGTGATTTTCTCTGTTTACGAATTTCTGTTTTTATTATTATTATTTTCTCTCTGCGTTATGTTTTAAGGTTTGTTTTACTGTCTGTGCCATTCTTGGTCTCTTTTGTCCTCACACCATTCTCAGTGTGTTGTGTGGTATAGATTTGATAATGCTAATAGACGATGTCTGGGTTTTCTTGTTTATGAGAGTTTAATAAAGCGGTTTTCCCCCGATCGCTTGATGAACATGATGTGGGAAATAATGAAAATGGATTCTTCTTTGCCGCAATGTAGGTGAACGTGCAACAGGTTCTGAACGTTGCTCTTCTTGTTGGGAGATAAATTTGTGTTGACATTTATTGCATGTGCAAAGTGGTTTTGATGTGTTGACATGATTGTGCTTAAGGTAATTTGTCTAATAGATGTAGGTACCTGGGGATGTGTGAAGTACAATTTGTTGTCAATTATCCATCGACTTACAGTAAAAGTTCGTTGTTTGGGGGGAACGGAAGGTCAGTCCGAATAAACGAATTTTCCGAATTAATGCGAGTTTTTTGTATGCACTAAAAAGGCGGTCCTATTGATGAAAGTGTGTAAGAAGGGAAAATTGTTTTGTTAACACAAAAGATTTAAATGTGAACTCCCTCAAAACATGTTTTTTTCCGACTTCAAATGCGCATTGTCTGGACGACATTTTGACGATTTTATCCGACTTCTACATATTTGAGATCAATCATTGCGCTATTTGATTTTTGGTAATTTAATTTATTTTTTACATAAAAAATTGAAAAACGACCCTCATTCGTTCGGAAAAATCTCTTTAATTCGAATTAAAGAGTTTTTACTGTACGTATGTACATCATCATCATCATCTTCTGACCCAGCTCCACTAAAGTGGTCGCAGTGTTAAACCACACACGAGAGATCTCCAGGCATCTCGATCGTCCGCCATCGACTAACTCACCAGGGGTCATGCCGAAGCGTAACTAGGCGAGTTTTTGGACTTGGTCCAACCATCTCGTCCTGGGTCTGCCAAATGGTTGCCTACTTGATGGAATCGTATTCAACGCCCGCCTCGGAAGTCGTGATGAAGGGCACATTCGTGCCACGTGACCAAACCAACGAAGCATAGCTCTCCCCGTTCGAAGAAGCAGCTCGTCAATGTTGAGTTCCTCATGCATTGCCGTGTTTCTCACCCTATCCCGGCGTGTAATTCCCACAGCAGCACGAAGAAATCTCATCTCAGCTCCTTGTATTCGCGATCTTATTCGTTCGGTCATTACCCAAATTTCATGAAAACCGCTAAATTGGCCTTGACACCAAGCTCGACCTTCAAGATTACAGATCTAACAAGCTGTTTTAAAATTGACCCAGCTTGACCAGTCCTACAGGAAAGCTCAGCATTACTCCTTCCATCACTCGTGAAAAAGTCTCCGGGATACTTGAACACCCGCCTTCTAGAGATGGCCATATCCGTCGATTTGTCCACCTTCAGCACATACAGCGACAAGTCTATCGAGTGCGCCTTGGAGTTCCGTCTGGGAAGATGTGAGAATACATATGTATTGGGTCTATAACTTAATTCGTGCGGATTGCTAAGATATGGCGTAACTTGTATTATTCCATTGGAACATGCGTTGAAAAGCTACTGTCATTGTACGTCATTTCATATGTCATTCATTTGAAGCGTAAACGAAATTTTTTTTTTCAAAGAAAAAGTGTTCTTGCGGGATACTTTTCATTCTTTTCATTTATTACATTTTTGCTGCCGAAAATCATCGTATTTTGGTGGAAGTTTATGGTGAACATGCGCTTGCTGAGCGAACGTGCGAAAAGTGATTTGCACGATTTAAAAGTGGTGATTTTGGCTTAGAAGACGACGAACGTCTTGCGCAGCCAAAAAAGTTTGATGAAGAACTGGAAGCATTACTCTATGAAGATTGTTGTCAAACACAAGAAGAGCTCGCAGCATCTTTGGGTGTCACTCAAGCAGCCATTTCAAAACGTTTAAAAGCAGCTAGACACATTCAAAAGCAAGGAAATTGGGTTCCACATGAACTCAAGCCAAGAGACGTTGAAAGGCGGTTTTGCAAGTCCAAAATGCTGCTGGAACGCCACAAAAGGAAGTCATTTTTGCATCGGATTGTTACTGGTGATGAAAAATGGATCCAATACGACAGCCCCATGCGCAAAAAATCATGTGTGAAATCCGGCCAACCAGCCAAACCAACGGCAAAGCCGAATATCCATGTCGCGAAGGCAATGCTCTGTATTTGGTGGGATCAGAAGGGTGTGCTGTATTATGAGCTGCTAAAACCGGGTGGACCGGGTGGAAAACCATCAGTGGACTACGCTACCGAACACAATTAATCCGTTCGAAGAGAGCAGTAGCCGAAAAACGCCCGGAATATGCGACCAGACACGAGGCAATAAGTTTCCATCATGACAACGCTCGGCCCCACGTTGCTATTCCGGCTAAGAACTATTTGGAAAACAGTGGATGGGAAGTTTCACCCCACCCGCCTTATAGCCCAGACCTTGCCCCTTCTGACCACCATTTGTTTCGGTCGACGCAGAACGCCCTCACTGAAATACGGGTCACATCAGAGCAGATTATCAAAAATTGGCTTGATTTGATATTCTGGGCTGCCCAGCCGGCGCAGTTCTTTTGGAATGGGATCCACTAATTGCCAGAAAGATGGGCAAAAGTCATAGCTTCAGATGGGCAATACTTTGATTAATACTAGTGTAGATGTATTTCTTAAACAAACGTTCAAATTTTGAAAAAAAAAAAAAATTCGCTCGAATTGGTTTATAGACCCAATATAAGAAGAATAAGCAACGAACTGACTGCACTCTCCTAAGCATGATAAAAAACTAAAAATTAGTAGCGATACTGTACAGTTGCGACATTTTTTTGCCCCGAGACACATTTTGGTTGACTTCCTCAAATTTTCCAGCGGCAATACTGTTTGGGACCAGACTGCGTGCACGTGTTGCAATCGCCCCTGATTAAGTTTCAGTTTTTCTCTTGCATAATCTGAGTCGATCAGCGCCTTTTTTTTCTTTTTAAAAATGTTTTCAAAGGAAATGAGTGTTTAAACTTCAAACAAAAAATCTGACATTTTGAGAACATTTTGAACTTATCAAAAGAAAAAAAAAATACGGTCTCGCTCAGTTTCATTATAAGAGCAATACGATAAGAATACGATTTAAATCATAAAATGTTACATTCCAAAGCATGAACAATCTCAAAAACATGACACCCTCGGTTTTAATTAGTTCACGCTTTCCAATGTTCCCTGTATGCACTTTAATCAGCAAACACAAATCGATCGTTCTGTAATTCGAGAAAAATTCAGAGAGTCAAAACCTGAATTTATTCAAAAACCTATGACACTTTCAGTTGAAGACAGCCCCAAGAAGCCATAGCCATTCAACAAAATGGGTATATTTGAAAATCAATTAAATGGGAAAATAAACAGATTTGTGTCTTGTACGGTTTCATAATTCAATTTACATCGATTTGGAATAACTGACACTAATTGTTTGGGTCTTTTAAAGCCCATCAGTCACCGGGTGATGTGATTATTCGACCGAAAAAGGGTTGTTGCAAGTTTCATGGGTACCTTTGTCCGTGTGGGGGTTGAATACGTAGGAATGCAAGAACTAATTGAATTGAATAACTAATTGAATTCGTCTAAATATGGAGTACATTAAATTAAAACAAAGGGCATGCTTTTGTTCGAAAAAAATGTACGCACTGATCCTTTCTGTGTTGATCTTGGAAACTCACGAAAATTATCCTCCTACATCGCATACGCATACCATGCTGGGTTAAAATACTCCTAGCATGCAATGCATCAATTCAAGACTTCCAAACCCATCTTCTGACATCCTTCCTGTCGACCAATGAACCGAGTAAAAATCAATGACACTTGTAGAATACATCATGTGAATGTAGTCTCGAGAGAGCGTATTGTTGGTCCATGCACAAATTAAATGCAGCAGCCTTTCCCTCTTGACTTTAAAGTCATCTCATAGAACACACGAAACAAATTCAGTAAGGAAGCACACCTTATCTGTTTCAATTATTCACTCTAGGCAGTCTCTTCGCCATGAACAAGTGTATTCAATCACTTTCTCAAGGTCGCAACTTTAAAGTGTTCCCAGCATAAGGTACCTCCGCAGCTAAAGTTATCCTCAAACCAGTCGCCCCACCCGCTCATGTCCACATGTTCAAATTCAATTTCATATTACTTCCAAGCACCACCCTGCAATGACCTTGCAAAATGCGACAGAGCACCGCCATAAGACCCACCTTCAGGAGTGCAGCAAAGATACCCTTTCCTTCGTGCTCGCCGGAGCGCGCATCACTTTTCATTCAAGAAGTTCACTGATGGCCGTGCAGCAGCAGTGTAGACGGCGCTCATAGGAACGCATGGATCTTCCTTCTTCTCATTGTCTTCTCTTTGTTTTCTTTGCCTTTCGAAAGCGACAGTCTTGCATTCTGTCCTTGGTGCGCCGGCGGTTGTGTGTGCACGCTGGAGTCTGTTCTTCCAACTCTCTAGCTCTAGCGTACTTTTTAAGTGTTTTGTGTTCCTTGCAGTCGGTCATTTCTTGTCGTCTCACCCTCCATGCTTCACGAGTGCTGGAGTTTTCGCTGTTTTGCCTTTCCATCCTTAAGTATCGAGTACGTTCCTTTGCTTCGGCACTGCTGCGGTTGTTGTCCTTGTGCCGCGTAGATCTGACGAATTCGTTTTATTTCAAAAAAAAAAAAAAGAATTTGCTTTTGCTGTGTCTATTATTAGATGAGTGGACGAGCATGTGCATCTGACATGTGTGTGAGTGTGCTGTAAGGTGTTTCTGTGTTTCAGTGTTTCAGTGTTTCAGTAACCCACTTACCCAGTTGCGCTTTGCTCTTGTGAATGAAAGTGCGTTGCGCTATGCGATACTTTCTCATAAAAGACCAGCTCGGCTTGTGTGATCAATCCGCTCGGTGAGTGAAAAGCAGCTCATACATGAGTCTCTGAAACAACACGCAATTTATTTAAATGAATCTTGAAGAATGTGCTGATCGTCGACGTTACGCGAATATACCGATTCGAAGCTGACGTTGACGCGCCGTGTGTGCTGTTGTCAGTCGTGCTATATAACCAGAGGAAGAGACCGGCCATTTCTTGTTATGTATTCATTAAACTTGTTAGTGCTCTCGACTTTGTTGCACGAGTGTTCGTTGGCTTTACTCTGGTGGTGGCCTGGCCCTCACGCTTACACCGTTCACCACTGCGACCGCCGCCCCCTTTCGTGGTTTGTGTTGTGTGAGACCCTCGTGTAGTGTAGTGCTAATTTATTACGCAAATGTATTCATTTGTATGCCGTGTGCTTATTTTTGGGTTTGCTAGTGGCACGGCGGTGCTTGGCGGTGCTTGGCGGTGGGAGGAAGGGAACACAAAAAATTCTAAAAGAATGAGAAAAAAGAAAGAAATACGCTGAGTTCTCCATGTATGGGTGGTTTTGACTGTGTGCTGCGGAGAACGAAGGGTCATCAAACTCTTGTTGAACTTAACTCGAAGCGCGCACCTCTCACCTGTGGTGTTGTTTGGAATGCGGTTTGCAGCAGGGGGAGGGCGAAATGTGGCGGCTTGGGGGAGTGTAGGATGTGACGTGGAAAGTGTGGTGATAATTTGTTGCGATGTACCTACACATTTTTCGTTTATTTATTTATTTCTGTGCATGAATTTATTTCAAATGGTTTTGCATGCGTTCTCTTGTCTCTTCGAGAACACATGAATTGTGACGGATGCGATGATGTAGAGGGAAGCGAAGGCCATTTAATGAATCGTTTCTTCGAATAGGGCCGCTCATTTATAAACTTTGCATTCGAAACATCTTTTGCTTTTGAATTTTTAATACTTTCTTCTATTTACCGTCTGTTGGGCTCTATTCTAATCGATTTCCATTTTCTTCTATTTTCAGGTGAGTTGGGCTTTCAAAGTCGACGTTGATTGTTGCTTTTGATTGAGTAAGTATGACGCGGTACACGAGCAGCTTGAATTCATTCGGATCTCATTCGTTTAGTCGATAAATAAACATTGAGGTTACCGCAAATGACATCAGTGTCTAGAAATTAACACGCTTTTTTTAAGTGGTGTCTTATTGACTAGGCTTGGAAATCAAATTATGTAGCGATGGAAATACCGGGAAATTCTCCGGAGTCACAATCAACAAGACGAATTGGGTTTATGCTAAATTCAATTTGCGTCAATGCATGAATTTACTCGTAGTTGCCTAGTGTTGTTTTCTGTTCCTTCTAAAATCGGAGAATCAGCAGACAAATTAAGCATTGAACAGTAATTGGTTGATCTGTTTTACAAATCAAGGAATTAAGTTTGACATTTTAGTCGGTTAACTCGGTGATATGATTTTGAGGACTTTTGTATGCCTTTTCGGCTAAAAACCAGTAGATTACGTTCGAGTGGCAGACAGACGGCACACCTAGGCCACACCTAGGCCCGGAGTAGGGACATCGTTGTGCAACCGCGGGTCTACTCGGTTCTATTACGTAAGATAGCTGACACTAATGGTAGTTTGTCCAGGTTGTTCGAGAAATAATGCCCTAAGTGGCATCCCCTTCGGGAGGAGTATGCGCTACAGTTAAAGAGAAGGTGCACACTAGTTCCCTGATCCTTTCTGCAGTTGCTGCAGTAGTCTTTTTAGCGGCGGCCCAATCTTGAGGCTTGAGTAACAATGACGTCCATAAGTGTTCTGATGTTCGGCCTACTCCGTCCATTCAGTGATCGTTTCGGATCGAGGGTAGCCCAGTAGAGCAGCAATGGGTATGAATGGCAGATCTGCATCGGAAAAGAGTATTCGCTCAGAATTGTCTGGAATAGCTCAGAGTCCCGGCATACACATACAACTAGTTCGATGCCAAAATAGCCTACATCTCGTTAAGAGATAGGCGGAGCATCGGTGATGAACAGGAATGGCTAGATGATTTCTACAACCTTTTGTAGCTTCGGTGGGAAAATGACACCTGCTTCTGCTTTGCAGGGCTTAAAGGCATTTAAGCTGTGGCCCATATAAACACGAGCACTGGTTCGTGACTCAGAGAGATGCGTATTGTGTGGAGTGGTTGATCCCCAAGATTCCCTTGGTCACACCTGGTGTCGTTGAGTAGACCCAGTCGGGCTCCATTCGCCCTTTGAGAGAGCTCTGGCTAGTGACTCTGAGATAGATGCGTATTGTGTGGAGTGGTTGATCCCCAAGATTCCCTTGGTCACAGCTGTTGTCAGTGAGTAGACTCAGTCAGGTTCCATCCGCCCTTTGAGAGAGCTCTGGCTAGTGACTCTGAGATAGATGCGTATTGTGTGGAGTGGTTGATCCCCAAGATTCCCTTGGTCACAGCTGTTGTCAGTGAGTAGACCCAGTCAGGCTCCATTCGCCCTTTGAGAGAGCTCTGGCTCGTCACTCTGAGCGAGATGCGTATTGTGTGGAGTGGTTGATCCCCAAGATTCCCTTGGTCACAGCTGGTGTCGTTGAGTAAACCCAGTCAGGTTCCATCCGTCCTTTGAATGCGTCAAGATATTCTTGGAGACGATGCCAATACTTCCCTGACCCTAGAAGTCAGAGAGACCTCCTCGAACTTTCCACAAAAGAGCCTCTATGAGGTCCTCTTATTTAAGCTGATAACTTTAAGTGTTTGCGCCGTATAACGTTCCCCTAATAGAAAGTCGAACTGAGCCGAAAATCCCCCCCACCCCCCGCTAAATTCAAGTTTCTAGTTTAAAGTCTCCTCAACACGCACACATTCATGACTACAAACCACACAAATAAAGGGAAGAAAAATCTTCGATGGGCGGACTGAAAGGGGAATGCCTTCGGGTGCAACGTGATGGCTTGACAATTAATCGTTTTTGTTTTAAGTCCATGCAAAAACTTACATAAAGGGTGACCAGAGGGATGGAATGAAAGAAAAACGAGAATAAGGAAAACCGCACAACACTGCAATTTAAGCCCACACACAAAAGAGATAAATCTAATTTTCGTCTTGTGCTTCCCAGGCAATTTCCCCTGAGTAGGTATGCCGGCTGAAACTTTGACTTTCTGACACCAGCTATGTTCTTTCCTAATGTCTGACCGTCTCTGGTGTCGTATCTGTCGATTGTGATTGGGTTGGTGGGCAGCACCACCGACGATTTTTCCTCCAGCGCGGCCATCTTAATTTGCACACATAAAGCACAGACGATCACAGAAGACGCCACCACAGAAAAAAAAGAGGAAACACCAACCACGACACGTAGAGCACGACATTATTGCTTTTACTCTACGAAATAAATTAAAAAAGAAAATTCCCATCGACGACATAGAAAAAAAGCACGAACTTGGCAAATGGAAATTTTTCTCTAGAAAATTCAAAAAAAAAGGCAAAACTTTTTCCCTCTTGCGAGGAAAAAAAACGATTTTCTAGAATCTCCTCCAGTGTATAGGCGACAGGGATGACGAAGAGAACACGAAAGGGTGCTGGCTGTGGTTACTGGAAAAAATCCTAAAAAAGTAAAGAATTTAAAAAAATTGCCACCCCAACTAGAACTTTATATAGAAATGTTTCAGTTGGCCCCCGAGCTCGGGTGGTGGTGGTGGCGGGTTGGAAAACCCTCTATTTCATCCTATTTCTCTCTCACTTTATCCATCGCTTGGCAACTTGGCGTGAAAAATAGCAACGAATTGAGAGAAACGAATATAAGAAAGCACAAGCTGAAAAAAAAAGTGAAAAAAAAAAGAGGAGCGGACTCGTTTAAGCTAACGACACAAAATCAATAATTACCACAACCCAAACCCAAGCCCACACCGCACCTCACTTCCCCACCATTTCAACCTAAAACACCCCCATCTTCAGTCTCCAGTGTCGCCTGCCTGCGATGTCCTTCTGGCATTTTTTTCTCTTTTTTTTCGCCTTGCTCTGTGTGCTTTGCAATGTGAATCTCATTCCTCCACTTGGGAACGGTATTTGAGTTTTAAGTATTAGTTTAGTTATACAGAGCACTGCTAGGATATAGATTTTTTTCGTTTCTCTTCTTTTTTCTGTTTTTTTTTCGTGCTTGATGCGTCACTAAATAGATTCCTTAATTGTTGAAGAGGATTTGAAAGACTCAAGGGAAGGATAAAAAAAAAATGGAAATACGTAGCGTGAAACACTCACAAAGCTAGAGATACATTTATTCAGTTTCGTGCCAGAATCTTCTAGGTTGTGTGTGCCCTGGAAATGATTGCGGATTTTCGAGTACCGTGTATGTATGTATGCCCTCTCCAATCACTCCGAAGAGAGTTCCTTGTAATCAATCGTCTTTAGAGTGGAAGTAATCCGGATTCGAAAAAAAGGTCCAACAATGGCCAGGGGATGAGATAAAGTAACGATGTTGAATCTGTAGAAACACACATTTTTGAGAGTTGCAAGTGTACACAGTTTCTTTTCTTGTCGCTGTTCATCATTTAAAGTCCGATTTGGGGTAGGGGCGTGTAATTTAATTCACAAATTCGTTAGATTTTTGAAACTCATCGACACTGATGTGCGAGTGTGTCTAGTGTCTGAATAGGTTTGAATAGAGATCGTATTTTGAAACAGCAATTGATGCTTAATGAAGGACTTGATAGGCAGGCATGTACTTTGTCTAGGTTCTTTCGCAAATACTCCTGACATATGAACGAATGTGACTTCTTTTTCTATTGACATATAAAATAAAGTTCATACCGCTGCATGAAACTCCTTTAAGTAAAGTGTACACTACACGACATCAATTTGTTGGGCAAGGTTGGACAAATGTGAGCAAGGCTCATGAACAAGAGCAACATTTGTCGGCTTGGCCAACCAGCCAAATCAACGGCAAAGCCGAACATCCATGGCGCGAAGGTAATGCTCTGTATTTGGTGGGATCAGAAGAGTGTGCTGTATTGCCGGGTAAAACCATGAATGGACAACGCTACCGAACACAATTAATCCGTTTGAAGAGAGCAGTTGCCGAAAAACGCCCGGAACATGCGACCAGACACGAGGCAATAAGTTTCCATCATGACAACGCTCGGCCCCACGTCGCTATTCCGGTTGAGAACTATTTGGAAAACAGTGGATGGGAAGTTTTATCCCACCCGCCTTATAGCCCAGACCTTACCCATTCTGACCACCATTTGTTCCGGTCGATGCAGAACGCCCTCACTGAAATACGGTTCACATCAGAGCAGAATATCAAAAATTGGCTTGATTCATTCTTGGCTGCCAAGCCGGCGCAGTTCTTTTGGGATGGGATCCACAAATTCCAAGGAAGATGGGAAAAAGTCATAGCTTCAGATGGGAAAAAGTCATAGCTTGAGATGTGCAATACTTTGATTAATACTAGTGTACATGTATTTCTTAAATAAACGTTCAAATTTTGAAAAAAAAAGAAAAAAAAAAGGTAAACCCGCATAAATACCTACGTTATCCTATGCTCATCTGGAATGCCATTCCATTATGTGCCATTGTGTGTGCAACAGCACATCATTCAAATGACAGCCTGGGAGCACTTCAGATCTCGGTCCAGGTTTTGATGACTCTCGAATGTAGAGAGTCGAGATCATCAAAAGTGCTTGGCCTGTTACCGTAGCCTAAGGACGCTATACCATTTCCAGCGTCCATTTCGCGATGTCTATCGCCGTTCGTTTTTAGTTTTTGTGTCAGCACATTTTTGTACGGATGTAGGCCCAAACTTAACCAGCGGCGGGTTGACTCTCTGAATTCTCTGGAGAAATTCAACTGGGGACGATCACAGCGGTCGATTCTTTGGAGTCAATTGATTGAATTAATCCAAAGATCAATTGAAACAAAAAATCGATTGTTTGATAACCTTATTGGAATCCCTTGTCAAGCCCATCAACTAACCAAAAAACGTCTTCCGACATGAAACGACGACCGTAACATGGCCAGCACTTTCATCGACAGAAAACTTCGGCCCAATCACAAGTCCTGAATGTGGATTCACACAGTACGGTTATTTTTTGAGGAAGCAATGGCGGCATTAGATACTTACACCTAGGGGCCTACTACTTCAACAACGTGAATGAGCTAAAAAAAACGTTAGTATTAGCCAGCTTAATCGCTTTGTCAGCAGCACCAACTGGTTTCAATTGTTATGAGAAATCAAAATCAAACTTTGGCCGAATTGTGACTGCCTTCTGCAGGCAGCCTCTATAACCTAATGGAGGCCGACAAAGTCATGTATGAGCCGAAAATTAGTTCAAGCTAAGATGTTTCGACTCTTCAAACGCGCAAGAGCCCTCAGTTTTTTAGTTAATGTTATCGTTTGGGGGTGCAAGGCAGTATTTATGCATTCGTCACAATGTGGACTGGGGGATTTGCAAGGACCGTGGAAACGAGTGATTCTGCTCATTTTGAACTGCTTCGATATTTTCGGTACTTCCCATGGAGTTTTTTAAGCCTATGTTCGCTCCGATACGAGACTCGACTGAGGTCTGCCTCCATTTAAGTGCACCTGCTTCAGCCATTCGCCATTAATTGTTACATTTTCCATGTCTGAGTCGAATTAAACTGCATTCAGTTGACTTGAGATCTATTCAATCTACCAGTTGTCAGCAAAATGCTTCAATTTTAGACTATTTTGTTCAACCATCAGAAGCTGATGATTCTAATTCAGGGCTTAATCGTTTGCTGCTATTTTTCAATTAGAATTAATCTACTCCACGAGGCTCCACCGGTATCGCGGCCTAAAATGCCTAATTTAAGATCTTCCTGTCCATGGTTTCAGACAAACAAACGTACACAACGATATATAGGCCCGATAAAAACGGACGGACGGACGGCAAGGGGCATCATGGAAACAAGATTTTACTCGGAAAAAGTAATGTGGTGTCTGTATGATTGAGTGGCCACAGTTCTCAAATATTTTGAGTCCGAAATTCTTTGAAAATGTTTTCTGCACTATAAGCCAAGCCACACCTAATCACATTAAAGGTGAGAGTTCGTACACATCCCGAAGGCAATCCCACATTCTGATTGTTCTCCTTGCAATTCCGGCACAACCCTTCCAAGTGTCCATTCCTAAATATAGGAAGAAGAAATCAAAAGCCCTTATTGAAAAATAATACCCTTTGATAATTATTAAACAATCCTCCTAAAGCACTGAGGCCATTTCGAGTATTTTTAAACTCTTCACCTTTTTTCCCGTTGACTACAACAGCGTAATCGATTACTCCTCACCAGTGAGTGAAGAGTGCATGCATATAGACGAGAGAATAGAAAAAAAAATCGTTTATTTGTTGTTCTTATCGCGCATTAAGGACTTCTCACTCCTTCCAGAAGGATTCTTTGGATTCTTTCTTTCGAAGTATAGTGCTCATTCATTTCTTTCATTGTATAAGTTGACCATCTGACAAATCTTTTCGCTGAGTCTGTCTGTCGTGCTGTGTATACTTCATTCCAGCGCTTCATTCTCCTCTTTCTCTTGAGGCTGGCCAAAAAAGGTATGGCACGGGGGAGGGGGCCTGTGTGGCTCACCAATTTTTTTTTCCTCCCAATTCGGCTTCTTTCTTTTTGAATGTCCTTTGTGCAATGAAGGGAATCCGTTAAAAAAAATTCTATAGTTTCTCCGTTTTTTTTTTTATTCTTGTTCCCATATAGCGTTTCTCAACAGCCCTCCCTTTTTGGCACACGCCTAGTCTGTCCAAGAAGTACCACAGGCTCTCTTTCGCGCTCTCACTCAATCTCTCTCTCTCTCTCTCCCTTGTCCTCACGTGTGCTACTAGTGCTGGGCTGATTAATACCGAACAGAAAAAAAAAACTAAAAACAAGAAAAAGGAGCAAAAAAAACTTTCTGGAAAAATAGAATCTGGTTAGGAAAAAATAACTCCTCGGAAGCACCAGAAATGCAGATTCCTATAGTATATGCGACGAGAGGCTGAACAAAAAAAAAAAAAAAAACAAGGCGAAGAGAAACCGTCCACATTGTACATAAATAGGGGTTGCTTTGCTGGTGGCTAGGGTATAGTTTTTTTTTCCTCTTTTTTCTATCAGAGGGTGAGTTTAAGCAAAGACATGGTGTCAAATCAACTCGAACAGTAAGACAAAGACAGAGAGCTTTTTTTTTGTCTCCCGACTGCCGCTGCCCTACAAAGTAAGGCCCACCACCACAGTCCGTCGCACCACCATCATCATCATTCCCAGCTCTAATCAGCTGCTGTTCCTGAAGAGCAAGGATACAAATGAAACATTTATAAAAAAAATCAGAAAAAAAAACCCGAAAGAAGAGAACGAAATTATACAAGTGCCAGTAATTGGAGATACTACAACAACATAACTGAGAATTCACCCTCTCACACTCAGCGATTCAGTCACAAGCTGAGAGCAGAAGCGACCATGCTGGCACTACTTTTGCTGACTGTGGCAATGGGATGGTGGAGAGGCGTACGTGGTCGTTGGTCGTTTGGTCTGTTGGTTTGCTGTCAAGCGAGCAAGAGAAGGAAGACGGCGGGGACCTTATCAAGGGGTACCGTGGGCACTGCTCAGGGCTACTCATTCATCCAGAGACGAAGCTTCCATTTACATAGAAACGATGTGATGGAAAGAAGGAAAAAAGGAGATCCTTCCATTTCAAAGTATTTGCTCGGGAGGCGGGCGGAGGGTTAGATTTTCCATTTTTTCCACTTTTTTCAATTTTTTTTCCCAGCATCCCCCCACCCCCCATTGCTTCCCATCGCCGCCTCACTGAAGACGAACCTACACTCGAAACTTATTTTCTTTTTTAAATACCCTTTTTTTTTCCTCTAGGGTGCCTCAATACACGTCTTCGTCGATGTGTTTGTAAGCGTTGGGCTGTAGGAAAACGGGAGTTTTAAAAAAGAAATTAACTTCCAGCTCACACACACACTATCTCAGTCGGGGGTTAGCTCGTCTAATGTAAATGTACACACTATCTTCCTTTCGGTGACCATTGGTGTGGGTCGTACTTTTTCTTCTGCCTTTAATTTATTTCATCTCAAATGCACTTAAACAAACTTGAAGAGGTTGCCCTATAGATTATATTTTGCCCACCCACCTCATCTCTCCCCATGGCTGCTGGCGGGATTTCAATTGTTAAATTTTCGCTCTCTGGTTTTGATTTTGATTAGAAATGCTTTTGTTTCTTTCTGTTTTGTTAACTGTTCAACTGTTCAG
The DNA here is from genome assembly GCA_905231855.2 of Eristalis tenax. NCBI lineage: Eukaryota > Metazoa > Arthropoda > Insecta > Diptera > Syrphidae > Eristalis > Eristalis tenax. Next base: position 33,926,744 of record HG993127.1, on the reverse strand, counting down.
AGTTGAAAGTGCTACTAAGGGAGTGTGGTGTGAGTGTCGAGAAATGTCCTCTCGATGAAAAATAACGAATAAAGGGTTTATGTATACTTAACGAGTTTGTCTCTGGGTTGACATGACAAGTGTACTGGAAATGACCAGAATTTGTTAATTTCTCAAATGTGTCGCAATGGCAAGGCACGCCATCAAGGATCATTTTAAAAACCATCAAGAAACTTATCCAAGACGACCTGTACAACGTGGGGAACCATTAGACAGACGCTTAACCCAAACATTCAAGGATATCTACTTAGGCAAGGATACGCCCTCCAAATCTGAACGAATTCGAGTGTCATGACAGCATGCTGTGGATGTTATCGTAAGCCTGTATTTTGATGGCAAATATATCGTTTTAATTTGACATCAGACTCGTTGTCCTGATGTCTTCCTCCTCCTCGCCTCCCATCAAACATGTTTATTCAGTGACACCATCATCCCGCTAGAGTCACTAACAAACCTGTCCGGGAATAGTTCCGTAAGGAGTGCAATTGTAGAACTTAGCATAAAAGTGTCACACAACACAACTGATGCAATACAAGCTTGGCATTCGAGTTGCAATCGCCAATGCATTTTAATGAGTGTCACCTTCGGTGTGTAATTGTAAGCGACATAATTGAGTGATGACATGTAGGGGTTAATGAAGACAATTCTCAGTTTGTTTATCTTGAAGTTGATCGTTGAATGTTCTTCGATAGAATTCTCAGGATATGCGACGAAGTTTGAGACTATTATGCTGCCACGTAACGCGATACGTGGTGTACTCGAGTGTATCATTCTTCCCAGTTTTTCTCATTAAGAATTTGAAGGCAGTGAGTCTTCAAAGTCAATGAGTAGAAATTGTCTGGGATCCTTGGAGAGCCATCAAGACCAATCGGTCTTGCGTTCGGCGTCTTCGTACTCAAATTGGAAATTTTTCACCTCCTTCTCGAAGCAGGAGCCTCGGATGCGAAGACTAAGCTCGAGATGACCAGTCAGTGCAGTCGACGTATTTTTTTGACAATATTTGCTTTACGAGAAACAAGAGACAGTGAGGCGCCTAATACTGTCTCTCTGAATACATCTTAAGACTAGTAGAAGTGATTGATGATTTGCTCCGCCTGGTTTGGATTGGTGTGCACTAGCACTTCTCTCTGTCTTCCTTGTAGACCCTGACCCTGACTCACTCTGTCTCCAGCTAGTTGTGTCGTTGATTCCATTTACAAATGAAGGACGATGGAGTACCTTGTGAGCACAGTTTCCCAACATCTCTCAATGACAAATTGTCTTGTTAAGACTTCCATCCTTAAGATCTTCCTTTGAATACACTTCGTTCTTGAACAGAAGTGAGTCTTTTCTGGCATTTGCCTATGTTCTTACATCGAACTTAATTTCAAATCTTGGTGGCGACTTTTCAACGTCACATCATAAGGTTTTCCTGGTTTGGATTGGTGTGCGGCAGCACTTCTCTCTGTCTTCCTTGTAGGGTGTCTCTGTGGACAGGGTGTCCGTCTTACGTTGTCTCCAGCTAGTTGTTTCATTGACTCTATGTTTGCTCGCACACACGCTTTGCACATTTCAAAGGCAGTTCCACTGTAAATCACTTCTCGTTTATCTCTTGACATCATTTTGGCTGAAATCATTTTAATTTGCACTATCAATCGACTGGCTGAAGGAAATTTAAATTATTGACGCCATTTGACATTTGATTTCATTCATGAATCATGTTCGAATTATGGGCTGATGTCTAAGGCATTGCTTTTTGCTTCGCCAGTCTTACTGATTTCATCCAGATTACTGTGAGTTCACTTTGTTCAAGCTTTCAAATCTGCTTCTTTTTAAATCGTTAAAGCAATGTTCCCAGTTTTGAGTTCTAACAAAACATTTCATCTACCATCTAGCCACTACATGCGAAAATAACTATTTTCAGCAATTTCACGCTTCAGACGCTAGTCCGTGTTCGATTGGCTATCAAGCTTTATTTTTTACTGCCGTTGTGCAGTTCTTAAAAAATGTTCCTAAATTCATTCAATTCATGCCGTCAGCATTCTGCTTTCTCCTCTCCTCTTTCCTCCATCCGACAGAGTTGTACATTATCATTTCTCACTTCAATCGATTTCCTTATCCCAGATGTATCTGGCATCCTGTCTGTTTTTTTCTGTTCTTCCCTGACCCCACCTGCATTGAGCTAAGCCTCTTACCTTCAATCGGCCGAACCACCACAGCCCCCGCCTTGCTCCGTTAAATTTTTCAAACTCCAGCTCTTTTAATTAAGTTTTGTATTTAATACTGGCAGAGCATTGCTAGAGTATACAATATATATGTAAATGTATTCATTTCGCCTTGGCCCTAACTAATTTACACTTTTTTTGCTTTTCCTTGTGAAAAAAAAAAATATAAATCAAAGCCACCAGTGTACATACGACCACGCCGACCCTCTTTCAATTCACAATCTCCCACCAGTCTTGAGGAACAGAGAAAAAAGTCATATCTTACATTAACACTAGAGGAAAGAAAAAATGCGTAAATTTCGTTATGTATAGTCACTTTCCCCTTTCGCTCATTTGTTATCCCACCCTCGAGCTATGAAGCGCAAGGGAAAAAAAATAAGAGAATCACCCAAAAGAACTTTAAACTAAAAAACGGAGAAAAAATTGAATGGATTTCAGTTTTTTTCTTCCTACTTTCGGGGTGTTTAAAACAACGAATTTAAAATTAAGAAGGAGTAAATATTTGCTTGGCCAATTGGAAGGGTGTGCAACTTTTCTTCTTGCCGAGAAGACAAACCGACCACTCTGGGAAAGTATGGAAGGGCTCGAAGAAAAACGACTTGAAATTAAAAAAGTTTCAAATTTAGTTTGTATTTTTTTTCCGTTATGTTTTAATTGAGTTTCCTTTTTACTCTTTGTAATTTGTACTTTTAAAAAATACAGAAAAGAAAAGAAAAGAAAAAATTAGTCACTCGTGTACATGCATACAGACGGTTGTAACCTTATTCTGTGAGACTTGTGCCAAGCTCTTCTCCTCAGTGGGGAATGACAGAGACGATGACAGAGTGAATGTTTCTTGATTCTTAATAATTTCTTTGTGTGTTTCCTTTTTGTTTTAGGGTCTACTGCGGACAGCTGAGCAATTGAAAATCAAAGGGCTTTGCGAGACAGCCGAAAGTGTTGACGATATCTCAGAGACAGCAACAATCACTGTATCGGAGAATATAACTCAAGCAGTTGTTGGGAATATTGTTGGGAATCCAAGCCAGGGTAATGCAATAGTTACTACACACACAATTGCAGGCAACACAAATACGCATACAACAACAGCAAATCTAAACAATAACAATAGTATTAATTCAAATATTAATACAGTAGTTGCACCAACAGCAACGTCTACACCGCTACTAAGAAAATCTCGGGTCAGAAAACGCTCAAAGTCACCAGAGCAACAGCAGCAACAGCACCAACAACAACAGCAGCAGCAGCAGCAGCAACAACAACAACAACAACAACAACACCAACAGCAGCAACATCAACAACAACAGCATCAACATCATCAGCAACAGCAACAGCAGCAACAGCAAGCAATATTAAATCAAAATCTGAACACAGCAATAGTAAGCCTGCAACAGACATCATCCGGGAATTACATACCGGTTTCTGGTGGTCAAACGATAACAACGACAGCAGTTAGTCAACAGAATTCAGAGGATTCGGATACGGATAATAAGCCGATTGCACAGAAAATCTGCAAAACCGAAGCGGGCACTTCACCGACATCGAATAATGGCAGTGTAACTGTCGCCCAGGGAACAGCAATTGTAACACAAATTGTAGTAGCACGCGACGTAAAAGATAAAAACATGACCAGCCTAGGAATGGGAATGGTAAGTTTCAGACTCATATTGTTTTTATAAAAAAATACGTGGTGTAAATGTTAGCAATTGGTCAATGGGAAGAGAGGCTAAAGAGAAGCACGGACTTAGAAAACGTGTGTTGGTTCGCTTTTCGAAATTTACAACCACAATTATTCAAGTAATCAACTGGAGGTGAATCATACTGTTGCTGGTCACTGCAACCTGTCAGTAAAGTCATGCTTTCTTAACATGCAGTGCAAGTAGTGTTGGGATGTTTGGATAAACGCCAGACAAAGTGCTGCGTTCTCCATGCTCAGATTTACGATCGTACTAACGTGGGTTAATTGCAGTATCGGCTGTTCACAAGCGTCGATATGTCACCGATGTCCGTTCGTGTCAAGATTGTTTAGTCATTATTTTTTGACTGCAAAAAGGCGAGCGGGGGAATAAGCACAGCAAAGAACTTATTTTCTGTTAAAACGGAAATTCCTTCAGTGATTGATGACAATTGCCCTAAAGCAGGCCTGCAGACAGTCTGCTGCGTGCCCCGCGTCTTCTGAAAAACGCATTAGACAAGTAATGCGCCTGTACTAGCTCAGATTTCTGACGTTTATTAAAACTGATAAACTTCACAAACATTCTCTTGTTTCTTGGTGGTCATTGGTTCTCTTACCGATTCGATGCAGCCAACGGGGATATTCGATTTCAAGCTCATGGCTCATGAGACTCACGCTGATTGCGATTTATCTGCCATTGAGTTCTTGGCGTAAGGCGGCTCCAAATCGTAATCTTAATCGCTTTCGCGTATTCGTATAGAACTTGCGACACACTCAATCTGAGCGGAGGATTTGCAACACTCGCATGACCCTACTCTCGATTCTAACCTCATTCAATGAGAGTAGCCCTTTCAAAATAGCGGTGAGGTTAGCGCATCTTTTCTAAATGGTTCAATATCCTCCTGTCCAGAATGTAAATCAGGTTTTGAACAAACTATAACCAGGAATTCCCCTTTAATAAAACTCTCAAGAAAAGATTTCAAATTTGATGGACGTTCCCAACATTTGCACATGATTAAGTTTTATTATCTAGTAAAAAATTTTACGAACCAAATGCCCAATTCATCCACCTACTCTTTTCAAGTTGATTAAACAACATCTGCCTCTTCTTATTAGCTGGCATGGCAAATATTATGTGCAGGGTGTTGTATTGATCTTTAGTGGAGATCTCTTCGAGATTTTATGCACAAGGGAATAGAATCTAGAGCTTTATCTACATTCATACTCATCTGATAGATTGGTTTGGGATAACAAATTATTCACGGAGCTTGAACAACAGCTCCCTTCTCATGCCCTCTTTGTATGTATGGTTGTCCACGAATTTTCAGTTATCGTTTAATTCTCGTTTTTTTTTTTTTCTAAAGAGATCCATCATTTTATACGATAATCATCCTCCAATCAAATATCTTTATAATTAATCATCTTTCCCTTTTTTTCAGAACGGCGGACTCCTCGGAGTACCGATGGGCTTTTTAGATTTTGCCCCCGAGCCACCAGCACCATCGGCAACGCCTGTAACAGTAACGGAACATGTTGACTTGTCCTGCAATCCCAGTACGGATACCAGAGACCTATCAAGTGAGTTGGTACTATATCGCCTCTTCTTAAACTACCTTAAGTGTATAGTTTTATTATGTTTCAATAATTATGTATGTATCTATCATTATTTTGCCTCCACTCTTCTATTGTATTATTTTTGTGTCTTCTGTGGCTGAACTACGCTTCTGTTATCTACACACACTCGTACTCGTATTTATCGGCTCGTTGTGCGACAGATGTACAGTCATGGTCAATATAATAGCGAAAAGCTAATATGAAACCCCATCCACATATCCACTTCACCAAGATTTAAACATTCTGTCTAAGAGTAAAGTTCTAATCTTTGATCAAACGACTGGCTGAATTGCTATAGTTATTCATCGTGGTATAAAGTCAATTCGACCAGTTAATATGCTAATTTTTGAGAAGCATTGTCTTTGAAAACTTTCCTTGTTTTATAATTTGTTGAGCAGAATACAAGTTTTGCAAATTATTGGATCACAATTAGTAATCAATCAAGTTGATTGGGTGGTTTTGCGTTGCAGCGATAGTTGAATTGAACTTTTTATGGAAAAAACAAATGCGGCCATATGTTCGGCAAGATTAATTGGCAACTACTCACTTCATCTTTGATTGAATTCTAAAATAATTGCCTCTATCAGTGTGCAGTGGAATTGTCAACACACAGCCCATTCTGGTTTTGTTTGTCGCAACTAATGTGCCCAAAAAGTTAAATGTTTCGCTATTATATTGATCAAATCTGTGCGTGCGCATAGCTATCAGTAATACCTTGTTTGATCTGCATTCATCTCTTTGTGTTCCCTATCACACATTGGTTTTGTATTATAGTTACTCTAAACTCGGTTTTGGCATACACACTTATACAATACTCAAATTCTAGTTTGGTTGTTCTCAGTTTAGTTTAAACAAAATATGTACTTGAGGCCCTCCCCCAGAAGGAGGGCGTCTCTCACGAATACATATCTAAACCAAGAGCGGTGGGTTTTAATAGTCTAAAGTTAACAGTCTCTGTGCAGCATATTTTATTTTCACTCCCATCATATCTACTATGTATTTCAAATTTTCCATCTTATGTCGAATATATGCTTATTTTGTTTTGGTGCTGGTCTAACCGCGCTCATTTGTACTTCAAACACTGTTTTTTTTTTATTTTTTGTTTAAATTTCTCTTCTGTCCCGCTCTCTTAACTATTTATTTCGCGCTTAATTTTCATTCTATTTCTCTCTGTGTCTCGCAAAGACGAGATCAAACAAAAACAAAAATTGAATTCATAACAAAACAACAAAACATCGCTGCAACCAACAACCAAACATCCAAGACTACAACAGCCAATGTCTTTTTTTTTCTCTTTCTTTTCGAAATACAAAATTTTGATTTGCAGACTCAACACCAAATGGTGGTGAAGTTCGTATTAAATTCGAGACTCTTCGTTCTTTAGATCCCACCGAAGCGCTCGATATTGACAATCATTTAGCACAACACATGATCCAGCGGCTTGATCAATCGCCAATGCATACGATCCACCATCAGTCATCCACCGGCGATGAGAGCAACTCAAATTTAATACAACACATCAAAAGCGAAGTAATTGAAGTGAAACAACAGCAGCAGCAGCATCATCATCAGCAGCAGCAACAGCAGCAAATGCATGCGCAAGCATTATCACAGCAAGGACAATCCCAGCAGCAACAACATCAGCAGCAGCAACAGCAGCAACAGCAGCAGCAGCATCAACAGCAGCAACAACAACAGCATCAGCAGCAACATCAAGATATTTCCGGAGCAACTGTCATGGAAATTGATCCAAGTAATATTAAACATGAACCTGGAATGATTATCACACCGGAAATTGTCACCATGATGGCAACGGGACATATGGGTAAGTTTCAAACTCGTTTACTTTAAGTTTTTCTGATTGATCTCCGGCCCAAATGTTTGATGATAGTTTCACTTTGTTTTATGACGTAGAGCTCTTTCGCATCGAAAGGATCGGTGATCGTGGGACTTAATTTTAAGTCTGAGAAATGAGGCTGCTCTCAACCTTTCCGAACCCTGTCTGTGTCACCAGCAATAACAATTCATGTTGGCGTATAATAGTATCTCCGTAACTTTCCTCCATGTTCTCTAGCGTTCCCTCAGACACATCGGGTGCTTAGAAGAATAAGGAATCACTCACAATCCAGCATTTTGCATAAACACATTTGAGCACTAATATTCGTTACGGTGGCCTATTTGTTGATTTACCCAGTGCTTCATTCGAGATTGAACGCAAGAAGGCGCAAACAATTCTGTTTGGTTTTATTGAGTCTATCCTATGCAACAAGTGACTGGCTCCCTAAAGCGGTCAGTTTGGCAAGGATACGACGGTTGTGTCGACCTAATTATTTATATTTTATTTCTACGCAGTTTGTTCGGCTGCGATGGGTGACGGTAGTATTACTTAGCTCAGTAAGCATCTGAGTTGCTTTACCTTTCGAATAAAGAGGGCGCTACGGTGGCTGAGAAGAGTGCTGGATTCCTCCTCCTCGTTTTTGAAACTTCTACAGAAGTCCTTGTAAGGGAAACGCTGAAGGCACAGTGTCTCGTTGTAACGCCAATAAGGGTCCAAGTGGTGGCCCGTTCAAACTGATTAGGCTATAGTGGCCTTTACAGCTGAGAGTAGGCCCAATTTGTTTTGTGTGACTATATGTAGAGAGTTCAGCGACTTTGCAATTTCCTGGCACAGAGTCCTGAATCCCTTATAAAGTGAATGCTGAAATGCTTAGTAGTTAGTAAGCAGTAAGTCTATATTGATTTCTACAGGACCTGCAGGGAGATTAAGACTTTAAGCAAACATAGTTAGCAGTTCAACGAAGCCTATGAGTGGAAAGTGACTACATTAAATGAAGTCTATCGAACCTCTTTAATTTTAGATGTTCGATCGCATCAAACCTTTTAGAATAGATGACCATTTTCGAAAATGAACGAAATGAGTTGCCTTATCCAACTCTGTACCTGTTTTCTGTCAAATTGTGTCATTACGCAGAGGACCATCTAGCTTTTGACGTTCAAACTTCTAGTGAGATCTAGACCGAATGGTAGTTGAGAACTGTGAGGCATTGAGATGGCGGTCTATGAAGTCGATCGAACCTCATTAATTTTAGATGTTCGATCGCGTCCTGCCGGTCTCAGAATAGATGACCATTTTCGTACCTGTTATCTGTCAATTTGTGTTATTACGCAGGGGACCATCTATCATTTGACGTTCAAACTTCTACTGAGATCTAGACCGGATGGTAGTTGAGAAGTTTTCTCGAAGTGAGATTGAGGCATTGAGATGGCGGTCTAAATAAGGATGGCAAATTCTTTACCGGCGTTCCCTCCACATCTAAAAATGCGTTAAGTATAACCGATGTGCAGTCTACCTTCTTTCTTCCTTATTGACTTAGCGTTAATACATCTGCACACCAATCCTTGTATCCGCCACATTGCTTGTCCACCATATTTTGCAACTTCAGTTGTAATATTGTGATATTCGTAGCCAGGGCAGGATGTGAGCATGTAGTCCCCATTTGCATCGAATGACTTTCTTCAGCTTTACTAACCCGTTCTTGGATGTTGAGCTTCCGGCTCAATTTGCAGTCGATGATGAAACCGAACAACATTTCGCTGTAGTCAGTGTCAATTTCCTGCCACACAGTGAGGGAGAGTTGAAATAGGGTAATCGTATATTTCCGGGTTTACTCCCAGACTGCATTTGTAGTCATCCTGCATGATATTTCTGGACAGGCAGGCAAACTGAAGGCATCATATTCACTGGCAGTACTCAAAGGGAGAATTCCTATCTGGAAAACAACTTCTACGTCCATCGGAGTGGGCATAATACTCTCTGTACAGTAAGCCGCACAACACGAGTAGTTGCTATAAAATGTAGGCCCTAACTTTTTATCAATCTACCAAAAAAAAAGTCTTATTAGCCTTCAGTTGTAGACTACTTCAAAATATCGACAGAGCCGGAATAATCTAAATCTTATTTGCTTGTGCTTGAGTGTTGTTTAGATGTTAACTTATGCATTTGGTAGCAAAGTTGTTTCATGAATTATCTGTTCATTAAGAAACTTGCGAAAGAGACCCGCAATGCATAAAGTTTCATTCTTAGTCCTCACAATACATTGGCGTAATTAGGCTGCTCACTTCGTGAACTTTAACTTGTTCAGCTTTTATGAGTGAGATTTACTTTAATGCCATACATCTATGTGGCTATGAACATTTAAGTTGTCTCCTAAGAAACAACAAATCTTTGATTAGAAAGTCAAATAGAACATGCACGCCTAATTCATGAATCGTTTGGCATGAAATTTTGGAATAAGTCGCTTCAGGCTTGGATATCAATTTATATGAACCCAAATTTTAAGACTAGAAACATTTATGAATTGCTCCCATGTTGCGTTGGGTTTGTCTTTTAATTTGTGTCATATCCCATTAAAGGATATATCAATGAATTGATCTCTCGAAATAATAAGCTTCAAAGAACAAACATGTCCCACCGTTTCCCCCAATTTCTGAATCGATGAAATAGGGAAAACAGAAATATAATAGTCACCTTTATTCTCTTAGTCAATTAGTCACTTAAAGTGATTCAGACAGTACAAATTTGTCACAGTGACATGTGACACGACTAAAAGAATAAATGGGAGTATCGGTGGTTTCTTTCACGTTAATTCACCATAATCAGCCCCTAAAGGTACGACACAGAATACGGACACATTGTAAACAGATGAATGTTGGATTGGAATTAGAGCTTCAGATTTTGGGCATTCACGTGAACCCTTCTGTCTTTAAATGTATATACTGTTATACATATTTGTACCATCGACAACAGACCATCACGACAGTGACATCTGATCTGTGCAGAGTTTGTTTTGACTACTGTTCTCCATGAATTCGGTGAATTAACAAATTCTCATAAAAACGCTGAAATAAGCTGCTCGGAGTATAGCCAGAAGATACCAGTGCGTGCTAGAAAAAAGCTAGTGATGCCCAACGGCCGTTTTTATGTTATTACCTTGATTTCTTTTTGAAGTTCTTTGATGTAGGAGAGATTCACTGATGTGCCCTTGAGATGTACTTATTCCATCGTACAGCGCTTGAATCCCAAATTTTTAAAGTGCCTGTTAATACAGTCAAACTTCTGTACAAATAAAGGGTGATTTTTTAAAAGCTATAGGAAAGTTTTTCAAAAAAAAAAAAAAAAACACATAAAATTCAGAAAAATGCATAAAATCTTTATTTGAATCGATGTACCTTAATCGATAGTACTTAATTTAATGTTTGAAGATTATTTCGTGCAAATGTTGACCTTGACTGCGCCTCAAATGGTCCATCCGCTTAATCCAATTTTGGCATACTCTTTCCAACATTTCGGCCGGTATTTCACGGAAAATTGCTTCAATGTTGTCTTCCAATGCGTCAATTGAAGCGGCCTTGTCTGTATAGACATGAGCTTTAACATAGCCCCACAAAAAATAGGCTAAAGGCGTTAAATCGCACGATCTAGGCGGCCAACGTGAAATAAAATGTTCACCGAACTCGCCTCTCAATAAGTCCATTGTAGCGCGTGCTGTGTGGCATGTGGCACCGTCTTGTTGAAACCACATGTCATGCAAGTCAAGCTCTTGCATTTTGCGCAAAAAAAAAGTTGGATATCATCTCACGGTAGCGCCCACCATTCACAGTTACGTTACGATTCGCATCATCTTTGAAGAAGTACGGTCCAATGATGCCACCAGCCCATAAAGCGCACCAAACTGTGACTTTTTCTGGATGCATTGGTAGCTCTTGCAATGCTTCTGGCTGATATTCACTCCAAAATCGACAATTCTGCTTATTTACGTACCCATTGAGCCAAAAATGAGCTTCGTCTTAAACTGACCATAAAATGGAAGAAGCGCACGATGAACTTTCTTAACAGAGCACGCACTTTGATAATAAAATTCAATAATTTGCAAGCGTTGTTCGTTTGTAAGACGATTCATGGTTAAATTATAGACCAACCTGAAGATGTTTGACAGTGAAACAAAACACGGAAAGTGCGTGAGCTGTTTAAACCAGTGTTGCCAAAAAGATAATAGCTAAAAAATCACTCTTTAGAAGACAACGAAATGTACATGATGTGTTTTGGCCTTTTTTTTCGAGAGAGTGAAAAATGGAGACCGCATCCGGATGTAAGAGAGTCCATTTATGAAGGAATCTTTCAAATTTGTCCGGTCATAAAAGGTGCCCGCTTATGAGAGGTGTCCGATAGGAGAGGTGTTCGTTAGGAAAGGCTACACAAAAAATTATCTTTTATAAATTAGAAAGTTATTTCGTACAAGTTTATTAACAAAATTCGTAATCTTTAGTAAGAACATTCGAATCGAAGGTAACATTGTATTTGTTGGAATAAAGTTGTAACAGCTTTCACTTACAGCAACCCCTGCCTTACTTGCAAAATTAGCCTGTGAAGATATTCCTTCACAAGCAGCTTTCGATGTCGGTAAAGTGATCATACTGTGTGATCAACTGATTGAATTTCATTTGTTGTTAAAACCCTGATCTGATGCATATTTTACCTACATTCTTTCCGAAAAGTGTCAGCAGACTCCCTCGACCAACTGTTATGTGGATCTTGCAATTCCTTTTATTTAGTGTCCACAATCGCAAATTGCTATCGAATTTTCAAGCAACTAGCTTGACTCGAATTCAGAGACATTGGAGGGAAAGTCCACACCGGAGATATAGTGGTTCCATGGATTCACCACGCAATCGCGGTCGATTCGTGGATTTTAGTGGGAATATCGCAGATTCGTGGATTTTAGTGGGAAAAAAATGGCGACAGATTGCCGAATTTGCCCACGACCATGTATTGTTGTGCGGAGGGTGTCCAAAGGGTACTTGTATTTTTTTTTTTGTTATTTTGTTACTTATATGTTTTGTTATATGGAATTTCGTGAATAAAAATGTAATACAATGCCCACCACAGTTGGGACTATTTGACCTCAATTTAGTTCTTAGATCATACACCTACAGCCTCAAATCTGACAAACTGTCCCAAAAGTTAGTTCCACTATATACGCTTAATTAATGAATTCTTAAAACTCATACATTCTATCAATATTTTTGCAAAAAGCGAAATGAGCAAAGAACTTTTTTTCAAGTGATTCATGCAAACGTTTCAATAATATTATTATTAATTATCTGTACGCATGATTCGTAAATATACAAAAATACATACACTAGTTGTGCATTAATTTTGTCCTAGTAACTCAGACTTTAACTTGCTTAAATGGGAGCTTAAGGAATCGACTTCATGAACATAAGCTTTGTTCGTTTGTTTACCCCTCCATACTGTGTTGAAATTTAGCACCAACATTTGAAATAACGTCCAACTAACGAGCGAATTTTCAAATAAGAACTCTAATTCACCCCTCTACTAGGTTGGGGAAGGGTATCCGCTGTACTGCAGCTGATCTCTCTCCGAAAAATGACAGACGATGCTTGTGCCGCCAAATCATTGCTTTGGCAATTAAAAATAAGAAGAGAGATCGAGGAAATAATAGTTTAGACCATGGAGTGGACCAAGGAGTGACGACTGTTACTCTTTTGAACCTTGAAGTTACTTAAGTCCCTTTTGGGTACACGCAGTCCCGTTCCACTTGGACATTGGCCTGTGGAGTGTGGTATGCCACCTTACCGTGTGTTATATTCCTTTCTTATAAAAACGCACTAAATTTTAACGAAGTGAAGCAGACTCTCCTATTGGATATGAGTAGAGACGGACTACTGCATTATTCAAAGTGCTTCGTAAGGGAGTTACACACTTAGTTCGTACTTGTCGAATCAACCGGATATAATTTAACAAATTTCGTGAAACCGTCTAGCACTAAAAGTATGTGCTTACGCTTCGACTGAAGGGCTTGAAGGGGCCAAAATGGTCTTCGTGAATGGTGTGAAACGGTAGAGGCTCTTTCGAAATATTGAACAAGTTGCATTCATTCGATCTAGCGGGGGAAAAAATACATAATGCAACGGATACAATTCTTTATGAATCTTGCACATTTTCATGCATATTTGGGAACCAATAGTGCATTCGAAAATGGTTTGCGCTTTTAGTAACCCCTAGTTGCCCTACCTTATAGTGAACATCCCTAATGTGTGTCGTGTATGGGCCCTATAAGCTTTGAGTTCGTATCGACCAACATACCAATTTAGTAATGTGCGTTTTAGCTCCTTATAACAAGAAATTCACGTGTAACGTTTTCTACGGGTAATACATGCATATGTCATAAGAGCATACAAACACAGTGCCGCGTAAGCAATTCATTATAAAACGAACTTGTAAAATACGCAGAATTCGGGAATTCCCCTTCAGAGTTCGACTTATCGAAGGTGATGCCAAATAATCTGTTCGAGTTATCAAGACGGTACAGTCGAATCCGGATAAAAGCACATCAACCGTGCAATGAAATATTGTGCTTTTATCCGACATTTCTTACAAACTGTTTTAAAAATGCGAAGATGCAATAAAAGGGTTGACTTCCCAAATTCTAGCAAGCTCGCGTACATGCACACGAATAAAAGCAGTGGTAAACTTGTAGGCTAGGTAGGAAATCAAATGCATTGTAAAGTAATTATAACTCATATGTGGTCAATTTCAAAACAAAAATCTTCTCTTAGAAATCAAGTGAATTATGGGTCCGTATAGGATGTGCTGATAAGCGGGCCCAACTGTACGTGGACTGTTTGTTTTGTCATATTTTTGGTGTGATATAAAGCGAGTTTGGCTATTAAAGGGTTTTGCGTCAGTACAACATGTACAAAAAAGACAAATGCCTTCGCGATAGTGTGTTATAAACGGTTTGTGCTATTATCCGGGCTCGCCTGTAATGGAAGTTCGAGTTACCAAGAACAAATCACATGTAAAAATTTTACTCTTGGAGCTATTGCCAATCTCATTCGAGTTATTAGAGTGGTTAGTTATAGGTCCATGAACCTACGCTTCGGTGGTTAGGTTCGTTTCCCATGGCGACAAATCATTTTCATTATTCTCGGCCTCTTTATGGACACATCCATGCAGGGCCGGTCCTACCATATGTGCAGGATGTGCAAATGCACAGGGCGCCAAGCCCCTCATTCTGAAGCCTAAGAAAATATGCGTTCTCACCATTGCATCTGTTCACACAAAAAAACATTCGCATACAAGAAAATACAGTAGAGACTCGAAAAAGTTAATTAGTTTGTTTTTGGGGTTCTTAACTTTAGTGAATTCTTAACTTTTCCAGGACACTGATCCAAGTTTAAAATTATTTACAGACGTAGGTTCTGTTACCGTTAAGTTCAACAACCTCGGTTATGCAACTGCCTCAAGTTCTATTCGTTGCGTAAATCGAGTTGGGGCAGTACATTTTTTTAATATATGAAATATCCATCAGATAAAATGACATTTCTAATTTTTTTAAAAAATTCTGCATTTTTCGGCGATTGATACCTTTTTTGCTGATGTCCTCCTGAAATTAGGTGTTTTTCTTTTAATTATGCTCACGATCCCGGATTAGCTCATAACACTGTAGAAATGTATAATAAAGAGCGAAAATGGAAAAAAAATGACTTGAAGTTAAGACAAAACTTAACTTTTTAGAGATACCCATGGTGACAGAAACCTACTTAACTTTTCCGTACACTTAACTTTTGTGCGTCTTAACCTTTTCGGGGTTTTACCGTAGGTCGAAAAAAGCCAAAATAAAAAATTCCCCACGTCTGTGCAGGATAATCCCCCTTATTCTCTTAGTCGTGTCTTTTAGTTGTCCCTCTTTGACAACTTTTGTATTCTCTTGGTCACTTTATATGACATTTGTCACCTGCACGACAATTGTGTTTACGACGAAGTTGTTAGTCACATTTCATGCGAAAGTGTGACAGAATGAAAGAGATTTTGTCGCATGCATTTTTGTGGGTGATGCCAAAGGCCGAAGGATAAATTTGTAAATTTTAACCCAAATTTTGTCAATTGGTAGGAATAAAAGTTGAGTTCACGTTTAGTTTTAAAATATCAATAAATCAACAATTTGAGTGCCTGGTCTCTTTAATGGAGGATAATTCCAATCACATTTTTAAGAAAACGAAACAGTTCATCGTTGTTCTTTTTCTTGGTCTGTCATTGAAATGTAATCCAACCAACACATATCCGTGTTCTGAACCAAATGCATCCAAGAGTTATACAAATTATCAAATGCAACCACCGAATTGAAATTGATTCCACTTGAAGACACAAGCGACTTAAAAATTTATTTGAACAGAATTATTTTTTACAATTGAGTTTACAACTAGACTTACAAACTAAAGGTTAGGGTGTTGGCTCAACAATAGGGGCCCAACTGATGTACTTTGTTTAATTTAATGTTTATTATTATTGTCGGCTTATTGGTTTTTTTTTATGTCCTACAATGGCTGGTGCTTACATCGGGTTGTTCAAGTTCGTGTGTCCATGGTGGTCCTTTTGGGATGGGGTGGTGATATGTTAGCCGACTTAGCCTCGATGGTGATTGCTATCGCTGCTCTGGTAGAATCCATGCAGCTTGTTGTTGTTCGACGTCGTTGGAAAGTTCTGCTCGTTTAGCAGAGCCATGTTGGGAAGCCGTACGTTACGATCGGTCGTACAAGCTGCTTGCAAAGGGTGATTTTTTAGCTATTATCTTTTTGGCAACTGGTTTAAACAGCTGACGCACGTTTCGTGCTTTGTTTCACTGTCAAACATCTTCATTTTGGTCTATAATTTAAGCATGAATCATCTTACAAACGAACAACGCTTGCAAATCATTGAATTTTATTATCAAAATGCGTGCTCTGTTAAGAAAGTTCATCGTGCGCTTCTTCCATTTTATGGTCAGTTTAAGACGAAGCTCATTTTTGGCTCAATGGGTACGTAAATAAGCAGAATTGTCGATTTTGGAGTGAATATCAGCCAGAAGCATATCAGCAGAAAAAGTCACAGTTTGGTGCGCTTTATGGGCTGGTGGCATCATTGGACCGTACTTCTTCAAAGATGATGCGAATCGTAACGTAACTGTGAATGGTGGGCGCTACCGTGAGATGATATCCAACTTTTTTTTGCGCAAAATGCAAGAGCTTGACTTGCATGACATGTGGTTTCAACAAGACGGTGCCACATGCCACACAGCACGCGCAATAATGGACTTATTGAGAGGCGAGTTCGGTGAATATTTTATTTCACGTTGGCCGCCTAGATCGTGCGATTTAACGCCTTTAGCCTATTTTTTGTGGGGCTATGTTAAAGCTCATGTCTATACAGACAAGGCCGCTTCAATTGACGCATTGGAAGACAACATTGAAGCAATTTTTCGTGAAATACCGGCCGAAATGTTGGAAAGAGTATGCCAAAATGGGACTAAGCGGATGGACCATTTGAGGCGCAGTCAAGGTCAACATTTGCATGAAATAATCTTCAAACATTAAATTATATGGACCGTACTATCGATTCAATTGAAGATTTTATGCATTTTTCTGAATTTTATGTGCTTTTTTTGAAAAACTTTCCTAAAGCTTTTAAAAAATCACCCTTTATAACAGCAGTTTTGACCTCTGGCTTAATCCATTTTGCTTGCGCTTCAAGGGACAGATGCGATGGAAAAGCCTAGGTTGGCCTTCTTAAGGGTCAGTTTCGAACGACTGTTGAACTTCAACCTTTCCGTGAAGTTAACGCCAAAATACTTGACCTTTTCGTCTGTTGATATTTTTGTACCGTTAGGGAGCAATACCCCTTATGCTTCGACATTTGGCTGCTGATCTGTATCCACCTCTGGATGGTCTCCTTAAGCACATAAGTACCGACTTCCCAACAAATACCACATTTGGTGGAGGTAGTGAAATTTTTTCGTTGTTTGGATTTCGACCTTTTGCGCGGCTATCTGTGGTGACCTCCAGCTTGCATAAGTCAGCGAGTCATCTGCAGCTGAAGACACAAATCTGCCGCATATGTTGCCAACTATTTGAATTTGAATAGGAAAATGCGAAGCGAGAATTTGTCACCTCCATAAGGGGGAATTCCTTTCACAAGCGCTCACATTAAAGGTCTCAGGTAATAATTCCTTTGGAATCATATGTGTAATACGCCTCAGCCTTGGTAGGATTTTGTGCATTTGTGTGGTAGATGAGTAAATTGCATACGTGAAATGAATTGTGTGCATTTCGCTGATTTGATTCCATATGAACAGAGAACTGAGTTTATTATTTTGAGGTGATGGCTAGTAAATGCCCATATTTGACACAATCTTGTGTAATCAGGAGACGGCTTAAGATATACAAAATTAAGAAAGGGCGCCTTATGTAAGGCGGCTTGCACAGGGCTCGGACCGGCCTTGCTTACATGCTCAGTGAATAGCTAAAAAGCTTCTCAAACTTCGCTGTGCGGAGAAGTTTTCTATACTCGTGACTAAACAATGAATTACCATACTTAAATACCCACGTGCAAGATGGGCAGTAGCGCCGTCATTATTTTCTAAAAATCCAAGATATTTGGGTGATTACTGATTATGTGGTGTGTCACTGGCTCTAGAGCCAATCCCGAATGAATGAAACCAATCAATAAAATAGCTACTTCTTCAATAATCTGATCGAACTGAACCTAAACTGAATAGTTAAACTGTTGTCCCGACTGACGTGGCCGACACTTTCCACCTATGAATCGCCACACATTTCCTTTTCCACTTCATATTATTTCCATCTTCATTCGTCACATTTCTAATCATGGGAATTTCCCTTCATTAATAATTTGCAGATATATACTCAGATGCCAGCGAGGATTCGTTGATGATTGCGAATGGTTCCCCAAATGACAATAATGAGCCACACTATACAAATTTGGACCAACCACATGATAGTAAACAAGGTCAGTTTAATGGTCCCAAAACTTGGACACAAGATGATATGAATTCAGCTTTAGATGCATTGAAGAATCAAAACATGAGTTTGACGAAAGCTTCTGTGACGTATGGTATCCCATCGACAACATTGTGGCAACGTGCCCATCGTATGGGCATTGAAACACCCAAAAAGGAGGGCGGTACCAAATCATGGAATGAAGATTCATTAAATAGTGCACTTGAGGCATTACGAACTGGTCAGATATCAGCAAATAAAGCCTCTAAAGCATTCGGTATTCCGTCCTCAACATTGTATAAAATTGCAAGACGCGAAGGTATACGATTGGCAGCACCATTTAATGCGGCGCCTACAACTTGGACGCCAGAAGATTTAGAACGTGCACTTGAGGCAATTCGTGCTGGTCATACGTCCGTCCAAAAGGCCAGTTCTGAATTTGGCATACCAACAGGTGTGTAATAAATGACCGACCTTATATCATTTTGCTTTTCTGTGAGGAGTCTTTTAATTACAACTTGCATTATTCTTTTTTGAATCAAGGTACACTTTATGGTCGCTGTAAACGTGAAGGCATTGAATTGTCGCGTTCGAATCCAACACCATGGTCAGAAGATGCTATGAATGAAGCATTGAACTCTGTAAGGTAAGCTAAATCGAAGTGAAATGAAAAGAACGGTGATATCGGAGAAGAACGAAGAAATAAATGTGCGTTTCTTTTGTTTTTTCAGAGTTGGGCAAATGTCGATTAACCAAGCGGCTATACATTACAACCTTCCCTACAGTTCGTTATATGGCCGTTTTAAACGCGGTAAATATGATATATCGAATGCGAGTGCATCGTCAATCAACAATACATCGGGAAATACAAGCGGTAGCATTGAAATAATCGAACACAGTCCAGAGAATTCGGTAAGCATATGAGTTAAATAATAACGTGCATTGCGTCAACCATTAATTGTTAAGTTGCACATGTTTCAGCAACAGTTCCAATATAGTCCAGCGCCGCAAACTAATCATCAAACTCAACAACAACAACAACAGCAGCAACAGCAACAACAACAGCAGCAGCAACAACAGCAACAACAACAACAACAGCAGCAGCAACATCAGCAACATCAACAACAACCACAGCAACACATCCATCAGCACGTTGTACACATTCAACAACAACAAACACCACATCATCATCAACAGCAACATATCCAACAACAAGATGTTGTTACCTCAACAAGTCAAGTTCATGCCCAAGCTGGACAAATCCAACCGATCTATCATCATCACAGCACCCCCGAGAGGAGTTGAGAATCAATAAAAAAGAAAAAGGCTGCTAAAAGTAAGGGTTAAGACTTACTCTACACATTTAAATACACAGAATGAAGAGAGATACATATATATATAAATATACAGAAACAAAACCGTTGTTGCAGAGACGATAGACAAAACAACAAACATCATGAGTTAAAAGTAAAGAGGGAAACTTATACATAAACATAAATTCTATCCTTAGGAGTAACTTAAGAGGAATGGAGGACAAAGGCTTACAATTTTAAATGTGAAATAAAAAACACACACACACATATATATGCATATATTTATGAAAAGCAAATGATTGTTGATAGCGAATGTCGAATCAAAAACATTTAAATACTGCATATGTTAACTAAATATGAGCATAATCAATGGGAAGTATATATAGAGAGAAGAGGAAACAAAGGAAAACGGAATGAACAAGAGGAAGCCACTGTAAAAAAGAAAATAAGTCTAAATTGAATAGATCTGCTGCTTCAGGTTAAGCGGGCAAATAATGCAAGTAGTTCTCGAGAAGAGCCGAACTTATTTCTTATCTCGTCAATAAGGAAAAAAAAGAAAAAAAATAACAAATAATTAAATAATGAAAAGATGTATTTTTGATAAACAAATTTAGCTAATGCGCGTGTTTTCTTTGTTTTCGTTTCGTTCTTATTTCCTGTTCTTTCATAGATTCGATTCTCTTCTACTCTCAACTCGTATGAATCATAGTAAAATCACACAAATCAGAAATCCACACACCAATCCATCAATCCGAAAAACCGGCGCTTTTAATGGGCTGCGCAACAGGGGAGAATGAGAGCGAAATAAATAACAAAACAAATAATCATTTAAAAGGAAAAAAGAAACACTATATATAGAGAAACAGATACGATATGATAAATATTAAAATAAACCCTAGATTAAAGTTCTTTTTAAGGAAAAAAGCAAAATATATATTATATATTAAAAAAATGAAGAAAAAAAAAAGAAAACATTTACTAGAATCTTCCATTAGCAATTATTTTTTAACGTTTTTTTCCTCGTAAAAAACAACATGAAGTACATCATTGTGAACTTAAAGCAAAACAACAGAAGGGGAAAATTGAAGAGAAAAAAAGTTAAATTAAAACTCAATGTAATTATCATGTAGGAAATAAAACTAAATAAAAAAAAACAAACCTTAGTAATTCATAGGAATATTAAAATTAAATTCAAACGAAGGCGATCATTATAAGATGAAGATGATGATATACAAAAAAAAAAGAAAACAGAAAATGCGAAGAAGACAGAAAGAAAAAAAAAAAATCCTCACGTCCTTTTTATCATGAATTCCATCAAAAGAAAAATGAAAAGAAACTTTAATTATGATAAACTAAAATATTAATGTAATTAATAATGAAAGTGAATAAGAAAAAGGAAAACCATCAAATCAAAAAAAAAAAAATAAAAACGATGAGAGAGCTAAACTTAAAAAAAAAACAAGCACGCAGAGTTGGACATTTTTTGAAAGTGTCCAAATCGCGGAAGTAATTTAATAAAAAAGATACGAGAAAAGTATAAATTAAATAAAATAATAAACTTTTTGCGCCTCTCTAGAGGCGTAGTAAAACGGACTGATCAATTCTCTGTTCGAGTCGAACTTTTAGAATCATTATCAAAACAAAAACAAAAAATGAAACAAAATCTATATATAAATATATATATATTAATATTATTTCTTAGTTGATAACTATATTATTATTATTATATAATTTTATGTTTTTTTTTTTCTTCCCTCTTAAACAAACAAAGCAAAAATTGAATATAAATACATATATATAGTTATTAAAAAAGAAACAAAAACAAAAAAAAAAGAAATGAATGTTTTTATTTCCTTCCTCATTGATATTAATTTACAACTCGAAAGAAGAACATTTTTTTTTTTATTTAAATTCATTTCTTTCAATTAATTTTTACTTTTTATTTTGTCTTAAACGGGGATATGATTTTATATACACGCAACACACACACACACACACAAGTACACAAACCCATGCATGTTTGCAGTTTATCACAGAAATGAAAATGAACAATATTTAAACAACAATAAGAGAAACTTTTATCATTTACCATGAATGTGTCTATACGTATGCATAAATATGTTTTATGAAACTAGAAGAATAAATAAAACTCGTTAATATAATGCATCTTGGTTTAACTTGCGTTATATACTCGTCTGAATATGTATTCGGAAGGACGACGATTCATATCAATTAGGGTCAAGTTTTGTATAGATTTTATCTCGTTGAATTTGATGCTAATCGCATTTGACTACTACCATATTTTGGTAAAAGGAAATCTGTCTGTCCAGTAGAGTGGAGATTGCTAACCACAATGGTGAAGTTTTTCGAACGAATTAGCTGAGTAGCAATGTCCACCCATACAAGAACTGTCAAAAAGAGTATGGCGAGGTATACCTTTGAAAACTATAATTCATGCTGTCGTATACGACGGAAGCTTTATGAAAGACTTGTATAATCTTCTCGACTCTTTAGCAAATTCTAGATGGCGTATTTCTTTTAAACATTTTGCATCTTGAACAAGAACTTTTATTTTGCGTTTTCTTTTTATTTAATGAATTCTGAAGTGAATAGTCGGTTAATTGAGATCGAAGCGCAGCTGCTTCTAAAGTTATCATGTCTTCAGATGTCTGACATTATAACTTTATAATTCATTTTCAATTCTTAAATGAATAGTCGGTTAATTGAGACACTCCTCGAAGCGCAGCTGCCTCTAAAGTTGTCATGTCTTCAGATGTCTGACATTATAACTTTATAATTCATTTTCAATTCTTAAATGAATAGTCGCTTAATTGAGACACTCTTCAAAGCGCAGCTGCCTCTAAAGTTGTCATGTCTTCAGATGTATATGACGATAAACAAGTTTGTATTACATTTTGTTGCATCCCTTCAGTCATTTATAATTTACTTGCCCGACGGGAGTAAAGAAAATAATCCTTGAGTTACTGTTTACTAGTAGTGAACCAAATCATCAACTCGATCGAAAACAAAATGCGCAAATATTTACTTGTAATCGTTTCTTGAAAAATTTAGCTGTAAGCTGTTTTCATCGTGTACTGAATAAAAGCCAAGAAATACTTTCCGTTGTCACCAAATTTCATAGATGTCAAACCAGAGAAAAAGGGAATAAAACTAAGTTCTTGGACTTCCTTGTGTCATTTCACATGAAATTCATGAAAAGTAAAATGCTTTTTGCTTCATTTGTCTGTTTTAATATTGCCTTATTCTCATCATATTCAACACGTACGAGTTAGACCCTGATATAGGGACCCTTTAGTACGACGTTCGTGTTCTGTATGAATTCTTCCATCTAAAGATGTAGACATGTACGAAACGAATAGCTTATTCATCGCAACAAAATGTTCCCTGAATAAGTTGTTCCCGTTCGAAGGCCCATCACAGTCTGTGAAAAACTGCAAAATGCATGTGTTCGTGTATTACTCGATTTTTAAGTATCTTTTAATTTCTTCAATAAAATTAAGTTCTCTACGGCAGGGCAAACGTGCATTGAATTAGAAGCAATAATCCTTTCGATCAAATCGAATGACCATCTTAATATACAATAAATTTAGTTCAGCTTATCAAGTCAATACGGGAGATCCCCCCTTCTTTCATTTTGTAAGAGTAATCGTGACAATATATAAAAGAAGCAAGCATATGCATAAATTTCAAAACCGAAAGGATAGGAAATTGTAAGAAATCTGTAATCAAGGAAACAAAAATAACAAAAACCACCACCAAACACATACATTGAAGAGTAAAATGCTTTTTTTTTAACGAATTTTTAAAATATCTTTCTGTTTGACTTGTTTTTCTCATTTATATTCAATTAAAGGATACAAAGGAAAAGAACACCACAATAGCGATTTTAGGCAATTAGATGAAAGCATGAAACTGTTGTTTTTTAAACAAATCAATCAATACCACAGTTCAACTATTGGACCTTATTTAATAATAATTTAATATTATTACCACTTCACAAGAGAGAAGAAAAATATAGATTATCAATCTCAGAGAGAAAGAAAAAGAGAATGGTGTTTCGTTTGTTTTAAAGTAATTGTTACCATTAGGATCTAATAATTTACATCCAATTTATTCTTATTATTTTGTATTAGATGACAAACCGATCTATTTGATAATTGTAAGAACTAATATCAAACTTAACAATATGAAATGAATAAATAAAAGAATACAATTATATATATATATATATTAATATAAAATAATTATTGTTATATTGTCTCAAAAGTATAAGAACAACTTATAGATGATGAGTGGACAAATTTAATAAATCATTTTAAAAATAACAATGGTTCTCAAATTATCTTAACGATCGGTGATGAAGGGCGTCATGTCGTTAAGATTGGATTTTGCTCAGTTGCAAAGGGTCTTGCTCATCTCAAGACATTGATTTCGTTAATGATGATTAAAAGTAACGCATGAGCAAAACACAACAGATTACGTAGAGCCTTTGTTCCCTTGTCTAGCTGGAAAAACGGCAGGGAATTTGAAGTCGAGCAACGATTGTCAGTCAAAGGCAATGATTGTATTATCAATTAAAAAAATTTATAAATAATACATATTTTTGAGTGATTAGTACTTTTTAATGAGTTACTGGATCAAAATCAAAGTCAAATTACCCTTGCCGTCTTTCTAGTGCTAACCAACTAAGTCGTGGTTGCTGCTTTAGCACTCCGTAATCTTCGTAGTAACATTTTTGTTTCCATATACAAATGGAGGGCCTTTTTACGGGGGAAACATTAAAGTAGAAAAATGCTCCCGTCTAGTGAGGAACTGTAAGACAAAAATCGACAATACTTTCCACTTTATCTTTGCGCGATTGTTGGTGCTTATTGTGTTGAAACTGAGATAATGTACGTAGGAGTACTCGGACACCGTCATATCGGTCTTCATCTGAAGCACAAATGGATGGTGGCCCTCCCCACGGTAAAGTAGTGAACCACGTGATTGCCGCAATTTCATTCGAACCAGACATGTACAAATACTGGCAATGAACAAAACATTAATCATGCCCAATTTCTGGATCAACCACTCGTGTTGAACGTTTTCTCACAATTCGAGTGGGACGACGTTTTTTTTTATATCGACTCCAAACACCAAGTTGGACATAAACCACAATCGTACGGTGCACATGTTGCTCACTGTGTTCGCTGTGGAAAATTATAATGGTTTATGCTAACATATAAATGGTTTCTAACAAGAAATGGTTAATTCAGCAATACTTTTTAAGATCTAATGACTACGAAAATATTCAGCTGTTTTGCGACTACTGCCGATCTACTACTATATCTATACTACTATCTACTACTACTATCTACTCTTTGAAGCTCTCAGAGAGTCTAATCTTGCGAGACAAAGCAATCGACAACCAATGAAACCGTTGTCAAAACGTCATCAGAGAAGCTGCCTCTGATGTGATGGGTATTTAGAACGAGTGCAGCGTGCATGGAGGCGAGCTATACAACGCCATTTCTAGTTTTGACATACGTGACATAGTCGTCAGGTTGTGCAGGATAACGATGGATAACTCTCGCATTCAGCAAAGCAAGCAGCATATAAGGTGACGCTAGGCTGAAGGACGAGAACGATTCGAGAGCTCTACGAAGAAGGAATAACAATGGCTTCTCAAAAGGAAGAAGAAAGAGCATGAGAAGCGCGAGTTAAGTATCTTTACTGATTTCAATAAAAACACTCTTTGGTACTTTGTTGTATGAATAATTTATTGTCGACTTTACACTTCAAAATATTGCAATCAAAGAACCCTTGGTGACCTCGGCGATTCTCTTTTATTCCCGGTTTGTGCTTGCAGTGCAACATCGGCAAATATTGGAGAATGAACTATGTTCACCTCGTCGCCAGGTGTTGATGACGAAGACATTTCAACTGTTGAGGAATGAACTTTGTTCAACTCGTTGCGAGCTGTTGTTGAGGATGTTCGTCTCATGTTACGATCAAGGAAATAGGGAGTGTGTTACGGCAGAAATGATGTCCAAAAGTTCTACCAACTGATAAAACAACTATACAAGTGAATGAAGAGGGACAACTTGTAGTAGAGTCGCAGTCGATACAGGAAATCTGGAAATATCACTTCTCTAGACTGTTAAACGGCGAGGAAGACACAAAAACCGCTGTCAGGCCGAATGTCCCACTCTACATAATGGACGATGATAGAAGAGAATTCCATCCCCCGACTTAGACGAAGTCAGGATAGCGATAACCAGATGAATAAACTTGCTGGTGCAGACGTACTGGCTGTGGAACTCTTTAAGGCATCTGGGGATGAGTTGATAAGGTACATGTACCAACTAATCTGACTAGTGGAATCTCACTATCGTTTGCCCGATCTAGAAGAAAGGAGACCACTTCAAATGAGCCAACAACAGAGGGATAAGCCTCCTAAACATCGTGTATAAGACCTTCTATGACGTTTTATGTCAGCGCCTTAAACCAATCGTGAATAACCCGATAGGTTCTTATCAGTGTGGTTTCCTGGAAGAAAAAACCCAAGAGATGCCGATTGACATACAGCACCTATTCGTCGATGAAGGCCGCATATGGATAGAGACGAGCTATACAACGCCATGTCTAGTTCTGACATACCTGACAGAAAGGTCAGGTTGTGCAGGATAACGGTAAGGTCGGTAACGGACTCACGGAGATCTGCAATGTCAAAAAAGGTTTTAGACAAGGCGACGGGCTATCATGTGGCTTTTTTAACATCATTCTTCAGAATTTAGTGAAAAATTCAATCACTAACACAAGAGGCACGATCTTCCTGGCATACGCTGACGATATTGACGTGATTGATCGATCTCGGAAAGCAGTCAATGAAGCGTTTGCTACCAGCACGGAAACGGTGGCAGCCAAAATAAATTAAGCGGTGAACGAGGCCAAATCGAAGTAAATCGAGAAAGGACGCAGAACATCGATGATTCGGCTAGAACTTCACTATAGACATCTATAACATCCACTTCGGTTCCCAAGTAAACAGTACGAACACCATCAGTGCCGAGACAACACGCAAAATAACTCTTGACAATCACTGTTTCTTTGGGTTCAAGGGGCAGTTGAGTAGGAGAGCCCTCTCTAGAAGGACCAAGCTAACAATATCCAACACCTTGCTCAACCATATCTATGGCGCTGGAGCTGGTAAACAGATGAAGAAGTCCTTGGTCTTTTCGAGTAAAAAGTTCTGCTTTCAACCTTCGGCTGTGTTTGCGTTGATGGTTTTTGGAGAAGATTCAACCATGAACTGAGCGGGCTGTACAGAGACATGAACCTAGCCAGGCGTCTACGGATGCAACGCCTAAGATAGCTATGCCATGTAGAGCGCATGGACATCACTGCTGCTTCCGACTGCAGGACGCAATAGATCACGCAAACGGAGCCGATGGCGCACACAGGTGGAGAAGGACCCCACCCAGCTTGGCGTGCGGTATTGGAGACAACTGGCTAAAATTCGTGCCAGCTGGAGAGGCTTGTTCGTTAAGGCCCAGGTTCACCCGGATATTAGAGTCATAAGAAGAAGAATGACCAACTCGTCATCAATCATGAGAAGTCCGGAAAAATCTTGTTCAGATCCTCCTCATACCATAGATTGTGGTTCATTGAATGAAAATAAAATTAAAAGGCGACTTGTCCCGGATGATTTGGTATCCTGCTTGTAGTAATCATTCGGTTGCGAATGCTTTGCCTGAAGCTATATTCTGGAGCCACTGTTGATTCAGAAGCACTTGTAACTCGTACGGTTGTAGCCTGATCAGTTGGCGTTTGTAGAAGTAATGGAAGCGGCGCGGTGGCTGTGGTTTAAACACAAAGTCCGGGAAAACTAGAGATTATGCCAATATGTCTCGAAGTTATTACAAGTAAGAGAGGTAGTCATATGCAACTGTGGGTACATATATGAATGGTATATGATTGAAATAGGTGTGGAGTTCCACCACAACCTGGTGCTGAGACGCAAAGAGCAGCAGTTGTTTTCGATCGACCGCACGCTTCACCAAGCAGTAAGAAATGTCCATAAGCATGAATCAATTGGTACTTAAGAACCTATTCAAGGAGTTGGTTCAGCGAACTGGATCCCAAGCTGATTGAGTCTATTGGCAGACGCGCAAATAAATCTGAACACTAACTTTCAAAGGATAGTCAGTCCACAACCGAATCCTTGGATTCTGGCACATTTAAATTAAAGGCTTAAAACATTGACTTATGTGTGGTATTTCGGGAAATACTTTAAGAGTTTATTTATTAGATATTAAATTGATTGAATTGAACATTAAGCTGGACAAGCTGCACCAATCCTTGATTCTTCGGTTAGATTAGGTAGGAGTGGCTGACTACAGAAAGCCGTGGCTCATGCCAATGTAGGCCCATTGTGAACACACGCGGATTGACTATTTATAAATCAGTGGAACCTGTTGCTACTTATGCTTAGTCCCAAGATGTGAACAATACAAGGGCAGAGGAGGTAATTTGTGGTTTCTACCTCCTCTTCATCCTCAGGAAAGTATTAGCATCGTGTCTTAAATGCCCCGTCTTATGCAAAGTATGGATGGTACTTGGACCACCTCCAGTATGGAGAGTCTTCTCATTGATACTCACTTCCAAGGTAACCGCGATACCTCATTGGAAATTCAACAAGAAAAAAGCACTCCTATCGCAGCTTCCTCAGAGTGACCGACAGTACTGTTATATGGGCTATCAACTTCGTCAAACCATATAGACATTTAAATGGTTTCGGACCTCATCTCTACTTTGTTGGTCAAGAATGCCTGGATCTTGGCCACGTACCCAAGACCTGAAGAACGACCACCATGATCTACATACCAAGGAAGAGGAAATGTTCGGCTTGTTCTCATTTGCACCCAGTCATTTTCTTCTATAAATTAGAGAGATATCTTACCTAATACAATAATTTAAACAGACATCCATCAACGGTTTAAATAAATAATGTTGCTTCAAATGGTCTTGTAGAAGTGGGTCTTAATGGAAGTAAAATGGCTATAGTTTAATATGGTGCAGAATGTGTTGCTTTAAGGAACGCCGCAAAACAAATCCTGTGACTTAAACGCGAAATATTTACATTCGTACAGTTATTAAAACAGATTCACATATGGAATCTAGTCGTATTTGAATTAATATTACAAGCGAAAGGAACTTAATCGCATCAGCGACTTGGCATGACTTATCCACCACATAAACGCTCTATTGTGAATACATGTGTTTCACATTGTGAACTTGCACTGTTGTGTGACATTACTCTACACCTACAAGTGACATCTTGACGTCTAGTGTTTTCAACCTGCAATCTGGCTAGCAAAGTGCATTGCTTGAGCTTTCTCTTCAAAGAAAATCGAACACTTAAATGAATATCGCAATTATTCAAAACGAATATCTTCAATAGATAATTAATTGGATTGTGTTCTAGATCAGCAAATATGATTAAGGCGATTTTAGTGTTCAATAATCATGGCAAGCCTCGATTATCAAAGTTCTACCAGTACTTTGTAAGTGGACCATAATGTTTTGCATGCAGTTTTCATCTTTCTATTCTTCTATTGATTTTACTTCGTATCGTTTTCCTCCCATACATTTGACAGAATGAGGATATGCAACAACAAATCATAAAAGAAACATTTCAACTGGTATCCAAACGGGATGACAACGTTTGCAACTTCTTAGAGGGCGGAAGGTAAGCACACCCCCACTGAACCATATTTCAGATGTGTCATTCATCGTACTTTTTTTAATGTAATTTCAGTTTGATTGGTGGTTCTGACTACAAACTCATCTATCGACACTACGCTACTCTTTACTTTGTGTTCTGTGTGGATTCGTCAGAGAGCGAGTTGGGTATATTAGATCTCATCCAGGTGTTTGTTGAGACGCTGGACAAATGCTTTGAAAATGTATGTGAATTAGACCTCATATTCCATGCTGATGCCGTTCATCACATTCTCGCCGAACTTGTCATGGGCGGGATGGTTCTCCAAACGAATATGGCCGACATCATGGCCAGGATAGAGGAGCAGAATAAATTGGTTAAGCAAGAGGTAATGCAATACGTTTAGGTACGTGATAAGTAAATAAGGAACAATTTTTCATTCAAAGGCGGGTATCTCAGCAGCACCAGCTCGAGCTGTTAGTGCGGTTAAAAGTATGAACATTCCACAGCAGATCAAGGACATCAAACTTCCCGATTTACCTCAAGCCATAAAGGATTTGAAATTCTGACCGGGTCATTCTAGTTTTGATAACGTCGTTCTCCATCGTTTTGCGTCCTCATCACAAAATGTGTATTTTCCAATTGATTCGAATATCTCATCATCGGCATTCAACTATGATTACTATCAGTCACAGACCCCACTAGACATTGAGCAATCAGTGTCTGTGAGTTCGAAGAAAGCACGCGGACCATCTAGATCCAATACACATCCATTTGGTTTCTTCGATGGCGATGATGGGGGTTTCTCTGAACAGAGTGAATCTCTGCGTTCATTATCCTTTGATTATCCAGCCGTACAATCGAATCGCGATAGCAGCCATCCAATGTCAATTTCTGGAATGAACAACAACGTCGCCGAGAGCAACAACTTTTACAAAAAGTACACATAAACTATGAGCCAAATCCGGGGAGAGAGCTTAAACATTTTTAGAATATCTATTCATTTACTTGATTGCAAGAAAAATTAATATTATCCTAAGACATTTCAACAAGAAGAATTAAAGAATATTTATATACATTGGACTTCTTTTCCTTCAGTGAAGGATGCCTCCTGTGATGTCATCATATCGGGAGGGATGTACGTATTCATGGATTAATTATTACATTTGAGGCGGAAACTCAGAATTGAAAAACACTGCATTGAATTAATATTAAGGCAGTGGATGATTTTGTTTTACTCCGGACTTTTATCATGTTAAAGTTCTGTATTTAGGGATGAGTGAAACAGCTTTCAACCGTTGGATGGAGAGGATACTGTGGATTCCAGAGATTTAATGTGTAGTTGAGGAGACATTTCTTTGGATCAGACTTATTCAGATCATTGCAAGCATTTTCAAGGAAGCACCGTTCCGGCTGGACTCTAATTATAATAATCCTACTTGGCTGTATGGCTACTTAAGTTGTAAGAAATCGAACTGTATTATCTTCCTTTTAAGAGTGTAATAAATGCAGTTTTGCCCCTAGCTAAGAAACCACCACTGATAAGGGATTATTAACCGATTATTACTTTATCCAGGTGGCGCTGCTATCCGAAGTGGATCTTTTGCTAGCAAATTTATTTGCTATGTAGAGGAGTATTCTTACATGTGTTTAACTTGAAGGTACACCTGTCAAATGTGGCAAAAGGATTGCTTTCAGAAATAAAATCTAAACCGACGTTTACCTGATCAGAAGTATGCCCCAGAATATCAGCTAACAATGTATTCGAAGCCACGACTTCTTTCTTCTGCTACGTTGACTAGTTGCACATATTCTTGAAAAATAAAAATAGCATATTAAAAAAAAAGTAGCAAGTCGACTTATAAGACCCTTTATCAAACTCTTCCAATTTTATCCCAAATGCATTCCGACCTTAAATGTAAATGTTTCTGTCCGTGTAACGCAAGCCTTAGTACCCAAATGAATCACCCTGCCTACCGGCATTGCTGTCAGTTGCATTCACAAGATATCTTAACGAAACCCGCCCAAGTGGTGTTTTCGATTAATATCCGCGAAGCGGTCCCCTAAAAAATCAAATTCAAATTAATTTCGCAATTTTAAACATCATTAAGTGTGAGTGCAATATAAATTTCAATCCCACGCAGTGTTTTTCAACAGAAACATTCAAAAACAAATCCAACATTCAGCTAATCATCTCTCACCACACCGCAATCCACTGAACTGTGTGCACGAGACGACATATTTTTCAAAAAAAGAATAAAAGAAAAAAACGAAACTTAACGATAAAAAATTGTTGAGTCGACGTAGGAGAAATAATTGAACCGACCGGCCAGTCCGAAAATTGCAGAGTGGCAATAAAGTCGCTCACTTCTCGTGAGTTCTTTTTGTGTTTCCCATTTCTTAAAATCTCTGTCTTTGCCCCTTTTTGTGTTTTTCTTTCTTTCTTGCGATACAATTGCATTCAATTTTCGATTACAAAGTAGAAAAAAAAAAAAATAAATACGATATTTCAATTGAATTGATATTCATCAGAAAAATCCGACAAACAAACGAACGGCGACGTCGGTGATGGAATTTTTGGTCGTCCTGTGAGTGCGTGAAGAAAATTTTCAGGAAAAAAGAAACGAATCTTTTGCGAAAAATTCTAGTGAAGAAAGGAGGAAAAAACAAGATATTTTCTGTGTGTGCTACAGTTGCGTGCGTGTGTGAGTGTGTGCAATTCAAAAATCTCTTGGAGGAATGTCACAAACGAGAAAAAAATGCCGTCCGTCGCGTTTCTGACTATGGAATTGAGAAAAATTTAAACATTTTTTTTTGGAAAGGAAACGGCGTAACGATGAATTGAATGAAAAAAATACCAATTTCTGATTTTAATAACTCCGCTATTATGACGTCATTGACGATTTGGCCGGATAAACCAATGGACAGAAGGAGCAGGACAAAAATGTAGTTTCTATTTTATTTCAAATACGTATTTTGAAAAGAAAAGAAAAATGCTGGTAGAGTTATCTTGAAGCATTTCCAGAGGATTAAAAATTAGTAAATGCCTTCACAGTCTGGACGAAAGCTTGAGTAGAAAGGGAATTTGAATCTGAAATCTTTTTGTTCGCATTCATTCGTTGTTCTTTGTGGTTTCCACCAACACCGCCCGGATAACGAGAAAGAACGTCAAAAAGCCGATGATCGTTGACGTTGTCTATCTTTTTTTTTTTGTATTCTGCGCTCATTCGTGTGTATTTTTTCCCTTTTTTAAGTTATTCTTTCAGTGTTGCCAGGTAGATTTTCAATTAGTATGCAAATGTGAAATGGAATGTAGAAAAAATACGTTTATTGGCCTAATGCGACTTGAACAGTCGATGATTTTGGACGTATGAATGGAAGCTGTTCTTACAAAGAACAGTGTTTCTGAACAAGTGCTAGGAAGTTTCGTATTATTATCAATAAGCTCTTGTTGATATGACTGACGTTGGTGTGACGAAAAGCAGTATCTAGGTGTGACACGTTTCCGTTTAGTAGGGGATATTACGATTTCAGTGGTTTCATGTTTTGAAATGGCAGTTTTGTAGATCTCGATGATGCAAGCTGTACGTATATAAAGTAGCCAAATTCTCGTGTTTGGAGATATTGAGCTTTAAATATAAAGAATTTGAACGTACACAAATAATACCCAACAAAATAAAGAATTTGGTTTTATTTAGAAGTCGCGTGAGCGATGAACCCTCGGGAAAAAAGGGCTAAAATACTGTTTCCGAGCGAAGCGAGCCACCCTCATCGTATTTTATAGGGCAACAATCCCCCCCTTAACCCATCAAATACCACCGTTTTATGTAGAAAATTGTGGTTTACCAAAGTGGACTTAGTTCCCTGCACCGGAATTTACATAAGAACGAATTACTATTTAAAACTCGACCTCCTAAGCTAAGCGATTAATACATCTTCTTCTTTATATGGTAATCGTGCCCGTTTATTCATCATTAGGTGGTCTAATAACGCATCATACTTGTACGGAGGTTACTCTGGAATGTTGTACACCTATTGGGTTTAAACCACTATGTACATCTGCTTACTCGATCCTTACTAGATTCTCTACTAGAAATCCAATCCAACCTATTTATCGCAGATTAGCAAAATGGAATGTCAATATTTTGTTTAAGATTTTGTCCCGCAATATATCCGAGCAGATGACAAGTCCTTTGCTCGGATTTGGGTTTTATAAGATGCTGTATGAACAGCTTACTACTTTGTGAAGTCTACTAAGAGCTGAATGGATTCGTCAAGTCATAATAGTAATGCAAATAATCCCTGCAATTATTTTCACTGGCAAATACTTATACTTGAAGACGTTCACTTAACCGTTTGGTAAATGGATCAAAGTGGAATATGAAGCAACCACATAATTCCACAGAAAACATGCTGATTCCATTTGTCTTCAATTTATAATTTTATATCAGTTTACGCACCATTATTCCTGCTCAAGAGTCGAGAGCATAAGAGGTAACCCATAAAGTGCAGTCACCTAACCTCGTCAAGTGTTTTAATTTTTTATTTTCATTCAATTCTCGTGCTTCGCTCACATGTTGTTCCTCCTCGAGATACATATGAATATACCCCCATAAGCGGAACAAAGAATCATTCCATTCCTTCGCAACAAATACACAAGCACCATCATCACGATAAACGATGATTCCACCCAAGAAAGAAGAAACAACACAAAACGGGCAAAAGTAGTTTAGTCTCTCGTGAACCAACAAAAATATTAACATTTTTTTTTTTGCTTTTCTCTCCCCCTCGACGAAAAAATATTGTTCACATATCTAGTTCTATGTTGTGGTGAAAAGTTGAAACAAAATAAAAGTAAAGAAGAAAAATATAAAAAAAGAAATAGAAATTAAAAGAAAAGAATTGTGCTGTGCGTGATTTAGAATTTTACACAATTATTTAAAGCCAACGAAATTTAGTTAAAGTTTTGTTGTTTTTGAAACAAGCAAAAAATCATCCCTCAACCGGTGTTTCCGAGATAAAATTCCGAAATCAGATATTTTCACGAAGAAACATCAAATAGAATAACAAGGAAAAAATGGCAGAAGAAATCAGTGATCGTAACGATCCCGAATTGAAGTATCTATCAGTTGAACGGAATCAATTCAATGATCCCGCAACGCAAGCGGAATGGACACAGAAACGCTTGGTCTGGGTGCCACACGAAAACCAGGTTTGTGACTAATATATTTCATTATGTTTTATCTTATTCATTCTCTTTAGTTTTTTTTTTCTTTCCCCCTTTCTGTCGTACTATTCGTACAGTATTCTTTTATTTCACAAAATTGTTGCTTTTTTCTCTCACCAAAAATTTGAATTTGTTAAACGTTACGAAAAAAAAAAACACTGAAAAGCAAACCATTTGACGCCGGAGAAAACGTAAAGAAACGACAATGATTTTTATGCTAATGACAATGGGGGCGTAAAAAAAAGAAAAAACAAAAGCCAACAAATTCGTTTGCATGCGTACCTAGGTTTATTCATTTTTGTAGTTCCTTGTGTGAGCCCTTCTGAAGTACACCAGAGGGTTTTTAAGAAGAAGAAAATAATAAAGATCAGCACGTTTGTAAGATCCCCCCGTCATCGACTAGCAAAACCGAAAAATTATACCCAAGAGTACAAATTCGAAACACCTTTTAATGAATCATAAAAAACTGCCAAAGGGGCAGAGTCGCTTTAAAGTGGCTGCTATGCTGTGTGCTTTGCGTACGCATACATAGTTGTCTCACAGAGAAGATGGAAGCGATGAAACGTTTATAGAATTCCCTAATTAATTGCTTTGGAGGTTGAGGATTGGAACCCACGCCACAGGTTGACTAATTCACTGGTACACTGAACTGGAATTCTTGAAATGCTGATGTCGTTCATTAGGAATTGATTAGTTCCAAGGTCATGTTCCACATGCTGACAAGTTGGCCCTACACAGGAGGAGTAATATGAATACCCGTGAAGTGTAATTGCATCGGGACTCAATTCTCATTTCGAAAAGAGCACTTTCAGTCCGGCGTTTGAGCCTGTGTGGAATAATTCTGAGATTTGTTTCGATGTCCATATTAGTCATGATTGTAGACAATTCCATCAAATTGACTGCCTCGTTCTTCTCAATAAACTTTAATCCGTTTCGGGTTGATTTTGCATGCTTATATGGAGAAACTGCTGTTTAATTGGAATGTAATGGTCCATGACTGGAATGAGGTCACTTGATGATGGAATTTTTAATGTCTTTGATCGAATTAGACATTCCCAGGTGAACCTACTGACAGGCCATTGCAATAAATTCAGCAGCGATTACGAAACTCTTGTTCGATGGACTCAGCTGAAGAGATGCCCTATTCATGGAGTCAGTCGAGATATCCCTTTTGCAACACCATCGCCTGGGAGGAATATATTTGTTTTGTGGTTTAAATGCCAAAACGGGCATAATTAGTTCTCGAATCATTTGAAGATAGTTTCGTGCCGTAATCCATATTCTTTCATTTCAACGAAGTGCCGACAAAAATGTTTGCCTCGCTCATGACAGATGGTTTACTCAAATTTCGGCATCAGGTCCGGCCTACAGATGTGTGGTTCAAGGTTCAATATTGTTGTCAATGTAACTAATGATTCTATTTTTTGAGTGGGTGGTCGTAATGGGTTGGTGAAGGTCTATTATCAACTTTTTGGTACTGAATCGTATCAACTCAGGAATACGTATGTGTAAGAGCGAGTGCAGCGGTGACATCCGATAACGACAATCTGTGCCAGTGTGGATGCACACGAATGCATTGCCATCCGAACTGATTCATTTGACCACACCCCAAGGGTCAACGAACGATATGTATGAGTCAAGAAAAAACTGCAGGAAATATCTCATATTTATGACCGATTATTGAGTTTAACTGAGTCTTCATACGCCCAGCAGTCAGACCATACAGTGTACCCCTTGAATGAGCCCTTTTTCTACGACGTTCTAAATTACTCGAATGGTATACAGACTGGCAGACCTTTTGTGTTGTGTAGTGTAGCTTAAACATGTACCGCGCCCTGAAACTTGTCCTTCGCTGAAAAGTGACGAAGCTCGCAGGTAATTTAATTTCACAGGCACACCTTCTGTGCATATTGCAAGCCAGTAAAAAGCGGACACTACTGCCGAACCCAAAATGAGTAAACCCCAAAACTGATTATGAAAGCGAAGCGAATGAGTAAATTTCTTAATCCTTCTTCAAATGACCAGTGTGTGCATACACAACTCATCGATTTGTAAGAGCTCATTTCATTTGGGGATATCTTTAGAAGAACCCAAACCGGAGCTTTCATTGGTCCAGAGACAATTAAAGTTCAAAGACCCATGTAAAGGTGATAAATACTTAACCGGGAAAAGAACGAAAAAAAAGGAGGACAGCACACACAAAATATAACGAGTTGTGGGTATTTTTTGCGTTTCTCAGAAACCGGTTCGATGTCAAACAGTGGTCTTCAACTCCATCGCTTTCGTCTCATTGACGGCGAAGCACAGGCATACCCAAATCCACAGAGCAGGGTATTCGTTCGCGTTTATTTCGAATTGAACACATTTGTTTCCTGCCAAATGGAAGCCGGTACAACAGTTGGATAAGAAATATGATATCACTTAACCTAGTCGACGGGTTAGTCAAAACGTAGTACCAACGCGTTGGAATTCCGTCTGCAATGCTCGATTGCAAAAGAATGCCAAATGTTTTTAAATTAGAACAACCAACATAATTTGCTTATCGCGTTTAACTAGCACGCCAAGGCACTTGTGGATTGTCACAATAAAAGAATGGAGTCAGCAAAAATAATCACCGTCGAAAAGGAGAGAAAAAAGAAGAGAAAAACGAATGAATGCCCAAAAGTAATCCAAAGAAGGAATGAACGAAAAAAATATGTTTAATTTGCAAATTTTTTCGTGAAGAGATATGCTCACATACATTGCCGACTATACTCGTACTGAACTGAAAGTATGAACGCTGGCGGTGAACTTTACACCCTTACAGTGGTGGAGCTGGGCTGAATGGTTGCCGCTGCAACGAGAGGAACTTGTCAAGCACCCAATAAGCTTGTATGGCAGTTGGATAAACAGCCAGTGCTTGAGTAGCATATGACATACGGCAAAGAAACGACGTTGTCGACGTATGAACGACGATACGACGGCAGCAACCAATATGAAGAAGAAGGCGATTACTTAGTTCAGTTTGATGGTATTTCTGAATCTTATTGTGTATGCCTTCTGGGTGGGTGATATGGTATACTGCAGCGGATGCTGTTGCTGGAGCTGGTGCAGTGCGCGCTAGTTCAATGACTTTCGGCAATTCCGTCAAAAGTTCATCTCCACTCTTCAATATTGTACAACGATGTTCGAAAACGCTAGGCTTTTGTGTTTCATAACACAACGAAGCAGCAACGTTGTGCCATCAGCTGCGCCTTCAGGCTTCTTTCTACCTTTTACGGTCTGTGCAAACTTGGGCACCAGTGATTCCTTGATGAGTAGTAAGGATTCTTGGCAGTAATCCAAGTCGTCTACAGCCCAGACAGAGTCGACGGGGTAGAGTTTTTTTTTTCATCCGGCGCTGTTCAAATTCATTTCAAATACCGGGATGGAGGTTGTAAAGTTGTAGATGATTACGCTGAGCGTTATCGTCTCAACGGATTAACCCAAAAATGTTAGACTTCATGAATGGATAGAAGGTTGTGAAGTGAATTGTTCCCGTCTGCAGCCCTTAAATAACAATTGAAATGATGTTGTGGCACTGGGGGAGCAGCGGTGAAACGGAATTGCAGCGCAGAAATTAAGGGATGAACACAAGATGTGGATGTTGTTCCTTGCAATGTGCTTCTCTTTGGTCTGCGGTTTGCGGTTCGTTTCCGTCTCTTTGTTGCAAAATCTATCCATCGCAATGAAATTTCAGGACTTTTGTGGATTGATTGTGGCTTAATTGGAGACATCCTCATCGGTTCATTTTTGATTAATTCGTAGATTGTGTTCATACATGCGTGTGTCTTTGAACTTGTTTGTAGAGACGGCACGCGACGCGGATGATTGCTTTTGTGTCGCTATGAGTTCCTGTACCTGTCAAGTCAAAAGGTGTTCAGTGAATGTCAACTTCTTTTATTTAATTTTGTTCAGATATCAAGTCTCCCCTTGAATTGCAGAAGCCAAATGTTGATTGCCAGAATAACTTCAAGCTAAGACCTCAGCGCAATTCATCGGGGCTTGTGCTAACGCACGATTGTTTGTTTTCAACTCGGGAGTACTTCAGTTTTTGCCTTTGTCATTGTGCTAAATTTAAATTTATTTTTCAAATACACTTAGTTTATTACCACGAATTCCGTTCTAGATAATTTGCGGGAAAATAGTAAATTCGCACGAAATACCTTTTAGATATAAAGATAACATTCCATGCGGATGAGTGTGTGTACACATCACTCGCTGGGGACTGGGGACAGATATCGCGCACGAAGTGATCGACTGAAGACAATAGGCGCTGTTTAAATACATTCCGAGTCTGGTGCTGCAGAATAATAAAATGAGAGCTATAAACACTGGTGCGGGGGTGCAAACAAAGAACACACACATGATACAGGTGAAAAGTCGCCTCTGATATCAAATGCCATTGTGATGATTGAGTTATCAATGTCAGTGTTAGTATTCAATTCTTTTGCAGAGATTGACTGCATTTGAATTGAAATGGAAATCCCCTAGCACATGTTTGGAGTGCTAATTTCGTTGAGGAACAAAGGAGGAGCCTTTACATGTGCAAGCTGTTTGACTCTCTGCTCTGTGTATGCAAGGGTTAAGACGAATGGAATGAGTTTTGAGTTGTGTTTGCCAGAAAGAGTCGACGGGTATAATCACTATTCTGCTGTACAGGCAGGTGAAACGAAAGTCATCGGCCAACTCTGGATAAATCGCTGCAGCTGGTGAATGAACATCTGAAGAGATGGACTGTACGTGGTGAGATACGTTGAGCTAGTCCCTTTCCCCGAAATAAGTGGATTTTTATTAGTTACACCATTGCTACAACTAGTTAATCCTACCATTCAGTCAGTGTTTTTTGATGATAGATACTGCTCTGGGCGTCCGTGGTAGGATAAGCGTTCAATCTCTCGAAACATACAGCTTTCTCATCCCATCTTATCTTCAGTGACTCTCATGATCAACTGAATGGAGAGACGCTCCATTTACAAGGTTCAGAATAGCCACAGAAGCTTCCACCGACCAACTGTCAAACAAACCAACCAAAAACAAAGCTCACACAAACAAGCAAAACTCAAACAACACACAAATTAAGTTAATATTATTTGTTGTAAACATATTTTCACCTATTGAACCTTGTACCTACTTTCTCGTGCTGTTTACGTCAGCCACTCCAGAGATCTGATCTCCCCTCCAACTTCTGAACTGAACCGCGAACTACTCTTTACAACAATATCCATCCAACACAAAACTGAAAATGGTCACGACACAGGTATGCATGTTTGTATGTATGCAACTATTTTACACGTAAACCAGAACAGAACCAACGACGGTGTGCGTCCGAATCCCAAACCAAAAAGGTAACCAAACGAATACCACAGTCTCAGCAGAGTAGAGTGGAGAGAGATCGAAAAACTCTGGAAAAAAATAAAAAAATAAATAAATAATAAGTTAAAATGTGGAGCATGTGGGCGCGTTCCACTTCCTCAGACGCAGGCCTCACTCAGTCAGTCAATCGAGCTCCGGTCGTGTCTCTTGGACGGAATTGCAAATTATAATTCAAAAAACATAAAAGAGAAGAAAAATGAAAAGATAGTAGTGTATGCAGTAAGTAATACATAATGCAGGGGATGGAATCGATGATGACGAGGGGACTGGGACAAGTTCTCGCGACAGCAGTTGGGTATGCAAAGTCGTTTGTTTTTCTTTTTTTTTTCGAATCAAATTGGTATCGGCTAACCAAAGAAGAAAAGACCGAGAGCAAAAGAAAATGTGTATTTTTACGTGGAATGCACGAATGCAATTCTAGCGACAGAATTGGATTTTCCACATTTTTTTTGTCTAAACCTTCTGGCGGAACGTTTGAAGGCTGGTGTGGGCGCGGTGGAATAGGCCACAGTCCCCCATAATATGTCAAGTCAATCAGTGGGAAAGGGAATGTGTTAGAACAGGAAAATTGGAACTCTTGTTGAGAGTGAGAGTTTAGTGTGACCACGTAGGCAGTTTGTTGAAAAAATGTCTTCGATGCCTTGGACACGTGCTAAATTGTTTGATAACACGTTGGGAACACTTTGTTTTGCAGAACTTTCGAGACGATTGACAACTTGCATTTCTGTGGCACTTTGTGGCGTATGACGGGACGGTTTAGCTTGGATTATTTATGCCAAACTTAACCAGCTGCTGCAAGTGTCATTAAACATAACCAGACGTCAAAAGTAATGATAATAGAACAACTATGACTTATGTACACCTTTGGTGATGTTTTCGTGTGTGTATTAATCGATTCTGTTATGGTGGGCTGCATTTGAGGACATCGGAATTTTCACGTATTTTTGCATCAAATCAGCGATCAATGGAAATCCATCACTTCCAAGCACAAAATTTGCCTAATTCCAGCCCTAACCAAAATCTGCAAAATACACAAAATCATGACGATTCCAGTTTTCGAAAAACCGACTACCAAAAAAATAAAAAACAGTAGAAACATAATAATAAATACCTCAGAAATGAAGTACTATGGAGATGACCAACTTCACAGCTGATTGCCCCCGAGTCCATCGACGAATTTTAGAAACTTTTGACAGTTATTCACGAAATAATGTGAATGTCGTTCTCTGATTGGTCAATTTGGGTTCAGAGAACGATATAAAAATGGGTGTCAAAAGTTTTAAGGGGCAAGAGTGGTAGAAGTTGGGGTTCTCTGTCGTACTTCATTTTTGATATACATTCTTGCTGTGTCTACGTAACCAGCTGTCAGAATTTTGGAAATAACAAACGTGGACAGAACATCAGATTTGGAACGGCGAGATTTTTCTTATTCGTGCAGTTCAATGAAATTGTCGCTTTGCTCACTCTAAGGATCTAATGTTCCGGGATAAGTAAGATTAGGATAATGTGGCTATCAACCGTTAACGAGAACGCACAGGGTCCAGCGTATTACGTGGATTTTGTTAAGAGGTAACATAGTATGGTAGTGAACAAAGAATAGTGGCCCCACAGAAGTCACTAAAATTGTCAAAAAATTGACAATTTGTTATAAGTCTTATGTTCCAGGCCGAGTACTTGCGGAGATCGACTTCCTCATCTAAGCAGGTTCGGCAAAGTGAGTGCAAGTCTCTTGATGTGTTCGCCTATTACAGCACACTACCGCTTGAGGTAGTGTCCTGTAATAGGTCCAACCCCGACGATAAAGATGCCAAGATTTTTAATGTCTTTGCGGTTCTCTGACGAGGGGTTCTCTTGAGATAAAGATGCTAAGAGTTTTTAATGTCTTTGCGGTTCTCTTGAGCCTGATTTCTAGGGACT
This sequence comes from Eristalis tenax, assembly GCA_905231855.2. NCBI lineage: Eukaryota > Metazoa > Arthropoda > Insecta > Diptera > Syrphidae > Eristalis > Eristalis tenax. The sequence continues at coordinate 33,884,779 of HG993127.1, read as the reverse complement.
TGTAGAGCTGTTGGAAAATCTAAAGAGGAGCTCTGCAGTCAATGACTGGTTTCGAAATTGAAATTTCAGTTTCAGGCTGCGCCCAGAATAACCAATGTTAAACATAATAATCACTTGTCTTAATTCATTTCTTAAATACAATTTATGGGAATTTTTATGTATGAACTATGACTTCAGGCAAATGTCCAACATTTTGCTCGTTACTGACATTTGAGAAATTACTGAGAGGAAGTCAGTCACTGATTTCGAAATACAGCGTGTTCGCTGGCAGCCGCATTGAGCAATCATTTCGAATTAACGAGCGTACCAAGAGTAGGGTAGGTGTGGTATTGAGCTGCTAGCGAAAACCAGCTCCACGTTGATCCATTGTGATACCCACAGCCAGACTACAACCACCGGTCGAACACTCCATTGCCGTTAATTTGATCCCAACGGCAAAATGGAGACTGGACCAGATTTGAAAACCAGATAAAAGCGTATTAACTTTGCTTTCAATGGGATTCGAACCGGTGACCCCACTAACCAAGGGCTGGCACTTAACCAACTGCGCCATCCAGTCGTCAACGAGCGTACCAAAATACACAGGTTTTGTTCGAGTTCGAATTATCGCTAACTTCGAAAAATCAAGTTTCGAACCATAGCTAGTCGACTGTATTTTCCTTATTAAAAATTTCCAAAAAAGACAATGAACCTACTCATATTGGCTTCGTATAACGCACACTTGTTTGCATTCATCATCAGCGCTTTAATTAGTCGTACCCCGACCAGGTCTCGTAGTTCTCATTACACTTCCTTGGCATTTAATTGCCCCACTATATCTCTTCTTACGATGACCGTCACATAACGAAATGAAACTCCTCAACTGAGGACACTTCATTACTCAGTGAATTCGAAATAAATTTTATGGGAAATCCATTAAATTTCGACGTAAATTCATTTAATATTCCGCCATCGAAGCATATTTTCCCAAAACAATATTCGTCACCAACTTAAACCGAATCACTGTTGGCCGGCAGTGGATACATAAATTTGGCAGCATCGCGGTGCTTATGAGTAGCGCCAGCCAGGTGGTGACAAAACGTAATCTCAAGTGATTCACCCCCGCTTACGAGCTGGTCATGAATAGTCTCTGCCAGACAAAGGCGGCCCCTCTATTCACTCACACTCACGCTCATTTGTATATCCATCGAATCCAAATCAGGGCTGGTGCTGCCGTAGACTCATGCTAAACGTAATCAAGTGCAACGAAAGTGAAAATCCAAATTGAAGACAATTACCGTGCGGAGCAGGCATGGTGAGCCGCAGTCGGCAAGCAAGTCGCATTCCTTTCTAGTTAACGAACCCCTCTTTTGCTGCACTGCTGCTCGCTTGTGTTCCTTTTCTGGTTCTCCTCGGCACAGACATGGGATTCGGTGTCTTCACGCTGACGACGCACTGCTCCTCGCATCGTCTGTCTCTGTCTCCTATTTATGCACGATTCTCGTTCGTCCGACGTCTTGTATTCGTTAAGTGCATCCGAGATATATCCACAAACAAGCACGAAGCCGTGACTATTTTTATCAGAAGCGTTGCTGCCGCTGCTGCGCTTCTGCTGCTGAATGCGCATTCAAAAAGAATGTAGTTCTGTGTGCTTTCATCTGTTTGGGTTATGTGTGCACTCCTTTCGATGGTGGTGGTGGCCTGCACAAGAATAGATATGGTTACCAAGAGAGGAGCCGGCACATGTAATAATGGTGAGCGGCTGTTCCTGTGAGTGTTTGAGTGGGATGCAAGTCGAGAGAAAATGGGATTAGTTGATGTGGTATCTTTGCAGAACGCAGCGTGAAGCAGCATTCAACATGCCAACAGCATGCGAGATGCAAGTTCAAGGCTCTTTGCTGTTTTCTTCTCTTTTTTATTTTTTCTGTCTTCATTCCTTTCCTCTTCATTTGTGTTGTTATCTTTTGTTGTTGATAAATGTATGGGGGCACTTCTGAGCTTGAAAGTATGTAGTTTTTAGGCTAGTTGGAGCTAGATCTAATTCGACGATTTTATGACGGCAGTCTGACGATGCTTTACGAAGCTTGAATGAGGAGGCAAACAGACGCACGATCTGCAAAGACACACAAAAGCCTTTCTTGATGTCTGCTTGGTGATTCATTTCCTTGTGTGAAGACCAAAAGAATTGGAGTGAGTCACGATCGGCTTATCATATGTGTTTCCGAGCCGAGGTTATGGTTGTGACATGCCTGAAGTAAATCAGTCTAAACGAATTTATAGCAATCCAAACAAACCAACAAGTGGGCACACTGAATCACAGACTTGGCAAAATTATGAATTTCGCCAGCACCGGTTTAAGAATATTCAAATTTTCAGTCTCGCTTTTCTCGCAAACACAAATTCGTTATCAATCGTAAATAATGCTGAAATGCCCACTCAAAGAAACAAACACAAAAAGCATGGACCTATATTACCACAATCAAAGCCGGTGACACCATAAATCCAAGTACCTCCAATAACTTATCCAACATTTTGTATTCAAATCTGCGTTAAATGGGTGTGTGTCGGTCTCCACTCTTGGAAACAGAAACAAAAGCAAAGCAACACAAAGCTAAATGGAAGCCGCACCCTTCCTGCCATAAATTCAAGGTGAAAAGCACACCAAATATAAATCACCTTTTCGCGATGTGCTTGTATTGTTCAATATTTGCTTGAGCTGGACACGTCTTGGGTAATCCTCCTTGGGTGTGAATAGAGCTTTTCATCCACAATTGTTGATGTCAACTTGACGTGCAGTTGATGACAAATAAATAGGGACCCAAGGCAGTTGTCTTGTGACAGAGGTGACGTTGTTTCTTTCCTTTTATTTGGTTGATCTCAACGAGGAGGAACTGCGCCTTCCTCTGAGCGAAAGGCCGGGTATTTTAGCAACAAATGGCTGGAACTTTGCTAGAAAGGTGCTCTTTCCGGATGGAGATCTGCCATCCATGGTCATCGCTACTGTAAAACATCTACTCAAGCTTGAAACGCTTGTTCACTTTCCGTAGATACTGCGGACTGTCTATGGGCACAGGATGCCTCACTAAGAAACAACTTTGGCTTACTTTCGACTGGTAACGGTCAGACAACCTGATCAATTGAGAAGGCCGAATCTCAGAACGATTATCAGCATCATTGTTGGACCAAGATTGTACTTGCCCTACTACGGCTTCTCGCGAAAGAGATGAGGTGGAGGCAACTGTCTTGCTCTGTAATTGTGGCGTCCACTCCTTCCGTCTTAAGCAAACTACTCGCATTAAACAGCAAATCACTAACTGGTTTGCGGAATAGAATCGAGTAGATCCGCGTGTAAGCCATTCATTATAACCTTAAAAGCTGCGTCATTGAAAGGTGTAAAATCGATCTCGCTTCAATGTAGGCTCCCGCTTATGGTTCCAATGTATATCAACATTTGCGTAAATCCATTTAAACACCTATCCATTCATCTGGGTCTGGATCATTGAGAGTTTTCCGCCTCTGTTCCAATTGCTTGGAGCTGTCAAATCCATTACGCACTATAAAAATATGTCCGTTGAAAATGATGAATTAATCAGGAAAATATTTGTCAAAACCGAAGAGTACCGACCGACTTTGTCAGAAGTCAGCACAGATTTTGCAATCAAAAATAACTTCGATCAGATATGAGTCAACACTTGAGCAACCGCTTTAACAGTAAATTGTTTATCTTTTGCAAGAAAACAAACTTACACATCACTTCCCCAAATAAAACCGCAGCATTCGTGTGTTATTAACCCCAGAAAGCGATGATTCACGAACAAGTTAAGAAAGTTTGAGCACAAATATCCGTCGTCATCATCATCACCGCAAGGAAATGTCAATGGTAGCCTCTAATCAGTGTGTATCACTGATCTTTCGTCACTGGTCGGGACTTAACAGAAATGGAATAAAGTCTAGACTTGTTTCACGGACCTTGTCACCTTGTTTTTGAGATGTTTTATGCGCGTTTTTCGTATTAATTTGTCAGATTTGACATGAACTTGAAATTTGTTCTTAAGAAGGAGAAGGAGAAGGGAAGCGATGACCTGTTTTGGCTGGTTTCTCTCAGTTGCCATTATTTCAGAAGTGGCTGCAATGTGAATTAACCAGTTGCCTTTCCTAGGTTGCGTTAACAAATTACCTTTCAACTCAATGGTTTGGGGTTAGAACCCAATGTTGATGTGGATATTTGGAATCAGCTGCAAAAGAAATTATTTTAATATGAGACTCAAAAAAAGCAAGTTCCTTAACGAAGAGATCAACGTTTATGACTTTTTACAAAATACATAACATCCACGAATTCAAAGAGTTAACATTGCATCTCACGAGTCCATAAGATCCCCAGTACTTCAGAAATATAGCTAGACTCTTTTCTTTATGTACACCCGTGTCTTCAAAAAATAAAAAAAAAACCGCATGACCAGCACGATTGTCCGCTATGTAGAGGTGTCCCTTCTAGAGGGGTTTATAGAAATTGACAAATAAAATTGCCTTCCACTTTTTGTTTGTAAGCGATTTTCGCTTTTTTCTACTGGCTGTTAGAATAAAAACGTGCACTCTCAATTGCATGAATAAATTGAACAGCGTAATGCTACATGTCCACCGAACGAAACGGCGATGTTCCATCAATTTTCTCCGAACCTACTAGGTTCCGCCATTCACTTTCGGGGTCTGGAAACCTCGCGGTTTCTGAGAAACCTTGTTAAATCCTCCTCGAGTTCATCCATCCGTGGGAGGGTGGGAACCCGGATAAGCCTACTGCGTGGATTTCAGTTTATTTTCGCATTTTGTCTCCTTCTATTTTTTTTTTTTGGTGTTCTCACACTATTATGTCAACAGAAATGAAGTATGATAGAGATGCCCAACAACAACACAGCTGATTGACCTATTCCATCGACGAATTTCAGAGACTTTTTGACAGTTATTCATGAGTTTTTGACAGTTGGTCAACTCAGCTTTAGAGAACGTTATAAAAAATGGTTGCCAAAATGTTAAGGGGCAAGATAGGTCGAAGTTGGGCATATCTATCTCACTTCATTTCTGTCTGTCAACAGGCAGCTGTTCTGGCGGCCATTTAAAAATTGAGAGCGAGTGACATTTCTTTTGGCGGACACATAAATTGAAGCGAGTGATTTGAAGATTGAGAGCGAAACGAGTTCAAGCTCGGTCGAAACGGCCTATTAAGGTTTCGGTAGAAGTTCATCCGGACCTCGTGGTTTCGGTTCAGTGGCAACGCAGCATAACACTCAAATAGTGTCAAGTCAGTTCCATAAATAAACATACAAGTCGACTACCTACATTCACTGTTTTGATGGAATGTAGAAACACAATACGCTTGTAGAAGCAGTTTGCGTTCGTTTTTCTTTAGGCTGGGTGTTCTTACATGTGTGTGTACATATTATCTGTATACGTGCACAGCAAGGAAGTGCATACGTCAAGCATACAATATTTGACTGTCTCTTCCATGTTTGTTGTCGCTTTGTGTGTCCGTTATTTAGGGTTAATAGGCGCTGAAATGTCCGTATCATGTATAGATGGCGTCCGTTGTAAAGGGGTTGCAATGCACACACATGTCTTCATGCCGAGACCATGACGAATTGTCCCCCCTGTAGGGGGGTGCCAGTAAAGTTTCACGGCAGTAGCTCAAATTAACTGAAAAGTGAGCCAAAAGAGGAAAAAAGCTGACTGTGAAGGAATTGTCACAACTCTAGTACATCTGATGGAGTAGAAAATAACTCGAGTTTGAAGACTAGAGAAGGGAATCTTTGATCCGCAGGATTTCAGTCGACGGCGGCGCAGAACGTGGAACTGCTGCGAATATGCGAAAGTGCACGATGTTATTTTTCAACATCTACGGCTTTTTTGTTAATTTGATCGCAATCTCAAACAGCCCTTACTGATGTAATTTGAAAGTTACCTCTCAAAGCACGTCCTTTGATAGCAATCTTGCAGATAGGAAAGCCTAGTAGCAGTTCTCCCCAACGGTTGTCTGTTTCATCTTTTTTCTTATAATTTAAGCTAATCATTATGTCGATACCTCACTTAGCATTTACATGATTTTTTGAAAATTAATTTGAACTTTTCTTATCAATTTGCAGGGCTTTGTTGCAGCTAGCATCAAACGCGAACAAGGCGATGAGGTTGAAGTTGATCTTGCCGAGACTGGTAAACGTGTGATGATCCTCCGTGATGACATTCAAAAGATGAATCCGCCTAAATTCGACAAAGTCGAAGATATGGCCGAATTGACTTGCCTCAACGAAGCTTCCGTCTTACATAACATCAAAGACAGATACTATTCTGGTCTCATATACGTAAGTGTCAACATTTTTCTTCCACTGTACATAGTTCCCCTTAATCGCTTGGTGCCACTTCCCTTTGTAAATGATTACCAAATGAGTTCGACGGGTAAAATGAATTCATATTCGATCGCAGACAAACAAAAGACCGCGTCATCGTCGCGATTGTTTCAAGAGAAAGACGCGTCTGAATAAATATTTGAACACACTATCCTCCAATGCGACCAGTTGTTTGTTCTCCCTACTCGGTCTTCTGTCAGTCGGTTGAACGCGGAAAGCTCTTCATCGGCCGTCTGTCTGTGGAGGCTGCCTGTCCAAATAAACTTGCTGTCGTAGTCTGTAATCGAGTGTCGAGGGCGAGCATACACGACATAAAACCTGTGATGTGCATATTGAACAGAGGAGTGCTCTCTTGTGTTGAATTAAAGCGAAAGCATTGTGCAAACCTAGCGCCCGCCCACTGCTTAATTATAAAAGATAATCTCAAGCTCAAGTGCTGAGGTACATGGGGACATGTGTACCTCTGAAGTGTGAGAGGGCCGGAGACAGCAGCAAAAAGTAAAATGCCATTCTCTTTTCCTCTTGATTCGGTGTTGAGCAACGGGGGCGTGGAGTTAAATTGAAAATAATTTGACGATTTAGACGGAACCAAGTTGACGAAGAATACCAGATTTGGGTCACCACAATGAAAGTCGCGAACTTGAATGGAAGAGCAGATCATTTTAAAATAAACGAGGAGTGTCTTAGAAGACCATGCTTGCAATGGATCGACAAGAAACGTTTTATTCATCCACATTCCCCATAGCCCCATCTCCATGCAGAAAAGAACCTCGATTGGAGGTTGTTTAACCATGTCAATGCACACATATTCGAAGAAATGAGTCGTGAGACATTGCTTCGTTCATAAATGTCCACTTTGTGCGGACATTTATTCCTGCAGAAGCAGGAACTTGAAGCTGTCTTCATCCCATGGGCTTTTACTGTAATCCGTCGCAGGATCTAAACTGCCCATATTTCCTAACCGATTTTTCAATTTGGAATTCATAGAGTGCTCAAGGCACCGTTCTAGTTCGAGCCAGAATCTGTCAGCCGAAGATCAGTATTCCAGTTTCGAAGTGATCTCGCTTTGTTTTTCTAAACCTATACAAATCACGTATCTGGGGAAAAAATAAATTCCAAAGAATTCAGACTCAATTGACATTCCACATAGACACGAGATTGAATCGAATATGTTGTCATAATCAACAAGTGGCCAACAAAATCTGTTCGAGGAGTTTCTCCTCGATTGTGTCATCATGTTGACCACAATGGCACTATTGTTAGCCTTCACCCTTGCAGACATCTGGCAAGAGTGACTCTAGAATTCCCCTGATTTCATCACATCAACGGAACAACAAAGAAAGGGAAACCGTCCGTCCCAACGAACGCGCGATCTATTTCATCATCTCAGCCTAGCCGCTGAATGGATGGGTTAATTAACAACACATGTCCGGTGCGCCTCTGTGCATTTGTTTATTGACTTGTTAAGGCAAGTGCCAGCAATCTCATAAGTGAGTCTCTGTAGTTGCTGCTGTCACCCATTTAAAAGAAATTAAAATAGAAAAATCCACTCCAATAAAACGGAGGAATTTAAATTCGAATTTAATGTTTGTTCGCGTAAAAGATACGCTGCTGTTAGCCTGCTGCTTCTGTCATCGATTAATAAATACGACAGTGAATGTATCTGTGGCCTACGAAGCCCTCCGAAGTGTCGCCAAATTAAGCGCTACCATGGCTGCCCTGTCTATCCGATGGCGGTAATAAATAATCGTATCAGAATCTGAAATGGCAGTTGATTAGCATAAGCGACTAGGAAGGAGCATTCCTTTGCTGGTTTCATTTGAAATGAGTCTATTTGTTTCGCAATCTAACTCTTTTTATGATAATTAACCTTTGCACAGATCATTGAATACGCTTCCACTCTCGCTCTTTCAGCGCAGCACTGGATGCAGTGATTCTATAAAATGCGAAGACGACCGATGTGTACGCCTCGACATTCTCCATTAAACACGACAGTCACAGTAATTGATGGGTGTCTGCAGTGCACTGCTGTGCGGTCGGTCTGGCGTGCCCAAATTGCATGTGTAGCGCCAACTCTGACAGCCTGCTGAAGTTGCGCTTAGCATGTGACCAGCGCTGGTCACTGATTGGAGGTTAATTTGAAATTTCTCTAAATGAGATACACATGCAAAGCGATGTTCACAGGGTGGGCTGAATCGTCGCCAGTGAGCGTCAATGATGACACTTCCAGTGACAGTTTTGGCTGACTTGACGGATAAATGACGGATAAGCATAAATGAAACTGTAATGATCACTCCGAATTGGAGACTTAATTAAGTTACCATGTGTGGGCATGCTTGTTGCCGCATAAATGGGTTCCTCATATGGTATACACTTTCATTTATTTCCAATGTAACTCAAGGGCGCTTCCTTTTCTGGCATTTCATTGAAGATTACTGACACGTCACAACAAATTTTATTGTACTGACTTTTAGGTTCTTTGCGTGCGCTGGGTGAATGTTCATATTCAGTACATAATATTAATTTATTCGGTTTTTTGCCGAGTTATGAAAGAACGAGGGTTTTCTGTCAGCTGTTTGTGTTTACACATCGGAGCAGGCCTAGATGTAGATCACTGTCAGATTAACATTGTCATGGTTTTTTGCACGTTTCATCACTGACTCAGACGTCATTAGTTTGACACTATGTAACATGTTAGTGACAAAAACTGTCAAATATTAATTTTCTTAGAATGTCACGCTATCCATGGAATTTTAAGCATCCGTCCTAGACGTATGTAGAATGTTTGGTTTGATGTTACGTCCACGCCCGACTGACACGTGATACCTCACCACCTCCAGCAGCTATCTCCATGTGCATCACACGACCACCGAAATATGGGTCACTCGCCCTTTTATGACACCTCTGTCACATAACATAACGATTGTGAATGAGCATAAGTGATATGTCAGATGACCTCCTTGGCGTTTTTAATTAAAGCGCCACACCTACCTTCGTAACGTAGAAATGCTGATAACATGATGTGTAAATGCTGCCAGATTGCACCCAAACAAAGTATTATTAAAAATTTCGAAATATTCACAAAATAATCACCCCATTAAATGCAATTCTTGAGAAGGAGAAAAAAATGACAAAAAACTCAAGAGATACATTTGTCAAAATTCTCTGTACGTGCAATTAATTGGCCAACTTAAATGACACCGTCGCCAGCATCAGACCAGACATCGTCGTCGTCGGCGTCGCTGTAGCTGTGTCCAAGTCATCGCAGTTGTCGTACATTGAGTCACAGTCTAATAAACTCTTAGTACGCACACAACACTAGACTATAGGAGCATATATAAATGTAGATACAAATCACACTGAGTGCATAGATGTGGCTGATTTATGTTTCAATTCGCCGCGATCGTTTCCTTTTCGCCAAAACGCCACTCTTGTGTGTGTCTCTAAAAATAATTTCAGTTTCAATTCAATCCGATGATGGTGATCATCATCTTTGCGCGTCGCCTCTGGTGTGTGTCGCTGCCGTAAGCCATAGGAACCAACAATAACAAACAAATGGCAATAAATAGGCTTGGTCCAAAGCACACAACACAAGAGGAAGAGGAAACACATCGCTGGTTTGGCCACAGTCATCAGCGAGGCGGCTCTATAGTTAGATTCATATGCCAAGTGCAAGTATTTTTAGCAGCGCTCACACATCTCTTTAATTTCTAGATTTAATCCGTAATTGTTGACTGTCATGCTGTGTGTTGCATGACATCTTTCGTGTCGAATATTCGGACGACGAAAATGCGTGTTTCATTGATCGATTCGTTCGATCAATCGAAAGTTGCGTTCAGGTGGGAGAGGTTAGAGCTACCCAGCTACGGTTTTGTTGTTTTTACGATCATCATCTGACGTGACATGAGATTTCGATTACTTTTCGATTGCACAAGAGAGAAGTGAGAAATGAAAAAAGCATAAAAGATCGGAAAAAAAACTTTCACTTACATTTTTGTTCACGGACAGTATCGACGATGGTTCCTCCTTGGCAAAAAAAAAAAAAAACAAAGCAGAAGAAACAAATTTCTAATTCAGATCCCACCGTGATCCACAGAGCAAAGTAAACTCGTCGTCAGTTGACAGCCGCAGTTTGGAATGCCGGACTAGCGTCTGGACTGTTAAGTGAGTGTGGGAGTTGTTGGAGAAGTCAGCAAGATTGCACTTGAATTTTTTCCACGAAACTTGGCAGACATTTTGGACGCTTTGCAGATTGCCCGTGTAACAATCCATGATCTGGCGCCAGTTTAATGGCATGATTTGTCGTGAACATACAAAGTGAGTTGATGGAAACGCTCGAACAAAAGATTTGGGGACATTCAAAAGCGAATGGTCATTTAAGAAGAGTAGAAAAGTTTTCTGATAGTCATGATGTTGTCTCTGATGTAATCATTGCTTTAAATGTCGAAGAGTAATCGGAGAATGTTCTGGGACATGTAATTATGTGTGGAATAGATCCTCATTCAAATGTTCATTCGATCGGTCCAATTTTTGAAGACTCGGCGCATCGTTATTTTGGCGACACTTAGCGGCCGCATGTTCGTCCGAAGCTCGTCGAAAGTGTTTGCCTTCTAGGCGCGGAGGAGCCATTTTGGGTCTTCTTCGATACTGGCCGCTACGGCGACAATGTCGCTCCAATCTCTGTCTGGTTTGCGGTCTAAAAGAGTACTCTCACTCAAATTATTTCACGATGCCACGAATGGATTTCACACCGATGATGATGACCTCTCGACGAAGTTCACGTTGCGTACTTACAACTGCGCTGCGATCTCGACAAGTGTCAAATGGTGCACGGACAAATGGAATTGCTTATTTGGCAGCTGCATGTCATTGGCAACTTGACAACTGCTGAACCGTAACAAGTTCAACTACAATCGTTTATGTCTGGTGGTCACCCTTTAACACACGCCATGTAAGTGGTAGTCTCTGAAAGCGGCCGTGAAACTTTGTCAGTCAAATTTTTGGATGCGTCTATAGGAGATTGATTGATTTATGGTTTCCAAGCTCACTCGCTTGAAAATAGTCTCATTTCCCAGACCCCTGCCAAAATGTTAATAACTAACCCACACCACGCCCAGTAATTTATCAATCCGAGCGCAAATCAAAACAATGCTCCATGCAAGAGACCATCCCAGTTCCAGCTATCTTCACACATTATCGAATCAAACGTCTCGAATCGTGAATGCATTGGGCGCCACATAATCATAACTCTTGTCACATCTGTCATGCAGGTCACGTAGATTCCAAAACTGTCAACGGCTAATCTGTCAGCTCCATTATACGCGCAACAAGCGCTGCGTCGTGTTGAGATATCGAATGAAAATGCCTACTTCCACGGTGACCTCGCGCAGAGCAATTACTGGAGACTGGAGTGATTGATAATTGCGACCAGATCAACTAAAATTCCAAAATAGAACGCAACCTGCGAACAAGGTCACGCCTGTCATAAAAGGCGGTCCCCAGACCCGTGTGCATGTGTGTGCTGTTCACTTGAGCACGCTTTTCCGTTAAACAATTGCCGTTTTCGGAAAAGCAACAAGACACATTAATGTATGCAAAGATGATGATATCATCTCGAATTTCTGCCTCAAAACTATTCGCATTAGAAGTTTGCCGCCGACACCGTAGACATCGGTCGGCGGCAAAGCGACGACACTACGAACTTACTGCGCATCGAGGGGGAAATTGAAATGAAAAGCATTGCGTCTCGAGTCTTTTAATTTATAATCTGCTCGCCTTTGGCTTACACAATGAGAAATAATCCATATATGGCGGAAACATATTTCATTTAATGTCGATTTGAATGTTAAGTCATGATTAGGAGCCACAAGCAAACGTGCCAGCCGCACGAGCGTAAGCCGAGAAGAGTCTACACGCCTTGTCAGTGGCACGGCGGTGGATCTTTGTCAGGGGACCTGACCATGCGCCTTTTGTGGAGATGTTTTATTTTCCCATCGTGAAGGTGTGGCTGAGTCACCTGTGCCACCAACGCCACATCTACCACAGCAGCCCAATTAATCCGAGCTGCACGGCATGTTATTTATCGGCATATTATTTATCATTTATGACTGAAGCAACAGCCTCTTGGTCGTCGTGTGCATACAAATGGACGAGGATTTGGAAGAAAACGAATTCCTTGAAGGATGTTGACTTGTCTTAGCGCAAAAAAGGGAAACATTCCAGCAGTCTTGAAGAGGTATTCGTCATCAAGTTTTGGACGAGAAAGCAATCGCAACCGACTGGACTTATCTTTGCGCTCACAGTTGATTTTGTTTGCGTATTCACCTCAAGAGAATGTTTACTTGCAGTGAAACCAGAGAGTGAAGAACATCAAACAGAGCCCAAAGAGACGGTGACTCATCGCGACACAAAAGCGCGCGCGTGTTTCTCAGCTGGCTGGCATTCAAAAGCGGGGCTTAATCAAGTACGGACTAAGAGCAACAGAAGCGAATACGCATGGATTGCAGGGGCAAGCCTACAAATGAAACAACAGATATTCCTCCCTAGGCTGGCCATATCCGGTCGGTCTGTATTGCTGGTCATGCATGCATGTGCGTTCCCCGTGCGCTGCGGTTTGTTGTTTTCGCCGTTTTCGGTTGCTCATTGGAAAATTTATGTGAAATTAATTTTCAGCTCTAATTCGCCTTTGAATTGGTTTTTAATTAATTTACTTTATTGAGCTTCTGCTGCCGGTGCGCGCCGTCTTGTTGCACAATAAACAGAGAAATGCCTTTCAGTCGAAATGATAAACAAAAACTTGAAAACGATTGTGCTGTTCGATGCTTCGTAGAATGCCTTTGAGGAGTGTGGGAAAGCGAATTGAGAGGAACGCCTACGAAGCCACCGGCCATTCTGAAGTAATAGGGTGACAGGAGAGTGGTTCTGTTTGAGAGCATTGCTTAAGTCGACTGGTAATTTACGCACGCAATCTTTACGAGTTTGGCCAGAACCATGGCTGCTTTTCGTTCGGTTCTGACATAATCTTAGGTCTATTACGCCGACCTCTGTGAATGTGTATGATAAGCTTAACTGCATCAAGGTAGATCAAGTGTGGTATCGTTGTGATATGATCAAGGAAAGAAAGAAAGAAAACTAGCAAGATGATGTTGTTTTATGCAAATCCCACATCTGCGCACCCTGAACTGTGAGCAGATCGTGTCAGCCCATCTCCCTCCATCGGCGCACGTTCAGCCCAGTTAATTACAAAATCACGTCGACTGGATAATAAACCGCTCTAATAATAATTACATAATTTGCCGTGAACACCGGCAGCTCTAGCTGGTGGCGGCTACACAACATACATTTCTGATGGCGTTTTTGTTGGTTTTGTTGCTGCATGCGATCGGTAAATGGCTGCAAAGTGTGCAATGATTCCATCTGTCAGTGGCGGGTGTAGACTTCAAGTAGTGGTATCTCTCTTTGCCGGTATTTCCCGGGTGCTGCCTACACTGACCTGCCTTGAAGCGTTGCCTCTTCGATTTTAGCGCGCCCTGCTGCCAGTTCGTTTCCACTTTTATTAGTCTAAGTGCGAACAAACTTTTTCACACTGTGTGCGATCGTACTGGGGCCACCGCCTCCGGCACCCGGCGAGTAGTTTAATTTAATGTTGATGTTTAATTGTAATATTTAGAATCGATTTAAGACGATGGTTGACAGCACGCAATGACAGCCGCCATTGTGTGGAAGGGGGGGACAGAAATGCGTGAAGCCTTTCAGAATTCAGAAGTGAAATGAGTTTCCGCGTTTCTAAGTAATTGAATTGAGATTATGGCTCGGTTTTGATGGTGCTGAGCATTGCTCCCTTGCAGTTGAATATGATTAGAAAGTGTGGGTTTGAAATGTCAAGTGCAGACAGATGGCTGGACTTTAATTGATGCAAACGAAAGGCAAGGCACTCAATGCGGGGGGAATTTATGGCGTACGTATCACGCTTATCATTCTGACTAGACCCGTATGTCGGCTCGAACAATTGTGACTCTTACGATTTGAAGGCTAAACAAGACCTATTCCACACAGATTTTTACTTGCTCTTAATGTTTTTGATTACGATGCTGTGTAGATTGATTTATGACGGCGCGTTAGCTTGGGAATTGAGTGTACGATCCGGCATCAATTTCAAAAACGAACAAAAATAATGCTTGCTACATGATAAGATTTTGATCATGAATGAAAACGATAAAAAAAAGTTATTTCCCGACTGTGTGCAATTTGGAATTAGCCTGATTTACGAGCATTCGTCATTCGGTTCCTTGGAATTCAAGCAAAACTTTCTTCTCATGGGATTCGCTCGTTAAGGCGGTTTTATGTTGCAGATGTGGAGACGAGTTTGGCATTGATTGAATTTACACATTTCGAATTGCAATTCTTTATCGTTCGTGTCTTTTCTTCTTTTTCGATACCATATCCACCCATTCTTTGGGTGTCGCGGTAATCTTTTCAGTTTGCAGTACGCCTCATATGGTTAAGTCTACCTTTCCTTTCCCTCAAATTGAGCTATATTTCTTCATTTCATAGACTGAGGCAGCAGCACTGCAATGACGGACAAATATAATACTGATGGGTAATAGGCAAGATCAAGACTGAGTGACTCAAGAGTGATTTCTAACCTAGCTCTGCCACTTATCTGTCAAATTATTTAAATCGGTTCTATGTCGCTGCAGTTTAATATAACAGTTTACTGAAACCGCTGAACGCCGAGGTTCAACGACAATCTCACTATCCAGCAAACATTTCACAGGCAACAGAACTTGAATCGGGTCTTTGGGTTGTGTTTGAACAGCCTGGGACTAGCTCGCGGCACCACGAATTTATTCCCACTCGCATTGTCTCAGTTAAATTTACTTAATTCCACAACATAGAAGAAAACATGTATTTTATAGTAAGCATACTTTGATTTGTCGGATTATAAGGAATTCTCTTTCAACAACGGGGCACACGGTGACTTATTCACCAGCTTCTTATAACCTCCAAGCCTGGTGACACCAACATCCGCAGAGCGTTTAACAGAAGCACACCACAGGATGGAATGTTCCCATCTCCTGTGGAACGTAGCGGTGAGTAAGCTTCTACCGAGCAGGGGAAGGATAACGTGCAAGGTCATTGACTATGTGGACGATGTTGCCGGACAGCCATTAAATCTCTGGGTGCAGTCTCGTTCTACTCAAAAGCTTCCGTGCATTGCCACTTGGCTGGGTTTTTTTTTAGTATCCAGCTTTTGTGGATGCCGGGATGCTGTGACATTCCAGAGAACTGTGAGCATGCCGGGATGCTGTGACTTTGAAACGGCCGAAATTGCTGGAAGGGCACTGTTTCCGTACTCCTTTCGGATGGAGATCTGCCATCCATGCTTATTTCTACTGCCAAGCATCTCCCCAAGCTTGAAACTGGGTGCCATTACATAAAAAAAATTAGTAGTCGGCTTCTTAAAACCATTATCTGAGTCTGGGACAGTAGTCTGTACTTACTTCCTAGTTAGCAGGTCTCCATGGAGGGTCCGAGTCAGAGAAATCGCTGATGGTGCTTCCAACCAGTCTTTGAACCTAGGCAGTACTATTTAACCCGACAAATTCGAAAACAGTCGCCGTCTTGCAAACTGTCCGATAACCGCGGTTCCACCTTATTCCCATAAATTCCGATTTTCCATTAGGCCTTCAATTTACTTGAACCATGCCTTGTCTGCAAGTGTTACACAGACTTTGAAATTTAACTAGGATCAGTGAACCATCGTGTGTAACCTAGAATAGCAGAGCCGAATAACCCCTTAAGGGACAGCAAATTATGTAAATTATTTATTTTTATTATAAGTAATTGGGAATCAGGATTTGTCAACGCCCGGGCAGAAATGGATAAAATGTAAATTCTTCATGTGTTGACCATCCGTGCACCGAAACCAATATCTCCAGCACCAATATCTGTGTGCTGCAGCGCAATATGCAATACAGTTTAATGCATTTCGCGCCTAACAGCTTCGGAGTCGTTTGCCGGCTGTTCGGAGAAAAACTGCACTAACCCCGCGATTCAATATCAGTTCATATCTAATTACCTACTCCGTCTGCTTGAGGAGATGAGGAGGGTATACACCGCATATGTGCATGCATGAGTCAGCTGCACATGCACAGCTTGTCAGCTGTGTGCGCTATCCTGAATAGCCTCCATTGTGTTAGGATGTGCAGTGGATGTCAAAAATCAACGAAGTGGACTCTTGTTTGCGCCTGTTTTTTGGGATAAAGTTGTCTGTATCCATCTCAGGCCGTCATTGGCCGTCACTGGCGCATGGCTTTGATTTTTAACGAATTCACGTTTCACTCAGTCGTAAGCTCTGCAGATAATTCCTTTGCTTTTTTGCCTTAAATTGTCGAGTAGGTACTTTTCAAGTGTAAATATACGCACGTACAGCTGTTTCCTCTCTTAGATCGTTTTGAATGCACGCCTTTGTACTTAGATCTTTGCTAAACTAAAATATTCATGCGATATCTTCCTCCGTACTTATGCTTCTTTTATTTTCCCTTTCATTTCAGACATATTCCGGCCTTTTCTGTGTAGTTGTGAATCCGTATAAAAAGCTCCCAATATATACGGAAAAAATTATGGAACGATATAAGGGTATAAAGCGACACGAAGTGCCTCCGCATGTATTTGCAATAACAGATACTGCCTACAGATCTATGCTCCAAGGTAAGTCTTTCATTCGGTCCTATTGCCTATACATCGTCCTCCGTCTCCTCTAGTGTGTGTTCAAGCTTATCCCTTGGCAAATGACGGCTGAGGGTAAATATTTAAGTTGAGATAAAGAATCAGAAAGTGAAGCAGTCAAGGCGATAAGAAAGCGTCATCGTCACGAGTGAGTTGTTAAGAAGCGGAGCAAGCAACACCACACCTATAGTGCGATTACTGACTGACGGCCGTAGAGTCGGTCGCTCTGTATGTTTGGCTGGAGATTATTTGAACGGTACCAGTGACATAATGTGGTATTTCACGAAAAATTTAATGATTTTCCCCCCAGCCGTACAGATATAATTGTCAACAGGCAACTCAAGCGCATGAAACAGTCAAGGTGTTTGTGTAATATCGGGCGACTGTGTGAGGGGTTTTTTTTGTTGGGTTGGGGGTGATTATTAATGTTAAAGAAATTCATTTGGGCCTTCTTCATGGTTTCAGTTGCAGATAAAGCATGGGAACTTGCAATGCGTAGTATATTATGTAAGCCGGCATTCTCCCAATAAGATGAATGGAACTTGAAAAATTGTGAAACTTAGTATTCGAAATGCACTCCACTTGCTTTCCGGGAACGGCTAAGTCGATCTGGTCTCCCATTACTCAGGACACGCTGAGTCTCTCTTTACTCATTATCCACTTCTCTGATAAGCTCTGATAAGGTAACATTTTAAGTTCAAAGGATTGAGTTCTGGTCTTCCGAGGATCCGAGGAAGTGAAGTTTGGACCGTTTGTAGTTAGTCGTGTTTGAAGGGACCGGCAAAGTCGATCTGGTATTTTATTACTCCGGTCACCCACTACTCGGATAAACGTAACGAACTAAAATGCTAAAATGAGGCTCAAATGATTGAGTTCTGGGCTTCCGAGGATCCGAGGAAATGAAACCGTTAGTAGTTAGTCGTGTTTGATGGGACCGGCTAAGTCGGTCTGGTCTCTTATTCCTCAGGTCACCCTGTGTATCTCATTATCCACTACTTGGATAAGCGTAACGCACTAAAATTTTAAGTTCAAAGGATTGAGGTCTGGGCTTCCAAGTAGATATTCATCCGAGGAAATGAAGTTTTGAAGTTTTTTTCTTTTATTAGTCGTGTTTGAAGGTTGGCGGCTTATTTTCGAATAACGTTGCTAAGAGGCTTTAACAACGTTCTCTAAAACATCCTTTTTGCAAATTTTCGAATAGGTTTTGAAAACTATTCTTTGATTAGTGACTCCATCATAAGCGACAACTCACCAAAACCATCGCAGAGCCTGGGAAGAGTCCTCGTTGAACTCTCAGCGCCAGTCCCGAGACACCTCGTGATGACCGAGTATACGTCCTATCATTCTGCTTGCTGATCGAGTCTTTAATGGTGAATATTTTCTCATCAGTAAAGGTACATTTTTCTGTGGCAATTTTTGATTTGCCAAGATTCCACTCAAAGATTCCATGGCAAGTATCAGTTAGATTCTATCGAATGCGCCCAAACTATACGAGAGAAGATAGAAGGCTATCTGTACAGTCGTTGATTTCTGATATAATCGATGTTTCTGTTAGCGAACTTATTGATATGTGCTTCATTTGCCCCCAACTGTGACTGTGGCTAACGAACACATCTGTCAGTGGTACTAGCAGTAACTGTCTGGAAAAAGTTTCTGCAACTTGGCCGTTCGGAGTCGGCTTAAAACTGTTGGTCCCTTCCCATAACACGAGTGGTTGCTGTAAAAGCTAAGCCATGGAAATATGGTTTTGGCATTGACAAGTTGGCCATTGTTTTAAGGGTGCGTTCAAATTCAATTTTTGTCAAGTTTAAATTGGAAGAACACAATTCTGACCTGCATGAAAACTAAACATGCACGAAAGACGCGATTTTAAAACAGATTCCTTATAATTTGGATGAAAACAGAAGAAGTCTAAGACAAATGATTACATTACAAAATCAAGATGCATTCCCATATTCGAGCTGTCACTGCCGATATCACTTAGATTTGCACACTGTTCATTGCACTTTGGTCATCAGTGCACCACTCATCAGCACTTTTCGGTTGACATGCACACTATCTGCAGTGTCACACCCTTTGACGGACGATAGAGTCTACCAGTATTATGTTCGCACGAATATAAAGAAGGAAGGTGCGTCATGACGGCCATGACAACAACAGAGTGTAATAATTAATTATCCACCTCAAACGTCAACTGTGGCCACACCAAAACTGACTGCAGCTTCTGCGGCTGACCTGATTCCCCGAACACTTCAACAGGGCTGCATTTATATTGTATGAAGGTATGATGGAGGGTGTAAAGTTATTTAAAGCAGTTCAGACAGAAGGTCTACTTTTTCCCATCAATAAAGATTACGTCACTAGGTGAAGGCAGAATGCCGCAAGAAGTCAAATCATCACAATGGATATCTTTGTTAAGTACAAGTTAATATAATACCTATGACTTTGTAATTACGTCGCAGTCCGGAGTCCCAGTGTCGACCGCCGCATTGTCCTAGAAATAATCAATCATTCCGCGTCCCACCGACATTATCAGACGCCCTTCGTCGTTATGCAAATGTCGCAACCAAAAACATTTGTCATACCTTCATGGATGACTTTTTGTGTGTGTTCTCTTGGTTAAACAAGCGATAAAAGGCAATCTTTTTCTTCACATTAAATTCCTGAAACCGACGATGAGTCATACCTATGCTCGAAAGTGTGTTCGCTTTCAACTGCTCCTCACCGTGCACCGCTGTCGGAGTGTATGCAAAATAAAGCAAACTTCACACTGAGTCATCCCACTTTCGATGTAGTTAATATAAAAGTTGGAATTTTGTACAGTTGGCACGTACCTTGTGCAACGCCGGACCTGACAGTGGCGTTGGTCATCATCGCGATTCGGACATGGGTTTATTCATGCAGTACGAGTTGTGAGTCCATCTAAAGGAGAGTAGAATGCCTTTGAACTGTCATAAAATTGATTTTGATTAAAAAAAAAAAAAAGTCACGCGCACACCTCATCTGGAGTGTCGTCCAGATCTTAGTCATTTGCTCTGCCTGTGAAATTGGTCAATGTTTTAACGATAAACACAGTCAGTCACATCAAATGGTAATCGAAATTGAGGTAAATTTATTCACTGGTCTAGGATCTGCTGGTAAGAGTACACACACTCTTCATTGAGAAAAGAAACCGACTCACCGAGATACAGATGACCAATCGGAGACTGAAGACGCCAGTGTGTAGCCTTGTTAGCACTTTGAGAACAAACAGCCTCAGCCGCAGCGCAACCGAGTACAGCATCGAGATTGGAGATCGTAACGTCTAAAGGCATTACGCACGCAGTTAACGCTGCTGACCTTATTGAAAAACATTACCATAGATGGAGTTGGTACTGCTACTTTGTGCGATTTTGTTGAAGATAAGATTGCGTAACCATATGAGATACTTGTTCTATATCTAGTCATTGTCAACAGCGTAAAGATACGTCTCTCCTCTCGGTTTCGCAAGTTTCAGGCGTGAAGTGCCAGCAACAGAGGAATCCCTTATCAGTTGATCATCGTGTTTCGTTGAATTAATTAAATCGCAACGAAGCAGTCATTACTGCGCGAACGCACCCCGCATCATTGGCATTTAATTTCACTTTCAACTTGATGTCTCACTGCCTCTACTTTTTATCTTCAAAATGAAGAGGAAAACAATGTTTTTTTTTTTTTTTTGAAATGGTTAAACAAAAAAGTTTACAATTTATAAGTGGCACATGGATGAATCATCAGAGGCCAAACAAGTTGTGAAGAATTTCATTTACATGGAATGTTTATGCAACAAAGGGTAAACAAATTGATTTCTTGGTATCGCGGCGTCTCACCGTTCAGGTTTTCTGTGGAACGTAACGAAGTTTCTTTGTGCGGAGACGGAACTTGAATTGTGAATGCGTCACAAAAAGGGTCATCGAGCGTTGTGTGAGTATCGTCGTATCGTCGTCCCTATCGGTAACAGGAAGTGTATAAATAGAGAAGGCCTAGGGCGGGGGGATAATGACTTGTTGTGAGGTTAGGCTGCTGAGTCAACAGGAGGTTTGAATGCAGCAAATGGTGCTTGAAGCAAAGATTGTTCAGTGGCATTAACTGTCTAGAATAAGATTTGCCAGAGGAGCGGATACGCGAGTCTACACTTAGTAAGAGTAACTACATATGTGTCTTCATTGTAACGGTCAACTTTTGAAACGCAATGTCACTCGAAGGGGTCTGTTCAAGTCGGTTGATGTTTGAAACCTAACTTCTGTCTGAATACGCTATAACAGCGTAATTACAGTACAAAAGCGATTTATGCAACTAATGGAAATAAAGGCAAAGTTGCATTAACGGAAGTTGTTGCACTTACCGGGTCACATTTTTTTATATGAGAAATGATAGCCAAATGTCTGGTATTAGGCGTGTCTCATTTTATTTTTGGGTGTCAAAAGTTGGTGCCTGTCTTTGCTTTTATGCAGAAATGAAGTATGATAGAGGTATCCAACTTCACAGCTGATTGACCCCTAGTCCATCGATGAATTTCTGACTTTTTGACAGTTATTCATGAAGTAACGTAAATGCCGTTCTGTGTCAATTTAGCTTTAGAAAACGACATAAAAAATGGTTGTCAAAAATGTTTAAGGGGTAAGAGAGGTAGAAGTTGGGCATCTCTATCATAATTCTGCTTTTATGGCATTAGATGTCAAAATACAAATAGAGCGCCTCTATATTTCATTTGTTGTCAAATGTGTTTTATAATTTTAGTACAAACATGATTTTATTCACTAGAAGCGATTGTATATTTAATAAAGCACGAATTACAAATTGGTATACGTTATCCTGTGTCGAGAATTAGAACACCAATGCCGACAATTCTGCTGTATATTCGATTAGTGTTGTCAGCGGCATCTGTGAATCCGTGGTGTTAGCTGAATTGTAGCGACAGTTGCGCCTCTGCATTTCATCAGCTGTATCAACATAAAACCAATCACATACCACTTTGAATAACTGCACAAGAATAATGTTCGTATACATTCTAGAGAGTTCTTTTGTACAAATCCTTTCTCGTGTTTCATCCCATTTCTCTAATCTGCTCACTCCGCTTGCAACTACACTCCCGTACAGTGACATCTTTCATTTCTCATATTTTGAATTCTTGTAACTTTGTAACTTAATCAATTTGTAATTCACATTTTCATTTGTTGTTTTTTATATTCGTTCCAATTATTCTATTTATTGCGTCTACAACATAACTCGTGCAGTTTCTTTTTTTAAAAATTTATTTAAGAAAGACATGTACAAAAGTATTATTTAAAGTTTTTCCCATCAGAAGCTATGACCTTATTCCACCTTTCTGGCAATTTGTAGATCCCATCCCAAAAGAACTGCTTCGGCTTGGCAGTCAAGAATGAATGAAACCAATTTTTTATATTCTCCTCTGATGGGAACCGTAGTTCTGCACCTCTCAGTGGACTGTAAATGACTGATAGTAAAAAAAATCGTTCGTCCTTTTATTTGCCCCCATTTCTGGTATGCCCCTAATATACCACCGCTATCCAACGCAGTATTAGCGATTTAAAAATTTATTGGAACGGCATTCTTTTTGCAATTGAGATTACAACTAGACTTACAAACTAAAGGTTAAGGTGTTGGCTCAACAATAGGGGCCCAACTGATGTACTGTGTTTAATTTAATGTTTATTATTATTGTCGGCTTATTGGTTTTTGTTTCAATGTCCTACAATGGCTGGTGCTTACATCGGGGTGTTCAAGTTCGTGTGTCCATGGTGGTCCTTTTGGGATGGAGTAGTGATATGTTAGCCGACTTAGCCTCGATGGTGATTGCCATCGCTGCTGTACTGTTGCAGGGGGATGATGCGTCTAACGGACTATGTGTTCGTTTGCTCTGGCGATCGTAATTCTCGGGTGGCGAAGACCGCAACCCAGCGCGCTATGGCATGGGGTGTGATCTAAGTGTGTTCTCAGATGGTGAATTCATCCTCTTGGTTGCGACCACCGCTAAGGGTCTATCCTTCTGATGGTTGCTCTGCGGTAGTTGTTGTGCACATCGTAGACGTTCGGTGTCGGCTACCATTGGCTGGTGATATACTGTGCTGCCAGCCGCCTGTCCCGAACAGTTGTTGCTTCGTGTGTAAGAGTAATGCTGAGCTGAGTACAAATTCTCAAAAAAACGCCATTTCTATAGAAGAAATGACAATGAGCTGAAAATACCCATTTTTGGAACCAAAACAAATCGTTACTCTTGAGCACATTTCTTTTAAATCTGGAAACTAAATTTTAGAGCATACAGTAAATATGTCTTATTTTTTTTTTTTAAAGAAATTGTATATTTTAGTGTTGAATCCAGGAGTTGCGCGATTTGAATTCGTATTGTAATTAATGGTCATCATAAAATGGTGGACCTGAGGCTGATCTTCTAGAGCGCCCACTCAGTTTATCGGACTATCACGGAGTGAGACCTATAGTTCAATGCCGACTCCGAACGGCGAAGTTTGAGAATCTTTCTCTAGACAGGAATATTCACTAAGCACGGTCTGTGACTCGAAAGAAGGGGAGCCATGGCAAACGTTGCCAAATTTGGCGATTGAACTAGGAACCACCGGCTTAAAAGTGGGTGCATCTTCCCAACATGCCACGACGGCACGGCCACAGCACATTGCCTAACTTTAAGTGAGGCCCTTTATGAGAGGCGTGAGTGAATATGGTTCTAAGGAGGTTCAACTAGTTATCAGAGGCTCTATTTTACTTTGAATTCTCCTAAGCAAAGCTAATGACCTAAATATTGACCACAAGCTCTCTTGCGTTTTGGAATGGGAGGCTTAAAAACGCCTGGTTGCTGACGACAACTAACGCTAATGCGAAGTCGTTTCCCAATCACTTGCAGTCGCCAAACGGCGCTTATCTGAATTCACCTTTCGTGGATGTTATTCCGCCCTCATTTTTTCCCTCACCTTGTGAACCTAAGGCGATTCTGAGGGTAGAAATTACATGCTTCTCCTCCTGGATACCACTTACCGTCAGAGTCTCTACTGTTGCCTGGGTATTCCGAAAGCACCCTGATCTCAAAATGAAAGTTCACCGACTGCATTGATATGCAAATTTCAGCTCACTCTACACAGGGGAGAATCCAACCATCTGTGCAAACGAGCAATCGAGTTGATTGGAATTTCAACAACACATTGCGAATGCAAACCATCTGGATATGAGTGAATAAGGTCACTATGTCGATCAATGTAACACTGAGTTTTCGTAAGCTTCTCAAAATCGGATACGCCGCCCGAATCGCTTTGGCCTGGCCCATCGTTGTCAGCTGTGAACTAGATTTCGTGTTGATTTCCTTATGTCAATTCTGCACTATCTCGCCGAGAATGTGGCTGCCTTTAAACCAACGGCTTGCGCAAGAAAATTATGTTTTGAACTAGTATGTGCAATCAAATATGGATTTTCACATTCACCTTACGTGCACTGTATATACTTGAGTTTTGAGACAAACCGCAAGTACGCCTCTACACGTCTTCGGTTACTCGCCGCAAATGTCTTTGGCTCCGGCTTTTACTTTTTATCTCGTATAAGTCAGCAGAATGATGTGTACTTAGATACGAACAGATATGAGTACTCATTTGAATAGCTGTGCCTCCGTAAATGCCACTTCAACGATTGATTACGTTAGTCTCTCTGCATTTGTACATCTATATTCTTTTTGGTCTTGCCCAAGCTGACGCACGTATTCTCTCTAGCCATAGACATGGCATATCATGTGGACGGGGGAGTGGGAGTATGTAAATGAGGGGAAATGTGTCTTTAATTGCATTAATTCGTGGATTAATTAAATGATGGTTATTGCAGCAAGTTAATTGAATTTTTTTTGTGTGCTTTCAGATCGCGAAGATCAATCGATACTATGTACGGGAGAGTCTGGTGCTGGTAAAACCGAGAATACAAAGAAAGTCATTCAGTATTTGGCCTATGTGGCTGCATCGAAACCGAAAGGCTCCGGAGCGGTAAGTTGTTTCAATGTTTTAAGAGTCCCTTTTTCTAGGCTGCAACGCGGGCACCTTATTTTAGACTAGATCAAATAGAGAACAAAGGAAGGAAATGATTTTGCCAAGGGAAGTGTCCATTAGGCCAGGGCCTGGGGTATTGAACTATTCTTCCTCCTGGATACCATTTAACATCGGAGTTTCTACGGTTGCCGGAAGCACCCTGATCTCAAAATAAAGGTTCACCGACTTCAATTGCACTACAGTCCGGGATGGACCTAAGCCTCATCCAAAACGCCTCCTCAATAAGCGAGATTCTGGCTAGCTACCTTTAGTTTCGCACCCCAAGTTGGTTGATGTGCTTCTCCACTTGGGTGCCCCAACTCTGTCCTCTGTTGCGTTGTCCCTTGGCTTCGGAGTCGAAGAATCTTCGTGACGGAGCATGGCTGGTTTAAATTTTGTTTACCTAGGTTCATCCAGCGTTCACATGTGGAAGAATCACCAAGCAAAGCCGTCTTCATAATTCGTAAAAAGAAAGAACAGAATGTTCTCCCTCAAATTGGATCTACATGTAGGAGCACTCACACGCGTGCATATTTGTGTTCCACTTTCATTATCGATTCTTCTCCATCCTATGTTCGCACAATAACCTCGGAAACAGGTTTAAGGTAAACATTTACAATTCATCCATAGCTTGTCATTTTCCCCGAACCGCTCCAATTGAGCGCGGCACTTCCAATTTCTTACAACTGCCACCAGAATCTAGTCCGGCCACCAAACCCTTCTAGCCTCGAGATCGATCTCCAATACCTTGCGTTGGTATGTTCAATAATTGACTCACTCAGTTGCCTCCCTCCCTGTGCATACTTCAGTGCGTCCGTCGACTCGGTAGGTCGTCGTCATCGTCATAGTTGCTGTTCGTGGCGTGCCTTATGATGCCAGAAAATCATTACATAGGCTTCCAGTGGAATAATTGTTGTTGTGGCAACTCGCGCAAACAATTTAAGGAGAAAATTAATGAACAATGTTGTAACGAATTTATTTATTATACAATGCTGCCTCCCATTTGTCAGTGCCGTCCCACATTTATGCGTGTCGCAGACATATGGTCCTGGTTTTTTCAAGCCATCTCCATTTCGGACGTAAGATGCTGCGACTGAGTCTATTTGTCGCGTGAGAACTTAGCAATTTGTAGGCTTTTAGGCAGCGCCATAGGAGTCTCCCATTAAGCAAGTTTCAGTGGCAATTGATGATGGATGTATCTAAAGCTCTATTGATCAAACTGCTGGTGCTGCCTGTTGTGTGTGCACGAGTCAATAGGCCGAGCTGCGTGTCTCAATGAATGATACCTTGAATGGAGGAAATTTTTCGTGCTGCTGCCACTGCTGGCCTGCACCCTTAAATGGTATGTGGACATGAATCACATCTATGGATGTGGCAATCGAACATTGGAGACAAGGCAGCTTCAGACTTCGGTAATCGAATGCTGCAGGAACAGTGGGGTACAAAGTTAGTGAAGCATGCTCAAAATCGGTCAAGCTACCAAAAACTCTGCTCCTCTAATGATCTCTTGAGTTTCAGTTTTCTTTCGTCTATACCACCTCTGGGCATACAGTCTCCAGTCTTCACACTCATTTGCAGATTCTTTACCACGCCACTGTACCTTCCAGACACGTTTGGATTTTAATTGCATTCAAAGTGAAGATCTTTATCCAAGCAATGTCAATTTGTTACGCATTTAATTGTGATCTTTCTCGCTCCCACCTGAGACTTGGCTCGGACTCCGTTTAAATGATTTATTGATCAATTATTCGATGGGCACATGCACATGCACACACTGTCTAGGTTAATGTAGGTTGATCTCCAAGTAAGTGGGGAAATCTTTTGATTTCAGTTTTTCATTTGGAATAGTTCGGGTGATTTGTGTGTGTGTGGAAACATTTTTGTGGAGATGAAATAGCAAGGGGAGTACAATTAGCGGATTGGCGCCGTTTTGATAGTTGATAGACTTGGAAAGTTAATAAAAACCATCCTTCACTTATACTGCATATGGGTCCAATGTGCTGTCCACGTTGTGTCAAGTCTTGCCTTATCCTTAACCGTACAGCAGTTCTCCCCGTTAATGATGTCATAATTTGACGTTTGCCAATTCCTCGAGGTCATTTAAAGAACAAATACTTAATCTTCTAGTTGCTGCAAGCACGGCAAGGCAGTGTACTTGTACTGTTTTCTTTTCCTCCTCATCCCTGGAGCTACAAGGCAGTGTCCAGTTGTTACGTGCATCAGTTTGATAATTTGCTATAATGCTGCAGTTCGGTTTAGATTCAATGCAAGGCACATCGTTTTCGATGACCTACCATCTACGGTCTGGCATTTGTCAATAGCAATTATTTTCAGTGAGGGATGGACCAGACCCCGTCCCCTTGGTACTTCATCGAGTCTTTCGTTGACCGGAATGCTGCATCTGTTCACATCTGCATCTCCTTAAGGAGAGGCGGCAGAGTTGTTCCATAAGGAAGTTGATCGATTGTGTTTCCAGAGCCTTTATGGCCGCCTGAATAAAACAATAGATCTCCCGTCTATCGGACGATGTTACTTTTTCCAGAAATACACTGCAGTGGTTCGGTAGACGGACGATCAGGGAAATTTCTTGTGACCTAGCATATACGACTGAATTTAAGTCTTTATTCGATTTGGATCCTCAACGTTATCTCCGTGACATACCTCTCTCGTGGGGATTATTGTCTTGTGGCTTACTCCGAAGTCCTCAAAAGCATCAGACGGCATTTGTTTTGCGATCTTTCAGTTCTGGAGCTCCTCGTCTCTGCTGTTTCTACAAAAGTCTTTATGTGGTGTGTTCAGACGCAATGCATATGTACTTATGGGACAGTGCCCGATTAGTACTCCCATTAGCATACACACTTGCTTGCGACTCAAACTGATCCATGATCTCAGCGTTGGCCCAGCGTTGGCCACCGAGAACTTCCTGTTGACCCAATACCAAGACTAAGCCATCTAGCTGTAGCACTATCCAGAGCTATTTGTCTTCCAGTTTGTTTTTCATTATGGAGCTAAGTCGTGTGTATGTATAGTCTACGTATGTGCCTACGATGTGTCGGGATGGCTAGCGATTCCCCCAAGTCAGATCCCTTTTTCGCGAGACTGTCCGCTCTTACGTCTTCATGGATGGCACTATGACTTGGTACCCAGCAGAGGTTTACATTTTTTTTTAGAAATATGCTTGGAATTTATTAATTTAGATTTCTTGGGGTATGATAAATGTGATCGTCTTCTTGCCCAGTACACCTCCTTTCTTTGAAGAATGAGGATGATTCGGCCCAGCAAAAGATGAGCATAGCTAAAAACGCCAAAATAGTGAGATCAGTAAGGAGCGAATAAGGAGAAGCAATCATCGAATCAGATTATCATATGGTAATTCTTGGATTTAGGAATAAAGCCCAGATATTAACTGACGGGCATTCATAAAATGAATTGAATCTAAACATTCTCTACTTCAAGTTAAGTACTTCTACTTCTAGTAAAGTCCAGTTTATGAATAGTATCTTGAGGAGTACGGTTAATAGTGCCTTCACAAATTTTAGTTCTTTTTACGGCGCTACATTCCAAGGTGGACCTCACCCAACATGCCTCTCCAGTCGTCCCGATTTCTTGCCTTCTGTCTCCACTATTGTACACCAAACCGGCTGAGGTAACCCTATGTTGTCCATACGCTCTACATGACCTAGCTAGCAATCTTAGGCGTTGATCCGTAGACGCCTGACGAAACTCAAGTCGCTGTACAGCCCATACAGTTAGTGGTTGAATCTTCTCCTCCAAATGCCATCAACGCAAGACCTCTTCATCCGCTTTGGATATTTTCCATGCCACACCGCAGTAGAGCGGACGGGCTTGATCAAGTCTTTATACAGAGTCAACTTAGTCTTCCGAGAGGGGACTCTTTAACCAATTGCCTTTGAGCCCCCCAAAAAACAGCGTTTATCGGGCAGTTATTCTGCGTTTGATCTCGGTACTGACGTTGTTTGTACTGTCCACCGCGAAGTTCTTTACACCCCCAATTTTACCTTTCCTGAAATAGCACATACTTTGTTTTGCCCTCTTTCAAATCCAGATCAAATTCAGTCGAGACAAAAAGTGGTTGAACAAATTTGTTTGTTGTTATTCTCAACAAAGTTCACTAACTCCCAACATCTGTCCATCTGTCAGCACAACACAAGACACACAGCATCCTTGTGACACATTCACAAGCCAGTCAACCAACTTCTCTCCATTTAACTATCAATTAACCCGAAGACCTGCTGCTGTGCCTCTCCATATACATCGCCCATGGGAACAATTCCAATTTCTGCTCCAAATCCATACATGGTATGAAATTACACTCAAAGTTGTGCCTCTGGTGTGATGTCTCCTCTGGGCCACAGCACCAACACTAGCACCATTCATCTCGTCGCGCATTATTAATTGCTTAATTCAGCACGCAACCCGCAGAGTTTCTGAGATTTCTGACATGACATACGGGAATCGCACGCTCTTCACCTGCTCGCCAGACGTAAGAACTACAAATCATGCCAATTTAGGGGAAACCGAAAACGTATTGAAAACCGTGAAAGTCTCACTAGAACTGTTGCGATTATAGTTATATGTACAGTTAACAAGGCGCGCACAGAATCACATTATTTAACAACAAATTACGTTCGGATACAAGATGCCATGTAAGGCAAGGACTACTGTGTGTTCGCGCATGGAAAGTATGTCACATCGCGCACATGCAACATGCAAACTCCTAAAACGATCAAATTCATCCTTATACGGCATCATCACGTCTAGCATTTAGGAGGAGCAGGCTCCAAAATCAACGTCCGACCAGCCATATGGCTCGCTCTGAAAATGAAATTTTTTCCAACTACTGAGTCAGTACTAAATAACGACTACGTACGTGTCCCCCCGTTTGAGGGTTCCTGTGAAGCCGATTGTGTTCGGAGGAAACGATCAAAACAATTTCGACTGATAAGGAGGCTACAATTGATTGGTTTCATTGAGCTCCGGAGTGTGATATACACATGTATGCGATACTGCAAAGGGCGTAGGACTTTATAAATAGCGTCTTATGATATGTCCGATGCGTCACCTGCATTCACAACAAGAACCCACCTGCTATCGCGTATCGATAAATTTATATTGTAAATTACAGTTTTAAATTGTGTGAGATAAGATAGAGAGGGCTTTGTATGTCCCTCGGTAATTGATTGTCATAGAACTGGAAATGTTTTATCGATGACATAAGAGCGCACTCATTTATGCGGCAATGTAGAAAGCCTCATGGATGTGAGGGTGGAATGAGAAGAGGGGTACTTTTGCCTTGTATTACCTGTATATGTATATTTGTAGACACAGTGACTGGCAAAAGCACTTGATATCTCCATTGATACAATTTCATCTATTTATCCAAGCCGTAATTCCTATTCGCCTAACTTTCAAATAAACATTTGCCATCTATCATGTCAACAAGGAATCAATTGACAATTGATTACAATTCTACAGAGTTGTACTAGATTTTATTTGTTCACATGCACAGGCCGACGTAATCCATCGTGCGACGTTCAAAAATGCTCGTTTTCAGTACCGGCCGTGTTTGGTAAAATAATGGATTACATCTCAGAATTGTAATAAAAAACAAAGATTATTTACGTTTAACAGAAAATTCGGATTTGGCCTTAATTTAAAAAAAAATTCTTGATTCATTTACACGCCGAAACTCATCGTACTCCTGCTAAAAAAATGGGTTATTACACAGCAGTAGGTTCCTAGTAGCTTGTTGGAGGTTGTTGAGGACAGCTTGTAGTCTACGCGGCATTGAACACACCAGCTTCTGGGTTAAATGTGCGGGTACCCTATCCCATTCTATTAGCAGAGCTTCCTTGAGTGTAGCCCTTGAAGTTGTTGTGTGCCTGTGCAGCTGTTTCTCTAGGGAGTCCCACAAATGCTCAATTGGGCTTAAGTCTGGACTCTGTGGAGAAGAATACAACTGTCTCGGGGCATAGTACAATAACCACTCCTTCACTTTTCAAGCTGTGTGCTTAGGATCATTATCCTGCTGATAAATATTTGTGTGTGCGAATGCAGCCAGGATTTAAACCCAATTTCCCGACCGATGACTCTAAATTCTCCCTCAGTATATCCAGATACATGTGCTGGTCTTCTTCTATGAATACCAGCTTTCCCACATCGGACCATGTCATTGGCCCCACACCATAACACTGCCTCCACCATGTTTAATAGTTCTTCGGAGATTTTTAACTTCCAATGCTGTTCCACTCTTTCGCCCTACTTTCGGTGGACCATTGTGGCCGAAAATGTTGTATTTACTTGCATCAGTTAACAACACTTGCTTCCAAAGTGACAAATCATCGTCTTTGTGTAAATTTGCAAAGTCCATGCGGTTCCTCTGGTTGGCTGCACTTATCAACGGCTTCTTCCTTGGTGTTCGCGCAAAATATCGTTGTCGGTTGTAGCAATCGGTTGTGTCACAATTAGTCTGACTTGATTGATGATGGACAGGATCACGAAGTCTTTATGCCATGCCCCAGTATCCACTCAGATCGAGCAACGATGGTTAACATTTCATTGCACCTCTAGGTGAGAGCCATTCGATGTCGGCTACTACATAGCTCTACCTTTTTGATCCTTCTGATAAAGATGATTCCACGTGTGAAAAACTCCGCCAAATAGTGATATAGAATCGATATGCAATAGTTTAGCAGTCGGGTGACAGCGTTTTTTACCGAACAACCTGTCTTCTAGCCTTGTTACGCATTAGCGCTTTGGAATCAAAGTTAAGCGCATGATTTAAGTTTTTTTTTTTTTTCTAAATAATAAAGTAGTACTTACTGTTCCTGGGCTTTTTACCGTATTCTGCATCTAGCCTCCAGCTGGGACTCTGCGATAATAGTCGTGCCGACATATGAATCTGGTTCTAAAGGTTAGACATTAGTGATTGATTGTTGAGTCGTTGAAGCATTGTAGCACAGTATGAACGTTGTGTGTATAGAGTATGTACATCATTTTTAGATGCACACGTTTTGTATAACACATCACACAGTCTTCACCTGATTCAGTCATCTAGAGCATCGTTTATTTTATATTTTCTCTATTATTTGATCATTGGTTTATTTTTTGTGGTTTTTCTTTATTTTCATGTACTCGTAATATCTGCATACACCATCACGCCACTGTTCATACTCGATGTGTATATGTGTTATATTTAAATTCTGTAAATATAATACCTGACCGCTCTGAAGGGACCACATCCGGCTTTGATTATTGTAAGTATAACCTCAAAAACCTTTTGTAAGATCCTTTTATTTTCTATTTACGATGCAAATATGTAAATCTAATAAAATTAAAATGTATTTCTTTTCACTAATTCTGCTATTCTACTAAACAAAAAAAAAATATACAAACTTGTGGCTTTCGTTTACAAAACCGAAAAAAAAAAATAAAATAAATGTGTGTACGAATACAACACGTGATCGCGTCGGAAACATTTTCCATAAATTCAACTTTTATGCGAAAAATAACAATAAATTTGAATTTAGAGTCATAATGCTGAAACTTTTGCGGTAAAGTACAAGAAAAAAAAAACAAAAATACTTAAAACACAAGCTAACCTATAACTTTTGAAATTAGTTTTTTGTTGCTGTGTGTGCACTTGTTTTGGAGCACTTTAATGTTTTCTTTCATTTTTGTTTTCATTATTTAATTTTGTTCGAAGCAAATCCATGTATGACACTTCGTTTTGTGTGCAGAACAAATAAGCAAACAGAAAAACAATCTGCTTTCAGAAACTTCAAGTTAGCAAGAGGCAAACTTTCAAAATCCAATGTAACAAGCATAGTAATTTGACAAGAAAGAAAAATGTTGCAAAACTGCACACAAGAAATGATGACCGTGTTTACGGATGTTATGAAGAATGTGCCGATAAAATGGGTTTCCGAAAGGTATTAACCTCAAACACACATTTACATTGAAATATCTTCATACAGTAACTGGGACATTGACACGTCCCTATTTTGGTAGACAGATACATGTTGTGCTCATTGTCGTTTACGTAACATATAGTCCAAGATCTGGAAGCAAACCAATGCACTGGGAAATGTGGGCAACTCGCCAAAATTGTCTAGGTTTTACAACTTCAATCGATTATCCGTAGCAGAGACAATGAATAGTCTCTAAGTCGATTGGGTGATGCTGGTATCAACCCCACGGTTACTCAACCGTGTGCTACAATATCTTTCAACAAAGTGCGCCCTTGCAACGGAAGGGATTACGATTTTTTGGCATGTTATTCCATTCAGCGTGATGTTTTCCCCGTCAATCTAACAGTTTGAGATTATTGATTCATCAACGACTTCCACTCAGACTTTGATTATTCACAAGTTGTTATATATCAGCCATGTTGTCTATGCAGAACATGTCTGACATAGCATGCTGCTCAGGTACATCAGGAGAATCAAAGTTCAGTTTAATGTAGGCACACATTCTGTTTATAACTGTCGAGATTCGTCTAGTGAGATCAGAATTTGTAAGAGATAGTAGGAAAGATAGAGATTATTCCTCGTCTTGGTGTTTCAATATCTTCTTCTACACGCTGAACTTATGCCAGTTGTGGAATCAGATTTACCATGTTACGCAAATCGAAGTTCAAAATCAGGTTCACAGCTCTGTCATCGATTCAGAAATCATTTGTAGACGTTTCCGCTTCAAATTTCCTTGCACTGCGCACTGGTTATGCTCAAAACTCATTTATGGGCGGCTCATATGCATGTAAAATGATGGAATGAATACGGCAGTACACTACCTCAAAAATGCTCCAATTAAACCGAAACAAAGAAGACAAACAGAATAGAGAAGAAAACATAAAATAAACAGGCAGCTCCCCGAAGTTATCACTGGAGTATCAAGTCATCACGAAGTATCATTGGACATGTGTTCGGTTTAAAAAGCGCTCATATCTCACCCACCTTTGTCGCGGGATGATAATTGTCTTTCATAATCCTCCGGGCATGTTGGCATTACGTTGACAATTTGCAAACATGATATTAGTTGTGCATTTCAGAGCCGACCAATTGGGAGATCTACCGATTTCATTCTTCAAATATTAACTTCTTCCATAAATACACATCGTAAATCGTTAGCCGCAGACTTTACATTTGTCATCCTCGTTTGATTATCCAATGTTTGCATGTATTACACATTTCTTTTTTCATTTTAGGTTTTTCTCACATTAACATATAATATCCCTTTTCACTTGTAATCTCAAAACGCATGAAGTTGATGAATGCTTACACATAAGACCTAGCGAACGTTTACAAAGCATGCATTTTATGGGACATATTCTAATCTATTCTAATCGTGTTTATCTTATCAGAAACTAATTTATTTGTTTGTATTTTCAAATATTCCAGGGCGAATTGGAACAACAACTGTTGCAAGCCAACCCTATTCTCGAAGCATTTGGTAACGCAAAAACTGTCAAGAACGATAACTCATCCCGATTCGTAAGTGATCACCAATTTATTTGGGAAATATTTAAGCTGTTGTTTTGAACTACAAAGATGTTCACAGACGCTGACTAAATGACGGCCGAATAAATGCGCATAGGATATGAATTTGTAATTGAATTGCCTTCGTTTACTTTTGGATAACTTACCTCTTGGCAATCGGACGTTTGCCATCAGTCGGCAATTTCATTATTATCCTCTGTCTGCGATTTGCGCAGCTATTTTGTGGGCTGGTGGATTCTCTTACTGCGGCTGAGTTCAATTTAATGATTATGATAAACCGATAAAAATATATTTTTAATGACATCGTTAAATCGGTTGAGACAAGTGTTGATCATTGAACTCTCTCAAGTGCACTCGGACAGGCAATACTACAAAGAATCATGTCCCCTGTGTCAGAAATGATTGCGTGTCATGCTGTCGTCTGAATGCTGATTAAGAATCCATTACTTCGTATTTATTCCATTCGAAGCTCACGAGGAATGGCTCGCGTTTATTAGGTTATCCGTCAAGTCAATGCGCTCTGTGGACGTCTTGAAATGCATGTAGTGTGATTGAAGGGGTTCGTTGAAATGCATCTTAAATAATTTTCGTTATTTATTCTTCAGGGCAAATTCATTCGCATCAATTTCGACGCATCTGGATACATTTCTGGAGCTAACATCGAGACATATCTTTTGGAGAAATCCCGTGCCATTCGTCAAGCAAAGGACGAAAGAACATTCCATATTTTCTACCAGCTATTGGCCGGTGCTTCGCCCGAGCAGCGGGAAAAATTCATTTTGGATGACATCAAAAATTATCAATTCCTGTCTAATGGCTCATTGCCGGTACCCGGCGTGGATGATTACGCTGAATTCCAGGCCACCGTCAAGAGTATGAACATCATGGGCATGACCAATGATGATTTCAATTCGATATTCCGCATTGTGAGCGCCGTTCTGCTGTTCGGATGCATGCAATTTCGTCAGGAGCGTAACAACGATCAAGCCACCTTGCCCGACAATACGGTAGCGCAAAAGATTGCCCATTTGTTGGGTCTAAACGTGACTGATATGACAAGGGCATTCTTGACACCTCGCATCAAAGTGGGTCGTGATTTTGTGACCAAAGCCCAGACCAGGGAGCAAGTCGAATTCGCTGTGGAGGCGATTGCCAAGGCGTGCTATGAACGTATGTTCAAGTGGTTGGTGAACCGCATCAACCGTTCCTTGGACAGGACCAAACGTCAGGGTGCTTCATTCATTGGCATTCTCGATATGGCAGGTTTCGAAATCTTCGAATTGAATTCATTCGAACAGTTGTGTATCAACTATACGAATGAGAAGCTGCAGCAGCTGTTCAATCATACAATGTTCATCCTTGAGCAGGAGGAATACCAGAGGGAAGGAATCGAGTGGAAATTTATTGATTTCGGCTTGGACTTGCAGCCAACTATTGACCTAATTGACAAGCCAGGTGGTATTATGGCTTTGCTCGACGAAGAGTGTTGGTTCCCGAAGGCGACCGACAAGACTTTCGTCGAAAAGCTGGTATCAGCACACTCCATGCATCCAAAGTTCATGAAAACCGACTTCCGAGGAGTAGCCGACTTTGCTATTGTGCACTATGCTGGCAAGGTTGACTATTCGGCCGCCAAGTGGTTGATGAAGAACATGGATCCATTGAACGAAAACATTGTGTCGTTGCTGCAAAACTCTCAGGATCCGTTCGTTGTGCAAATTTGGAAGGACGCTGAGATTGTAGGCATGGCCCAACAAGCGCTGAGCGATACTCAATTCGGTGCAAGAACTCGCAAAGGTATGTTCCGTACCGTGTCCCATTTGTACAAAGAACAACTGGCCAAATTAATGGACACGTTACGTAATACAAATCCAAACTTCGTTCGGTGCATAATTCCCAATCATGAAAAGCGTGCTGGAAAAATCGATGCTCCCCTTGTGTTGGATCAATTGCGTTGCAATGGTGTGCTCGAAGGAATTCGTATCTGTCGCCAGGGCTTCCCCAATCGCATTCCCTTCCAAGAGTTCCGTCAGCGTTACGAACTGCTTACACCAAATGTTATCCCAAAGGGATTCATGGATGGAAAAAAGGCATGCGAAAAGATGATTCAAGCCTTGGAACTGGACTCCAATCTCTTCCGCGTCGGCCAATCGAAGATATTCTTCCGCGCAGGAGTGCTAGCGCATCTGGAAGAGGAGCGTGATTATAAAATTACAGATTTGATCGTGAACTTCCAAGCCTTCTGCAGAGGTTTCCTCGCACGTAGGAACTACCAGAAGCGCCTACAGCAATTGAATGCCATTCGCATCATACAGCGTAATTGTGCGGCTTACTTGAAGCTGCGCAACTGGCAGTGGTGGCGTCTGTACACAAAAGTCAAGCCTCTGCTTGAGGTGACCAAACAGGAGGAAAAACTAGTGCAAAAGGAGGATGAACTAAAGCAGGTTCGTGAGAGACTCGAGGGTCTTAACAAGAGTACACAAGAATACGAAAAGAAGTACCAGCAAGCAATGGAGGAAAAGACGGCGCTGGCAGAGCAGTTGCAGGCTGAAATTGAACTCTGTGCTGAAGCTGAGGAGGGTCGCTCAAGATTGATGGCTCGTAAGCAAGAGCTGGAGGATATGATGCAAGAACTCGAGACGCGCATTGAAGAGGAAGAAGAGCGGGTACTCGCCTTAGGAAATGAAAAGAAAAAGCTGGAGTTGAATATTCAGGACTTGGAAGAGCAGTTAGAAGAGGAAGAAGCCGCTCGTCAGAAGCTCCAGCTGGAGAAAGTGCAACTCGATGGAAAAATCAAGAAATACGAGGAGGACCTAGCTCTGACAGACGACCAAAATCAAAAGTTACTCAAAGAAAAGAAACTCCTAGAGGAACGTGCCAATGACTTATCTCAGACACTCGCTGAAGAAGAAGAAAAGGCGAAACACTTGGCCAAGCTGAAAGCAAAACACGAAGCTACCATCGTAGAGCTGGAGGAACGGCTGATTAAGGACCAACAGCAACGGCAGGAATCGGATCGCACAAAGCGAAAGATTGAGACCGAAGTGGCTGACTTGAAAGAGCAACTGAACGAACGTCGCGTTCAAATCGACGAACTTCAAACGCAGTTGTCAAAACGAGAAGAAGAGCTCACTCAAACTTTGATGCGAATTGATGAGGAGTCAGCCAGCAAAGCAACTGCACAAAAGGCTCAACGAGAACTAGAGTCTCAATTGGCTGAAATCCAAGAGGACCTCGAAGCCGAAAAGGCTGCTCGCGCGAAAGCGGAGAAGATCCGTCGTGACTTAGGCGAAGAGCTGGAAGCGCTTAAGAATGAATTACTGGATTCACTAGACACTACCGCTGGTAATTTAATCTATGTCAAATTCGTTGAATTTTAGAGTTTAATTAATTTGTTTCTAATGCAGCTCAACAGGAATTACGCTCGAAACGGGAACAGGAGCTTGCCACCCTAAAGAAGAGCCTGGAAGACGAAACAGTCAATCATGAATCATTCCTTGCCGAAATGCGTCACAAGCATTCGCAAGAATTGAATGTTATCAATGATCAATTGGAGAATTTGCGTAAGGCGAAAACAGTGCTTGAGAAGACCAAGGGCAGTTTGGAGGCAGAAAATGCAGACCTAGCAACTGAGCTACGAAGTGTAAACAGTTCCCGACAAGAAAATGATCGCCGCCGGAAGCAAGCTGAGTCACAAATTGCTGAACTTCAGGTGAGTCAATGTCTGCTAAAAGTTTACACAACCAAGTGAGCCGTAACAAATCAGAGGAACTCAAAGTGAGCGCAAAAAAGCATCACCGATATGAGTTTTACAGATGAAATGATATTCAATGAATTCTTGTTTCAATTTAATTGCCACTAACCACAGATACCACAGCATGGTACAGAGTAATAACATATAGCATGCACACAATTGCCAGACATCTGGAAAACACATTATTTCCGTTTAGACAAACAAGACATTTGACTTCTTCTTTTTGAGATTGTTTTATTTATCACTAACCGTTCTCCATGATAGGCAAGTCGTGCGTTTGTATGTGGATTGACTTTAATCTGTCAAGACGCATTATTCCTTGGCATTGCACGCTTTACAAAAGTTTCCAGAACAAAACATAATATGAAAAAAAAATGCTCCTCTGGTTTGCGGTTTCACCTTCAGAAACGTTATATTGTCAATAATTACTTATAATGTTCTCATTTCCATTTCATATACTTCAGGTTAAGCTGGCGGAAATTGAACGTGCGCGCTCCGAACTTCAAGAAAAGTGTACTAAACTGCAGCAAGAATCAGAGAATATTACCAGCCAACTGGAGGAAGCTGAACTGAAGGCATCTGCGGCTGTGAAATCTGCCAGCAACATGGAGAGTCAATTAACTGAAGCTCAGCAATTGCTTGAAGAAGAGACCCGCCAGAAATTATCGTTAAGCTCGAAGTTACGGCAACTTGAGTCGGAAAAGGAAGCGCTGCAAGAGCAACTCGAGGAGGATGAAGAAGCAAAGAAGAACTACGAGCGTAAACTATCAGAGTTGAATCTGCAAATGCAAGAAATCAAAAAGAAAGCCGAAGAAGATTCCGATGTGGTCAAGGAACTAGAAGAAAATAAGAAGCGATTGAACAAGGACTTGGAAGCTCTCGAGAGACAAGTAAAGGAATTGCAAGCCCAGAATGATCGGCTCGATAAGAGTAAAAAGAAGATTCAGTCGGAATTGGAGGACACAACCATTGAGTTGGAGGCTCAACGCACTAAGGTTCTAGAACTTGAAAAGAAGCAGAAGAACTTTGATAAAATCCTCGCCGAAGAAAAAGCAATCAGCGATCAGACTGCTCAAGAGCGAGATACCGCTGAACGAGAAGCGCGTGAAAAGGAAACTAAAGTATTATCACTTACTCGTGAATTGGATGAGGCGTATGATAAGATCGATGATCTGGAAAGCAAGCGAAAGATCCTGCAAAATGAGCTCGACGATTTGGCCAATAGTCAAGGCACAGCAGACAAGAACGTCCATGAGTTGGAGAAGGCCAAGCGGGCACTGGAGAGTCAATTAGCGGAATTGAAGGCACAAAATGAAGAGCTCGAGGATGACTTGCAGTTAACTGAAGACGCCAAGTTGAGGTTGGAAGTGAACATGCAGGCTTTGCGGTCCCAGTTCGAACGGGACATCCAGGCAAAGGAGGAGCAAGCAGAAGAGAAGCGCCGCGGATTAGTAAAGCAGCTTCGTGATCTCGAAGCAGAACTTGACGAGGAACGTA
Source organism: Eristalis tenax (assembly GCA_905231855.2). Lineage (NCBI taxonomy): Eukaryota > Metazoa > Arthropoda > Insecta > Diptera > Syrphidae > Eristalis > Eristalis tenax. The sequence goes on along the minus strand of HG993127.1, from coordinate 33,844,848 downwards.
AGCAACGCACAGCCGCTGTAGCTGCTAAGAAGAAGCTCGAGGGTGATCTTAAAGAAATCGAAACTACTATGGAGATGCACAACAAGGTGAAAGAAGACGCTCTTAAGCATGCCAAAAAACTGCAAGCACAGGTTAAGGATGCCCTTCGTGATGCTGAAGATGCCAAGGCCGCGAAGGAAGAACTCGCAGCAGCAAGTAAAGAAGCCGAGCGCAAAGTTAAAACTCTCGAGGCAGAAGTTATGCAGCTCACTGAAGACCTAGCTAGTTCTGAGAGAGCACGACGAGCTGCCGAAACTGAACGCGACGAGTTGGCCGAAGAAATCAACGCAAATGCAAATAAGGGTGCCCTGATGGTTGATGAGAAGAGACGCCTTGAAGCTAGAATAGCCACTCTTGAAGAGGAACTCGAAGAAGAACAGTCAAACTCTGAAGTTCTCCTTGATAGAAACCGCAAGGCACAATTGTCTATTGAGCAACTCACGACAGAGTTAGCAACCGAAAAATCGAACTCGCAGAAGAATGAGAACACCCGTGCACTCCTAGAACGGCAGAATAAGGATTTGAAGACAAAACTAGCTGAAATCGAAACAGCACAAAGAACCAAGGTGAAAGCCACAATAGCTGGTCTAGAAGCAAAGATCGCCAATCTTGAGGAGCAACTAGAAAATGAAGCCAAGGAGCGATTGCTGCAACAGAAGACCAATCGCAAACTGGATAAGAAAATCAAGGAGCTTACAATGAACATCGAGGATGAACGCAGACATGCGGATCAGTACAAAGAGCAAATCGACAAAGTACGACTCACCTATTTCATTTATTTGACAGGAACTTAATGATGATATGTTTTTTTTTTTACAATTTCAGCTCAATAGCCGCATGAAGATGCTGAAGCGAAACCTAGACGAAACCGAAGAGGAATTGCAAAAAGAGAAGACACAGAAACGAAAGGCACAACGAGAATGCGAAGACATGATTGAAAGTCATGAAGCATTGACGCGCGAAGTCAATTCGCTTAAGACCAAGCTTAGGTGAGTAATCTCTCATTGCAGTTGTGTATTGTAGTGATGTGGAGGAGGAGGTTTTCGGGTGTCATACTTCAACATTAAATGTTTTCGTTTCATATCAAGAACAATTCAACTTACTCAAACTGAACAAGCTAAAGCTTATTCACCGAAAAAGGATGCCACATTGATTATGAATTGTGAGGGTTTACAATGAGTAAGTTTGCTGGCTCTGACCATCCAATGAGTTCGTTTTTGATCCTTTAATTTGAGAAAAAAAATTGTTTACCCTTTAACATTGTTTTAGATATAGTGAAAAAGAAAACGAGAGGTGTACGACAGCACATCACCATTGCATGAACCAATTGTTCCCGTTTTGTAGACTTAACAAATTTGAAATTTTTTTTTTTTTTGTTTTTCACACAAATTAATGTTTAAACATTTTTATTGCACATGTTTTGGTTAATGATCAAGAATGAATGGGAGAACTCTCCTTTAAAACGAATCATATCCCGTTGGTATTCCCTTTTGGATCTTATCACTTCTGATAGGCAGGCAATTTCACCTAGACACGACGGGAAACAGAACGAAAACATAAAAATGTTCGATGAAGGTTCAGAAAATTCATTAAATTGAAAAGAATAGACTTTAAGCTCGTGTTTTAACACAGCGACTGGTAAACACGAGGGGCCTTCAATATATTCTCGGCATCGATATGAAGGAAAATGCGAATTAAATTTAAATTGTTTTTATTTTTCAATACAATCTCCCCTAACATCAATGCATTTGTTACATCTTGAGATAAGCTTTTTGAAACCCTCAAAAAAATAAATTTCCCCTTTCTCTGCAAAATACCCATTTATTGCCGACTTGAGATCTTCATCATCCGAAAATCTTTTTCCACGAAGACATATTTTCAAATCCGGAAACAGGAAATAATCACTAGGGGCAAGGTCTGGACTATATGGTGGGTGTTGGATTTCTTCGAAGCCACAATCTCGCGCAGCAGCCTTGGAAATTCGCACCGTGTGAACAGGAGCGTTGTCATGAAGAAGCAACACACCCGCTGCGAGTTTACCCCGTCATTTCTTTTTAATTTCCTCCCGCAAATTATGCAAAGTGGCGTTGATGGTTTCCGTTTTTTTTGTGTACTAAATGAGCAAGATTCCCTTTGAGTCGCAAAAAACTGTGGCCATGAACTTCCCGGCAGACGGAGAGACTTTGAACTTCCTCGGGGGGTCTGTTCCTTTTTTATGTCACTGCATGGACTCTTGTTTGCTTTCAGGGTCATAGTGGTGGACCCATGTTTCGTCACCAGTAACAATTCGATCCATAACACCGTCCGCGTTCTCACTACACATCTCCAAAAGCTCTCTACAGCATGCGATTCTCACTTTTTTCTGAGGCGCTGTGAGCATTCGTGGCGCCCACCTTGCACTGAGGGCTAAGATGGTCATGGAGAATGGTGTGAATGGTACCAATTGAAAGCTTGGTGATCTCTGCCATCATTTTCACCTTTATTGGGGCATCCTCAAGAACGAGTTTTTCGACTTCTTTGATGCTTTCTCCCGTACAAGCAGTAGCCGGAGCGCCGCAGCAGGGGTCGTCTGCAATGCTCTCTCTGCCTCTCTTGAACTCACTTGACCACTTTTGCCCAGTTGATAATGAAGGTGCGGAACCCTGGTAAACAGCCATCATCTCTTCATGAACAGTTTTTTGACTTTTTCCTTGCTTAGTGAGAAATTTAATTACAGGCGCGATGCTCAATTTTCACCATCATCGTCTCAGTTGCCATTATGATTCTGTTTAACTAGAGATAAAACGCGAATTAATAATCACATTTATATGAAATTTTACATGAATGCACTAAAATAAAAGTATTACTTGATAAATAAATCAGTTTATGTATACAACCACAGCTTCACCCCGATACCGAGAATATATTGAACGCCCCTCGCAGTTTATTGAATATAATAAACCTTTGAGAAATTATTGGTCAGCGTAGCACATTGTCGTCTCAAGCAAGGTGATGGAAAAGTGCTTCAATTACACTTTTTCCACAAAAAGACTGTGAACTGACATGTTTGAATTTTGAATAGGAAATGCTGCAATGAGCATTGTTCCTAGTTTTACACGCATAGTGGAAAGATTGGAATGATTCCTACTAAACTCCGTGCGTTCATCGGTACATTTGGTAATCTACTTACAACGTCGTCCCATGACCTCCAGAGTCGTCATTTTACTTAAATTTACTTAAATTTAAATTCAATCAGCTCCAATAATCTGTTACGAAAACCCAAACAAATATCACAGTACATAGTCTTCCATTCTTAACCATTTTCGAGTTCAAAATGCCTCTTCACAGATTTTTCAGCATGTTTTTCTTTAATTTCCCGCTACATCGTAGAGTATCCAATTTTTAATTGATATATTTTACTTATTACAGGCGTACTGGCATTGGTTTGAGTTCATCCCGACTCACTGGCACCACATCGTCAAAACGGGGAGATGATAGCTCTTCTGTTCAAGATGAGTCAATAGATGGCGAGGATTCAGGCAATTGACAAAATAAATATTCAAAACGGGATCTTTATTAATATATAAATATATACATACAGAAAAAAAAATTAAACAAAAAAAAATATCCAAGGAAAGAGAAAGTGTAATTCCTAAGCTGAAAAAATAATAATCTTAAAAATATAGGAATTTTAAGATAAACGATAAAAACCTTTTTTGATAAAAACAAAACGAAGATATATATACATATATTATGGACAATGATAAAAAAAAACACACACTAACTAAAACATATTGCATTTATACAAAACGAAAAAAAAGGGAAAAGAAACAAGAATTTAGTATTACACCAAACAAGACAAAATTTTATATCGAATATCTTTAATATATTCCCTCTCAAACCCACTCACACACCAGACACACCATAAAAACAGCAAACCACGCACTCACGCATACATGACTTCCTTCTGTTTGCTTTTTTTCAAATTCAATTGATCGCATCGCACTTATCGCCGTCAATAAAGATCAGTTTGAATTTTCGAGTTTATGGTACCGACTGTAAGTCGTATCAGGTGGTGTTTAGTAACTAAAAACGTCCCAAATTCACGTTTTCAAAAGCAAACTTCTTCTTTCTTTCATTTTCGATATGTAATTGATGGGAAAACAGAATTTATACATTCCGCGAAAATGTATATCCAGAGAGACTTGAGCATTACTTGGTGAAGTATATCGGCGACACATCTCATGGTCAAAGCATTGATAAAATGAAAAAAGATAGTGTCGTGATATTACAACTGCTGCATCAATCATTTATTTTGCATCTTCCCGCCTAGAGCGTTTTTATTTAATTTGTATGACATCATTCCATGCTTCCGCTGAATCACAGCGACACACAGTTCTCAGTGATTCTCAACACATTCTCGTATTTATATAAAATTTGGCTAAAACCATATCAAATGCGAACACGCAACTGCCGCGTATGCAAACATGAGAAATCATTAAAATGTGCATTCTGGTACATTCTTCCACGAATGGACTAAGTAATGTGAAATCCGATAAGCACTCATCGCCATCCCCTCCAGATCTGCCTTTGTCCGCATAAAATGTGCGTTTCTTCTTCCCTGCAGTTGGAGGGTCTTAATCCTTTGTAAATACTTATGTGGACTTTCTTTTGAAAACAACAGGAATGCCATCCCAAACCTCAGATGTGTTATTGTTTTAACAGTGATTCTTGCAAGAAAACTAACTTCACCTTCAAGTTGTAGCTCTTAAAATACTTCAATCAAAGTGTAAGCAGCAACAACTTGGTCGAATTGGAAGGGCATAGAAACTCTCAAATACTACCTTGGATATTCGCGGAGTGTATATACATTCTTTGTATGCATTAATTTTTAAGTATTAACTAAGAATAATGAATTTGTACTTTGTGTAAATTAGAATGAAATTGATTACTCCTCAATACCCAAACAATCCAGCTTAGATTTTTTTTTTCAAACTTCCAATTATGTCCTTTATCTCCAGGAAATGAAAAATATTGAAATATTCTCTGTATAAGTGCCATTTTTCCCACACATACCCCTCCCTCGATCAGGATTTCTTTCCTCTCCGAAGAAAAACGCAACCAAATTAAATATATTCGCACTCACACAATTTGGTGACACGGAACAAACAAGAAAGAGTTATGTAGATAGCTTAACTATTATGACGAAGAATTTTTGCCGACAATCGTTTAAAAACACCTACACACAACACCACTATCCATTGGCTCGAAAGGCACACACTCTTTCGGGCAATTGTGTGTTAGCTATAATATCTTAAGAAAACTTAATTTAATAATAAAACCTATTACTAATTGACGGATTAATAATAGTTTTGTTTTGTTTGTTAGAAACGGTGATGAAAACAAAAACAAAAAGAAGAGGACAAGAGTATGAAATACAACCTTCCATCCCTAATGAGTATTGTTAATTTTTATATTCTTCTTATAAATTATATAAATATGAGAATCCAGTTATTTTTTTTATTTTTCACCATCTATATGTTGTATCGTTGTCTCCCAATCTCACACTATTATGTCTCTTTCCACGATCTAATTCAATTTTGTTCCCATCCTGCCTTTGCCTTATTGTAATATATTATATTAATGAATACAATTAATTTTCAAGTGTTTTCTTTTACTATGTTAACGTTGATATACATATATAAAAAAAAGAGTGTTAAGTACGAGTTAGAGAATATAGAGCAACACGTTTTGAAAGCCATCGTTTAGTAATATTTCGTTGTAACAAAAAAAAAAGGATCAGAACCAATATTTATGTTTAAATTCGAACGAACCAGATAAAAGCAAAGGAGAAAATTGGAAATGCTTCAACCGCATGAGTACTTATGTTTTTTAAATCTATTTTTATTTTCACTTGTTTTAACTTCTATTATTATATATAAAATAATTATTATTCTTTATTATTTTAATAAACATAAACATTTTTGATACAAATTGCATTTGGTTTTATTTTTGTTTGCATTTTTTTTGCTCTACATTCATGCCAGTGATGCCAAACTTCACAGCTGATTAACCCCTAGTCTATTGACGAATTTGATGGGCTTTTTGACAGTTATTCACGCATTTTTGACGGTTATCCACGAGTAACGTAAATGACGTTCTGTGATAGGCCGATTTGGCTTTAGAAAACGATATAAAAAATGGGTGTCAGAACTGTTAAGGGGCAAGAGCGGTGGAAGTTGGGCATCTCTAACATACTTCATTTCTGATTCATGGTATATTAACGTTATCCTTATTCTTGTAAGTCTGCAATGCTGGAATGAGGTATGTTTACTTGCCAAACAGGCTTGTCAGTGGTTCATGCAAAATTTCGTTTTCCAATAAGATCCAATATATCCAAACTCAATGAATAATGCAATAGACACGCCTCAACTTCCTTGCCGTCACATTTTACTCGTCTCTGCCACATTGCTGCGCTGTATAGAGACGACCTTATTACCCCGTATTGAGCTTTTAATAAGCTTACGTTTAAAACAACATGCTCACATTTCCCTCATTCAAGTGGAGAGGATGTCATTTTTTAGATACATTATCTTTCATTGTGTGCCTCTGATTCAACCAACATGGTCGTGACCAGAAAGTAGGCGTTCGGTCTGGAAATACTGGCGATTTGTAAGTTGCAATAACCTTGCTGTCACACAAAATTAGTTGCCTCTGTATTGTGGTTATTCCTAGCTAATTGTTAGGTGACTTGAGGCAAAGGTCAATGAGGATAAGGCAAAATATATGCTGTTAAGCAAGAAACGATCCGCTGTTCACCAACTAAGGCAAAGCATCACAATTGACAGCTAGAAGTTTGAGGCACTGAACTCGGAACTCGTTATTTCTGTCACACAAAATGTGTTGTCTCTGTATGGTGTTTAATCCTGGCTAATTGTTAGGTGAATTCGCTTAAGAACGAGTGCATTATTTAGTTGAATTGTTTTCTTGTTTAGTTCTTAGCTTTGATTTCATTGTTGAGTTTTAATATTCATTTGCTGGCCATCTCGTTATATATTTAATCAACGATTATTTCTCACTAACCATCAGAAAATAAAAGCCATCTTCAACATTATCATAAAACAAATAACATAAATAGAAAGACTTAATTGCTAGAGCTTCATAAACAATAAGCAAATACATTCAAAATAACAAACAAAAAAATTTAATATACAATACTATATGAATGCTAAGACTTTATATTTATATACACACATATTTTTATGTAAGTTAAACGATATACAATGCGTATGTATGGTGTTTACAACTTACAGATCAATAACAATTACAAACAACAAAATGAAATATAGTTAAACCTGCTAGGACTAGAAATAATACAATTTTTTACGTGTAATTATTTGAAATTATTAAGAATAAGAATTTGAAGGAAACAAAAATAAAAGAAGAACTTGATAAATGAAACAACAAACATGTTACGAAATAAAACAAAATAAAATTGTTTAAAAATACGAGTTTCAGAAATTTCTTTGATTGTCGCGAAAGTAGTCGAGATGATCATCCTCATCATGATCCATCATCTATGGTAGTCGTTCTATGGATTTTTTATGTGACACATGCTGTGTATCTGTCAGAAATGAAGTATGATAGAGATGCCCAACTTCACAGTTGATTGACCCCTAGTCCATCGACGAATTTGATGGGCTTTTTGCAAGACGTTCATACATTTTTGACGTTTATTCACAAAATAACGGTCAATTTGGCTTTAGAAAACCATATAAAACATGGTTGTCAAACATTTTAAGTGGCAGAGAGGTAGAAGTTGGCCATCTATATCATACTTCATTTCTGTCATCAGTATTCTGAAAGTCGGTTTACTAAACTAAAACGACAAAAGGCGATATGAATTTTGTGAAAGCCTGCAATAGAAAAACATGTACAGAAATACCTGGCAAATTGACCACTCTTGGGAGCCAAGAATTGTGGTCTGATTACGGAGGTCCCTTTCAATTATGCCGGCCCACTTACAAAGGGGTTTTTTGCGAATTTATTGATGCCAATTGCTATTTAATCTCAAATTTAATGGACAATGCGCCAATTAAGTAAACAACATTGGGTTTATAAAGTTCATTTTCACATACTACATTTTAACGGCATGTTTGAGTATTTTGTATTATGCCCGGAAACAACATAACCCTTTGCTTCCTGGTGGTGAACAGTGAAACCCCACACTTACTGCATACTCCACATTCAGAGTTCCTCGTATTCCTATGAAAAAAGAAATAAAATTGATATCTTCTGGAAAAACGTCAATTAACGAAAACACGAACAGACGAAATGCTCAGTTGTCCATAACCAGTGGGTTCCCCGAATGCGAACATTTAGAAACGAAAGGATTTGCGTAAAAACGGAGAAACAGGAATTTAAAGTACTTACATGCAAGCACATTACATGTCGAATTAGTCAGGTGAATACATTAGCAATGCATGGCATATAAGTGGTCCGTGGTCCGATCAGTAGTTGTCCCGATTAAAGAGGGGGAAATTGTATGGAAAATAGCAGGGAAAGCAAACAGTGCGGACCGATACAGAGGTGGTTTGATTACGACCGAGACCTGCGGCTCAGAAGTGAATTTAAAATATTTATGTTAAGATGGGTTGGGATCTAAGCAGTAGATGGACTGGTTTGTCAGTGCAGAGTTGAGTCGGGTGTGCAGAACCCACTACGTGGTTGACATTTACTTAAACACTTATGTAAACTCCGCATAGTACTTTTACAAGACAAACACCAATGTCACTCAAAAAACAACTTAAAAATGTTAATTCCAGTAGAATTTATGAATATTTGAAATTTGAACGCAAATTGACAGTCAGCTTTGGATTAAGCTCGAGTCGATTACGGTTGGAAATACCGATACTTAAACGCGTAAATAAATAATAAAGTGGCTCGACTCTCAAAATGCTGATTATTTTAATAAAACGCCTTTCGTAATCGGAGTGACTGTCTCTCGAACACCCCTATGCCTTGAATCTGAAACTCTGTCGTGCCGTTTGTTGTCGTTTACGACATCGGGAATCAGGGTGAATCTGTTAGAAATATGCAAGTTAACTGGCATAATGGTTTAGAAATCTGCTAGTTTTGTTGACATGACTACACGGAAACTGTCACAATTTGTGTCAAGTGCCAAGAATTGGGGCAATTTCGATCATAATTTCAAGGGAAATTGCCGAAAATACTCAGTTTCGTCTAGTGGGAACATACATAAAAATAAAACAAGGCGTTTAGTTTTGTCCCGGTTAAAATATGTATGTGGTACTTATTTCGTGAGGACGAGTTGAAAATTGGAGAAATCATGGCAAACAAATTCTTCAACGACGCGTCGATGAATTCAATACTTGACAAAAATAAAGTAGTAAGATAATTGTTTTTTATTTCTGGTACTTGATCATCAAGGACAAAAGCAAAGACGACAAAGGCGATAAACCTTTTGTACATATACACCCTCACAAAATTATTCGTACAAAGCCCTTACCGCTGAAAATTAGAAAATAAAAAAGGAATCCGTAGTTCGAAATTGATTCATATCTTTTTTTCAATTCGTGCATACAAAATGATTAAAAAACACGGAAGCAAAAACTTAAGTAATTAATGATTTAGAAAAGAAAAAAGTTGTTAACGTCAGTTCTAACTTACACAAAATTATTTGTACAAAATGCAAAAAAGGTAGAAAATGGAAGAATTGCGCAATATTTTGTTAAACTAAAGGGTGATTTTTTAAAAGCTATAGGAAAGTTTTTCAAAAAAAAAAAAACACAACATTCAGAAAAATGCATGAAATCCTTATTTGAAGCGATAGTACGGTCCATATAATTTAATGTTTGAAGATTAATGTTTGAAGCGTTGTTCGTTTGTAAGACGATTCATGGTTAAATTCTAGACCAAACTGAAGATGTTTGACAGTGAAACAAAACACGAAATGTGCGTCAGCTGTTTCAACCAGTGTTGCCAAAAAGATAATAGCTAAAAAATCACCCTTTAGTAACTAGTTGCACATCCTTAGGCTTTTATAATTGCCTGCAAGTGTCTTGGCATACTATCAACCAGTTTTTTTTTTTTGTAAATTCTGGGCTAATTATGTCCCACTCCTGCTGAAGAGCTTCCTTTAGCGTTTTTTTGCTTGTTACAGTTCGGGTTCTGATTTTGTTTTCCAGTTCTGCCCAGAGGTGTTCTATTGGGTTTATGTCAGGCGGAGGTGTTTTTAATTGTTTCGGTGCATTATTCAGCAACCACATCTTTACCATGTGAGCAGTGTGTTTGGGGTCATTATCTTTTTGAAAGATATACCCCTGGCTTAGTCCCGTTTTTGAAGCACTTTGTTGGAGATTTCGTTTTAAAATATCCGGATAACCATATTGGTTCATTGTGGTCTTAATGAACTCCATTGTTCCGACTCCATTTGCAGACATACACTCCACATCATTACATTACCACCACAGTGCTTGATCGTTGCGCAAAGATTTTTTTCCATCAGCGCTGTATTTGGCGGCGGCCATACTTTTTGCTTCCCGTCGTTTACAAATAGGTTAAACCTAGAAAAAATAAACGTTTTCCAGAACTCTGAAGTCTTACCCACATGTTCTTTTGCAAAGTCAAGTCTTTTTTTTTCTTGTTTACTTTCGATATGAATGGTTTTCTACGTGCAGTTCTGCCGTTAAAATTGTGTGATCGAAGAACACGTCTCACGGTTTCAACAGATAGAGGCTTGTTTATAATATTGGACATTTCTGTGGTCAACAATCTGACAGGGGCCTCAGGTAATATTCGCTTTCACCCTCTCCCTCTCCCTTCGCTTTCGTCCTTATTTTTCAATGTCCCCTCATATCGGTACTTATTTACAATATCTCCTACGACCTTGTGTGATCTACCGACAATATCAGCAACTTCTCTGTACGTTTTGCCCTCACAAACGTGTTTTAGATTGAGTTGTCGCTCTTTCACACATTTTTGCAAATTTCGAAATAAAATGTTTGTTGTTTATAAAATTCGACACACAAACGCCACACAATTAAATTTTTGTGTTGTGTCTGCCCTTTTCTGTGTCGTAGCACAAAAACATCAGTATCTCTTTTTTCATCTTACACGACATAGGCAACCTGTGCAGTTGTTCTGTGCAAAGAAACACGATTTAAAGAAATGGATATGGAAAAGGAGGAGGATGTGTATATCCAAATAAATACCCCAAATTAAACAACAGATTTTAACTTACTTAAAATTATATATATTACAAATGCTATCTAGCACTGACTACAATATAAAATATTAAAGGCAGGACCAAATTGTCAATCTGATCCGTAAGTGCCTCAACGGCAGCGGTGAGTACAACAGCCGCCGCTGTAGCAAACACATTGTACCCGTCCATCGGAATCAGCCCAAACCAGTAAAGAGGTAATATTGTCAGGAACTGAGAGATGACAAATGCTGCACTGCCCTCTATCGACCGGTTGGTGTCTAAAAGTAAAAGTTAAATTAACATTGTTTTACAGCCATTGTAACGTTTCTCTAATTACCCCCCCACTTGTGTTTACCGAATTTCGACCCATAAACACTGGCAGCAGTATCCCCAATGCCCACTGACAAAATTCCGGCCAACATTGGCAGCAAATTCTCTCCTACAGCACTATCTGAACTCGTACAGGGGCATGGATGTATCCAAAGTGGCAACGAGCAACCTATCAACAGGCAGAATGGGGTCAGAGCTATTTTGCCAGCATCTTTTTCGTCGTGGAGAATTGCAAAGGAATCTTCGAGTATCTGCGCGAGTGGAGGCACTTTTAGCATTCGTATTAGATCAAGCACAGAAAAGACCGCAAGTGCAACTCCAGAGGCAAGATACAGGAATGCACATTGGAATATCAACCCAGGAAGGTAGACGAGTACGATGAGAACATGAAATATCTTTCGAACTCGTGTTGATGCCTGCTCAGAACTCCCCAATTGCCAACGAACAGCGCATGCTGTGGCAACAGCCATAGTCATGTAAAATATTACAATAAAGACCTGAAATGGAAGAAAAACGTGAGTAAAGTTATGTCGCTGATTCGAACTCGTATGCGTACCCTTCTGAGGTCGGAATAGACGAACTGAATGACTGCGACAATAGGAAAATTCTTTGTTACTGGAATGATGCAAACAGCGATGACCAGAGCCACCATTAGGGGATAAAATAAAATTGCACTACGGAATATTTTAAACGTAGCTAGAAGCCACGATATCACAAGAAGGCAAAACAGTGCGCCCTACCGGATTGAGGGAATCGTGATAATTTTCAAGGTTTATCAGAAGGACAATTGCCAAAATTGTTCAGATCACTTACCGTCATAATGGCACTAACTTCCTCAATTCCTCCACTTGGTGGGGACACGTAGTATGATGGAATCACGAGTACACAGTTTATAATAAATAAAACTAAACCTTGGACTAAAATAGTTGCTTCCCCCAAGGAACAACTCTTAGGAAAACCTCTCACAATTCTCACATAAGCATACTGGTAGCCAAGAGTTGATCCAAGACCCAGGGCAAGGCAAACACCATAAGCTGCTGTTGTGAAGTACTGAAACAGAAATAATGTAATGATCAACGGCGAAATTGCAAAGAACAATTTCAACCACCGCCCAGCATCCATTGCTAGACAAACAAAGAAGTTCAATGATTGCATTAACATTCCTATTGCGGCGATAGTTAGCTCCTTGTAAAGACTGTCTTTATCTTCGCAATTTGTTTGCCAATTCGATGTGACGACGAATGCGGCTGGTAATAGGCAGCACAACCAATAGCCTGGTGACGCATTTGGTCTACAAATTGGTTAATCATCATTAATAGTGAATTACGTGCGTAATCCGAACAAAGGTCAAAGTTCCTGTAACTAACTTACCGGCTGATGATTCCCATATTCTTGCCATTCTTGTCCATGTTCTTTTTTACACCCTCTTCCATTGTTGGGCTCATTTCGATTCATTTGAAGTTGCAATTGAGAGTTTATTTTTTCTTTTCCTGTTCGTATGTAGAAAATAATAACAGAGCCCGACGAAATTGTTATCAACAGAGCACCTATAACTCCAGTCGTTTAAATTTGTTGACTAGAAGACGGACAGGTTACAAAATACAGAAATGTCATTTTTTGTTTACCTAATTGGCAGGGGGCTCTTGTCATGTTTCGAAATTTTACCGAAATGTTATCCATTTCATGTAAATATTAAAATAAACATGATGAAACACTTTGAATTTTAAAATATTTTTTTACCTATTACGATCATTTATAATCAATGAATGAAGAGGGATTTATTTATTAACTCAACAACTTACAAAATATAATCTATTCCATCCAGCCAAAATTTTGATTTCAAAGTCAAAAGTACACGAAAATAGTAATATTTCATGTACATTCAAGTAAAAATGTTTCTTAATAATTCACTAATCCAGTCTTGGAGTGACACCATGCGAACACAGTCAGTTACTATTGAACCACTACCATCTTCATATTGAAACCGGCTTCTGTCATCTCAGTGTGAACGAATTTGCATACACAAACTTCGTATCTTCGTATCGTAAAGCAAATCAGAAATGCCCACGGAATCTGACAGATCAACTTTCACCTGTCATATGTAATCCGATGGGATATTTTTTTTGACACGTTTTGTATTTTGAAGTTTTGTAGTTTTTCCCGTACGGTGTTCGTCAGAAGTCAATTCTTATTATTTCTTTTCAAAAAAAATAGTATATACATCGCAATGAAACGACAGCAATGCCTAATTATACTCGTAGGAATATTCACGATTGCCTTTGGTCAAAAAGTAGCGCCTGGGGTTCCACCTCAGCACTATATGGATCCATCACTTCAACATAATCAACATTATCAGCAAGTGCCACAAATGCAATATGTCCAACCTGGACAACCACAAGTTCAACAGCAAATGCCTCCAGTTCAACAACCAGTCCAGCATGTCCCAGCGCCCGTTGCCCATCAACAAATTCCTCAAATGAACGTTCAACATGATCCGAATATGCATCACCAGCAACAGCTTCACCAACAACAACAACAACAACAACCAATGGGAGGTGCACCGCATCAAGGTCATCATAGATTGCCACAGCAAGTTCTCGACACGACCAATATCCAAGGTGAGAAGGCACATATCCAAGAACACTTCGATGTCCCTATCGATACCAGCAAGATGACAGAGCAAGAACTACAGTTTCATTATTTCAAAATGCACGATTCTGATCAGAACAACAAACTCGATGGCTGTGAATTGATTAAATCCCTCATCCACTGGCACGAGAAGAGTAATAAGGATGCTGCCCATCACGGCCATGAAGGAGCCCATCAAGAAAAAATCTTCTCCGACGAAGAATTGGTTGCGTTGATTGATCCAATTCTTGCCATGGACGACACCGGCAAAGATGGGTACATAGACTACCCAGAGTTCATAAAAGCCCAGCAAAAGGCAGCTGCACAAAACAAGGCCGAAAAGCCCTAAAGAGTTATGAACAAATTCCATTTTTTTACTTAATATTTAATGTTACAAAAAAAAAAAAATATAAAAACAAAAAAAAAAAAACGTTTCTGAAACGAATTCAAGATACAAGTGTTTCATTTCCGTTTGTCAGCAGATAGTGCGTGCTTATCCAATGCATAAACCAGGTGACGTATGACATGGAGCTGTCAATTTGTCCGTCAGCTGTGCTGTCAGTGATTGTAAAGTTCTCGCGTTTGCCATGGCATCGGAGGAACACATAAAGCTGTCGACGATAATTAAGGATGTTCATGAATCTCTGCGTGTACTGAGCAAGGAAAAAGGTCACGTTAATGCATGGGAGGAACATGTTCAAAACACAGAAAGACTGCGACAGTATGCCGAAGCGATGCAGAAATTAGCGGGCATTTGGGAGGAGAATTCTTCAAACACCAAACTCTCAGCAACGAGTAGAGTTAAGTGGACAATGGACTACTGCATGTCGTACTTCTTCGAAGATAAAATCCTCATCGAAAAAAGGGAGCGAGAAGAGAGACTTTTGGAGTCACTGGAATTAGGAAGGTCTGGGTGCCAGTATCATGACGAAAATGAAAATAAGCGACTTCGTATTCTGGACGTCGGTAGTTGTTTTAATCCCTTCAGAGACATGGATGCCTTAGAGGTTACGGCGATTGACTTGTGTCCAGCAAATGATACAGTGCATCAAGGAGATTTCTTAAATATAGACGTTTGTTCTAAAGAGACTTCGATTTCAATGGACAATGGAAAGATTCACTCCCTTCCCGGGAATTATTTTGATTGTGTTGTTTTCAGCTTACTTCTGGAGTACATTCCATCGTCGGAACAGAGAATGCTGTGTTGTGTAAAGGCATATAAATTGCTGAAATTCGAAGGAATTCTCGTTATCATTACGCCTGATTCGCAACACGTTGGAAAAAATGCGTCTATAATGAAAAACTGGAGATATACTCTTGGAACGCTTGGCTTCAATCGAATCAGGTTTGAAAAACTGCCGCATATAGCTTGCATGGTTTTTCGAAAATCCATAGATGCCCGACTTCCCCAGCGATGGGCAGACACACACAGGGAACCATATATGACATTATCTATTAATATACCACAAGACAGTAAGTGACGTTTAATTAATCCCATTCGAGGCCGGGTGAGAACTGGAATTGTAAATAAAGGACTTGCGAGTTGCATCAACTTGTTTGCTTTTGTCTCACTGTTTAAAGGAGAAAACCACAGAATAAAAATTGCGTTTAATTTTTAAAATCCTCTTGTCATTTTAGTTCGGCAGTTGTTCTATTACCTGGCTGAAGTTGTACCAAATGGTGAAAATTCACACCACCTCAGTTTGAGATAAAATTGGTTCTAATTGTTGACTGTTTATTCTAAGGAAAATATTGCCGCCGTAAGTGTCACATCCTCACTACAAGTGTTTGGTCGCCAAGTGAAACATTCTAGGAGCTGGTCAAACACACAGCACTGCCCTGCCCCAATAAGACTGAATTTCCAAAATCCGGCATTTCTTTTAACAACGCCAATAGCTCATTCTATGTTGCGGGATAGTGTCTTGCAAATAGTCTCAAATAGAAAGTCGCACCTGCATTAGCTGATGGTTGTATTCAGTTGCGACCGATTGTTCATCAAAGTAGGGGATATTTCAAACTGGGATAATCTAGTGAATTAACCAACAAACGTGTTTGATTTTGCTTGACATTTTGTTTTATTACAATGACGACGCGTAAATAAACTTATCTTTCTAGTAATGTTAATGAACCTATGTTTATTATTAAAAATACATTATTACGATGTTAGTAATATTATTCTGTACTCGCAGTCGAACCCATGTGCGGGTGCCGTCTATTTTCCTCCCATTCTTTGCGATGCATTTTCTTTCGATGCGAATGCATATTGGCATTGGAGTTGAATGTTTTTGGGCAATGTGGACATGTGTAAAGTACCTCTCCTGTGTGTGTTGTCATATGCTCCTTGGAAGAAAAGAAAAGAAAATCAAAATTAAACGAAGTGCAAAAGTGACGTTCTGCTTAAAAAACGGTTGTGTGCCAAAGGATAAGACTTAATTCATGTTTGGCATACCTTAAGTCCTCCAGCTTTTTTAAATGCTTTATCGCACATTGGGCACTTATGGTTGCGTTCACATTTATGTACATATGAGTAGTGACGCTGCAGAGCAGCAGGATTAGGAGCGATCTTACCACAAATGTTGCACACGTGTGGAACACTCGATTCCGCGTGCATAGAATTCATATGCCGTTTAAGGCCATATTTGTTTTTCAATTTCGCTCCACATTTGTCGCATTGAACACTGGGAATCGGTATGCCAGCATGTTCCAGCAGATGCCTTTGGAATGCCTCTCTACCACGTATTGATTTACCACACTGATCACATATTTTTGCGTACGCGTTTTGATGGACGTTATTAATATGTGCCCGCAGTGTGTAGTTAGATGGGAAGCTAAGGAGAGAGAAGAGTTTTAAAAATCAAAACGTGCCTGCACCTGTGCTATCGCTGATGAGAGCATTTCGCTTACAATTTGTTGCACTCCTCGCAGGGGAATTTCCGCTCCTCCTCGGGTATATGGATATGCATGTGACGTGTGAGCAGAGGTTTCTTAAAGAAACTTTTGCAGCATTGATCACATTGGTAGATGCGTTGCTTTTCCGTTATATGCGTGTTCATGTGAACTTCAAGGCATCTTCTGTCGGCAAGGACTTTGTCACACTTATCGCATTTGAAATGCTCTGGATTTAAGTGAGTATATATATGGTCAACCAAAATTCCACGCTTGAGGAATTTTTTTCCACAGCAAAGAGCATATCCGCGCTCATTGTGCTTGGAACGGTAATGCTTCTTCAGGATGAAGAAGTTTGCTAATGGCAGAAGACAGATGTTGCACGTCAGTTTGATGTTCTTGTAGATGATTTCATCATATTCCTGAGAAAGCTCCCGTTTTTTGATCTGTTCCTCTGTGGTCTGCTTAGGGGTATTATTCTTTGGAACATTTTTACATGGCCGTCCGCGTTTTTTTCCTGTTTTTGCTACAATTTTTCGTTTTGGTGTTTTCTTTACCTCGAACTCACTTTCATCGTCATCGTCATCGTCAACAGAATGGTTGTCTTGCCACTCTGCTCCAGATTCAGCGTCCTCGTTACTGGACGCTGTAAGCGCTTTTACTTTTGTTGTTTTTCTAGATCGGGATTTAGCCAAATTTGCCAATGGAATTTCAGATTCAGAGTCGTCCGAATTCAATGATTCTGACTGTTTTTGCCGCTTTGACTTTACTATTTCACTTATTTCGACCTTTTCCTCGACGTCAGGCAGTGGATCATATTGCTGTAGATTGATTTCAGCATCCTCCTTAACTTCTAGCTTCACGTCTGTAATACGAATGCATACTTGTCATGTGCTGGTCAGTTGGAAATAGATCGAACTCGGTGCAGGACCAAATACAAATCTATTCTAAAACCACACAATTCATCCTACCTGCAGAGAGAAAATCCGACACCAGGTTGAATTTCTCACTCTCGTCCACCTCCGTTGAGACGACTATGTTCTCATCTTCTTGTTTCAGTGTGTCACTGGTGCTGGCGCTTTTTCGTACCAAACTGATGTGCGCTTCTTCCACTTGCTGATAAAATTTGTGAAATGAATCCAGCGCACCCCAGCAAGACGAACAGATATATCTCGCGTTTTCATCATCCTTGTTAGGCTGGAATGCATTGATAGTGATTTACTTTGCTGTAGATATCATCGCTTTTTCTTCTCATGCGATGTGTTTACCTGAATCCAGAAATGTTTTACAATTACGCTGGAAACATTCAAGTGAAGTCCATCGTCACCGAATATATCAATCAATTGATCGGGAAGATTAACGCATAAAATACAAAGCATTATTTTTTTATATTGCAATTTGATTTTTGTTTAGAACGACGTCTTCGGTAATTTTATAAAAAATTATATTCCACATTAGACATTTCTAATAATGAAGTTTTTGTTGACTGTCGACTATATGACATTTGTGGTAGAGAGACTCGTCGTGCAACTGCGCACCAACAATGCTGCCAAGTTCATAATTTCTTTTTTAAAATTAAGTTTAATTTTTGGGTACATTCTTTATATGGATACATTTCCATGTGTTACTAACAATTTGTTCCTGCATAACCGTAAGAAATCGATTCCGATTTCTCCCATAAAAAAACAACATTTAAATGCACTCAATTAAACTCATTTAAATCCACCAAAATCTATGCTGAGTATTATTGTAGTTTTACCAGTCGAGTACAGTATTAAAAAACGACTTCAAAGACGAAAGACAACCCCCCGATTCAACATAACAAATTTAACTACTTTAACAGCAATTGTAAACAGATGATGCACCAGATCCGAAGACGTTTCGCACAGCGAGCATGATTCGGTAAAGTCATCTACAGATCTGACCTAAGGTTACTACGCATGTTTACTTAAATAATAGACACTCTGTCCTACTTATGTAGGGCATATCCAAGGAATCTCGTTTAACATGCCATTTTTGATCGCATAGATAGATATTCACTTACCTTGAGGCCGCCGGTCTTTTTGAACGCCTTATCGCACATAGGACACTTGTATTTTCGTTCCATCTTATGCATATACGATATGTGTCGTTGCAATGCCGCGGCAGACGGTGCTATCTTCCCGCAAGTACTACACACATGTGTTACTTCCGTCTCAGGATGCATTGATTCCATGTGTCTTTTGAGGCCGTACTTGCTAGTAAGTTTTACACCACATTTTTCACATGGCACCAGTGGTTGAGTAATCCCATCGTGTTCTAATTGATGACGACGAAAAGCATCAGGACGACGGAATAGTTTCCCACACTGATCGCAGATTCGATTGTACGCTGCATTATGAACGTTATTTATGTGTGTTCGCAGGATATCCTGCGTTGAAAAGCTGCAACGAAAAATATGACATAAACTGTTCTGATCTCATGGAGTGTGGTTCAATGGCTGTGCCTTACAACTTATCGCATTCGGGACATTTGATGTTTCGAACGGAGATGTGGGTTTGCAAATGCCTCGTTAGCAGGGGCCTTGTGTAGAAACTCATTGGACACTGGTCGCACTGATAAGTGCGTTGCTTCTCTGTGTTATGCGTTAACATATGACAATCCAAACATTTACGATTAGCGAGAACTTTTCCACACTTTTCGCACTTAAAGTACTCGGGATTTTTATGTGTGTAAATGTGATCCACTAGCACACCGCGTTTTCGGAACTTTTTTCCACAGCATGTCGCATACCCACACTCGTTATGAATTACACGATAGTGCTTCTTGAGGCCTGCAAAATTCGGAGAAATATGTACGCAAATGGAGCACGATAGCTTCATGTTCTTTGCAATCAACTCGTCGTACTCTTGGATGCGTTCCATATTTTTGGATTGCTCTTCTGAGGTACGTTTCTTCTTTCTAGTCGCGTCGCCGGACTGCCCTTTTTTTTGGCGTCCGCGTTTTTTCGTTGTCGACGAACATTCCGCGCCCTTACTAATTTTGGGTGAATTGTCAACATAATCACTATCGTCATCTTCGTTGTCGGAATTCTGATTTTGCCAATCCGTATTGTCATTGTCTCTCTCATCGTCACTTGAAGAATGAATTTCTGCGTAGGATTTCTCTGCAGAAGTTCGTCTCCTTGTAGAACTGGCAGGTGGGGCTTCGTGTTCAAATGATCTTTCCGAATCGGTGGAATGCTTAACCTTGTTATATGACTCTCCTTTTTGATATTCTTCCTTTTTCCCAGTCCCAGCTGTTGCGATTTCTGGCAGTAGTTTTACTTCAACATCTTCCTGGACTTCAAGCTTTACGTCTTTGGAAGTTTACATAAGACTCGTATCAGTGAACGAATGAAGCAAAGTTCTTGAAACAACATTTTCAATGTCAAATTAATCTATGGCTATAATGACCTTAAAGCTCTCAACGAGAATTATGATCCCAAAGACTGTTGACTTTGAACAAAATGTTGATCCAGACTGAAAATATTGAACTTCATACCTGCATTAAGAAGATCCGCCGTAACTTCATCAAAGGGTTCCAAATCAATCTGATTAATGAGTTGTTGGGCAACATTATCATTCTCCACTTTCAGCTCGTCCTTTTCAATGGCAATCGTCTCTTGCAATTTAGCATGAGCCTGTTCTACTTGCAAGTAGAACTTATGAAATGCGTTCAATGCACACCAACATGGTGCGCATATTACTTTTGCATTCACATCATTTACATTTGGCTAAGAAGGAAAACTTTTTAATTAAATATCGTTGCAGGCAGAGATACTCCTTTTGCTTTAATTGATTTGTTTACCTGCAACCAAAAGTGTTTCACAATAATTGCCTTGATGTTTAGAGCGCACCCTTCATCTTGAAATATATTTATGCAGTTTTCTGTTGTCCCAACACATAATATACAGAGCATTTTATCATTTAATACATTAGAAATTTTGTTTTTTTAAATATCTCTGTGATATTTCTCCTAATTTTCTAACTAATCAACAAAACTGCCGATTTTTTGTTTAACATTTGACTTTTCCTTTACGCACTGTCAAGAGGAAGTGACATCTTTAGGGGAAATTTGCATGCAGTGATGCCAAATTCTGCACTCAATAAAACTTTAAATTTTATATAGCAAGAATATGAGTTCTCTAAGGACATATGACCGTAATATCATGATTTGTTGAAATAGAAAAACTTCCAGTACCAGTACGTTCGTATTTCAATTCACTAATCCTGTTGCGAATCCAGCATAACCAACGATGAAACACGATGGAGCCGCGTTTTCGAGAACATATGTAATTATTTGTGCACTCAACCTTATCGAGTAATATAAATGAATCGACTTACCCTAAGAATCTGAGCAAATTTGAAGGCTTTTTCACACATTGGACATTGGTGTCGACGCGTGGCTTTGTGCATGTACAAAATGTGACGCTCTAGACCGTCCGGAGGATGAGACTTTTCCACAAATGTTACAAACGTGCAATGCATGATTTTCGGGATGCACGTACTTTATATGCGTGTGCAGTGATGAATTATCCGCAAGAGTTGCTGAACATTTTGGACACTGCACTCGTTGTTTCGGAATTCCGGAGTGCTCACGGAGCAGATGTTGCCTAAGAGATCGAGTTACCTTGCCACAATGTTCACATATTTGTTCACGTCTCACATGTGTTTTCAGATGACGCTCTAGTCTTTCCTTTCGAAAGAAACTCCTCTTGCACTTTTCACAGCTGTAAGTTTCATCTTTGTTATCATGCGTTTTGATATGACTATTCAGACTTTTCTTGTTGGCTAAGACTCGTCGTTTTCTAAATAACCACTGGAAACCAAATAAACTTAGAAAATCAGCAGCCGACTCAGAGACGACAATTAGGCCGACTTCATAAAAGTCACACTGCGGCAGCCTGCAAGATTTGCGTTCACAAACGTAAATAAACTGCGGTGACTATGCATGGGAGCAGTCGGCAACTGCGTTCATAAAAGCAATGTGACAGTGAAACAGCGATCAAATTGGCAGTGATTTTTGTTTTGTTGCAGGATTGTAGGAAAACCGAAAAGTGAACTTTTTGATGCAAGAATGGTTCCAAAGAACATATTTTAACTTCCAATTATTTTTATTTAAAAGCATGACCCTTTTGCTGTGTATTTTGCTATTGTGTCTTTCTTTAATATTTTTCGAAATTGGTCTGTTTATACTGACGTAGAGTAGTAGTATTATACCTGGCGTAGACATTAACTTTAGCAACGTCAACCAAACACTTTGTGTCGCCTACTTATGTTGAGAATATTTTGTGCAGTGCAATGTATAACAATTTATTCCTGCATATCCGTTCATGGTTGAGTAATCCCATCATCAGACCAACGGAATATTCCCCAACACTGTTCGCACATTGATTGTACACTTAATTATAAACGTTATTCTCAGGGCAATGAAAAAGATGACAAACTGTCATTTGGTTTTTCGAACGAAAATAAGCGTTTGTAAATGCCTCGATGCGCAGGGGCCTTGTGTAGAAACTCATAGAGCACTGATCGGGCTGACAAGTGGGTTGCTTCTCTGCCATCCACTAACACATGACAATCTAAACTCTTGCGATTGGCGACAAATACTCCACACTTTTCGCACTTAAAATACTCGGGATTTTTATGTGTGGAAATGTGATCCACTAAAGCACCGCGTTTTCTGAAGAAATGTTCCAAACACAAGACGCTTCATAACTTCGACTTACTTTTAGAAACATTCACTAATATTGTTATACTAATATTGTCACTAATATTGATATATCCGACTGCCCACAGTGAAACATGATAAAGCCAGGTTAAACAATATTATCTGCGCACTTAACTTCAACAAGAAATATAAATACATCGACTTACCCTTAGAACTTGAGCTAATTTGAAGGCTTTGGCACACATTGGGCATTGGTGGCGACGTGTGGCTTTGTGCATATACAAAATGTGGCGCCTTAGACCGCGTCCGGAGGATGAGATTTTTCCACAAATGCTACAAACGTGTAATGCATCATTTTCGGGGTGCAGATTCTTCATATGTCTGTCCAGTGTACACCTATCCGAAAGAGTTGCTCCACATTTTGGACACTGCACCCGTTGTTTTGGAATGCTAGAATGTTCACGAAGCTGATGCTGCCAGAGAGATCTAGTTAACTTGCCACAATGTTCACATATTTGTTCACGTTTCACATGTGTTTTCAGATGACTATCAAGTTTTTCCTTGCGAAAGAAACTCCTCTTGCACTTTTCACAGCTGTAAGTTTCATCTTTGTTATCGTGCGTTTTGATGTGATTGTTTAGACTTTTCTTGTTGGCTAAGACTCGTCCGCATTTACCACACTTGAAAAAGTCTGGATCTTTATGTAATTGAATATGATGAACTAGGCTATGTCGACTATTGAATTTCTTCTTGCAGCAAATAACAAATCCCTTCTCATTGTGCACGGATTGATAATGCTCTTTGAGTACGAAGAAACTGGGCAATGACTTCTGACAAATTGTACAGGAGAGATTCATATTTTGGCGGATGAAGTCATCGAATTCTTGGCAGGGTATTCCTCTCTTCCGGTCGTCCTCACACCTTGCTCTGGACTTCGGATGTTGAGTGATATTTATATGTGCTCGTACACGTAATTTTCGTTCGCTTAGCTTAGAGAGAGGAATTTCTGATTCTGAGTCAGACATTGTAGGGTTTATTCTCCCCACATTTGATTCGCCATTGTTTTCAGCTTCTATCTTCACTTCTACATATGTTGGCGGGTTACATTCTGAGTTTCGTTCCGTGAATATCCTTTCTGAAAGAGCGGTTGAATTGTTATCAAGGTTGAGTGTACTACCGTTGTCAGCAGTAGTATCTGGTGTATAAATCGACCTCAAATCTACTTTTGTATCATCACTAGCTTCTGATTTTATATCTACAAAAAGGTCTTATTTAGAAAGACTTAATTCTTGCAATTTTTTGCACAAATCTAACCAATTTCAGTTGCGGGGATTTCTGGAAATGAACAACAATTATCACTTTCAGATGCATTATCTTCATTGAACATTTTCGTCGTTGCCAGTTTGGAATGGGCTTTTTCTACCATTTGGTAAAAACGATGAAATGAGTCCAGTACACTCCAACAAGAACGACATATTACTTGGGCCTTCGGATCTTCAGAGCTTGGCTAAAGAAGGTTAATATAAGGGGTTTTTCACTTGTTCTCTCAGATGTTTAGATGTTTACCTTTAGCCAAAAGTACTTAGAAATAGTGTTGCAGGCATCAAGATGCATCCCCACTTCGTCGAATATTTGAATTATTTGATTCGACGTGGTAACACATAAAATGCAGAGCATTTTAATTCAATGTTTTTAAAATTATTTTAGCCAACAAACCACTCGCAGGAATTGTTATGACATTTATAAATTTGACAGAGACTCGTCGTGCAACTGGGCACTAACAATGCTGCCAGGTTCTTAATTTACTTAAGTTTAATTTTTTGACGTACAGTAATGGCTGGGACTTAGTTTTATAGAATACTGCGAAAACCACTGAATACAGAATTAATTACAAAACTTAAAAAAATAGCAGCTGAATCAGTGACAATTAATTCGAGGTTATTGGAAAAGAATTAAAAAAGAAAAATAAGTTGCGAAGTACAGAGTTTTTGGTTTTTGCTGATCACAATCCTTACGTTAGAGTTTAAATGCCGATAGCCTTACGGACGCATTTTGCCAAACGTTACAATATTTTATATTGACTACATTGTGTAAATTGCAATGTATAACTGTTAACAATTTATTCCTGCATATCCGTTCATGATTTAGTAATTCCATCATCAGACCAACGGAATATTCCCCAAGACTGTTCGCACATTGATTGTGTACTGAATTATAAACGTTATTAATGTGTGCTTGCAGGATATCCTGCGTTGAAAAACTGCAACGAAAATATGGCATAAATATGACAATGTGCCTTAGGGCTTTCAGCTTACCGCAGTCGGGACATTTGGTGTTTCGAACGGAAATACGCGTTTGTAAATGCCTCGTTAGCCTTTTGTAGAAACTCATTGGACACTGATCGGACTGATAAGTGGGTTGCTAACATATGACAATCTAAACATTTGCGATTGTCGACGAGTTCGCACTTAAATTACTCGGGATTTTTATGTGTGTAAATCTGATCTACGAACACACCCACTTTTCAGAAGAAATGTTCGGAAAAATGTACGCAAATGGAGCACGATAGCGTTATGTTTTTTTCATCGTACTCTTGGATGCACATCTGAGGTAGGTTTCCTCTTTCTAGGCAGGAGCTTTCTCGTTGGTGGCAAAGTTTTCGCACCCTTACTAAACGTACTCGTCGTTGTGGGAATTGTAATTTTGCCAATCAAGACTCTCTCTCATCGTCACTTAGTGAATGAATTTCTGTGTGAATTTCTCTGCAGAAGTTCGGCTAATTGTAGATCTGGCAGGTGGTGCTTCGTGTTCAAATGATCTTTCCGAGTTGGTAAAAGTACCATATTTTGTTGTGTGGTGGCTCCACTATTTGACATTCTTCCTTTTACGCAGTCTTTTTTACTTCAACATCTTCCTGGACTTCAAGCTTTATATCTATGGAAGTTTTATAAGCCTTGTATCAGTGAATGAATGAAACAAAGTAATGGAAACAACATTTTCAAAAATACTGTTTCCTTACTACTTTTTGAACAATAATAAATAATGATAATATGGGATTACTACAGTTTTATGCCGACTCCCAACTCACTCGAAAGATGTGGGGCCGTGAAAAGTAATTTACTCGTACCAGGAATCGAACCTGGGCTGGGTAGACTCAAGTGCGTAGAGGGTCGACGCTCCAACCCACAATTCCACGGCGGCCACTACTTTCAGAAACATTCACTAATATAGTTGAAATACCAGACTACCCGCAGTGGAACACGATAAGGTCAGGTCAGGTTAAGCATTATTCGCTGCGCACTCAATGTCAACAAGAAATATAAATGCACTTACCCTAAGAACCTGAGCTAATTTGAAGGCTTTTTCACACATTGGACATTGGTGTCGACGCGTAGCTTTGTGCATATACATAATGTGACGCTTTAGACCGCGTCCGGAGGATGAGCTTTTTCCACAAATGTTACAAACGTGTACTGTATTATTTTCGGGGTGCACGTACTTTATATGCGTGTGCAGTGATGAATTATCCACAAGAGTTGCTGCACATTTTGGGCACTGCACTCGTTGTTTCAGAATTTCGGAATGCTCACGAAGCAGATGTTGCCTGAGAGATCGAGTTACCTTGCCACAATGTTCACACATTTGTTCACGTTTCACATGTGTTTTCAGATGACGATCAAGTTTTTCCTTGATTATATGTTCCTTGTTATCATGCATTTGCGTGTGATTATTTAGACCTTTCTTGTTGGCTAAGACTCGTCCGCATTTACCACACTTGAAAAAGTCCGGATCTATATGTAATCGAATGTGATGAACCAAGCTATGTCGGCTATCGAATTTCTTCTCACAGCAAATAACAAATCCATTCTCATTGTGCAGTACGAAGAAACTGGGCAATGACTTCTGGCAAATTGTGCAAGAATGATTCATATTCTCACGGATGTAGTCATCGAATTTTTGGCAGGGGATTCCTCTCTTACTGCCGTCCTCACACTTTGCTCTGGACTTTGGATGTTGAGTGATATTTATATGTGCTCGTACACGTAATTTTCGTTCGCATAGCTTGGTGAGAGGAATTTCGGATTCTGAGTCCGACATCTCTCTTTCAACATCACTTCCCATATTTGATTTGTCATTGCTTTCAGCTTCTATCTTCACTTCTACATGCGACGGCGAATTACTTTCTGAGTTGCGTTTTGTGCATATTCTTTCTGAAAGGGAGGTTAAATTATTATCAAGGCTGATCGCACTACCTTTGTCAGGTGTATAAATCGACCTCAATTCAACTTTTGCATCATCACTAGCTTCTGATTTTATACCTACAAACAAGAGCTTGTTTAGAAAGACTTAGTTCTTGGAGATTTTTCTACAAATTTAACCATATTCCGCAGTGGGGATTTCTGGAAATGAACAACACTTATCACTTTCAGATGCATTATCTTTACTGAACATTTTCGTGGTTGCCAGTTTGGAATGGGCTGCTTCTACCATTTGGTAAAAACGATGAAATGAGTCCAATACACTCCAACAAGAACGACATAATTCTTGGGCCTTCGGATCTTCAGCGCTTGGCTAAAGAAAGTTCATATCAAAGTTGTCTACTTGTTCTCTCAGATGTGCAGATGTTTGCCTTTAGCCAAAAATGCTTAGAAATAATGTTGCAAGAATCAAGATGCATCCCCACATCGTTGAATATTTGAATTCTTTGATTCGACGTGGTAACACATAAAATGCAACGCATTTAAACTCACTATTTTTCAAAAATACTTCAGTAAAAAAAACCACTGCCACAAATTGTTGTGACATTTATACATTTTGAGGTTTGAGGAAGGATGGTGACAAATTTGGTGCTGCCGATATAAACACTTATGGTGACGACACACTTTGTAATGGGTTACACATTATAGTAAATGTACCGTTAAGACAATTTAGTCTTAATCATATGAATTTTTTAGTTTAAGTCGAAAGACATAG
The DNA here is from genome assembly GCA_905231855.2 of Eristalis tenax. Taxonomy (NCBI): domain Eukaryota; kingdom Metazoa; phylum Arthropoda; class Insecta; order Diptera; family Syrphidae; genus Eristalis; species Eristalis tenax. The sequence goes on along the minus strand of HG993127.1, from coordinate 33,817,094 downwards.
GATAAGTTTAAGTTTAGCTTAGAGTGCCCGCGGAGGGCCAGTAAGTTAGAAATAGTAACAATGGTCGTCCAACTAGTTTTAAGCATTTTTGTCTAGTATGTAAGTTATCGGATTATTGAAATAAAAATGAATTAAAAAAAAAAAAAAAAGGAGAAACAGGATATTTTACTTTTTATAGCTCTTAGAGCTACATTTATGACATTACGTTTTTTTTTTATATTTTTCATAAGTTAAATCAAAAATAGAGCAATGCGAAAAATTGTCTAACGGAATTTGGAGGCAATGTCTAATGTCAAAACACAATTTATAGACAATTTTATTATTCAGTCGCCAGCAGCTTGCTTTTTGACGTTTCATTCCTTTTCTCCGGGGTTTCTCCGTTTGGTAACCAAATACATACCACGGCAGAAATGAAGTATGATAGAGATACCCAACTTCACAGCTGATTGACCCCTAGTCTATCGACGAATTTCATAGACTTTTTGACAGCTATTCATACATTTTTGACGGTTATTCACGAAATAACGTAAATGGTCAATTTGGTAATTTGGTATACGATATACAAAATTATTGTCAAACATTTTAAAGGGCAAGAGATGTAGAAGTTTGGCGCCTCTATCATACTTCATTTCTGTACCACGGTAAGTATAATACACATGTATAGTATGTTCCCACGAAATTGAGTCATTTCGACAGTATCCCTCGAAATTAGGATCGAAACTTCGAAATTTCCTATACAACGAACCAATTTCAAAATTGCCTAAATTACCTCATTTTCAATGAAATTGCGAAGGAAATTGTGCATTATAACAGATTATCCAAGTTTCCGTTCAGTAATTACAAATAAAACTAGCAAATTTTTCACCATTATGCCAGACTAGCAGACTGTGTTTGTTTGCTAAAATTGTCCATACAATGTCGACGTGAAGTTATTTCGATGTCAAACCAAATTGGCAATTTCGAAAATGCGATGCCGAAATTGTGCAATTTCGCGACTAGTGGGAACATGCTAATGCGTACATATACCTTGCACACAGACAGTGTATGATCTTTGGCAATACAATTGATGTCTCCTTAAAAATAAAGACATGCTGTCTCTATCAAAAATACGAAAAAATTTAGTTTATATTTCCTGTAGGCTGTAGGCTATATTTCCTTTATCATGAAGAGGAGTCTTCAGTTACAAATGTTGCTTAAAGTAATATTAAGTATGTTAATGGACTGTGGTAAATTTAAGATTCAGGAAGCCTTTTCCGATATGAATTATACATTTATGTGTGCCTTGGCGACCCCTGTTGCATTTTCACATAGATTCGCAGTCGAAGACTCTTCGGTCGAGAGTTGAGTTGTCCATAAGCTCACACGCTCTACATGGCCCAGCCACTTTAGACGATGGATCCGTAGACGCACAGACCAAGACCCTAGCAAGGTAAAGAAAAGTTTAAGGCAAAGGGTATAGAGGCAGTTTTATGGCTCTCTAGTGTCGTTAAAGTGGTCTGGGAACGTGGCGAGACACCTGGCGATTGGCAAACTGGGGTGGTAGAGATTACTCCAGCTCTCTTTTAAGTCTCCCGGGGAAAGTCTACGGTAGAAGTACAACCGACCAGCTTTTCGATCTAAAAATGGTACTTGAGACGGCCTGGGAGTATGCCCAAGCCCATCTGCAGTTGTTTTGTGTATTTAGAAAAGGTATACGACCGAGTTCCTGTATGGGATTGATGGACCTCTTCTGAGGGCCATTCAGTCTATATACACAAACTGTAGCGGCTGCGTCCGGGTTAGCGGTGCTAAATCAACACCTTTCACCGTGGGCGTTTGACTTTATCAAGGGTGCGTCTTGTCACCTCTCCTTTTCATTGTATATATAGACTGAGTGTTGCGGCGTAGCCGATGCGAGGAATGTTTCACATTGGGAGAGTTGCAGATGACTTGGTTATCCTCACATCTTCCCCGAAGGAACTCCAGCGCGCACTCGATAGGTTTGTGGCCGTATGTGCTGATGCTGGAGTAAAGGTCAACGCGGACAAATCGGAGGCTATGGTCATCTTTAGAACGCCTGTTCTATGCACTCTACAGGGTAGTGGAGTCCCTCTATAGTGGTGGAGAAGTTTAACTAGCTCTGGGTCTTTTTCACGAGTGATGGAAGCAGTAATGCTGAGCTTTTCTGTAGGATTGGTCACGCTGGATCAATTTTGAAACAGCTTGGTAGGTCTGTAATCAGGATGGCCGAGCTTGGTGTCAAAGCCAAGTTAGCGGTGATTAACTTAATATTTATTCTAATATTTATTCCAACTCTCAATCATGGGCATGAAATTTGGGAATAAGACCGCGAATACAAGCTGCTGAGATGAGATTTATTCGTGCTGCTGTGGGAAATATTCGCCGGGATAGGGTGAGAAACAGAAGAGCAGAAAAATAAGAAGGTGTAAGTCGTGTCTGTAAACTACTGTTAAATGAGCAGTTCTCTCGTGTTGTGTAGATGCGACGTGCCGTGTATAGAATATCTAATTTAAATTATGTACGGAATAAATACCTGCCTAGTTCTTGATCCCTCTTGTTAAAGTAAAAAAGCATAGGGCCACAAAAAGAAAGCATCATATGCCTCTAAAAATTTAAACCATCGAAATTCTTGGTGCCTGCCTATCTTTATAAAATTGTTCACGTTGTTCGATAAGGTGCTAGCTTCTCAGCAACCACTCGTGTTGTGCGTGCTTTTGTTTTTTTCGAGACTGGAAGGAACGTACAGTTTTATGCCGACTCCGAGTGGCCAATTTGAGAAACTTTTTCTAGACAGACAATAATTACTCTTTGAGCATTGTCACTTGTCAGTGACCTGAAAGAGTTGAAACGAGGACGTACAAATTATTTTGCTAGTACCGGCAAAATGTGTAGGCGTCGAAGCACCAACCCACAACGCCGCGGCCGGGCACCTACTTAGTCCCCATTTATATTATGACGTTATACTATGTCCCATGGCAATGAGCTTGTGGGTGACTTGATATCAGTAAGAGGCCTATTTTAAGGACCTCACAATACAATTAAACGACATCAGATAACGACTTCCGACTCACAGACTTTGCGGCAGCACGTAATATGGTCATAAGCAGCACGAGGTTCCCTTGCAAAAGAATCCACACAGCATCAAATCAAACACCGTCAACCAAACCAACTATGTGCTCTTTGCCGCAAGATATATGGCAAATATCCTGGATGTGCCAACATTCACGTCGAATCTGATCATTTCCTCGTAGCAGCTGATTCAGGACCTGACTATCCAATGTCAGAAGGCTGAACCAAAGCCTACGGAGAGGAGTTAATTGAGAGACTCTCCGGTATGCCCACGTCGAACACAAGCTCCAACGAGATGTGGTTGCAGCCCGGAAAGGAACCTGTTGCATAATGGCGAGTGTGAGCAGATGAAACGTGCAACTGACGAGGCATACCAAAACGCGCTGCAACGGAAACCAAGATCAGCGCAAGAGAAGTACCGGACTAGAAGATGGGAGGAGAAACAACAGCCCCGGAAAAGATCTCTCGCAACCTCCCAGCTCAAGGATATCGAAGAGTCTAGGGGTAAGCAGAAAATACGGGACTTTTATAAAAAAGCCAAAGCCTTGCCGCTGGCTTTAGAAAAGACACCCAGGCCCTTCGAAACTGTGAGAGTAACCCTGTTACTGACTTGAATTTAAAAGGCTAAAGAACAACAAAGTCGCAGGCTCAGATGGCTTACCATCAGAGTTGTTCAAGGTCGGTGTCGATGTTTTGGTAGGGACCATGCGCTAGGTCATCTTGGGAGGACGAAAGCATGTCCGACTAATGGAATATCAGCTGGGGGGGCGTACCCACAAATAGGGCGATCCTACCCTTGGCAACAACAATAGAGGTTTATCCATGCTCAATGTCGCCTACAGAATCCTGTCCAGCCTACTGCACTAACGTATCAGTGCGGCTTCCGCCCTGGCATATCGAGTATAAACCAAATGTTCACACTAAGACCTGAAACCATTAATGATTGGAAGAGTATAGTACAAATACAAATTAAAGGCTCGCAAACGCAGCTTAATCGATCGCTGCACGGTCTGGATAGTAATGGAAAGCGTTGGTAGAATCAGCATATTCACAGACTAACAATACCGGTCTTCCAAAAGCTTTAGATTGATAGTCTACAGATAAAAGGGCAATTCAGTCACGCGAGATAATACTTTAAACGTTACGAAAGCATACAGTGAATGGTTAGAGTATTTCATTTCATCCCCAGCATGCTCTATGAAAAACCAAGGTAGGCAAATGTTTTCACTTGTTGCTAGTCGATCCATTTTAATTCGAGGCCTCCTTCAGTTCCTTTGGATATATGCTTACACCTTAAATGAAGAAGGGAACAAGTCCCAAAAAATTCCAAAAATGACATTTTGATGCAAATGTCATCTATGTTCTTAGACGCATCTGTTCGAAGAAGAGAAAGAAAGAAAAACCCTTTTCACAACAGAAATATGTGGGATTTTAGAAAGCATTAGTTGGAAGAAGGAAACAAATCCCATGGACGAATCCAAATCAAATACAGAAGCCATTCAGTTTATTGCGTTTTCCCAAAAGTAAGATTCATTCACTTCTTCCATCTGGTGATTCAAATAATAACACTAACGATGACAAGACTTCCTCGTGATGGCTTAGATGCGTTCAGCTTCACTTGTCGAGTTTCCTTACCTTTCCAATGAGAATAAAGTACTGACCAATTGTCAAGGGCCTGCTCATCCTCAAAGTTAATTCAGTGACAGAATATTTTATTCACAATTTCCTTAAATAAACAAAACAAACCGGAGACTACACTTGACGAATTGTAAAATTACGCAACTAATTGATTGAATTAATGCACCAGCAAAATCCAAATGAAATAAGTTTGAAAGTGAAACCTCTTCAAGGACATTATTAACTCACCGTAATTATCTCACCGTTGCTTGCATTGAGGTCAACTACCCGCTACAACGAGTTATACCTTCTGTATAACCTGAGGAGGAAAACTCAAATTACAACTACCCGGCAGCTGTTCTATACACACTTCAGTCCGACGACCTTATTTATGTCAAAGGCTTTTGTCTAGACGTTAGCTTTCAAAGGCGACATGATTCAGCACAGTGGCCAGAACACTAGACCTACCGTAAACAGTTTCCGTTGTGAACTTGTGTGCCGGTGTTCTCCTCTTCTTCTCGTGATTTTCACAAGGTGGCTGTTGCGCTCAAAAGGCTCGCATTACCAGCCGGATCCTTCGAATTTCGAAATTAAGTCCTGCGCAGTTTGTGCTTCTCAATTAGAACAACTTTATTGTTCTGGAATCTTACTTGCAAGGACCTAACTAAATTTCATTTGTCGAAGACTCAAACAATCTCCTTCTTGTAGAGTTCGCAATGAGTAAGAAATACACTCGAGTGGCTGCGCCAAAGTGAATAACCCAGATACTCGAAGTCGAAATGACTGACCTCTTTGACGCAAGAGCAAGAACATGAGAGTGCACAGCACACATAAGTTAAGATAGGTCATGGTTTGGCATGGTTTTGAAATGCACGTGCTATTTGCCTGTGCCATGTGCTCGTTTCGCCATTTCACTCAATTGTCTCCACCACAACAATGTGTGTGCTCACTTCCCCTTCGGCGAGTGTTGGGCTTCATTTGAAAATGAATTTAGGTTTGCGCCTAGGGAGTAATCCACTCATGTGGTAAACGCGGCTTTTGCGGAAGTGAGCGAATTAAATAATTGTTGGTTGATTTTCGAACTCGGAAGTGACGGTTATGTTCGATAGCTGAAAAGAAAGATATAAAATATTCCATTCTGGCATTCTGACTCCTTTCGCTGGTACAGAAGTAAAAGCCTGGACTCCCTGGATTCGTCTACACTTGTATATCTTCTTCTGAAGTTAAGGAGGGATATAGTTATCGTCCGTAATGGAGCATCGAGACGTCTGTATCACAATAGTCGGAGATGTATAGAAATGCTAAGTTATGCTGGAAACAGATGTGCCGAATTTCTCACGCAGCGAAATAGAATACACAAGATTATATGGAGCTGAACACATGTAAATTCTGCATGCAGAGCAGCGCTGCAGTATAATTTCGCTGCGCAGAGAACATACTACTACTAGAACTTCGCCATCTGTCGTTAGGCATTTGTTTATTGTTTCTCCTAAGCAACGAATGCAGGATATTACAATGGAAGAAACTTTAATAGATTTTGTACACACAGATAAATTTTTGTATGACATTAAATTCTGCGTGCAGTGCTGCACATCTGTTTCCAGAATTATACGCTGTGCGTTGTAATCGGGTTTAACATTCCACGTACAGAGCCAATGCAGAGTCTTGCTCATTGTTTAGTCCCCTGGATTATTGTAACCAAGTTAATCTAAAAGACGTACTACATCCCTTATGAAAGGTAGAATTTCTTTGGTTGTGAATTTATTTAGTTCCACTGAAGTTAGTATCTTTCTATGGAAGATACTAGCATTTGATTGTGTTACTCCTCCTAAGTTTGTACTGTTTAACTTCTCAGATTATTGTTCTGATTTAATTTATTCATATCTTAGTAGTCGTGTGCAAGTTGTTTCTTATAATCATAAGTTGCCTTCTTTTCGTGATGTTGTTACTGGTGTGCCGCAGGGTTCTGTACTTGGTCCTTTGTTGTTTTCTATGTTTATTAATGATCTGCCCATTCAAATGTCCTGTTGTTCTTACTAAATTTACGCCGTGACATATTATTTCCAAGCCCTGAGAGGATGGGAATTGAGAGGACTATTAACCCATTAAATAAAGACCTTAAGTCAATTGCCAATTGGTCCAGACTTAATGGACTCTTCCTAAGCCTCTTAACCACATGAACCACTTATTCAATCAATGTTGAATGCATCTCTCAGGCTAAAAACCTAGCTCCAGTCTTCAACAACAAGCAAACTTGGAATAATCACATTACGAAAGTTGTTTCAAGTTTATATGCATCTCGCAAGGGACTTTCAGTCACCAAGCACTTTTTTCGTGCCTTGGCAAGGGATTGTACTGTGTCGTCGGTACAATTTAACGTTTTGTAGAGCTTTAAGTGCTGCCTAACTGTATTAAATCAAGTATAGGACACCACCAATCCGGAAATTCCTTGCAGTCTTGACAAGCGGCTTTTGGCAGACCAACAATGATGGGAGTGTCCGCAGCTCGCGGACACTTGTTGGCACGATATAAAGCATACGAAAATAAAAATGTAATAAGGTGAAGTAACAATTCAAGTAATTCCCCTTCATCCGTTAAACCACGACGCGAAATACCGTTTTATCCGCCCGGAGTCCTTTGTTTCAGAGTTACCGAAGAACGTGACCACATAAGAGACTTTGTATTTACGCCGTGTTCCCTCAGTTTCACCAAAAACGGTCCAATTCGTCATTTCGGTTCAATTTCGTTGCTTGACCCCAGCCCAGTGATGTCCAGCCCAATGTTGATAGCGATGCAGGGCGTCCAAGTGAGCATGAGTTATGGAGAATGGAGCAAGAGTAGCTTTTCTATTGTTTCGTGTCGTTCAGTTGTGAATTTATTCGAACAAGCCTCGAATCCTTGGGCATTGGCTCAACGAGAGCACTCAGAGTTTCCGAACTGGCTGTAATGGCATTACTTCCTTTTTGCTTGGCTGCCGTTCCACCCTCCCTCCCCCAACACCAGTCGGATAGGGAGTGATTACAACGAAAGTGATTCGAAATTGGGTTATTTTTTGTGATTGGAGGGAGTTAGGGCACATAATTCGATAGTCCCTCAAACAAGAGGTTTGTGTCCGCTTTTAAAATGGAGAAAGGCGGGTGGCTGACGGACGAGTAACCTGGGTAAAGCAAAACAAGAGCCCCAGTTACAGAAATACTTTCACGAATTCCGCTGTTGATATCGGTTGCAATGGGCAACGAGGACTCGGTGATGAAGGTTTTCCTTTGAAGTGTCGTTTAGGGTTTAGTTCCGGTCTTGTGAGAATTCCAGAAGGAATAATTCTGTGAGTTGAGGCACGTTTTCTCTTTTATCCTGGTGGAAGGTTTGACCTTGACACATTGATAAGGCGACGTGATTTGACTTGTGTCCTTTCTGTTTGAGGAATCAGCATGACAAAAAGGGGCTGATAAACCAATTTCGATTTTAAGCGGTTCGCTGAGGTAATGTTGCTTTTTTCCGCTGAGGAAGTCGACATAATTGGAATCAGGCGTAAATGGGCCTTCATTGAGTTTGTCTTTACTTGAGCTTGAAGAACAAATTTCAATTTACGGTGACATTGTTAGAACTGCTATGTTTGCAAGTTCTTTGAATTGTAGATTTGACGATGACGTGCCACAATATAGCAATTTCGTGCACCCTAAATATACTTGATTACAATTTATATTCTATAAATTAAGTGACTTGTTCGCGTGAATGTCTTAAAGGTAGGTGAACAGCTACGCAATAAGATGACTACCTTGTTTAGCATGAATGGATACCAATAAGGTCGACTATGATGATTCAGATCTTGCGATTTCATTCTGGTCTCCATTAGGAAGAAATACGAACCGTGGATGAGACTCCAATTTTTACTGTAAAAAAAAAAACTCAAATGAACGCATTCATTCGCCGGCAACAGCTATGCGCACCGATGAATCATGCCCTCCATCCCAGCACCTAAAAATATGCCATCACTTGTTCCCCTCAACGAAATTTCGAATTTCGAAAGTACGCAGCCACATCGATGTGGGCTCCGTTCGACTCAAAAGCAATCAGCTTCACTCAGTTGCAACGAGTACTCGCCAGACGTCGGTTGTGTATTGCTATTCGTGTCTCTTTCACGTGCGTTTTTGTTTTTTCAAAGTCCATTCAGTCTGAAGTTCTCTCTCGCTCACTCTTCACCCCACACCCACTGTCGGCAGAGAAACAGCATATACCATCGTCATTCACTCATTCTCGGTCTCAGCTGTCAAAATGAAAACTGGAATATAATTTTTTTTTAGTTTGGTGTTGTTTTTCGCGTTTGTTATTTTGTTGTTGTCCTGTGTGCGTTTTATTTGTCACTCCAGACACAGCGGTCGCGTGTGCTGAATAAAAAAAAATTTCCCGACGAAGCTTTTCGCCATCCTTGTTGCCACTTCTGCCGTCGGACGATCGAAAACCACAGACCAACGACCCTCAGTGTCAGACGATCCAGTGTTTTTTCGTCTTTATTTACATTTTTCGACACGACACGGGACGGGAAATGCAGCCAAAGAGGGCTGTCAAATAATAATAAAAGTAAATAAGAAAACTGTGTCTGTGCGGTGTGTCTGGGAGTTTCGTTCGGGTTCGCACTGCAGTGTGCGCAATTTGTTGTTGGAGGCAGTGGCAGTCGTGTTGCTTTCGAGTGTCATTTGCGTCGCGGAAAAGTGAGGAAATCAAAAGCGAAAAGTGGGGAAAAGTAATGAAAATTGAAGGAGTGCTGTAAAGTGCATGCAATGTGTGTTTAGTCCGTGTTCGTGTATGTGTGGGCACTTTGCATTGTTTTGGCTGAGATGTCCCTGAGGAGGCACTTGAGAGTGTCAAGTGTTTAAAGAGTTCCTTGGGTACCGCACTTCCTAACCTTCTTAATTTTTTCGCGTGTACTATTGCCCACAAGTGTGCGAGTGGGCTTGTGCTGTGATAGTTTTGCAATCGGTGCTCTATAAGGGGAGACGAAGACCAGATCCAGTGTGCCAGAGCTGCCAGATTGTAGTGAGTCTGTAGTTCATCTCCGGTCCAGATGAGAATAAATTCCTCCTTTTGGGTGGCGGTGATTCAGTGTGCTGTAGTTTTTATTTGTTCCCTTTCGGTTTTGAGGTCATGTCTTGACTCGATATAACCAGAAGAAGTGTAAATCGTGTTGTGAAGTTGAAGTTTTTATAGAGGAATACTAGTCGTCTACACAAGAGTAGTCCAGCATTATTAGCACAAGTGCGATCTGTTGAGGAATGTGCCAGTATTTAGCGGAGCAAGATCCGGTGTAATAAAAGAGAACGAAATCTGTGTACACAAGATACAAAGCGAGGTACGTATGGTTGGTGGCCGTCTCATGGTCCAGTGGGGGTAGCTGCTTTCTTTACTCTCGCCTTGAGTTTTATTTCATTTCCCATTTCCCTCCCACACTTCATTGCGCGCAAAAAGGCAAAAAAAAAACATGTATGTATGTATGAATAATAAGTTCTGGAGAGAAGAGAGATTTCTTTCTTTAGATCGACAAACGCCACCTCGGTCAGTGGTCTGGAGACTGAGTATCTGGGACACATCGTATTTCGGTGATTTCCAGGAATAATTGGGAACGAAGGGGAGTGCTTATTTCGTGAAAATTAGTCCAATTTCCTGCTTGAACGCATTGATTTCCTTGAAGGTCGTTGAGCATTGTGTGTAGGTGCGTGATGCCAAGAGTTCATGAAAAATTATGTATGTACGTAGGTACCAGATCTATTGGTGCAGCTCGGTTTAATTGAACTAATTGGACAAAATACCGAGCGAAAACCAGACTTCTCTATGGGAACCTGAACAGGAGTGTAGCTTTCAGACGGACAGAGGCGAGACCTGGAGATCAGGGGTTTATTGGATGAACCTATTAATCGTTGACTTCCGTTCACGCCATTCCGAGGATCGCGAACGGCGAGAAACAGAAATGAATGTATTTGTTGGACGTGTTTCCTATGGTCGCTCTCTTTGGTGCTCACTCATTGTGAGTTGCTGATCGCCTGGACTGTGCCTTATGAAGATTAACCTACCAAGCTGTCCTTGACAGGATTATGTTAGGGATGGTATCCACATTTACATATGAGTCCTTAAACTGTTCGATACAATAGTGGTCGGCCACCTATCTTCACTTTGCTCTTGTCCAGTGGTCGGCCACCTATCTTCACTTTGCTCTTGTCCAGTTAATGAAGTGTTTTATGAAAAACCACTTGAGAGTGGCCGACCACTAGTAACTAGTGACCCTAATTCATTGCAGACAATGTCGTTTCAAGGCACAGGCTGTGCAGGAAGGTGGTTAGGAATGTAAGCTCTAAACCTTGATCGGAGCAAGCCACTCTTGGGTACTAATGGAAAAAAGGATTAAACTGATCGAATTGGTGATGACCGTGATGGCAGTGTTAACTAACACACGTAAATGCGACTTTTCTTTTCTAATTCTCAGCGATTCATGTTCGTTGTAGGTAGGCAGGCCGTTGGCAGAAGCTATTGGAGGGTGTGCGTGAAATAGGGTCTTGACTGGTCAAGTAATTTGGGTAGATGACCAGGGCATAGTTTCTACAGCAACCTCTTGTGTTGTGCATGCTATTCTTCTCTCACGAGTGAGGGGACCCACAGTTTTATTCCGCCCTCGGCCTCCAAGTCGGAGAAGCTTTTTCATTGTCAGTGACTCCAAAAGATGTGGCGCCGTCATTATTGTTTGTTGTATTTGGAATCGAACCTAGGCACAATGGGTTCATGTGCGTAGGAGTCAACGCAAATACTCAGCACGCCATGATGACCGCGCCGAATGCCGAGAACGCAAGTCATCCAATAAACCAATAAACCCTTGATCTCTAGATCTCGCCTCTGTCTGTCTGTCTTTTGAAAGCTTAAGTTGCCTAACCACCATCTTCAGCAGCTCTCTCTCTCCGAGTTCGTCAAGAACAGCATCTTTAAATGAAAGAAAAAAACAAGTGTACACTTCAATAATTAAAAGGACCTCGTGGAAACCTTGGCACAAGTGTGAACATAGAATGTACATAGGCGTAGTCTGCACTGCTTACAATGAAAGCCTCTCTCGATTAGGCAACAAGTGTCGTTGGTGATTTTATATTGCTGCATACAACTTTTCTTTTCCCTTTTCACTTGGTTATATAGACGCCACGCCCCTCGTTTATTCTTCTTCAGGTTGCTTGGTCAAAGCCTGTGGAGATGGCTCAGTTCAGTCTTGTAGATCCAGAACGTTTTGATCTTGCTGTTTCAATAAACTGTCTCTTGAGCCATTAAATTATTTTGCGTAGGTATGACCTCCGTTTAATAAAATGGATGGTAAGGATTTTACATATATTTTGTGTGTTTTTGAGCTTCATATTTGTAATCAATGTCATGGAAATTTTGGCAAAGAATGTTTCTCGTTTACTCACTTTCATTTTCAGTTGTCCATCAATTATTATTTTCTAAGAATATTGAGTTGTGGCTTAAGTGTCTAGTAAAAATTATGGTTTTTTATGCTAAGGTCTTTGAAAACGCACGCATTTTTACAGGATTTTCTTCAGAAACTAAAAATACTGTGAATTAATTTCTTTCACTAACCAACCAATGAATTCAATAACGGCTACTGTCTCCAGTTGCCGCTCTCAGCGATCAATTCTTTCTCTTTCTGGTCTGCGTTCTCAGTAAACAATTAATTCAAACGGGATTTCAAAGAAAAAAAAATATCTTAAATGGGGTTTTCTGAAGCCATTGGTTATGTACTTAAAACAAAAGAAGGGGCATCTCTAACAAATTAAAGGCACGGCCGCTGAGGCCTTCCAGATATCGTTTATTGTTTTAAGTACATAAGGAATTGCTGTAAAAAATTGAAGATTTTAAGATTTTTTTCCCGTTTGAATGCATGTTCACTTTTGAAACTGACTGTGTTCCAATAAGTCTGCACTCATTAGAGGCCATAACACAATAGCTAATAAATGTCAACGCATGCAATGGATCGGTCTATTTCAGCAACGAAAATAGAGTTGACAAGCCATCATCAACCGAATAGTTCTGCACTAGACCAGATATTCGTGTCAAATAATAAGCTATACACACTCAAACAAACATGCGATGAATGCATTCGCATTGAACTGGAACTGCGGTAGCGTTGATGGCATGACAGCTTCTGACTGATCCAAGTCAATACTTTGGTTCAATGCCATACCGGCCGTGATGTGGTCGACTTACGTCCTATTTATAGCCTTGGTTTCGATAACTTTGTTTACATGGGCTTCAAGTGTTCTTGACCTCATCGTCTGAATGCATGCTGAATGCATGTCAGTGATGCCAAGTTCTGTGACTGTTTCTTGTGAAGTATTTTATTTCGTTTTATTGCTCCTCATCGAAGATTTATGCTTTAATTATAAGTGCACAAAAAAACGATTATCGGCGCTTAAGAAATTCATCACAAAAATTTGGCAGCACAGACGATATATATGACATTTGAGACAGTCAGCTGTTAAAAAATTAAAAAAAAAAAAGGTAAGTAAGGATTTCCGTGGTTTGTGCCGATAGTTCATGATCCAGTTCAGAGGAATCAGAATATAGACAGGAACAGCACATTAAATGCGTAAATTTCTTCCTTATCCGTTTTCAATGCCCGTGCATTTTTTAAATAATTTTTTTTTCGTTGTCAAATAGATGAATTCACGGATGAATTTTGTGACGTTTCTTGCAAATGATCGATAACACAAATGAAATAATGATTGGAAGCATTGTTCTTATCAGCGCTTATTTCGCAAGCAGTGATAAATATCTCGGGTATTTTAAGCGGATGTAAATGGTGTTGTTAGTCTATTTTACATGTGAATTGAAATTTAAGTTGCACTGCTTATGCGTCCACGAAGATGCATGGACCATGAGTCATTTAAATCTTATGGGCGATTTAATATTTCTGGGCAGGATAAGGAGGAAAGTTAATGTGATTGGCAGTTTGAGCATATATGTAAGTCGATGAGATCCATATCGACATTCGGATTCATTCGGTCATTAGTTGCACGTGTTCGGGTGATGAACTGGAACTATTTGTGTACAATTAATAAATGCATCTTACAATGTGACGATTGTTTCTCAACACTTCTTCTTCGGCAGTGGCAGTGACTTTTCTCTAAATATCAGAAAAATGAGATATCATTTACCTCAAGCATGTTTGCCTAAAAGATTCACCAGCTATTCAATGGTCAATGCGTTCTTCTTAGACTGTTCTTATTTCAACAGAGTTGTCATTGTCAATAGCATGACTAGAGTTGCTTTATTTTAGATATCAGCACAGTTTGGATGATTCCACATGAGTGAGATTATTAAGTTATTGAAGAAAGCTCTCAAAGCTCTTCAGATGCCGCCTCAAATTCTTGAACTACGTCCAAACCTAGACTCTAACCGCGATGAATTGAAATTTGGGTCGTCTGAAAAGGGAATATACAATTTTGCATTACCTCTAGTCTTCGGCCATCGATAATACTGCACAACAAAATTGCTACTTTTGTCTGATGATTGACTTTTAGCACATGATGTTTACTAGTTTGACGTCGTTGATTCTAGATAATCCCTCGATTTTTTTTGTAACAGCTCTTGTTTGCAAGCTATAGCCCTCACAATAAAGTCGACGTATGTCCGTGCTAATTTGCTGATAGTAATATTATTTATTTCGTTTTCTTAAACCGAACTATCCCAGAGATATTTTTTTAAATTAAATTCTTGTTTTCCAATATTGAAAAAAAAAAATGTAATCTACATCATGCATCATTTTCCCTTCAGCTTTGATTCTTTTAGTAAGTGTACCATATGCGGTACAGTGGGATAATTCGGGTATAGTTTGACATGGGGTCGTGAAGACGAGTTTGTGTGAATAATCCGAATTATTTTTGTTTCATTTGCGGAGAGTATATTTTTAAAGAACACAGTTTGAATGTGACTACTTTCGTAAATGAGGCTTACAAAAATTACTTTGGTCAACCGCTGGAAATGAAAAACAAGCCTTGGATTCCGCAAAAGGAATGCAAAACGTGTGCTGAGTTTCTACGTTTGTGGATAAATAAAAAAAGTACTAGATGAAACGGCTATGATCTGGAAAGAACCCGTGAACCACCACGACCACTGTTATTTTTGCTTGGAATAAAATGAGACAAATGGGAATATCCTTCCATACGGCCGGCAAATAGACGTGCTTTGGGCCTTAAAATATCTCCTGAACCTCAAGCCGGTCCTTCTCAGGAGGAAGCTATGCATTTTTAGGCGTAAATTGACAATAGTGATAGTGACTTTGAATGTGAAACTATTCAACCAGACCAAGATTTAAAAGGCTGTCAAAGCCTGCTTCACAACTGTTGGCTTCTAGGCTAAAAGAAAGAAACTTAATAACAAAAGGAACTAAAATTTCGTATCTTCTTAACGAAATCTCCTCAAATATTTTGCTGCAGAAGATGACTTCGTATTTTGTAAAGATGTACCTGGTTTAATGGCTGCAATGGGATTGCAAAATTACATTTCAAATGAGTGGCGTTTATTCATAGATTCGTCGTAACGGAGTCTAAAATGTGCTCTCTTACACAATGGGAATGAATAAGGGTCGTTGCCAATTGCACATTCCACAAAAGTAAAAGAAGAATATTCAACTATTGCTTTGGTTTTGGACAAAATTAAATATGTGGAACAAGTTACACTTTCTGTGGCTGTGACCACTTAGACTATTTTTCCGCCAATCTTGGGGATCTAAGTGACGAACAAGGCGTGCAATTCAACCAGGGCATTCGTACGATGGAGAGGCGCTATCAAGGCTACTGGAAGGCTCCCATGATGGCTGACTATGATTGGAGCATTCGGAGTAGCTCTCTGCCTTCAGCTTCAGCAAGAAAATCGAATAAAATAAAGTTTTTTTTTACTTGAAATAAATTGAAATCATCTCCAAATATAAAGTGTTTTATTATGAAAAACAAACCATGTGTCATAGCTAGAGCTGATACAGAAATTTCAGTCACAGATTTGAAATTGGACTTATATCATATAACATAACCCAATCCTCAGAAATGCTGTTGGGCAGTGTAATCCCTTGAACTGAATGCATTTGTTAAGATTGATGTATTTTATTCCCCCCATCGATTCGCGCGCTTCGAAATCTCATGTGATGAATGATAACACGCAACTCTTTAATTGACCAGTCGTCCATATGTTTTATAACAACAGAAAAGAAGCCCAGCAAAAAACATGAATATAAAAAAAGACGAAGCCCGCATGAATGGCAGCACTCAAATAGAAAAGACTCTAACTAATTTGGAAGCACTTAGGGGAACAGACAGAGGCGGGCGCGTGTGCCAGTTAGAGATTCATGAAAATTATCTACACTCAAAGCAAACAAATTGATTAGAATTAACAGACGCTCTTTAAAATCGCAGACACTCTGGATCGCAGATGTTATGGCCACTTCCACTTCGATGCGCTCAATGCCAATGAGGCAGGCTCTATTTTTTGTTTTTTTGTAAGGACCAGCAGCTGGGACGTGTACCGGGCAAAATCCGGCAGCAAATTGTGTTTACGGACAAAGCAAAATCAGTATTACCGTTAAGCTGGATATTTGTTTGATCTTTATTGACGGGACCAGGGGAATAGATTTCGATATGTTTACTTACTGCTGGGGGTTGGTTTGGTGGATGTGGGTATAAGTATTCAGGGGAGCTGAGTAATCGGTTTGCTCCTTGGTTCACAGGGACATCCCTTCCAAAATCCCTCAAGTAGGAGTTAAATTTTCGTCTTGGGGGTTGTTAATTTTCTTCGGATTAGGTTTCGAAAAGTGTGTGTTTGGGAAAAGTAGCCTTTAATATATTTTGAGCTTAACGCACGATTGGGTCCTTGTTTGTCGTGGTCGAAATCGCATTTCTCTTAATGGCAGCCAAACTCTAATGAATGTTTCATTGTTTCTAGAGGCTATCGAGAAGCATATGACTGCACTTACGTTGTATTGAATGCTTTTGAAGTAGAATCAATAATAGTGAAATCAGCAATCACTCGTGTTGTGCGTGCTACTGTTCTAGGACGAGTCTGTGGGACCTATAGTTTTATGCCCACTCCGAATGACCAATGTTGGAAGCTTTTTCTAGACAGCTGTGCTCTGTGTATGTCAGTCAAAAATTATTTTACTTGTACCTTGCAACGAACCTAGCAAGGTAGTCTCAAGTGCGTAGGCGTCGACGCAACCACAACGCCACGGCTGCAGTAGAATCAATACAAACCAGGATCAAAGTTATCCCCTTGTTTGCTTAAATCAACCAGCTTTCTCTTTTCCTTGTCAAAACATTCCTTTTTCCAGAAGCGAATAAGTGATTATCGATGGTTGCATCCTTCGAAATCCCATTTGATCCCAAAAGCCCATTGCTGCATTAATTTTGAAGAGCCCCTTGGGTCTCTCACCACGATCCGCACTGCTTTAAACTGTGCCTTTTACACCTGCTACGGGTTGATTGCTCTGTTCGATTGTTGGACTTCTGATAGCTATTGGATCGAGTGGCATTTATTGAAAAAATAAATAATCTCATTGCCGCACTTGCGAATTTATCTCGAATCTCTAGTGCCTGTCCGGGTGTAGGGGTCCCCGCTGACGAACCACTAATGTGCCCCAATCAAAGCTAATCATGTTAATTAAATAGTGTTTTATTTATACCTGGCTCGTGTTAAATACTTACACATTAAGCTGCCACGAAATGTATAAACAAACAAACCAGCTTTACCGTCGCCATTTCTGCCGCGACTATGAGCGATTTTTCCACCGGACATTTTCGTTTCGCCTCTTTGTGGGATTTTTCGTTTTTTTTTCCAGTTGAATTTAAATGAAAATTATTCGTATCCGTGTAGACGGATGTGTATCTCTCGAATCGAACAGTTGGGCGCTGCGAACGATGTAAGAATGTGTTTTGTAACAAATTTTCTGTTTGCGAATACGACGGTTTACACATGTGGACGGGATACTCAAATGAGACGGGATGCAATGAATAAGAAAAATCTCTGACGGTTATGACCGTAAAATCGCTCAAGGTTTGCGGATTATTATACACAAGTTCGTGATCGATGATTTGGGGATGTGAGCACGTCAAGATTGAATGTTTGCAACTGTTGCATTGAAGTAGACGGATCACATCAAATGTCAAAGCAGACGCGCAACAATTAATCCAGAGAGTGCTGTGAAGTTGAGATGATGATGTCAATGTCATGGCATTTTCCCCTTTTGATGAGGTGTTCATTTGAATGATTTCACAGTTTTTCTATTTTCGAACAGAAATTATGGACACAATGCGATATTGGACAATTTGCCATAATTTAATTTAGAAGCAGTTTGCAGCTCCTTTTCACTGATACCACGACACCGTGACGTTGCAATCGATGGAAGGCCTTTGTTTACGAACTGTGTAATTTGCGGCTGCCCCTTAACAATTTGGATTTATGATACCACGTGATGGCGAATGGACACAATCGAAGCAGACTCTGTGAAATCGTCGGCAATCATGAATTCAAATTTTAATGGTGCTCTTCCTTTCTAGTCGGTTCGGTAGTCAAAGATGAAACAATAACAGATACGGAAGCACACGCCGGCTGGTGGGCACTGGGGCTGAAGTGCGGTAGTTAAAGGCTTCACTGATTGGGCTGTGTTGGGGGAGTGCTCAGTCCTGTATCCTGAGACACTGGCAGCGTGCCTCTTTTTTCGTATTTGCAATTTTCCACTTGCTAGGAAAGTAGCAATTGTTCATGACGATTGTGAGAAGTATCATCAATGTTTGTGGCATTCCAGGACGAAATTCGAAATATTGTCAGCCCCGGCTGTAGACACCTTTAAGGGAATGGAGTATTAAAGAAATGTTACTAGACTGATTGTAAACCGCCTAAACTAGGACTTGAATGAAATTGTCGCTTCGGCGTTGACGCTGAATTAAATTCACACGAGAACTGGACGTTGAAGTTGTGATAGTGGAATTTACGATCAGTCTATATTAGCAGACGGTTACCATTACTCTAACCTGCCTTCTAAGTTTAACTGAGAACACCGTTCATGTATATTTCCGATTGACCAGCTAAAAATTATTGGAAATTAAATCTAAATAAAGCAACAAACATTTGTGCGAGGCATAAAATGGATCGGATTGAATTGGATTCTCCTGCGAACTCTCACGGACAGCGGCGATGGTCTCGGCAGATCTTGCATTTCGTCGGCGCAAAGTGGGGCAGAATGAACTGGCATCAAGTCAACCGTACAAGCTATAGAGATGAGGTATATAGGATTGCTTGAAATATTACTACTACTTCAACATATTACGTATCTCAGATATTATATTGGTCCATAACCTTACTTCAATAATAACTTAATTCGTGCGTTTTGCTAAGAGATGGCGTAACGTGTATTATTCCATTGGAACATGCGTTGGAAAGCTACTGTCATTGTACGTCATTTCAGCATATGTCATTCATTTGAAGCGTAAACAACAATAATTTGTTTTCACTGAAATATGTCGAACTTTGTGCCTGAAAAAGTGTTTTTGCGGGAAGTTCTTCTCCATAACTTTAATATGAAGAAAACTGCTGCCGAAAGTCATCGTATTTTGGTGGAAGTTTATGGTGATCATGCGCTAGCTGGGCGGACGTGCCAAAAGTGGTGATTTCGGCTTGGAAGACGATGAACGTCCTGGGCAGCCAAAAAAGTTTGAAGATGAAGAACTGGAAGCATCACTCTATGAAGATTGTTACCAGACACAAGAAGAGCTGGCAGAATCTTTGGGTGTCACTCAAGCAGTCATTTCAAAACGTTTAAAAGCAGCTGGATACATTCAAAAGCAAAGAAATTAGGTTCTACATGAACTCAAGCCAAGAGACGTTGAAAGGCGGTTTTGCGTGTCCGAAATGCTGCTGGAACGCCACAAAAGGAAGTCTTTTTTGCATCGGATTGTTACTGGTGATGAAAAATGGATCCATTAGACAACCCCAAGCGCAAAAAATCATATGTGAAACCCGGCCAACCAGCCAAATCAACGGCAAAGTCGAATATCCATTTGGCGAAGGTAATGGTCTGTATTTCGTGAGATCAGAAGGGTCTGCTGTATTATGAGCTGCTAAAACCGATGGACAACGCTACCAAACACAATCAATCCATTTGAAGAGAGCAGTAGCCGAAAAACCCCCGGTATATGCGAACAGGCGAACAAAAAAACCGCACGCATCTAGTTATAGATCCAATACGATACTTCAATACTCAAAAATACGAAACTGAATATTTTGGCGATCCAATTCCCATGGAGTATCACTTCGTTCGATTTCACACACTCAAGGAAAGTAGGGCAAAGGAATCACACAATCAGTGTTGCCGCTGAAAAAATCGAGGAAGTCGCATAAAAAAGTGTCTCGGAAAAAAAAAATATCCCAATTGTCCGACTAATTTGAAGGGCTTATGCTTAGGAGGGGTTCAGTCGTTTAAGTGCATTTTTTTTTCTTATAACTAGATTTAAATTTATTGCTTATGAGAATCTTAAGACGTGTTTCGTGAAAGGACTATTTTTCATATAGAATAGTCGCTGAGTCATTTTATAGTCTCTCGACGAGTCAAAAAAGAAACTGCAACTAATGTCGCATAGACTACAGATAATGGAGGGATGGAGATATCCATCTTCTGCCATTTTTGCCCCTTGTCCACACCGGAGATGTAGTGGTGTTTCTTGTATTTCACACATTTTAGTGGGAATGTCGCAGATTCGTGGAATTTAGTGTGAAAAAATGGCGACAAATTGCCGAATTTGTCCACGATCCATGTATTGTTGTGCGGAGTGTGTTCAAAAATTGATTCGTATTCTTAAGAGCATACTTACGAGTATATGTATTGTTATATGGAACTTCTGAACTTGAACACAATTTAATTCTTAGATTATATGCCTACAGCGTATCTGACAAACTGTCCCAAAAGTTAGTTCCACTCTATGCCCTTAATTAATGAATTCTGAAAACTCATACATTTAAATTACATTTTGATAACGATAGATATTGCAATTACAACCCATGCATAAAAAGGTTGTCAAAATGTTAAGTTAATTTCTATAAAAAATTTTGCAAAATGAGCAAAGAATGTTTTTTCAAGTAATTCATGCAAACGCATCTGTACGCATGATTCGTGCGAATGCATTTTATTTACAAAAATACATACACTAGTAATGTAACCTAGTATCTCCTTATCGCTTGCTCAAATGGAAGCTTAAGGAATCGACTTCATGAACATAAGCTTTGTTCGTTCGCTTACCCCTCCATACGGTGTTGAAATTGAACACCAAAATTTGAAATAACGTCCAACTAACGAGCGAATTTTCAAATAAGAACTCTAATTCACCCCTCTACTAGCTTGGGGAAGGGTCTCAGCTGTTCGCCAGCTGATCTCAAGAGCTCACATGTATTCACAGACACTGGACAAAAAGCGTATAAAAAACGCAGTCGGATGAAATCAACGGGCAACAGAAGTAGAAGATGGATATCTCTATCCCTCCATTATCTCTGCCATAGACTAATGTCACGAACATCTATTGAAAAAATCTTGAGTAAAAGTCTCCTGCTTATGTGACCGCGGCCTATGTTTCTCTCGTTCCAAATCCACTAATACTTCGGGAATCTGGTTTCAATGAAGTAGGTATGCGACCGAGTGACACGAGGACTGTGGATAATACGAGTCGCTTAAGATATTATAATATTCGCAAGCGAATATATTGGCGTCAGGGTAATATGACGAAATATGAGTATTGACCCATCTTTCGCAAGCTAGGAATTTGGTATTTATATGTGTAGTAGTGTAGAATGCATAAATTAAAATACTTCAGAAAATACTTAAACGGTTATGACTGTATTCAATATTTGACGATTCGAATGCAAGTGGTTGGCAATAGCACCAAGACTGAAGAATAGCCTGAGACTGAGCATGCTGTTTGTTCTTGACAGATCGAGCTTCGATTAATCGAATGTCTTGTTAACTCGATAAGATTATTTGGCGTCACCTTCGATAAGTCGAATTTCGAAGGCAAATAAAATGGGCGAATGGAGCGAACATTGCTCGAACATCGATTTTGATAAAACAATTAATAATAATGTTCACATATTGTAGAACGTTGTGTCTGAATGAATGACAGCTAATTTGACATATGTAGCTTCAACAATATGGCCGCTATCAAGTGTCAAAGTTCGGAAGTCCTTATTGGAAACCCTTTTCATCCATGTTATAAGACGTCAGTCTTCTGACAACATAAGCTTCGAAAAATTGTTCACTTTTATGACAAGTAGAGCTGTCTTGTTGGGACCACAGCTCGATGTTGTGCAACTCCGGCCACAGAAAGTCGGTTAACATCGCTCTATACATGAGAACATTGACGGTGGCGGTGTCTTTCGAAACCCGTACCAAACAGTCAGTCTTTGTGGATGCATTGATGGCTGGTTCAGCAACTGTGAATTGGTTTCGCGTTCGTGCTGTTAACGATAGCCTTTGTTAACTCTGCCAAAAATAGGTCAAAGTATGGATCTTCGGCCCAAATTTTAAGTGCACCATTAAGGAACTCTCGGTTTTCTCTAAGGTTTGACATACATTTCTGCGTTAGCACAATGTTCCTTGGATGTGGCAAACTCACTCACTGCCGATACACATTTCTCATGTGACGAATTGCCTGCCCACTGAAGCCATTCTGGCTACCGACCTCACGACGAAATTCACGTTGTGTACGTACAACTGGATCGGAATTTTGATATTTTTTGATCATTTCCGCCCATCCGGCAATCGTGAAATGGCAAATTGGCAACTCTTACTGAATATTTTAACAGCAGGATATCATTGGTAACTCTGGCAGCAGTTGCGAGAAAGTGAACTGAATATCGCATCAAATACCATCTCTGTCGTCTTGTGAAAGCGTCGGAAATCCAACGTCAACACTGGTATTAAAGTGCATGTTCAGGTCAGGGAAATCCACCAAATATTCACACTGCGGCAGATCTCGGCAATGGCCCTGGAGTTTCGCCACCATCTATTTATCGACTTAAAGGTCTAGTAGGTCGGTATTTTTAGAGAGGAGCTATACAGTGATGTGTCTAGTTTTGGTATCCCTGCTTAACTCGCCCGTTGTTTGAGAGAAGATCGGGCATACTTCAAACGCCAACGCCTGAGGCATGACCTTCCTCAAATCTATACACCTGCTCGAATATGCTGATGTCACTGTCATCGTCGGAAGGACACCGCGGGCCTTTGAGATCATTTGAGAGCAGATGAGTATTGCGCTGAATAAGAGTAAGACAATTTAAATGCTGTCTACCAACAAAGCGTCAATATAGAAATGTAAAAGAGAGAGATGTCTAAGCTACGAAGTTGATTCAATCACAGACATGGCAGCGAAGATAAAGTGAAGGACCACCTGTGCCAATTGCTGTGTCTTTGGGCTTGGAGGCCCTCTTTTGAAGGACCAAGATATCCCCGAATAGACCTTCACATCTATCGTCCTTCGTACCACCTTTACTGGTGGTGCTTAGAGGAATAGACTGTACATCTACCCGGTCAAACGAATTCGGTTCTCCCACCACCGGTGGTCATGTGAAGCTAATGAACACCAATGCTCAGCCCGGGAAGTCTTCGACCCCAATCTCGACCACGCCTTCTGTGGCGCACACAACTCGAAAAGGACCTCAATCAGATTTACGTGAGTACCTAGAAGGAAGTACCACAAGACCGTGCTGTGTGGAGCGGCATGTTGTCTGAAGCCCTGGTTCACTCCGGACTGTAGCGCCAGCCAAAGTAGAAGAAGACTGCCCGAAACATAAATCGTCCAGTAGTGAGTATACTCGGTACAACTTGTAAGAGTTCCGAGTATCAACCCTTTGCTCGCTGCATTTAAAGTGCTTTATTCCTTGAATGGACCCGAACGAAATTGAATAAGCCAACCTAGGCTGGGATGGGATGGAGATGATTTTTTTATTCCCTCTTCAAACGCCACTCATGCCGAAGTTTCATTAAAAATTGCCCCCTGAAACACAGGCATTTTATATAATTCCGCCGGAGACATCGCAACAAACTTTTGTCAGCGAATACAAAGCCCCACCGATGCGCCTTAACAAGGACATCCTCCCCGTCTGTGATAAACAAGACCTAAACTCATATTGGAGCCACAAATTGTGTTCACTTTGTGCCAAAGCGACTAGATGTGAATTTATAGTTCGCAACTATGAAACTCAATTACTCGTACATATGTTCGAGATTACAATACATGGCTCCACCTGTTCCTTGGGTTACCATTCCCCTTCCCACGGACATGGCCAGGAGGTGAAAGTTTCGTGACAACCAATAGAACCCACCATCACCTCGGTTTCTGGCAATTATTAACCGTCTCGTGCGAGAATCCTTTGGATGGCTCATTATTGCGTGCGGGAGTCAGTGTGTACGTTTTTGGGTGTGTGCATGATGGGCCGGTTATGACGAAGGTCATGGCGACGACGGCTCTGGTGATGATGGCGAGGAGGGCGTTTCAATGGGCGAGCATAATTAATTCATTGACTTACGAGCATTGTCAAGATCCGGCCAAACTTTGGCAGGGAACACAGCACTCATTCGATGTTAATGAGGGCAAGTTACGTACGAGACCCTTCCAGAAATGGGACGCGATAAAAACAAGTTCCTTGGGAACTGGACGGTTTCGCATTTAATTAGTGGTCCTCGAGGCCAGCAGGAATGCTCGTTTATTTGTTTTCCAAAAGCAAAACCAATAAATGCCCGAGACATATCTCGCTGGCAAGTGTTTTGATGTGGGGTGTGTTCAAGTGTTCAGCGATTCGTTAGATGCGAGGAATTCGTTCAATAAATTCAGAAAGTTTTTGAACCCGTTGAGAAGAGCTCTTGTTTTTATGAATTAATGACCGGGAAAGCGAAACGTAGCGCACGTAATGTTGGTGTAATGCAGTGAGTGCCATCGTTTGGATACGTTTATCTCTCATCCCAAAGTTTGGGTCGATAGCGGCGGAGCGAGTGGATTTTTGTTCAAATTTATGAGGAAAATGCCGCGAGTTTCGGGTATCTGCTGGATCGGAGAAATCTTTGGGGAGATATGCTTCTCCGAATAAAGTTTCAATTAAATTCATTTTTTGCACTAGTTAATGGATGGGGGTGCCTTTAGAACGTGCACGTCGTGTGGTGTGTTAATAGAACTTCACGTGAGTGCAGACATTTACCAGGAAGTACAATTAAAAGCAAAAATCACATTCTGTGGGAGGTGAGGAAGGTTATCGCGCGAACGATGCTGATGATGATTGAGAATTGTTAAGCATTGGAATTGAATGTATGCGGTTCCTATGCAGCGTTGGTTTGAAGCGTTCGTTTAGTAGATGCGGCGACGAGATAAATGTCATTTATGAAAATTAATTAACCATTACACCACACTCAATGAAGCACGGCGCGTTTCACAATTCCACAATTCACAGCGCAGTTGATTGATGATAGATCGTTGGAAATGCTTTGTGTACTACAATATTCTACTTTATCCAACATTTGCCAAGATAAAAAAAGGGTTACTTACAGTCATGTGGATTGACAAACGAACGGAATCAAGTGATTCATTTTCTGATGAGAAAATACACACACGTGGCTGTGTGAAATTGAAACCGAACCGAACGTCAAAAATGACAAGTTAGCAGTTTTGGTAATAAAAACAATGGCTATCGATAAGCGCAGATATCAACTGAAGGTCAGGGTCTGTTTGAGTGATGTCCAAGAAGAACACTTGGGCGAGGTAGAAAACAAAAAGAAACCTCGCCTCAGAGTGCTCAGTACGCAATACAGTCGGACCCGGATAAGAGAACATCAACCGTGCAGTGAAAAGTTGTGACACTGAGACTGTTTTAAAAAGGTTTTAAAGATGCGAAAATGCAATAAAAGGGTTGGCTTCCCAATTTTGAACATGCGCATAAATAAAAATAGTGGGAAGCAGCCAGGATAGGTAGAAAGTCAAATGCAGGGTAAAGTTGATGGATACCTATGTTTTAAGTCAGTTTAAAAACAAAAGTCTTCTCTTGGAAATCAAGTGAATTATGGGTCCGTGTAGGATGTGCTAATAACCGGTCCCGACGGTACATCTGGACTGTTTGTTTTGCTATATTTGTGGTGTGATATAAAGCGGGTTGTGCCATTAAGCGTTGTGCCATTAAAGGGTTTTGCGTCAGTACAACATGTACAAACAAGACAAATGCCTTCGGGATAGTTTCCTCGTTCAATCGCATATTCAACCATCTTTTAATGTATACCATTACATACTGAATCATCGTTAAGTGCATGTCATCTGTTCAATCGCATAGTCAACGAACTTTATGTGGATGGGAGTATAGAGTACAGATTGAGACTCCAGACAAGAAACACGAGTGAACCGTTTGTTCGGCATCGAATAAGGAATATATAAAATCAAACTCTTTCGTGTTTTGTCTTTTTTGTACTACGTAATGTTTTTTTTTTTCGATTCAACTGTGCTATTGTGCGGGTTCGATTGTACCACGATGCCAAGGCAAGTTTAAATGCAAAAGTGTGAAATAGAAAATTGAACGAACCTCGTAAGAGAAAAAACATTTAAATGAAGAGGAACACGGAGTGTCCATTTTGGTTGCACTTTTTGGCAGTTGTGGAAGCAACATATGATCTTTTTCTTTTTTTTTTTTGTGAGGATTAAAGAGGAACCTTGTGCTGGTAACTTCTCACTTTCGTTGTCGCACTCAATATTTTACGATGGTTTAGGTTGACCATAAAGTGTCTGACAAAGTTTGTCGTCGAATGGGTGTGCAATCTAAAACTGCGAGCGTGCGTGGAAATCGGGCACCACCATAACACATCCACACACATTTGCTTTCAACAGCATTGCTTGACAAATTATTTGGTTTGGGGTTAGTAACATTTTGACCCTTAAACCCTTACCATGCCGAAAGGACCCCAAATTGTTTTTAGTTTCTTACCCTGGAGTCTGGAACAAAAATGACTTGAACACACTTGACACTTGAAAATGGTCTAAGGCGGGATGCCTACTGATGTTCTGTGAGCTTCGAATGCGGCGAATAAGCGACGTTGCTTAATGCTACGGGACCCCAGTTTGGGGTTTAAGGGTTAATACATCAATGCCAATTAGGTGCGGCAGCCGGTGCCTAGTGGGTAGCGGCGACCACTCTACATGGAAACGATGAGGCTGTTCAGGAGACAGTGCCTCTCTTCGTTTGTAGCGTACACCCGAATCTGAGCACAAGAAGCTGATTAGAAGGTAAACTGCACGAGCTATGGCTTATTTCAACAGTCTGATCTTTGGGGCTAACCTGTGTACTATGAAAAACCTTCCGAAGGATTACTTTGCCTAAACAAGTGGACCCGTGGAATACAGAATCCCCGAGGATCCATGTCGTAGTACATGGAAGTACAACAGGATGTCGCTCGGAGTCACGAGTATCTCATTCTGTTCTGTGGAGCGATCTCTGGTCACGACAGGAGAGAGTGTTCCAAGGAACTGGTCTCCATCCCTGGTCTCCATGCCGGGCTATTCAACAAAACGCGGCAGTGGACCATGTTTTGCAAGACACGGGGAGTAGGCTGGCAATTAAAAATGAGGCAGTTATGCTCAGTATCCATTGAACTCTGAGGCACCCAGCAACCTTCCCCACTATTGGAGATAATCTACTTAGCAAATGGTTTGGTATACGAAATGAACTCATTGATTGTCAGAAACCTTTGAACGTATACAAAAGACAAGTACCATTTATGGAAGGTTTCAAGCTCAAGCTTGTTTGTCAGGAATTGTGGAATGAGCTAAGCCTCGTGTGCGAAATGGAATAAGGCAGGCTTCACCAGTACGTGCAAATTTTAGTTAAATAGGATAATTGCTCGTTCATCACAACATGCGTCTGAACTCATTTCGAGAGTTTATCTTGTTAAAATCATCAGCGAAAGTTCACCAAATAGACGTCTTATAGATAGTTGTCATGGCTAATGAATAGCGTCCCAAACTTCATTTCCACGGATAAGTGGTCATCTGTTAAGCTAGACCTCTCAATCCTTTGGAATATAAATAATGCTCCGTTGCAGAGAAAGAGGCTTGTGATATGCGATACCCAAATATTGAATCTTGGAAGCGCTTGCTTATCCGACCAGTTCATAATTTCCCGACGGATCCGCTGCGTACTGCAGTTGACTAATGGTCATATCGACATCGCCGTTGCTGCTAAACAAATGGAACAGGAAGACAGAACTAAGAGCATACAAAAAATTGTTTTGAAACTTAATTATGAATGTTTTATTTGACCTGTGGAGTGGATGGAAATTAAGTCGTTTCTCCGTACCACCTCTCTCTCTAGCGGAGTTGTAAAACACTGCAATATTTTGAGAATGCAATCTCTGAATTCAAAGAAAGAATTAGGGTTGGTTTATGATTCATTCAATTGATTTCATTTAGGCCTTCTGGACTTCTTTTGAAGTCCTTGATTGGGGCAATCCTTTGGGCCAATCTAAAGAATGCAATCAGTTGAATGCAGGCCTTTAGAATGATATAGAATGCATTGAGGTCACCTTGAAGTCTTTACCATTCACTTGAATTCAATCGCATTCAGTTGAAGTCTTTATGCAGGTGCTGTGACATTGTGCCAAATAGAAACATTTGCTATAATGACGCTTTTGAAAGTGTCATTAGGCTGAATACCAACACTCGGCATAATGTCGCTTAAAATAAAGCGTCATAGGGCCAATTTGGCACTATGTCACTTTGGGAATGGACTTTGTGTGACCATCATATTGGCAGTTTTATCATCATCATCATCTTTTGAACCGCATGCTCCACTAAAGGGGTCGCGGGGGTAATCCACTCACGAGAGATCTCCGACCAATTCGATCGTCCGCCATCGACTCTAACTCATCAGGAGTTATGCCCAGGCGAGTTTTCGGACTTGGTCCAACCACCTCGACCTGGGTCTGCCAAGCGGTCGCCTACCTAATGGAATCGCATTCAACGCCCGCCTCGGAAATCGTGATGAAGGTGACATTCGGCACGTGACCAAACCACCGAAGCGTAGCCCTCTCCGTTCGAAGAAGGAGCTCCTCAATGTTGAGTTCCTCGCGCACTGACGACTTTCTCGCCATACACTTTTGAAAGCGACCCTATGCCAAATGTTAATATTCGGCCTAATGACACTTTCAAAAGCGTCATTGTCGCAATTTGCATAATGTCGTTTGGCACAATATCACGGCACCCTTTATCTCTTTGGGACTTACGACTTCCAGAGAATGTAAGAGTATGAATTCATATTCACAAGTATTAAGCGTGACTTCAATGACTGCTATGCCATTCTAAATTCTTGCATTCAGTAGAGATTGCATCTTTAGATTTGTCCAAAGGATTGGTCCACTCAAGGACTTCAAAAACAATTGTGATATAAATATTGCATCTACATCGCAAAGTGAATTTAGGAATTTAAAAAATCCTAGACATGAAGTCGATTGCAATTTTGTACAACTGTGCTGTCTAGGCATATTGGCATACAAATGTAGAACTTTTCCTTCAAACCTCTATATTTTGAAAATTCAAATTTTATAAGTTTTGTAGGTATACCACACCTTTCTGCAAAATATGTAGTTCAAAGAAAAATGTATTATCTAGCTACACAAAAGAAAAAACAAAATCACTAAACTATCCCTTACCTTATAATGATCATATTAATGGTTTAATTCAAACTTCACGACTGCCCTTATCAAAAACTAAATTTCCATTCGATCAGAAAGAAACTTTGCTAAATTTCATCGGTTCGAAGGCACGTCATTTAGCTTCTTGCGACCTTCCTCTTCCATAGCTGAGTTCGAAGTCGCAAGACATCTTAAAGAAGCCATTTCACAAACGATCACCAAAATCTACTGGCATTTGCATTTGCAGTAAATTTGACAAATATTTGATTTTCACAGAAATCGATTTTCTCATTGTTTTAACTCCCATTTGAACTCAAGTGACTGGAGGTGAATGACAAAACAGCAATTAAAGCAGATGCAATGGCGAACTTCACCCCGATATACTGAAACGCAAGAAATTAAGTAAATTTATTTTCTCTGAGTTCATCACGAATTTATCCCGTCTAGCGATGGCGCCGTTGGCAGTTGTGACAATTCTGTGGAGTTCATGCTTTTGGTACAGAATCGTAAAAGTTGCTCAAGGATGTGTCTTGGCGGATTGCAATTGCAGTGTGTTCCCTTTTGAAAGAAATCTTAGGCTTTACTTGGTTCATGGTGGGTAGTGTGCTGCCAATGTGGGTTGTGTGCTGCGAGTGAAAAACGAAAGTACTTTGACTTCGTGAAACAATGTTCGCTGATAATCAGTAAAACTTCAAGTCTCAATAAAAACACAGAGCAGGCAAGTGTGTTTGTAAATAACTAATTTTCGTGTATAGTCGATGTGAGACAAGAGACAGACGTTTAGACGTATATTTGGGCCGATATGGCCGTCAGAGGTTGAACCGACCAAAGGCTTCAAATGGACGATGGTAGGTATGCAAAAATTCGTGAAAATTCCGATGTCCTGAAATGCAGTCCAATTTTAATAATTACTTTTAACGAAATTTATATTTTTAAAATTAGCTTTTTATAAGTTTACCCGTTTATATTCCCTTAAGTGAGTAAGCTGACGTCTGGACAAGTAAGTTGACAATCTGGACAGAAACTATATCGGATAATCGTTGCCGCTATCCTGGCACTAGACTCTCCAAAATCCAAGCTTGTGTGGGAATGTCTACAGAAGCTTAAGGAGCTGAGCAAGAGTAACAGAGTAAAACTCTGCTAGTTAGCTGGCCATACAGGGAAAGAAGGCAATGAAATGGCCGACTTCCTCGCTGGGAAAGGAGCATCGGAGCCCTTTTGTTTTGTCAGAGGTAAAACGCTATACTGGAGTACTCGGACAACGATTCGTGTCCAGGCTGCAATCCCCGGTCAGACTACTACCACGGATCGACCACTCCCGTGATAGTGCGGTTAATTTGATCCCAACGGCAAATGGTGACTGGACCGGATTTGAAAACCCTATAAATGCTTTTTGACTTTGCTTTTACTGGGATTCGAACCGGGGAGCCCTCGAATGAAGGGCAGGCACTTAACCAAATGCGCCATCCAGTACTTTATCGGAGCCCGTAATAGGCTCCGAACCATTCTGCGCTGTATGAGAGCACGTCCTTAGGGAAGAGTTCAGCTAACGCTCATGGCATGAGGTAGGCCAAGAAACTCTTGGAGGAGGCTTGGGGCATGTATCAGAATGAGCAAAAACCAACGTCCGAATCATAGTAGGCTTCCTAACAGGGCACTGTAGACTGAGGGAGCACCTTAGGAAACTAGGAGTATCCGAAGAAGGTCTCTGCGGAGAATCTAATGAAATTCCAGAATATACAAATATATCTAATATCAAGCACCTCATATCAGAGGAAGTCACTACAACCAGCTCTCATTTCCCAAAGGAAGCTGTCTAAGAGAGAATACTCAAATCTCTTCCACCTTAGCGGAAGAGGAGCATATAACCCTCCATACAACTCTGAAAAGAGCACTATGGGAGCGGAGCTCTTAAGAAAGCACAGCTGTGAATAGGGGGCACAGTAGATCCAAGGGTCACTGTGCAACAACAATAATAAAGCTGACGCTCAACAGTCTTTGTCACCTTTAGAGGTGTGGTTGATGTAATAAGATGTTCTCTCAGTGTGTGATTCTTCTTCGTTGTGCGGCTCAGTACGACGTCACGCTAGCAGCCTCCATTTTCGCACAAGTTGGCTGAGGTCCTCCTCCGTGGATTTTCATGCCACAGGTGCTCCATCTTATTGGCGGACGTCCTTTGTTGGGTTCTTCCACAGGTTCGGAGCCGATTCATTTTGGGAGTGTCCATGGGTCCACCGTGGGACCATCAGTAGTAGGCAGTTGGTCTTACCAGAGCCGGTTGAAATGGAACAGCTATTCGCAAGAGTTGTTTGATCTCACAACGTGTGATGTGATTCGTTCTGTTTAATGCGGAGCCGAGTAAACGAAGCCCTTGAAGTAAGGCAGTCCCGTCCTGAAACCTGAACTCCAAAGCCACTAGCTCTGGATGTCGCTAGTGGCCCATCGTTTGATTAGCACACCTGCCACCACCCGTAAAGACAGATCTGCCCTGATACAGACTCACTCTCCGCTCTTTTTCGTTTGTAGCCGCCAACGGCGTTCGTGCTCGACTCTTGGACTTCACCACGCGAAGGTGCGTGTATGAGTTCGTTGACAGAGGCGTCGTCCACACGCGTGTGCATGAGACAGATTGTGGTTTCGTCCATATATTCCTTGCACATCAAATTTTCCCCAATGTCTAGGGACACTCGTTTGTTGCGCTTTCCATTCCCAAGCTTGATAAAGGCAAATGGGTCTTTGTAAAGACACATGCGTGATCCAGATGTTTAGCAACCGTACAACATTAAATTCTTCAACTAAAAACTCCACCAAAAGGACTCCACTTGGGACCACGTCTGCTGAACTATGGAATGTCGGTGATTAAAAAGTTCTGCATGACAAGATCTGATGAAGAGGCGGACGAGGTTGGCACACGTGTGACCAGCCATCCAAGCTCAGTGGAGAGCCCGCCAACACAACTGTCGTTATGCATCTAAATCGATAAACATGCAGTCCAATGCCACGTGGAGTCACCCTTGCCATCCCCTGTGTTGGGGTCTTGCACGCATTATGGCCCCCATTTTAACCGAAGGGGTTTGCTCACCTCGCGTTTCGCAGATTTGTCTTTCTTCATTCCTTGGCAACGTTAATATTTGCCGAGTATTTTTTCGTTTTTTTCTTCATCTCAAATGGAATGTGAAATCATTCCTTGTGGCTTAATGCAAATCCACAGCACCCCGCCTTGATTGCACATCGCCATCAAGGATAATCATCACGCAAACACGTGAACATTCCTGTTGTACGATGCGCAAGAGAAGTGGATCGATTTCAAGCAGACCTGCTTTCACGTAATGAATTGTTAAGCAAGCTTAATGAGGTACACCGCGTGTCTCATGTTATCATTCCGCTGTGGGATCCCTAGCGCACGGCGCAACCGGGCGGCTTTATTATCGGTCTTGTTAGCGGTCCCGGTTTTGTTGGGAACGTGTTTCTGTTTAAATCGAATGCCATGATCCGAGGTTTTTGCAGATGTCGACTTAAGGATTAATTATTAACTCATCAGCCGCGGTTAGATGTGGAGCTTTGGTTTCTGACTTAAATTGCGCAACACTTGAGATGAGGGCTTTAAGCAAACGTGCGACAGTCAATTTGTCAGAGCACCTCCTCCCTTATCGGGCCGTTTGGGCCTAAAATAGAATTTTAATCAATAACACGACGCTATCACCCGACGAAGGCAGAACGTGACATCCTGGCCGTTCTGACACTTTTGTGTTTAATGATGGGCGGCGGTGTAAGCGCAGATTTTAATAAACCCACGAGGAGTGCTGCCCGTTTGTACACTCTCGAGAGGGGATTGCTTCATTTTGCTTGTTGTTGTTCCTTTTTTGACATTGTCTCTAAAGCTCGCACGCAGTCGGCAGCTGTCACGGGTGGAACAAATATAAATAACAACACGACATGCTAACGGTGTCAATGGGAGTGTGTGCAGAGAATCATCGATGTTTTTGACAACTGCCGCTGGTGTTTGAAAAGTTGTGAAATTTGTTGACTCATTATTGTGTCAACGTAGCGCCTGAAGGATGTGCATTCATATCCTGTTGAGTGGACGAATTTGTTACTTTATCATGGCTTGGAGGATTTTGAAGCGTTAGGAATTAAGTCGTTACGTTCGTGGTCACTTTTCATGTTGGAAAGTTCTTTGACATGAGAGGCGAATCCGTCTAGACAAATATTGAAATTTACCGTCATTTGCGTCTGCACTCTTCTTCGTTTCGCATCTCTGTCTAAAGATGTGGTTATTTATTGCTTGATTATCAATTGCGGCATAAAGAGACGTACACACGCTGTGATTGTCCGCTTCGAAGTGCTTAATCCTGAGTACTTTGAAGGGATCCCGTCCGCTCTTCGTTGGTAGCCATTGACTGGCTAGATATTGGCCATTGGAGCTGGTCTCTCTGTCTCTGAAAGTGTCAATACAGTGTCTTCTTAATTTTTGAATAGAAGATGCTGTCGGAGAGAAGTACAAGCGGCCAGAGTTCAGAGTAAAGGCTTCGGCACATAGAATACTTTACTCGTGTCAGCGTCAGTGATACTTTGACAGATACATAAAATGCATGGATCTTATGCGAGGTGACACATAGACCGACGCGAAGGATGTAGTTGCTCAACTTTTAACTTTAGTCTCTCCTTCAGCGTTGACAATCAGAAATGAAGTATGGTAGAGATGCCCAACTTCTACCTCTCTTGCCCCTTGACATTTTTGACAACCCTTTTTATATCGTTTTCTAAAGCCTAATTGACCAATCAGAGAACGGCATTTACATTATTTCGTGAATAACTGTCAAAAATTCATGAATAGCTGTCAAAAAGCCTCTGAAATTCGTCAACGGACTGGGGGTCAATCAGCTGTGAAGTTGGGCATCTCATTCATACTTCGTTTCTGCTGACAATCGTCACGTTGTGACATTTCAATAGAATTTGATTTTTAAATTAAAGTCTGCCAGTTGGTTCTCGGTCGCAGGCCAAGCTGAAAATACATGGCAATACAAACAAAGATTTGTAATTGAGTATTTTTAATTAAACAGAAACTTGAGGCTGACAAATGAAATCAGCTGTGCGTTGAAGTATTCATTGTGTCATCTCCTTGCGTTCGGTACTTCACCGTGAACGAATGCTTTGACGCTACCCAAGTAAACTATGTATTCTGTGTGCCGGAGCCATTACTCATTTTCATTTTGCAGATGACTTGGTCATGCTCACATCCTTCCAGACGCATTTTGTG
Organism: Eristalis tenax; assembly: GCA_905231855.2. Lineage (NCBI taxonomy): Eukaryota > Metazoa > Arthropoda > Insecta > Diptera > Syrphidae > Eristalis > Eristalis tenax. The sequence goes on along the minus strand of HG993127.1, from coordinate 33,782,433 downwards.
ACCGCATGTGTTGATGCGGGGTTGGGGATTAACGTGGGGTGTGGTCATTTCCAGAACGCACTCTACACGTTAATGGATTCCCATTGAATCGGATGGAGAAGTTTAAGTATGCGATGGAGGGGGAATAATGCTGACAAGCTGAGTCAATTTTGAAACAATTTGAAAGATCTGTAATCAGGGCCGAGCTTGGTGTTAACGCCAAGCGAGCGGTTTTCAACTCAGTATTTCTTTCATAACAATGGATGGAACAACTGGATGGCGCAGTTGGTTGTGAACCTGCCCCTGGTTAGTGGGGTCCCCGGTTCGAATCCCAGTGAAAGTAGGTTTTTTCTAGTTTCCGTTTGGATAGAATTAACGGCACTATCACTGGAGTAGTCAAACAGTGGTAGTAGTCTGACTGTGCCTATCACAATGGACCAACATGGTCCAAGTGTGCTGTTGAATTCACTAGCAGCCCCCTTCCCTACCCCTACCCTATAAATTTTGGTGTTTTGTAGGAGTTACTGTGAGAGGAACATGCGGTTCCCTGAAGATGATGACGAGATGCTGCTGGACCAGTTTACTGAACCCCTCAGTGGACATAGGGCATTAACCCTCCATCTCGTTCGAGCTCCATCCAACTCATTCCTAAAGAAGTCGAATCCTCTTCAACAGTTCTGCGCAACGATTGCCTTGGCCGTCGCGCTTTTCTGCCTGCGCGGCTAAGCGGATAGCACTGCATTGTGTACTTCGCATTGGAGAGGCCTTTGCGTCGTAGGGTGTGGTCAATCCACTGACACTTTCTGCTTCGTATAGTGACATTTGTAGGTTTTTGGTCTTAACTTAAACAGTAATGATGTCCATTTTCGGTACTGCATCCATAAAGCAGCACCGATTCCACTTTAGAGCGGAACAGTCGCAGTGGATAGCATTCCGTACGCTGCATTAGCCTTCTCGCTTCACATATCCCAGCCGAGACCTAAATGTAAAGAGCTGATAACTCTCTCGAGTTTCTGTCCGGCAATGTTCAGTTGGGCGTCGGAGTTAGAAATGCTAAGGGCTTTGGTGTTTACTGTGTGCCAGTTTGTGGTGAAGATAGTTTAATTATGTGTTTGAACAGAAGGTACACCTTCTTCTTCAAAGCCTTTGCATCCTCAATTAATTTATGGAATCTCGTAAGCTTTGCGAAATTGGGATCTAGCGATTAGGTCCAAAAGCTCAGATGAGCAGACACTAAGCTCCATAAGGAGTTACGCTCTATTATCAGTTGTTTTCGGTTAGCGACATCTTGAGAATTCTTAGATTCAATTTTTCACTTTATAAGAAATGTGGGTAGTATGGGTTGTGGGCCAAAAAGGAGTAGACTCGTCTGAAGAAGCATCCCCTCGTAACTCGTACACTATGTCGATGAGAACTGCAGGAGTTCACGAGGTGACCTCACATGTACAAAGCCCTTTGTGTGCCCGGTAAGAGCCTTCGTCTAAGACATTAGTTTTGTTATAATCAATGGCACATGCGTTGAGGAAGCGAGTCTTAAAGGCCGATGAAATGTCTAAGCAATGGGCATGGAATGGATATGATGAGGAAACATTAGGAAATTTATGAACATTTTAGAGTTGGGTTAGGTTAGGTAGAAGTGGCTGGCTGCAGATTGAAGCCACACTTAGGCCAACAACATGCGGATTGACTTACTCATAGACCTGGTACCAATTGCCGATTGCGAAAAAGCGGTTTAGTTGGCTTATGCTGATGCCATTCAGTTAGCTCAGGTGGTTGAGAATTCAGGATCCTAGGTGTGAGTTCCTACGGCGGAGTGATACCGTGTCGTCTCTACCATCTGCAGAAATGATTATACTAGACATTCATGCGTGTTATGACACCGATGAGATTTCCTTCTCCTTATTCTGAGCATACAGAGTGACCTGAGATTGAGTGCTGGCGAGTTGTGTAGCGGGTGGTGCTCCCCCCGTCGGGAAGTGCCTGCTAACTGGACGAAATTATATTTTTAAGGCTTATTGCTTATTATGCTCATAAAGTACTGCATTTTATATATTGCAACCTGAAATTAAAATTAAATCAACTTAAGCATAAATAAATTAATAATTACAATTTTCAACCTTCTCCTGAGATATCATACAAGCCGAATTTTGTTGAAATCTTCTGAACATAAGTGTCTGGGTCTTCCTCTCATCTTTCGAATATTTAAGCCATTCTTTAAAAAACTCAATTTTGTATTTTTAAATTCCACTGTGCCACCTCTTTCGAGTCACTGACAATGCTCAAGAGTTAAAAAAAAGAATCTTCTCAAATTGGCCCTTCGGAGTCGTCAGAAACCGTAGGTCCGTGACTCAACGAACAATATCACGCACAACACGGGTGGTCGCTGAGAAACTAGGGTCTGTTTCTCTACGGGCTGTAGCGCCACCTATATTATTATTATTCTTCAACAATAGATATGGGAAAAAAATATTCAACCGCACAGAACCTCTCTTTGCCCACTGGGTTGGTTTTGATTAAAAGGGGAAAAAAAAGGTTTTATCAAGTTTGAATTTATTATCGCCAGTTGCGGCTACCGTTGACAACCGACTGTACAATATTTATTTTCATTTAAAATCCCAGCTCGCTCTGGTCGATCAAGGTTGCTTCTTTCCATTGTGCATTCCCTGCCAAAAGTGCAAGCGATGCGTCTGAGTGCATTCGATGATCTTCATATTACATCCGCTGGGCGAGCTGATTTCACGTGTAGGATGTCCATTGGGATAAATGGATGCAATAGATGAGGTCACGCCAGTGAAACTAATAAAAAAAGTGAACTTCCTTCATTCGCAACTTTGAACGGGTTTCTTCCGAAATAACAGAGCTTTGGTAATTTTTTGTTCTGTAATCTTGGTATCTACACATGGTGCTTAAACAATTTCCAATCAGTGTCAAAACACGATATTCATATTCTTGCTCTGCTAGACTAGACGCAAGTCACTGTGCAGCCAAACACCACAGGGCTGGTTTAAGGCACGTTAAATTGCTCCATGCCTTCAGGAATTTCGTTTTCTCTAGTGGTAACTAACATTCTAAAGGGTGATTTTTTAGCTATTATCTTTCTGGCAACACTGGTTTAAACAGCTGACGCACGTTTCGTGCTTTGTTTCACTGTCAAACATCTTCAGTTTGGTCTAGAATCGTCTTACAAACGAACAACGCTTGTAAATTATTGAATTTGAAAAATATCAAAATGCGTGCTCTGTTAAGAAAGTTCATCGCGCGCTTCTTTCATTTTATGGCCAGTTTAAGCTCATTTTTGGCTCAATGGGTACGTAAATCGTAACGTAACTGTGAATGGTGAGCGCTAACGTGAGATGATATCCAACAAAGCTTGACTTGCATGACATGTGGCTTCAACAGGAAGGTGCCACATGCCACACAGCACGCGCAACAATGGACTTATTGAGAGGCGAGCTCGGTGAACATTTTATTTCACGTTCGGAACCGGTCAATTGGCCGCCTAGATCGTGCGATTTAACGCCTTTAGACTAGTTTTTGTGGTGCTATGTTAAAGCTCATGTCTATACAGTCAAGCCCGCTTCAATTGACGCATTGGAAGGCAACTTTGAAGCATTTATTCGTGAGATACCGGCCGAAATGTTGGAAAGAGTATGCCAAAATTGGACTAAGCGGATGGACCATTTGAGTCAACATTTGAATGAAATAATCTTCACGCATTAAATTATATGGACCGTACTATCGACTCAAATAAAGATTTCATCCATTTTTCTGAATTTTATGTGTTTTTTTTTTAAAGACTTTCCTATGGCTTTTAAAAATTCACCCTATACTTTCATATTTTCCACATTTCACATTGTTTCACATTCGTTTGTTTTTGTGTAGATATTCTTCGTGTGATTTTCGGTCCCGTCTGCATAGATGGTGAGTGGAGGAGGAGATATAATGACGAACTATACGGGCTACGTCGCTAAACAACATCGACTTAGCCAGAAGAGTGAAGATCCAACGATTGAGGTGGCTAGGTCATGTAGAGCGGATGGAAACCCGAGGGACGGCGCAGTAGAGGAAGACCGCGACTCAGGTGGCGCACACAAGTGGAAAGGGACCTCAACCAACTATGCGTGCGAAACTGGAGACAGCTAGCTAAAGATCGAGCTGGCTGGAGACGCTTGTTGGTTGAGGCCCAGGTCCACCTCGGACTGTAGCGCCACCTTAAGTAGATATGGAAGCCATTTTCACCTTCAGAAAATAGTGTATTAAGTTGCATGTATTGGGTCCGGTCAGACGAGAAAAACCGTTAAGTTATAGACCCAGTGGACTGGCGGACAAAGGACCCAATCATGAGTGTAAATTCGCAGATGATCCTCCCGCGATTGTTTGTCTGTCTTCCTACCCGGTGTCAAAGGGATGCTCTTATAGACATTTTTCTCAAAGACGGCTTGTAGAAGTGTCCGATCGGCACTGTTGAGAAGGAAATTCAATTCGTAGGGAATACTTGAGCGGACGACACTGACTTAGAACCGACTTAGAACTCGATAAAGCGCGGAACAGTTGAGAGCTTTATTACGTGCTGTCCACCAAACTGATTCTCCGTATACCGTTTCGGCTAAGTAGCCAGAAGACCAAATTGAAGAAGTCAAACCTTAACACCGACCGCTTTAACGGCTGCTAAACAGCGCGACATCATCATCCTTTTTTTCGTGGCAATTAATTCAGTCTGGAACCAAGTCTGTTTACAAAAACACAACTCAATACTCATCTCTTCCAACGTCCACACTGAATTCAATTAATACATTTTAATTATAAAACTCGTAGAATATTCCAAAAATCTGACAGACATACGAACCACGACCGTGGCTGTGAATAGCTCCATTATAAATTTAGATGACCACCTCGTACCTTTTCGTCATTAAAATAGTACCCTTTTCTGACTGAACATCCCTAAAGGTGAAATTGAGTTTGTATTAATTATTTGGACAGCACAAAGGATAAACAAACCCTTTTCGAGAAAGACCCTTTACTCTCTCTTTATTTCTTGAAAGGCCCCCATCTTTCGCTTGCAGACCACGTTCCTTTCATATTTGTGACACGCAATGGAGTGGGAATAGTGCCGACTAGGCACAAATCTATCAAAGAAAAACTTCCTTATACACACTCGGAGTGTTTATTCAACCCAAAGGCGCTGTAGGGATGCAGATGACATCTCTCACCATGTCATACACGATTTGAGTCAATATTTATGCAATCAAAGTTTGTTGTGCCACTGTCGCCAGACACACAGGCACGTGTCAATATTTTGACGGCTAAATTACACCATGTTTGTTGACACAGAAATTTCGGGCACTTTTTTCGTTGATTCTCGCTAACATGCAATATTATGGCTATGATTTCCTGTCATAATTTGGAAACGATAATTTTGTGGCACTCTTTTGTTTGCTTCCAAATAAAATTAAATATGTCTCATTAGATGGTGGCACAGTGTAATTGTTAATTATGACAACAAATTGACAACGAAATGAACAATGAAAAAGTAACCAACAAATAAATTCACTGGTCAACAAAAACAAAATTTTTATTTTACTCGGGGAAAAAGTTATTTGATTTGTAATCAAGGATAGCGTAACGTGTATTATTCCATTGGAACATGCGTTGGAAAGCTACTGTCATTGTACGTCATTTCAGTATATGTCATTCATTTGAAGCGTAAACAACAATAATTTGTTTTCACTCAAATATGTCGAACTTTGTGCCTGAAAAAGTGTTTTTGCGGGAAGTTCTTCTTCATTACTTTAATATGAAGAAAACTGCTGCGAAAGTCATCGTATTTTGGTGGAAGTTTATGGTGAACATGCGCCAGCTGAGCGAACGGGCAAAAGTGGTCTGCACGATTTAAAAGTGGTGATTTTGGCTTGGAAGACGATGAACGTCCTGGGCCGCCAAAAAAGTTTGAAGATGAAGAACTGGAAGCATCACTCTATGAAGATTGTTACCAAACACAAGAAGAGCTGGCAGCTTGTGTGTCACTCAAGCAGTCATTTCAAAACGTCTAAAAGCAGCTGGATATATTCAAAAGCAAGGAAATTAGGTTCCACATGAACTCAAGCCGAGAGACGTCGAAAGGCGGGTTTGCATGTCCGAAATGCTGCTGTAACGCCACAAAAGGAAGTCATTTTTGCGTCGGATTGTTACTGGTGATGAAAAATGGATCCATTACGACAACCCCAAGCGCAAAAAATCATATGTGAGACCCGGCCAACCAGCCAAATCAATGGCAAAGTCGAATATCCGACAAACGCCTAGAATATGCGACCAGACACGAGGTAATCATTTTCCATCATGACAGCGCTCGGCCCCACGTCGCTATTCCGGTTAGGAACTATTTGGAAAACAGTGGATGGGAAGTTTTACCCCACCCGCGTTATAGCCCAGACCTTGCCCTTTCTGACTTCCATTTGTTCTGGTCGATGCAGAGCGCCCTCACTGAAATACGGTCCACGTCAGAGCAGAATATCAAAAATTGGCTTGATTCATTCTTGGCTGCCAAGTCGGCGAAGTTCTTTTGGGATGGGATCCACAAATTTCAAGGAAGATGGTAAAAAAGTCATGGCTTCAGATGGGCAGTATTTGATAGTACTATTGTACATGTTTGTCTTAAACGTTCAAGTTTTGAAAAAACCCGCACGAATAAGTTATAGACCCAATATGCTTCTAGAACCGTTCGATAAGTATCGTTGTGTTCCTACACGTGATCTGAGCAAACGATTATTTTTTCCGTTATCTACAGGTCGAGTACCATGAGAAAGAATTTTCAGTACGTCCGAGTATTTTTCACTCCTAACCAGTGATCAAGTAGAGCTACGTTTAATCACATACATTCACACACAGTCCAGTGCACTGCAACTTAAACCGAAACTGCAACTTAAACTGAAAGCGTTGCTTCTTAAATCAAAGGAGTTTACTGGCAGGAGACAGCAAATTGGGCATTTGCGCTTTTACCAATAAAAAGGCACAGTTGTCCGCATTACTTTATTTAACAGATTTCTAAACACTATTAGAATACAGGAACATTATGAAAAATAGGTTTGTGGCACAGGTTTGTGTGAACAAAATGACTGGATGGTGCGGATGGTTGAGTGCCTGCCCTTGGTTAGTGGGGTCCCTGGTTCGAATCCCAGAGAAAGCTAAGTTAATACGCTTTTATCTGGTTTTTGTATCTGGTCCAGTCCCCATTTGTCTTTGGTCGTTGGCACTATCATTGGAGTGGTGGATCGGTGGTAGTATGGACCAACAAGGTGGACCAACAAGGTCTAAGTGTGCTGGTGAGTAGCCCCTTATCCTACCCTACCCTTAATGTGAACAAATCCGAGGAGCGACTAGGGGGTAATGGTGAACTTTCCCGTAGGATTGGCCAATCTGGGTAAATTTTGAAACAGCTTGTTAGATCTGTAATGAATGCCGAGCTTGGTGTCAAAACCAAGTTCAGTGTCAACCTCGTCTTCTTCTTTATTTGGCGCTACAGTCCGGGCGGCGTTACAGTCCTAGGCCTCAACCAACAAGCCTCTCCAACTAGCTCGATCTTTGGCTAGCTGCCTCCAGTGCTGCACGCACAGATGGTTGAGGTGCTTCTCCAACTGGGTGATCTACCTTAAACGCGGGCCTCCTCTGCTGCGTTGTCCCAGAGGTTCGGAGTCGAAGACTCTTCGGGCCGGAGCTGAGTTGTCCATGCGCTCTATATGGCCCAGTCACCTTAGACGTCGGATCCGTAGGTATCTGAATGGGCTCATGTCGCTGTATGGACTATTCGAGATTGAATCCTCTGAAAAACAGGACCAAAGAGCGCACATAGAATTCTTTCTCTCGAAGAGGCCAAGGACTTCCTCGTCCGCTTTGACATGCCTCCGCGCCGGACAGCATGACTGGGATGATCAACTCTCACCTATTCTCATAAAATTTGGGTAATGTCCGAAAGAATTATATGAAATAAATCGTGCTGTTGTGGGAGTTACTCACCGTGATAGGTTGTAATGATCGTGCTAGGATGTGGGCAAAATGTCCTCATCATCACGGCAGCCAAGGCTTGCCTTGAACGTGACCATCAGCGGTCGCTTGGCAGGCCCAGGACCAGTTGGTGGACTTGGTCCAATTGCGCTTGGGCATTTTTCCTGATTAGTTAGAGCCCACATAAATAGCACATTACTGATGAAATACATTTCAAACAACCGCAAAAGTTTGCAACAATCGCATCGGAAGACTTTCCACCAAAGCTTGACATTCTTCGTTAGTTCCACGCCATGCCAAGGAGAAGCAGCTCACCTCACACAAGCTTAACTGCTGCTAATGTGTAGTATGGGCTGGGCGCCAAACGTCCCTAGCTGATCCGAACCTTCTTCAACACTCCACAGCACATTTTTTCCAAAAAAAAATCATCGTCTTATGCTGGATGGCTTCGGGAATGGTGTGCTATTTATGCGTCCACCACTGTGACCCAAACTGAAATGCAACTACATATTTGATAGTTGCCGACACGTGTCCCGCAAAGCATAGGCAACGCAGCCAGAACAAAAAGTTTTCAATCATTAAAATGCACTCCTGTCAAACGAAATTATGCATCATAAATATTTTCAGGAATCCTGAATCCAAACAGAAACGCCGGAACGGAAGAATAACTTTAGTTATAATTTTTGTATTCACCACCGAGCCGAACCAAAAGTTAATGCCATAAAATTTCAGGCTTCCGGGCCAGCATAAACTTTTCGTCCTCACTATACACACGTTCAGCGGAAGTCTAATGAATTCATCTGACAGCTAGTCGTTGTTTTCTTTTTTTCTAGTTCGCATTTCGCTGTTGTTGCTGCTTCTGTTGCTTTCACACTGGCGGAAACCGTAATGAAATAAATTTCAATTATCTGCAAATCTAATTACAGGGCTCTATATCCAGGTCGAGCTCTGCGAACCACCACGCGATTCTTCTGTCTCAGAGGACACAGTTTCGGTTGAATTAGGTCCCCAACCACCACCTTGGCCTTGGCATACGTGAAACTAAATAACTTTTTCCTGTCATAGGCGAGTCCAACATGCAAACGCACACCCAACCATACACCAATTTATGCATATCCGCTTTGCAACAAAGTAATAATGACAAGGCAGTACGCCCTTCAAGGGAGCTTTGTGGCATTCAGTCTAACACTGCTGGCCCTGAACTCCGAAATGTCATATCTCCACCCCATTTGATGTCAATTTCTGTTGGCCGATTGACAGCGACACAGGACATTGGTAGCACTTACACCCGACATCACTGACATGTCTGACAGATGACATTACTTGTAGTTCCGCAAAACTAACCCCCAGCATTCAACTTGTGGATCAATTATTTTTTGTTGGTTTTAAATTGGTAGCCTCGGCATCGTCCTGTCGACCTTCCGTTGTTTCGATTCCTATTGATCTCGTTGACAGGGTGGGAATTATGGATTCCGTGCAACACATGCCCAAGGGTGTCATTATTTTGTGCAATACAGACAGCCATAAATAAGCGCACACAGCTTGAGGGGGTGAACCTGATGAAATGGGACAAAATTTGAACTCACGGCCAAAGCGAAAGCGTTCGCTGTTAACGAACGAAAGATGTCCTTCGTCCTTGCCATTGCTTGGCTGCATGTGTGACTGCCTTAGTCGTCATCGTCATCAGTATGCCGCCATGTGGCATGGGCGAAATTCCCTTCTGCCGAGAACTAGGTCATTTACTGGTTGGCTTTTTATCATGTGTGTTTGTATGTGTACGCGGAGAGAGGGGAATGTGGGGTGGGCTGCTAGCAGGACATGCAGTGCACCTTTTGCCATCGATACGTTTTTGCGTGTTCCACTGGAATATTTTCATGTGCGGCAAACTCAAGGTGCCTTCGAGTTAACGGAGTGATTTTTTTTCGTTTTTACGAAATGCTATTTTTAGGGCCACACAGAAATAAATAGAACTTCGCGGGGTGGAGTAATAAAGGCTCTTCTCTTGAAAGTGAAACATGAAACTGAGTCATTATTAAATGGTGTTACGAAAATTGTTGCTGCGAGTGTCGTGCAGCATAAGTGAACGTGTGTTAATTAGTGTAACTTGGCAGCACTCTTTTTTTTATTCTTGACGGGTACTTGTGTTTCTCGCATGTCAAGTGTCTTGTATTTTAATTTAGCTTACGAACAGTTTGTACTTGAGGAAATGTCAAAAAACTGGTTTAAGTTAAGATTACTTCACTACTTCGCTAGGAGGAAAATCAACGGGGTAAGTTTCTGGTTCCTCACAATGAAGCTAACGGGTGATTCAGGTTAGGTTTTCAAAAGGCTTCTTTGACAGCTCATGGAGAGTTGTCATTCGTATCCCGCATTGTTTGACAATCATGTCATGGAAATACTAACGTCTCAACCACGTGTCCAAATTATTTGGCTTTATTAGGAAAAGCGTTCGTGAAAAGTGTTGTTCGTGCACTAAACACATTTAGACTTTCTTCCTTCGCGCGATGTCAAGTCAAAAGTGTGTACCGTGAAAACAGTAAGACTGCAAAACCAAAACTGTTCCTGTCAACTGCGCCATCCAGTACTTTCTAGTAATTAGTAAGTAGGTAGTGGTAGTGATTCGAGTGATTTTGAGAATCGAGATGTTGTACTAATCACTCGAATAATTATTCGAATGCGCCCAGTCGATTATTAAAATATCTCGATGACTTCAGTAACCTATTCAAAACAAAATCTGTCCCTAACCATTAGCCTCCGCGTATGTTAAGCACCAAACACCGACTCCAAATCCCCTTCCGATCCAAACACCTCAAGAACCACAACAACTGTTACACTTTCAACATTGGAGCAAGGCTATGAAGTGGAGGTTGTCACCACAGACTGCAGTGAAGCCTTTGACAAAATCAACCACCAAATAATATTTTTCAAACTAAAGACCCTTGGTTTCTCGCCTCATATCACCGCATGGCCCAACTCTTACCTTGAGAACCGCTCCTACTGAGTGCTCTTCAGATACTCTACATCCGACCCCTTAGTAGCCCCATCGGGCGTTCCCCAAGGGAGTCATCTGGGCCCCCTTGTCTTTGTCCTAACCATTAACGATGTTGTCTATGTCATCAAAAACTGTATTGTATCCATTTACGCAGGGAACATGAAAATAAGCAAAACAATGTCAGTCGATTCACGTGCATTCCAAAACGACCTTGACTCCTGCCTCACTTGGTGTGATAATAACTCTAAACAGTCGATAACTTTTTCTCGCAATCGCTTACCTCCTCCCCTAGCATCTTCCATACGCGACCTAGGAATTATATTTGATAGGGAGCACATTAATAATATGATTCTACGTGCCAAGTCATCCCTCGGCTTTATAAAACGCCGGTCCAAGGAACTCTCTAACCCCTACGTTTCTAAATCCCTGCGCATTGCCTATGTCAGGCCCCTTTTAGAATATGCCAGTCAAATCTGGTCTCCTTACTACGATAACCATTCAAACCGAATTGAAGCTGTCCAACGTAGATTCCCGCGTTTTGCTTTACGTCGTCTCCCATGGTCTTATAGCCTTGCTTTACCGCCCTACGCAGATCGCGTTCAGTTGATCGGCTTGCATGCCTTACAAAAACCTCGTGAAGTAGCTGACATCCTATTTCTGTACCAAGTCTGGACCGACCTTCTGGAAATGATTCCACTGCACTCCAACCCCCGTCGCCTTAGGGCTGTGCCTCTTTTTCGACCTCCCCTCCATCGTACCAACTACGGCACGACTGAGCCCCTTTGTAGAATGATGCGCCTAACACACATGCCTCAAAATTCCCTTGATTTTTACTCATCCATTCAATCGAAAGGGTGGGTATTATTTATAGTTTTAAGGGCCGATGTTGAATGTGAACCACACCTAAACGTCAAGTTTTTTTCTGCATTTCATTTGACATTTCCCATCTTCAGACTAGCTCAATTTGAACCATGGAAAGGTACACCATCGAGCAACGCGTTAAAATTATTCAGGCTTATTATGAAAATGGGCGTTCACTTGGGCGTGCACTTCGTGATTTGTTCGGTCAATTTAATCGTCCAAATGTGCGTGCAATCGGAAAAATCGTGCACAAATTTGAGCAAACCGGGTCTGTAGGAGATGTGAAAACATCAGTGCATGCCAGCTCGTACTGCAGACCACCTCAACTCGTCGTCGTGCCCAACAATTGCACCTCTCACGCTCGTCGCTGTTGAACATTATGCATAAAGACTTGCATTTACACGCTTACAAGGTGCAATTGACCTAAGAACTAGAGCCTCTTGACCATTTCAAGCGTCGTCAATGGTCAGAATGGTGGCAAGAAATGGCAACAGTGGATGATCAATTTTCGAAGAAAATCATCTTCAGTGATGAGGCACATTTTCACCCCAGTGGATTCGTCAATAAGCAGAGTTGCCGCATTTGGGCGAATGATAATCCAAGAGTAATTGTGGAAAAACCAATGCACCCACAAAGAGTGAACCGGTTTGGTGCTGTTTATGAGGCTGGTCAGGCAGTTACTGTGAGTGGTGTTCGCTATCGTGAAATGATAACGAACTTTTTATGGCCGCAATGGGAAGATATGAATGTGGACGATATGTGGTTTCAACGGGACGGTGCCACTTGCCACACAGCTAGCGAAACAATGGCTCTTTTGCGCGACAAATTCAATGGCCGTGTTATCTCACGTGGTGGCGATGTCAATTGGCCGCCAAGATCATGTGATTTGACACCGTTGAAAAAGAAAAAGTGTACGTGGATAAGCCAGCAACAATTCAAGAGCTAAAGGATGAGATAATTCGGCATATTTACGGCATAGAACCTCAATTATGCTTCAGCGTCATCGAAAATTTGGACCATCGGATGGAGGTGTGCCGCCGAGTTCGCGGCGGCCATTTGGCCGATATTTTCTTCCATACGTAACTGAACCATACCAATATTATCAAAATTAAAAGAAATGACAATAAGTTCCTAAATAATTTGTGTTTTATTCAAAATCAACATCCACACATTCGAATTTAACCGCCCTTTATGAGAACCTCCTTATTCTCGTCCCCATAACTACTCCTACCGCCTTCGCATATCGTATACATCACGTCAAGCTAGTTTGTAGTTGACGTGTTAGTTTTTAAGTCTGCGCTTGTACTAAGCTAAATAAAATAAAAAATAAATTCTTAAATTCATTAGATTGTGCCCATCACATACTCGGACCCATTAGGGTCTCACTCCTTATTTTCCCTGAGTAAAAAATAATAATATAAAACTCTCCCTCTCTTCATCTACATCCCTGCAGCTACTACACACACTACTCCACATCTTCTGGTATCCTTGCCTGTGAGGCAGTGTCCAGTTGTTTGGCTAATTCGCTTGTTATTGTGTAAAATTACACAGTTTTTCTGTAAATAAAATATGTATCATCACATTAAGGGCAAGAGTGAGACGCCTTCGCATGATATGTAGAACATGGCTTGATGGGGGCGAAAACGTATAGAAAGCGGTTCACAAAGAGAGTTGGTGTCTTCTTTAACTACTGCAATAGACAGCCCCTCCTTGAACAACGATTAAACGCTAAATTGAAGTAACACAGCAAAACTGCTGACATCACCTCCTACCGAAAAACACAACGTTAAAAGCACACATTTCCGTATTTAATACGCCTGAAGTATTCTTCGTGCCGCTCAAGCTGTCGACAGAACTTTGCCGCTGAGAGACTTCGGAAGGATCCCATTACCCCTCACTTTCGCATTTTTCACTTCTCTCTCAGTCAAACTCTTCAATCGGCGGAAAGTGTTTTTCTTCAAGTGCTACTTGCTCTTCAGGAATTGAGGGCTCACGCGTAAGGCCTTGGGGCGCAGGATTAACGTCATGAATCTCTCTAATTATATCTCAAAGTGATGTACATGCATGATGCTCTAGATTGGCTCGAAACATGCACACACGGCCCGCAGTTTGCAGAGTAATTCCGTGCTCCGTACACCTTGTTGCGTTAAATGTTCCCGAAGCACCCGCTGTCAGCCGGTCCCTCTGCCCGACGTAGACATCGTCAAACAGAACAGGATAGCTAGCGAAAGATTTATTGTACTCTTAACCTTCTGCAAATTTATCTCACAGGCAAGTCGGCATCCGCCGTTCCCCTCTCAGGCTAGCAAGTCGGAGGAGTCCAATGCCATCTCCACCGAGAAACAATGTTTCGCATGAGGATGTTTTCTTCTCACAAGGAAACACGCAACAGTTGATTGTCGCCTCCTCGCACTCAAAGCACCCACTTGCTGAGTTTAAGAACTTAAGGGCGGATTTATCGAACGTTCCTTTTAGGCATGCTCGCCGGAGGCAGGAAACGGGGATGGTGTCCCGTTGCTGGGTAAACAGAAACCAAGGGACCCTCCTTCGAGCCGCCTTAAAAATCGGTAAAACCAAAATTGATTTTGTGTGGAGGCCTCAATCAACTGATGAACGAGACGGCACCCCTCTCTGGCATCCACTGAAGCGAGCACACCCCGGGACCGAGTCCCCGGGGACACATCTCGTCGGAGGCAACTCCTTCGGTATTCACATCCACTCACTTTACAGAACATTGCCTAAATCGTAGTTTATGGAGACTCACCTTCATTTCGTTCGTTCGTCAGGGATGCGACGAGTTGAAGGACCATAAACGGGAGCACCGCGGCGTCGTCGAGTGGAAGTCCTCTTCTTTATCTCGACTTGACGTAATGGTGACAAATGGATTTCCCCCCCATCCTCAACCGCCAGCAATTTTCAAAACCAATTGACAAAGTGACTGGGTGGAAGCGGTGGCAGCGGCAGGAAAGGAACAGCCTGGATAAGAGTCAGACATTGTTTCCGAGATTCACGTTGTCAGCGGAAGACTGTGCTCGACAGGGCGGGATGCGTACAAAAGGATACATTTCAGAAATACGACGACACATTGTATGTCTCGGGATACACGACTAATGAGTCCCTGCTCAGGCACGTGTTGGAATTAATATTTGGGACACAAGCCCACCTTCCTTACTTTGGCATACAGTAACGAATGGAAATTTGTTTTTAATGGGAACAGAAAACCGACCGACAAATCAGGAGTTGATGGAGCCAGAAATAATTACGGCCCTCCACGAGGACCGCAGTTAGGACCTTTTCCAATCCGAAACCGATGAGTCTGCGGGAGGGAAGAGGCGATTGTTGGATGGTTGAGCAAATCGATGAAAGGATCTCTTAATGGAACGTCAATGTCTGACATTTAAGCAGAGGACGAGAGGAGACACTCTGAAAGACGAAATGTTTGAAAAGTTAGATGAAGTGATTAGAATAAACAATGGATTGTGGAATGGTAAATTGAAGTCAACCCACTTGAAGGTTAACTTTCTCGTGGGGGCAAACCATGGCTATTGTTCGTTGACCTTTGAAACTGCAGAGTGTTTTCGCATCTTGGAGAAGGTTTGAAAGCATTGGATTTCTGATTAGCAGGTATTAAGTACAAGCCAGCTGCTACAGACTGCATGGGCATTTAGACATTTAATCTTTCACTCCGCGGGACTTGGCAGTTATCGCCAGCTCGTCTCCGTCGATCGAGGATTTCGGATCTGGTTTTCTTGTGTCTCTTCCAGGTTCTGCCGCAATGTCAAAATGTGGCCAACAGTGGATTAGAAAGAACGAATCTAGAAAGCTTCCCGCAACATATTCCAAAAAGTAGCCGAAGGATGTAAATGCGGTTTACAGCCTGGTCTGCTTGTCATCGCTCACTGGATATTCACTCCACAACCTGCCAACTGTAGTGTACTCAATGGCTGCACTCCATGGCTGTATATTAATCAGCAGAGTGTTGAGAAGCACTCCGTTTTCTGTACTCAGCCCTCCACCTCCCTCCGCTCTACTCATTGTGTCTATAATTTAATTCGTTCGGTTTTTTTTTTCTTAAAATTTGAACGTTTATTTAAGAAAGACATGTGCAATAGTATTATTCAAAGTATTGCCCATCTGAAGCTATGACTTTTTTCCATCTTCCTGCCAATTTGTGTATCCCATCCCAAAAGAACTGCGCTTGGCAGCCAAGAATGAATCAAGCCAATTTTTGAGATTCTGCTCTGACGTGGACCGTATTTCAGTGAGGGCGTCCTGCACCGGAGCAAATGGTAGTCAGAAAGGGCAAGGTCTGGGCTATAAGGCGGGTGGGGTAAAAGTTCCCAACCACTGTTTTCAAAATAGTTCTTAACCGGAATAGCGACGTGGGGCCGAGCGTTGTCATGATGGAAAATTATTGCCTCGTGTCTGGTCGCATATTCCGGGCGTTTGTCGGCAACTGCTCTCCTCAAACGGATTAATTGTGTTCGGTAGCGTTGTCCATTCGGAAGCGTTGTCCATTTCACCCGGTTTTAGCAGCTCATAATACAGCAGACCCTTCTGATCCCACCAAATACAGACCATTACCTTCGCCAAATGGATATTCGACTTTGCCGTTGATTTGGCTGGTTGGCCGGGTTTCACATATGATTTTTTTGCGCTTGGGGTTGTCGTATTGGATCCATTTTTCATCACCACTAACAATCCGATGCAAAAATGACTTCCTTTTGTGGCGTTCCAGCAGCATTTCGGACATGCAAACCCGCCTTTCGACGTCTCTCGGCTTGAGTTCATGTGGAACCCAATTTCCTTGCTTTTGAATGTATCCAGCTGCTTTTAAACGTTTTGAAATGACTGCTTGAGTGACACCCAAAGATTCTCTCTTGTGTGCTCTTCTTGTGTTTGCCAACAATCTTCATAGAATGATACTTCCAGTTCTTCATCTTCAAACTTTTTTGGCTGCCCAGGACGTTCATCGTCTTCCAAGCCGAAATCACCAATCGTGCAGACCACTTTTGCCCGTTCGCTCAGCTGGCGCATGTTCACCATAAACTTCCACCAAAATACGATGACTTTCGCAGCAGTTTTCTTCATATTAAAGTAATGAAGAAGAACTCCCCGCAAAAACACACGCAACACAACACACAAAGTTCGACGTATTTGAGTGAAAAAAATATTGTTGTTTACGCTTCAAATGAATGACATATACTGAAATGACGTACAATGACAGTAGCTTTCCAACGCATGTTCCAATGGAATAATACAAGTTACGCCATCTCTTAGCCAACCGCCCGAATTAAGTTTTAGGCCCAATAATAATCCAATAGTGCCTATAATCCTTATTCCGACTTTCTTGAGCCTCCTCTGATAATGACCCGACGGGCAAAGCCGCTGATGGTATTATTTCTGCTCCGTGGAACACAATTCTATGCACTGTTGCTGGCACATAATACCAGGGATATAAATTTGTGGCCATTGTACCGCTTTCCTCGGCAAACGCTCCAAATGTGTCGGGATCAATCCAAAAGTTTAGGCACCCAGGATAACACGGAATCTCTTTATTAGTTACAAATCTATTTCAGTTATTTCTGCCGTTGATAATGGGTCTTCGAATAATCTTCGATATGTGTTCCCATCGTTGGTTGTGCCTTGCTTTATTATATCTACCTTAATACCCATTCTGCTGAATTTGACTCTTCGAGATTTTGACTTCTCCATGCTTTGAACTCCAAATTGTAGGCTACGTGTAGCAAGTATTCCATGAAACGGATGCGAGCGTGCAAGGGTGAAACTCCTCGTTTTAGAGCCTCTTGATTTCACGGCTTTACTCTCAGTGATGCCAAATGGTTCATCTTTGATGGTTTCGCGCCGCATATAGCACATGAACGAAGACGTGTAAAGCCATAATTGCCAACTGTTATGCCCATTGCGACCTGTGAACCGGACATGTATTTTATGACACCGCAAACAAAACAAGATACAATCAATTGGTTTCAAAATTATAACAATTTGATGACCTAAAGTATTCTAATTCATAGAAAAACTTCCTCGGCCTCTCGCATAGTATTTGCACAATACATGCATTGCAAGCGAAATCGTTTGAAAATGCCGAAAAATGCATGGCGTTGCTCCACTTAAACGCCTCTTTCTCCCAAAGTGGCTAAAAGCCAAGTTTCTAAATTTTGACTCGTGTCGGTATGGGCCGCACTGACTTTCTGGACAGCCTGGTGTTTACAATCTAAAGGAAATAGTCTTCCCAGATAGTTGGGAATGCAAATGGGACAGCATATGACGGCGCGATGGCATTGCACATGCTTCCGTTGCCAAAGGTTCGGACACACCGTGTCGAACTGCCAAATGAAGCCTTTTTGCGTAAAGTGCGGGGAGAACAACAGTACGTAGAAGTGTTCTCTGAGGAAAGAGGGAGCAGCTGACAAGCATTATTAGAAACTTTTGTCATAGTCCATCAAACATTACAATGCCCCCCTCAAAAGGTGGCTTTACTGGAAAGCCTAGTTTAATAAATTGGTAAGCAATATGAAAAAAACTGAAGATGCAGTTTAAAGGCCAAATGTATGCCCTTTAAAAAAATATTACTTTAGATTCCAAAGTAGATAATATGCCACATCAAACTTGCTAAAAAACTGCGTCTATTTTTGTAAATTTCAAAGTCCCAACTTTGACCTATGGGTACAGCCAAACGGATCATCAAAAGTCAACAAAATTTTGGCTTCTCATGTTTGCAACATATACCATTTGGCCGAGAAAAATATGTCGCTTCGGGTATTTATTTCCACTGCGGGGCCACTGTGCGCCGATCGCCCACTTCTCCAGACAATCTTGAAGAGAAAAGTCGCCACCAGCATTCCGTCGTGATCGGATTGGAAGTGTGACGTCAGACGCCGGGCAGACGGATCAAGAGGTGGTTGTGCAGCAGCTATCATGGCGATAACCTAGTTCTCTTACGAGTGCGGGACTTTCATTGGTATGGCGATGTTTGAGAGTCATTAGTTGGGCACTGTCGTTGTCCGAAGTAACGAAGCAGAACTGAGAACCTAACGGGTGATCCTCTAAGAGCTGGTTTTAAACGCTCAGACTTCGTCGATCTGACACTAAAATGTGAAGGTAAATCGAAAAGTGTCGTGAATTTTGCTTCGTATTTGGGTATGTTTTAGACGTTCTTTTACTCACGAGTTATCAGAGTTCCTCCACAGCCTCAGCGGAGGAGATACGTGACAGTGTCCACATTTTCTGAAACCATCGAAGTTGAAACATCTGAACGCCTGCCAGCATGTTCACATCACTAAAGAGTATCCAGAAACGCCTGTCTTCGCGTGTAAAAAAAGCCCTACCTCAGTATGTCCACACGGCACACTACATCCCGACTGCACCATACGTCGCCCATCAGTAACAACTCGACCAAGAACAAACTTTTTCCGTGCAGCGACACAACAAGCAAAGGCGCAAAAAAGACAGTAAATTTGACAGCACTTGGCAGTGCTTTGAGGTCTCTCACATTCGAAGACATTTAACACCGCGTTAGAGAGAAAAAAAAAAACTCTCAAACTTTTGATTTTATCGCACCAACGCTGTCCTTCCACAACTCTTATTTCATGACGTACCCCAACTTGCCTGAGTTTGTTTGCGTGCCCCTGAAAACGATTTACGAATTAAATTTTTGCATGTCAGACTTGTGGTGAGTCCCTTTGTTTGACGGTGTTTGTGGGTTTCTGGTGGTCGCGTGAATCCCGGTTTCTCACGTGAATGATACCACCAATTGTTGAACAATGTGAAAATGTTCCAACTTGAACTAATTGACCATTTGTTCGTTCTGCTGCGTTCGAACAAGCAGAACCTTCGCAACTTCGCGGGAAATAAAAAGGACAACAGTGTGATAATTACAGCAACTCGGAAAGCCCCCTCGAGCGGAGGAGGGGAGAGGAAGGCGTGTACGTTTGTATCAAATATTCAACAGGCTTCGTCGAAAGACCACAAATAAATGAATTAATTATCTGCACGAAGGCCGCTGCTGTGAATGTAGACAAATGTCTGTAAGGAGCGAAGCGGAACTTCAAGGCTACCCATTTGATTCTGAAGCAGAAAAAATCGCAACCAGGTCAGACACGAATGGAAAGATTTCTGAAAAGCCCGCAAGCCAACAGACGAAATGCGAGAGGTGTAGAGCTGTGCTGATTCTTTCAGATTTGATTGATTCACTGCACAAGGATACGTTTCTATTATCTTGACACACAGTTGCCTCGTTCGGGCTATGAATTATTGCTTGTGGTTCAAGGTGAGCCAGAGCACGTGCCATTGTTGAAGGTGGTAAGTGTTCTCTCGTCTATTTGGAAATTAATCAGACTAAGGGGTTGCTTGTGACTTGCGGCACAATCACAAGTCACACAGTGCTGCAAGTACTTTCTTTTTACCGATCGATGACAGACATCTCCTCTGAACGAAGACATCTACAAATCCTACGAGTCAACTACAACATTTAATCACGAAAACCAGACAATAACAAATTCATGGTACAAACTTCAATTTAACAAAAAATGCAATGCTTTGTGGCACATCGCGTTTGGCATGGATTGGACATGGTTTTTTGTTTGTTGTGTCAGCTGAAATTGTGTCCCATTCTTGAATTATCTTCTCTTGCATTTCTTATGTCCAATTTCCTGCCGAAGCTGGTTCCCATAAATTTCCTGCGGGGCTAATATCTGGTGACTGTGGTGGGGTCAACTATATAGCAGCCACATTCGGGTATTGTAAGCTGCATGCTGTGGGTCCGTCGATGTTGTGGGACGCCGATGAGGGTTCCTCTGTGAAGACTAGAGGTGAAGCTACTCATGCATGTGGGATTGAGGTGATTTCTATCCAAATGCTGGCGTTGATTAAAGGCGTTTCTATGTTCGTGGTCGATCGGGAGACAGGTGTATTTCCTGCATCTGTTATTTTTTGCTTAGCAAACATTTGTTGCCATCTGAGAAGAAGAAGGGAGCATGTTCTCATCGTTCTGATCTACAAAATCCATTTTGAGCTGCTTTGAAGCCTCCATGATGACACATAGCCGTTGAAACGTAGTCAAAAAAAGCAGTCCTATTGAAGACCATGAATTACAATATGGTCCATCGACTGAATATGGATCGTGTCGATATAGTAATAATAATTTAATATAGGTGGCGTGGCAGTCGCAGGAGTTCCTGGGCTTATCTGCTACCATTTTGTCTCCGAAAGGCAAAACTTCCTCCTGGCAGAAATACTCGTTTAGCTTTGTCAAAGCCTCGAACGAGGTGGCACAGTGAATTATGGAAGTTGGTCGATTTGGAAGTTGAACCTTGAACCCCCCGCACAGGAGTCGACTTATCTCCTCACTGCCGCAGTTCCGATGTTAAATACAGTCTGAATTTTGAAACAGCGCAACCAGTAGAACGAGTTCCAACGGTTCCACCGCATGGCGTGGCATGTTTCCAAATGGCGGTTGTTTTCGGCAGCTGTCAATGCCTCTGCACGGGATGTTTGTGGAGTGCAGCGGCTTGGAGTGGTGAGAAACGAACTGCGTGGTGTAAAACGCCCGGAGTTCAAGAAGCCTTCAGAGAGAAGAAGAAGATTTACGGAGACTGAATTCTCTTGGGAAACTCTGCTTCTCGTGACCGGCACACTGAGGCGCGAAGAACTTGCAAATTGGCTGTGCGAGCAGCTAAAGAGCAGCCTTGGAAGGAGTACGGCGAGAAGTTGGAAAGCGAAAACGGTGTTCTGGCAAACCATTCGCCGACACTCGAAGCAGTGTGTTGCCTTCCAATGAGGTGGCCATCTTACGCAGATGGAGCGAGCACTTTTCGGAGCTGCTCAATCCCGAACAGAGCACTGAGGATGGCAGACCTGTAGCCTTGAATGGGGTGGAGAATAGTCCATCGGCGGAGTAAGTCATTTTGGCGAATGTTGGCAAATCCGCCGATGTGGATGAAATCCGCCAGCAATGCTGAAGGTAATGGGTAAAGAGGGAGTTTTAAGGCTCTCTCATGTCCATAAAGTGGCCCGGGAACGTGCTGAGACACGCAAAAACTGGGTTGATTGTCCTACTTTTCAAGAAGGGGGACAAAAGTGATTGGTCCAACTACAGGGGCATAGCTCCTTTAAGTCTCCCCGGGAAAGTCTACACATAGGTCGAACGAACATCCTGGTCGAGCCCAGGATGGGCGATGAACAGTGCGGCCTTCGTCCCGGTAGAAGAACAACCGACCAGCTTTCGATCTAAGAATGGTACTTGAGAAGCCTTGGGAGTATGCCAAGCCCATCTACAGATG
Source organism: Eristalis tenax (assembly GCA_905231855.2). Lineage (NCBI taxonomy): Eukaryota > Metazoa > Arthropoda > Insecta > Diptera > Syrphidae > Eristalis > Eristalis tenax. The sequence continues at coordinate 33,760,302 of HG993127.1, read as the reverse complement.
TTTTGTGGATTTGGAAAAGGCATACGACAGAGTTCCTCGAGGTAAACTCTGTCGTGTTCTGCAGTGGTATGGGATTGATGGTCCTCTTCTGAGGGCCAAACTATAGCAGCTGTGTTCGGGTTAACGGTGCGACACCTTTCACCGTGGGCGTTGGACTTCGCGAAGTTTGCGTCTTGTCACCTCTCCTTTTCGTTGCATATATGGACTGGATGTTGCGGCGCAGCCCAGGCGAGAAATTTTTCGCATTGGAAGAGTTGAGGGTTAGTCATCTTCTTTTTGCGATCCTCACATCTTCCCAGACGGAACACCAGCGCGCACTCGATGGGTTTGTGGTCTGCTGGAATGAAGGTCAACGTGGACAAATCGGAGGTTATGGTCATCTCCAGAACGCCTGTTCAGGGTAGTGGAGTCCCTCTACAGTGGTTGGAGAAGTTTAACTAGCTCGGGGTCTTTTTCACGACTGATGGAAGGAGTAATGCTGAGCTTTTATGTAGAATTGGTCAAGCTGAGTCAATTTTGAAACAGATTGGTAGATCTGCAATCAGGATGGCCGAGCTTGGTGTCAAAGCCAAGTTGGCTCAGTATTTGTTCCAACTCTCACCTATGGTCCCGAAATTTGGGTAATGACCGAAAGACTAAGATCGCTGAGATGCGATTTCTTCGTGCTGTTGTGGGAATTACTCGCCAGGATAGGGTGAGAAACACGGCAGTGCCCGAGGAACTCCACTCTTCTTCGAACGGAGAGAGCTATGCTTCGTTGGTTTGGTTACGAATGTAATTCCATCAGTTAGGCTACCGCTTGGCAGACCCAGGACGAGGTGGTTCGGATCAAGTCCAAAACTCGCCTGGTTACGCTTGGGCACAACTCCTGATGAGAAAGAGTCGATGGCGGAGGGTCGAGCTGCCTGGAGATCTCTCGTGCTTGGTCGCGGTGGTAAGCGACCCCTTTAGTGGAGCATGTGGGTCACAAGACGATGATGATGATTTGTAAGTGTTGTTCCGACATGAGACGGATGAAATTCCAAACGCAACCGAGAAATGTCAAATCAGCTGGCACTGGAAGCAATGTTTGCATCTAAAAAATTCACCTTATAATAATTTATCTCACTTTAGGGGGATAATCTGTGAGTGTGAGTTCCCGCATGGCACCACGTACACATGTCGCGTTGATCACGCATGTAATTGGCTCAAGAGCCTAGAGCAGTCTGTCTTCCACAAATCAGAAAAATCTCAACAATTTATTTTCGTTTTGAACCGACTAAAACGCAGTGATTTGATTTTTAGCTCCAGCTATCTTTCATCACTTCTCCTTTCGGGCATTAAATTCCGTAAAAATTTCAATCACAAATCGTCATCGCCTTCGATTGCTAAAACACCGCCAGCCCGCGGCTTTCAGTCAACTGCCCATCACCGAACACATTTGCAATGAGCCAGAAGCGTTCGCAAGAGCCGCTCTGCAACTCGAAGCGTGTTCATTAAAAACATTGAGCGCTTCTAATTATTCGGACAGCCAGTTGTTTCATTCAATTTATCGGGGAAATACGCGTAATAATAGGCTCATTTGAAGGGTGTTTCGAAATCGAATTCAATAATCAGACCCAACTTCGACGCACTAATCAGATTCAACTTGTTTGCCGCTTAAATGTTCCCAATTAGGATCTGTTAAATTAATCTGAATTTAATTACAGCTGGGAGCGGAGCTTGCCGCGTTTTCGTTTAATTGGAATCTCCGACATTAGGGTTGGCTGGGACTGAGAAGATACGGGCGATGGAAACGACGCAATGATTGTAAGTGAGTTGGAATCTATCCCGGGGGATGTGCTCTCGTCAGTGTTGTAATGACTACCTCGCCTTGTGATTAAGCAAACTACAACATTATGTTCGATCGGCGCATATTGGTTTCGGAAGATTCTTGATTGGAGGGGTCTTCCATGAAATTAACAGTAGCGCAGGGTTTGAGCCGGAATATGTCTCGGAATGTGAGAAGATTTTAATGTTGTTTTAAGGTCGTCTTACAAAGGAAATATTTCTTGATACTATCCATGGCTGCAGTGGCGATTCAAGTTAAGTGCAATGCTGCATCCCTTCTATCGCCACTTGTCTGCTCTCAAGACTCGCCTACAACACTTAAAATTAGACGCCCGTCGAGAAACCACAGCCATTTTCAACGCCAGACCGCAATTACCTCTTGTCCGCATTCAACCAAAGCCACCCACCGAAAAACACATCCATCCTTAGATTATTTATCTTTCATTTCGGCCAAATCACCACAAACGCACCGCAGCGAGCCCGAACGAGACCATCACATTGCCTGCCATAAGCCGCAAGTATTTGAATGTCAAGCTGGGATCCAAGTCAATCCCACGGCCTGCCCAGTGGGACCCAAAACAAGAGGCATCCCAAGCAAATATTATCCAAGGGATAAGAAAACAATAATTTGCAATAATTGGAAGAACGAGTCCTTCTGAGTCGTCCACAAATTTGTGTTTGCTCTGACAAATGACCCTTTGGCTGTGTCGTCCCCAATCAGGACATCCGGCAAACTCCACCTGACACTGATGGGCCGTTGCGAGCACTAGTTCACTGGGTTTGCGTGCTAGTCTCAGGTCGACTTCTCCGTATGTTGCGATGTGGGGGCAATTTCTTAATTAGCATATTTATTCGCTGGTACTTTCTGGCCGGAACCACATGGACGCAAAGCGGTGCGTTTAAAGAGGACATGCTGTTCGAAACGTTAGGCTGGCAGCTGATATTGAATTTCGTCAGAAGAGGATTGAAGAGACGTGCAATGACGATGCTGCTGGTTGATGGTGTACTACCTTGGGGCTCTCTGAAAACTACTGCGATTTTAAGGATTCATTTCTCGTTTCCCCAAGATTCCTCATCCTCGAGGCATGGTTAGCTCGTTCTAAATTCCTACGCGTTGACCGAAATAATACGGACTTGTTCGCAGTACAAAGGGAAGAGGGGGTAGAAAACTCCGGGGAAAATCTCATTTTACTTGAGAGTGGAAAATGCGGAAGAACTGTGGACGAGTGGGCTAAGCAAACAAGTGGATTAGATGGATTGTGAGAGAGATGTGGCAAACAGTTGAATTCAACTCAAATGTTTTCTTCTTGTGCCTGTGCGTTGCTTAGCTTGGCCTGAGGATCTAGTTGCAGACGGTTTTAATGTGGATTTGCCTTTAATTTGTGCCCAGCTTAAGTGCTGTGGTATAGGAGCTGACCATGTTTGAGTAAGATGAGATTGATTTTCGAGAAAGGCTGACATACAAATGGAAAACAACACAGTCCCTGATGGATGCGGATTGGAGTCTCAGTACAAGACCACCTTTAAGCATCGAATTTCTACGCCAGGGCTCTTATATAGGGTGACCAGATAAAAGCTCAAGGATAAGAAATTTAACAACATTAATTATGCAATTGTGCATCATTCAAAGGGTGGCCTTAAGTGACCGATTCAATGTTTGGCGACTCCATCCAGTATCATCTTCTGATCCGCATGCTCCACTAAATGGATCACGGTGGTGAGCCAAACAGCAGCTCGACCCTCCGCCATCGACTCTCAGTCATCAGGAGTTATGCCCAGGCGAGTTTTGGGCTTGATCCGAACCACCTCGTCCTGGGTCTGCCAAGCAGTCGCCTAACTGATGAAATCACATTCAACGCCAGCCTGGGAAGTCGTGATAAGGGGGCATTCGTGCCACGTAACCAAACCACCGAAGCACAGCCCTCTCTCCGTTCGAAGAAGAGTTGAGTTACTCGGGTGTTGACGTGTTTCTCACCCTATCCCGGCGAGTAATTCCCACAACAGCACGAAGAAATGGCATCTCAGCGATCTTAGTCTTTCGGTCATTGCCCAAATTTCATGATCATAGGTGAGAGTTGGAGCAAATACTGAGCCAACTTGGCTTTGACACCAAGCTCGGCCATCCTGATTGCAGACCTACCAAGCTGTTTCAAAATTCACCCAGTCATCAGGAGTTATGCCCAGGCGCAACCAGTTTTGGACTTGGTCTGCCAAGCAGTCGCCTAACTGATGGAATCACACACACTGCCCTGTTTCTCACCCTATCCCGGCGAATATTTCCCAGTGAGTGGATCACTGCTAACTTGGCTTTGGCACCAAGCTCGAGGGTTGCGCTAGCTTTTACAGCACCTGCTAGAAGGGACCTACAGTCTTATGCCTACTCAGAATGGACAAGCTTGCATTTTCTCAAATAGAATTGTCAGTGACTCGAAAGGTTGACTTATTTTTTTCGTACCGGCTAGGTTCAATTGCGTAGAAATCGACGCATGGACCCGCAGTGGCACAGTCCAGTATGTGCGGGGTCGTTGTGCTAGCATTAGTGTCTAGAATATTGTCCTCCCGGTCTTTTCTTCTCTAGTTTCTGTATCCCCTTGTGAGGCATAGGGCCTTAACTACACCTACGCTCCTTCGTTTCTTCTGGCAATTTGCCTCAACTCTCCCCAACTGCCGCTCCTCACTCTCCACAATTCTGCACCAAGTTCTCCTCGGACCGCTAGGTTTGTGTGTCCTGTGTGTGTCCTGTGTGTACACACCATCTCCACTGGACACTACCCACCATCATAACCACAATCTGAACAGCCATCCGCAATCTTTTCTTTTCGTGGGCAAGATATGCCATGTCGCTTCACTTCATCGTTCGCTGCGAGAGCGTCAACATCAAGAAGTGGGCTTCCAACCACCAATCAACGAAGAAGATCTCACTAAAAATAATGTCAAAAAATAACACTTCTACTCTTACTCTCAATATTTACCACTACATTCACACAAAATCACCAACATTTCAACAGAGCTCATGCCATGTCGTAGAATCAAGATTCTCCGACACGATGTAAGTTTGAACATGGATGTTCGTGCCTCCACTGGATTTCTTGACATCATGTTCATGAACAGGGCATGGACATGTCCCGTGGAGTCCAGTGGTTCCATTACATAGCTTGGCTGTCACGCTTTAGTAGTGTGTGACCAATCCACTGCCACTTCCGCTGTTGAGTAGTAATGCCTATTGGTTCCTGGCCCGTTCTCTCGTAAAGATGTTCATGAGAGATACGTTCGGGACAGGACATATGTTACGTATTCACGAATGCTTGTAACATTCTCGTGATAATGGTGGTCAATCTCCCCACGCGCTGTCTCCGTAAAGGAGTACGGGTAAAACATTGTCGCGGAACAGTCTCAGCTTGGTGTTGATGCTGCTTACATTGCTACGCCAGATTTTGCAGAGCACAGCGAATGCCGAATGGCATGCAGGTCGCTCAAAGTGGTTGGCTTGTAAGCGCAGACTTTAAACTTGATGAAGCTTCACAGAAAAAATAGAGTGGTGTCAAATCGAATGGTTTCAGTCATTCGCCAAATTTCTGTTTCAAAAGTTCGAGCGTTGCCTCGCTTCTATGACATGTAGCGCCGTTGTTGGAAACACGTCTCGGTTATATTGATGTTGTCGAGCACTTGAAGTTGCCATTGGAAGTCGATTAAGATCGCTTTATATCTGAGGCCGTGGCAATGGTGTCGGCTTCCTCAGTTTTAAGATAAAAAGTCCGATAATAAGAAATGTCATACACCGCACTCAGCACTGGTAGATTGTGTTTTTCAGCTTGTGTCAGAAATTCCCAAAACTGAGCGAGAAATGTCCACAATCCGGTGTTCCGGCGTTCACGGAATCGGTGTTCGCGGTGTTGTCCGGTTTCAATTCTTGCTTCACGACAATCGTGGACCAAAACGAACCGTAAACCGGTGTCCAATTCTGCTGATCGGCCCCGACTCGATATTTCTGGGCAACTGACTGCTCTCTTGGAGTCGGTTGGTGGCCAAAACAGTGCTCTCACGCTCAACCAATTGCATGTACAGTGAAGCCATGATCCCGATCGAGGCTGCGACGAAATTCATTTTGCGTATTTACTGGAACAGATTTTTAATAATAAGCTCAAGTTCGACAATCATGAAACGATGCATGATGAAAGGCCAAGGTTTATTCGACAGCTGGATGTCTTTGTCGAAATTACGACAGCTGCCGAAGCAGAATTGTAACCATTGCTATCTGATCAGCTTGCTCCCAAGAAAAGACAATGTTGCTCGTTTGGAGGTGGCATTAATACAGACTTCGACTACTATTCTTTTTCTTAAAATGCTGCAGTATAGCTCTGTCGTGACAGAAGACATGACATCCCTCTTACACTTTTTTCTGATTCACCGGCATTCACAACTTGTTTCATTTTAATTCACTTAAAGCCAAACTGAACAACAGACTAGCCCTAATTCACTTCTATTCGATTGAAATAAAATTGATTAAAGCCACCGCGTGGCAAGGATTTAATTGAATAAAAATGCACAAAATCTGATCGACACAAAGTTGTTTGAAAAATCCATGAAATACGAAGTGCAGCCGCCTGCCACAGGACAAAAGCGAGCGCGAAATTAGGTAGTGGTTCATCGATTTTTCGTTGAACGCCTGATGCAATTTAGGTGACATTGACTTAATTATTAGATGGAGTTAGTTTGCGTGCATACTGAACTTGCATGCGTGGTTAATATTTTTGCTGGCAGTCATTTTGATTACCCTGTTTTTTTTTGCCTTGAACAAACTTAAAATGTACGTTAATACTGCCCCTGCATACACTGTTGGCCAAAACTAACGCATCTCAGGCTTCCAGTGCCTTCTTGTGAATGGCTTTGCTTCCACAAGTCAGAATTTTAAACATGCTTTTTTTTATTATTACAACAATTCTTAAAATTAGTCCCTTGTGTCATTCAGGCTAACAAGCGAATAGCTGTGGGCGGGTGTCTGAGGACTTCCAGGATTATCATAGAAGCCCGTTTATTTCAACGAGAGATAGGAGGAGCAAATGTCATGGTTTGGAGACGGTTTTTTCTTCAGAATATGGATCGAACTGAGGGCATTGTGTATCGAGTTTTGCACAAGACATCCTGGAAAAAGTTATCCACTTCCGACGGGTGTGACCAACACTCTAGCTACAGGTGTCAATTTGTTTTCTATCAGATCGACATGCTTTTCCAGGAAGTCTCCTACTTTGTTGACCTTCGTGTTATGATTAATGGACTTTGAGTTGTAACGTCGTCATTGGGTCTTATTTCTTTCGAAATAACGAAGGAGACGCCGCACAGTGGGTCAAAGGCGGGAAAAATACCACAAATTAAATTTTGAATACGGAGTTCTTGTATTTATTTAGTATTTGTAGCTGGCCTATATTTTCCCAAAATTTGGGCACGTTACGTCAAGGGATAGGCGAGATTCAGAGCCCTAAAGTTACCATTTTTGAAATTCCTGTATTTTCTCGTGTGTATGGTATGGAAACTGTTTATTTCAAAACCAATCTCTTTAACCTAAGTACCGTTTTGTAAGCAAAAATAAAAATAAAAATTGTAGGGCTCGGCAATAGCTCCTCTTCGAGACCTCGACCACTCTCTTCTGGAGAACTCCCTCTGTTAGCCACGTTGCTTTACTCTCTACCGCGCGTATGCTGTCCGAGAACCGCAGTACACTCACAGTTAATAGGCAATAAAGCAAAGAAGAAAATATAGAAGCAAGGATAGTTTGGGCTTGTAAAGGAGTTTTTGCTATAGGAAAGTTTAAAAAAAAAAAAAAAAACGCATAAAATTCAGAAAAATACATGAAATCTTTATTTGAATCGATAGTACGGTCCATATAATGTAATGTGTGAAGATTATTTCATGCAAATGTTGACCTTGACTGCGCCTCAAATGGTCCATCGGCTTAGTCCAATTTTGGCATACTCTTTCCAACATTTCGGCCGGTATCTCACGAATAAATGCAAAGTTGCCTTCCAATGCGTCAATTGAAGCGGGCTTGTCTGTATAGACATGAGCTTTAACATAGCCCCACAAAAAATAGTCTAAAGGCGTTAAATCGCACGATCTAGGCGGCCAATTGACCGGTCCCGAACGTGAAATAAAATGTTCACCGAACTCGCCTCTCAATAAGTCCATTGTTGCGCGTGCTGTGTGGCATGTGGCACCGTCTTGTTGAAACCACATGTCATGCAAGTCAAGCTTTGTTGGATATCATCTCACGTTACGTTACGATTCGCATCATCTTTGAAGAAGTACGGTCCAATGACGGCCACCAGCCCATAAACCGCACCAAACTGTGACTTTTTCTGGATGCCTTGGTAGCTCTTGCAATGCTTCTGGCTGAAATTCACTCCAAAATCGACAATTCTGCTAATTTACGTACCCATTGAGCCAAAAATGAGCTTCGTCTTAAACTGGCCATGAAATGGAAGAAGCGCGCGATGAACTTTCTTAACAGAGCACGCATTTTGATAATTTTCAAATTCAATAATTTGCAAGCGTTGTTCGTTTGTAAGACGATTCATGGTTCAATTCTAGACCAAACTGAAGATGTTTGACAGTGAAACAAAGCACGAAACGTGCGTCAGCTGTTTAAACCAGTGTTGCCAGAAAGATTATAGCTAAAAAATCACCTTTTATAAAGGCCTCGATCAAGAGGATGGGGCCGTGCATACAAAATGTTCGGACATATAATCATCTTGTCTCTTTAGGCACTCATAGAATTTGTCTGAGAGTGTGTTCCTCTGAGTTCATTCCACTCTTTGAATGACGTTATATTCTGCTGAAGCGTAATCCTGAGTAATCGCCTTTGAAGACTGTTGCGTGGACTGTATATCAGCTTGACTATGTAGTCGGCATTTGCTTTCAGGCTTCGCAGGTATATTTGAGGAAGGCCAAGTTCGACATGTATAGCATATGTGGGAGTTTGAAAATAGGCGTAAAGAAGTAGCGTTGGACCAGTTCAGCTTTCCTCGAAGTATCTACATCAAGAGTTAACAGTGGCTTGAAAGACCTTACATTTTGAAGCACTATCGACTAGTGAGTTGCCAAAAATCCTTTCCACGTTAGGTTGATAGCTAATTTTGCAGCTACAGCTTTCTCATGAATATGAGTCTCTGTATACAGCGGGATTTACACGGGTGGCTAGACAAAGACCAAAACAGGCCCAAAGTTCCTGTTCAGTAACAGAACTCCAAACTATTTGTTTTCTTTCAATTTTACAATTTCTTGTTGGGCTCCTCTTTTAGTTTCTCTCATGATGACGACCATGTCTTCTGAAGATTCCAAGATAACCACGAGGCGTTTCTCCTCTTGCCATCATCTCGAATGACATTGTGTGCTCGTAGACGACCTCTTGCTGTGGGTTCTTTGTACCATTTTGTTCCATCACTAGTATTCCTCGGAGAATTGTCTTTCTTGCACTCGTTGAACTCGATCGCTTGTATCTCGTCCAGCATCTCGTCCTCATCAGTACCTTCTATAGCCGATATTCCCCCAACTTCCACGATTGAGTCCGCGTCGGAATCATCTCCATCGGGAACATAGTCCTCATCGTCGTCGCCACTAAAATCGTCTGCCTCAGATCCACTCACTCGTACTTCTTTGGCAAGCCTGCTCTTTCTCTTCGCTCATGCGGCTCCAGTTGACAGCGTTTATTGTGACAAGTACGAAGACCAGCTAAGCATGCTTTTAGACATTAATTAAAAAAAATTGAAACCACCATCAGCTTGAAGTTTTGAAATAGAAACCGAAAAGAGCTCGTATTTTGTGCTCCAAAGGGCATACGATCACAGCCGAGAAAAGCTTGCACTTTCTGAAAAGCATCTTTGATTGCAGGTGCTGTCGACAAATTTCGCAACGACAAGCAGTCTGAATGAATCTGGAAACTCGACATCGTAGACTCCGATGTTCCTTCGGTGTTCCGGACACAAAACCCCTACTTTACATGCTCTGACCACAACAGCTCATCCTGGAGCACAATCACTTGTTAGCTCGTTAAACCAAAGCGAGTCAAGCGAGCACACGAAGGTATCTTGTTCCCTTATGCAAATGTCTCCATCGTCGCCGCCGTTTCTATGTTCGCCATCCGTTTTTCAAAATCAATTCCGGACTTCAAAGCTCGTGCACACATCCCAAAGAAAAAAGTAATTAAACTCCCATTAAACACCAATCCCCATCGGAAGGTGGTATTGAAGTTCGTCACTTGTTACCCATGAGGGCGTACCGTTGCAGGCACACACGTGCATACCTAGCCCTTCCGGCCCTTCCACAACATCGTCGTCGGCAGGCGTTCAAATAATTTCAATAAATGCTCCGCTTCTCCGGTGTGGCTGCAGCCCACACACACTTTAGCGGCCAGCACAATTGTCAGACTCCCTGCAGAGGAACGCAGGTCCTCTCCGTAGTCCCCATTACTGGATGCCATCACACTGCGATGGATGAAGAATTAAATTTTAATGACCGCCCGCGTTTTTCCACATCCCGAGATCGACATTTTGATTGGAGCCAGGTGTTGGCCGTCGTGAAACAATTAACTTTTATGAATTCCTCGGTTTGTCAGTGACAACGGCCGCGCTCATCAATGCCAGCTTCCGCTCGGCGTACTGCTTTGAACTTGAAATGGAAGTTTCATGATGTCGCGGTTGACACAAGCCAAGACACGGCGCGAAGTGATAATTTTGAGGACCCACTGAAAGCGAACAACGGAAGCCGATGGCACAAGGTGTCAAGGACGGACGAGCAACGGACGTCCTCCGTAATGCGTGCAATTACTGATTAATGATAGATTGGATTCTCTCCTTAATGCGTGCGCCCGTCGAGTTCACTTCGGAAAACTATGTCGATAAAATCAATGACGAGAGGAGGCATCATAAAACGGTACCGAGATACGACGAAGGATCAAATAAATGAATAACTTTTCCCATCACGAAGCACAGCCATAGCCAGTTGGAGGGGGGAAGTTCAGAGAAATCGAAAGGAGGACGGTTGGCATTGAGCAACACCAAACAACGACCAGCTACTCACTCAGCTCGGGTGGATGGCAGTAAGCATCCGAAGAGACACGACGAACAGAGGGGGACGTTGATGTTGGAAAGCGATACGAACACAAGCTTGTGAAGAAGGCGAAGGAAAAGAAATACGAAACACACACTTCTGACGCCTCCATTGATTGTAAATGGCTAAAGCAGACGATCCAATTGAAATTCAAGACTCACCGGCGGAGAGGGAGCGGGTGGGATTAGACTTCTTAAATTGCTTTGTGTTCGCCATTCGGCTTCGATTTGCGATGTGAAATGTCAGTAAAGGATACTTGTTGAATTATTGATTAGCCATGGGCCCGGCTGATGGGATGTGTGGGCGAGGATGGCACACCGAAATAGGCGAACCGACCCTTAAGAAGGATCATTCAAGCTAATTGGGTTTAATTAGAGTCAATTAAAGGCAATGGAAGTACACTTTGGATATGGGTTGGCTGAAAGCGTCGTCAGGGGTAAAAGGTTACGCGGCGAAATGGGGACGCTCAGAGTGAGCAGGGTGATTTGTCACTCGTTGGGAGACGTGTCACATATTGTTTTGAAATCTGTTCGAAATGTTGGAATAAGTCTGCTGGTAGAGGTCATGACTTGTCTGGTGCTTGAGTGGTTTTGAAATAGATTTACGGAGAATGTTGCTCACTCTCGGGTCAGCTTTGATCACAGGTTCACTCTAATTTTGGATGGCATCGAACTTCTGAAATAGTCTAGGCAAATGTGTGCCTCGTCTTGTCATAAATTCCGACACATGACAGTCTAGGCAATAATTGTGACTGAGTTATTGAACGCACCCATTTCATGTTGACTTGAAGTGAAGACATGTTGACCATCTGGAAATGGAATGTTATTCTCTGGAATTTCATTTCTAAGATTGGTGGTGATAGCAAGTGAAGTCATTTAAAGCACCATGTTTTGCATAACTCTACAACCCGGAGTGGACCTGGGCCTCAGCCAAAAAGGCTCTCAAATAGCACTAGCACAACTAGCACGAGGTCCTTCTCCAGTCTGAAGTGGACCTGGGCCTCAGGCAAAAAGCCTCCCCTACTAGAACTAGCACGAGGTCCTCCTCCTCGTGTGTGCGCCGGTACAGTGAACATCCTTGGGCTGGGGCTGAGTTGTCCATGCGCTTTACAGGGCCTTGCCATCTTAGGCATTGAATCCGTAGACCGCATAGTTTGTTTTGAATCTTCTCCTCCAAATACCAACCAAACAGGACCAAAGAGTGAACTTTTCGCCCGGTAAGACCGTGGGCTTCTTCATCTGCTCTTGAAATTGGTCGTGCCTCCGTGCTATAGAGCAGGTCAGGGAAGACTGATGAATGTACTCTGAGCCACTCAAATGTCTTCTGAGCCCAAGAAACAGCCATTGGCAAGAGTACTGGTGTTATTCGCCTTATTTACCGAGCCGAGTTAGACAGAGTCCTTAGCCCAGTCGATGGTGTGTGTCCTTGGCTGCAGCATACATACTTCGTTGTGCCCTCATTCGCCGTTAACCCCATTTTGGCCACTCTCCTATTCAACGCCAGCAAACGTTTTATTGACGGCTTGCTGTGTTCCAGATGACGTGACTCCTGTCTTCGTATGAAAAAAATTGTACGAACTCTCGGAATATCGTGCTTGTGGTGGCTGTACATGGCGAAGCTGCGCTGAACAATAACGAGGTCACCGTCGCCTGCTTCCTGGACGTAGGAAAGGCCTTCACTGCTGTCTCATCTACAAGCTGAACCAGATGGGATTCACCTCCAAACTCATCGGAATAATTTATGGCATTCCACAAGATTTGAAGACCGCAAATCAACAGAGCGAAGTTGCACAAGGATTAAGGCTGAGACCGTGGCTTTTCAACATCCACACGTCAGTTCAACCACACCCAACCGAAACAGTGCACTGCTGTCTACTTGCAGATGACTCGCTGACTTATGCAGGCTCGCCGTCACCACAGATAGCCGCGCGAATGTCCGAAATTCAAACAGCGAACAAATTTGGCTACTTTACCAAATGGGGTATTCGTATCAATGCTGGGAAATCGGTACATATGTTCGTAAGGAAATCATCCAGAGGTGGATGCGGATGAGCAGCCAAATGTCGAAGCATAAAAATAGTGCTCCTTTACGATACAGAAATATGAACAAACGAAAAGGTCAAGTATCTTGGCGTTAATTTGACGGAAAGCTTGAAGTTCAACAGTCGCCCTTAAGAAGATCAATCTAATCTTCAATCAAGCAAAATGGATTAAGCCAGATGACGAAACTGCTGCTCTACAAGCAGCTTATACGGCCGATTTTAACGTCCGGTTTCCCAATATGGCACAGCATCTCGAAATCAGCATGACGAAGCTCGAAATTGTCGAAAGAATAATTCTGCGAATATGTACCGGACTCACCTTCGACAGGGACCGTCAATGGCAACACAGCAACGACCAAGCACGCTTCGTCCCCCTGCAACAGTACATGGTGACACTCTTCAGAAAGCAGCTACTAAACATCAACAACCATCCTGACGAGGAATTTAGAAACATGAGGAACACAATCCACGGACAACGCTCAACGCGTTAAATCTGCTAAACTAGCAGAACTTTCTTACGATTCTACCAGAGCAGCGATAGCAATCACCATCGCGGCTAAGGGTCGTTTTGTTCACAATTGCTCAACTTTCCGGAAAACTATGAGATTTTGTTGATTTTGTTCACTAAATTCACTGAAAGAAAATGAAAATCCAGAAGACGTCCAACTGATGTGTGTGATGTTCGTGTGCGAGAATTGAGAGCGAACGTTTTCAGCAGAAGTAATGGTTGCATGTCTCCGTCCTCCATTATGTCTGGTGTTCAGCTGCTGCCGGCATGTCATGGAGAACAGCACAAGCGACTATGCACATTTTGAATGCTCACACTATTAAAGTCTGCATTCGCCTATTGAGTTGATCCGAGCGAATAATATTGACGATTGGTCAGTGTGTAGTTGCCCGCAATTCACGGGGCCTGTTAACAAATCAGAAGGAAACTTTGAAATACTTCATTATTTGAAATCAAAGGGGCAGTATCTTCTCTCGTTTCACGGCAAAGGATCCTGTCTTAGTTCGAGCACCATTATTTTTGTCCGCCTTGAGAGACGAACACGATAAATGACACACACATTCATTCCATCTTGTATACAGACGTGAGCGCGAAACTACGCCAATGGGAGAAAAGAGGCGCAGAGAGAGAGAGAGAAAGATAGAGAGAGAGGGGGGGAGAGAAAGAGACGGAGAGTGATGGAGAGAGAGAGAGAGAGAGAGAGAGAGAGAGAGGGAGAGAGAAAGAGAGGGAGAGAGAGAGAGGGAGAAAGAGAAAGAGAGGGGGAGAGAGAGAGAGATGGAGAGAGAAAGAGAGAGAGAGAGAGAGAGAGAGGGGAGCGAGAGAGAGCAAAATCCCCGATTTGATCCCCTAACTTCAGCTATTTCCATAAGTTGAGAAAATGAGGATAATCTCATGGGCTGTAATTTGAAAGTTGAAACCAGGAATGAAGTACTAAAGAGATGCCCAACTTCACAGCTGATTGACCCCTAGTCCATCGACGAATTTGAGCGGCTTTTTGACAGTTATTCATAGATTTTTGACGAAATAACGTGCATTTTCCGTTCTCTGACTGGTCAATTTGGCTTTAGAAAACGATATCAAAAATGGTTGTCAAAAATTTTAACGGGCAAGAGAGGTAGAAGTTGTGCGTGTCTCCTTTCTGGTTGAAAACATAAAATTTGAGTGAATGAGAGAAAGCAAATCCAGAAGTTGAAGAGAAGAATTCCAAAGTCTGCTACCACACCACCACTCCATCCCAAAAGGACCACTACGGGCACACGGAATTGAACAGCCCGATGTAAGCTGTAGACATTGTCGGACATAAAAAGTGGGCAATAAACCGACAAAAATACCAAATGTTAAATTAAACAATGAACATCAGTTGAGCCAACATCCTAAGTAAGCCTAGATTGTAATCTCGATTGTACAAATAATTTATCATCATCATCTTCTTCTGACCCGAAGGCTCCACTAAAGGGGTCGCGGGGTAAACCACACACGAGAGATCTCCCGGCAACTCGATCCGACATTGACTGTAACTCATCAGGAGCGTAACCAGGCGAGTTTTTGGACTTGGTTTAACCACCACGTCCTGGGTCTGCCAAGCGGTCGCCTTCCTAATTGAATCGCATTCAATGCCCGCCTCGAAATTCATGATGAAGGGGACATTCGTGCTACGTGACCAAACCCCCGAATCATAGCCTTATCCGTTCGATGAAGCAGCTGCTCAGTGTTGGGTTCCCCGCACACTGCCGTCTTTCTCACCCAATTCGGGCGAGTAATTCCCACAACAGCACGGAGAAGTCTCATCTCAGCAGCGTGTATTCGCGATCTTATTCTTTCGGTCATTGCCCAAATTTCATGACCAAAGGTGAGAGTTGGAATGAATACCAAGTTGAAACCCGCTAACTTGGCTTTGACACCAAACTCGGCCGTCCTGATTACAGATCTACCAGCTGGTTCAAAAGTGGCACAGCTTGACCAATACCACAGTTTTATCGTTGGTGTATTTTACATGCCTTTTATTTATTTTAGACTTCGTCTTTGTCGGGGGAAGGCATTCTGTTCTAGCACAGTACATTGTGAGGAGTCTGGCTGCCGAATTGTGTCTTTATCACCGCCCGCTTTGTACATACTGACGGGGAAATAAAAGTCAAAATGGGTTTTTACAGGTCCTGTGTAATGGAACATGCCGGAAATCTAGCATCACGGCCGATTATCCCCATGTCCATCGACGAATTTGACGGTGATTACAATTTTTTAACGGTTATTCACGCATATTTTGACAGTACACCGAGTATTACAGCACCATGTAAATCCTATTATCCAGTTGGTCAATGCAAATTTTGTAAAAAACGCAGTTGAAACATTTTGACGGCCAACAGAGGTACCAGTCGTCTCTGTATATATTACTTGATGTTGCAACTCCTGCCGAATATGCTGTCGACGTCAGTGTAATTGCAACGAGCGTCCAATTAAAAGCTGATAACCCGCCGGATCGATTATATTTTGCATTTTGATTCAATTAAATCCCTGCCATGCGCTGGTTTTAAATCATTTAGTTCTGAGGTGGGTCTAACGAGTCTGCGGCTGGGTTTAGTGTTAAGTTCATTAAAATGAACTGAATTGTGAAGGACAATGAATGAGATATTAGTGCCCTCTTTTTTTCTGCCTAATACTGTACTTGATGTTCTTAAATAGCGACATGATGGATAAAGGCTCCTGAGGTGTCAAATTAATTGGAAGACACAACGTTTAATTGGGTAGGAAACTATTTTTTATTCATTGCAACTATTACGAGTGTGTGTAGTGGCTGGACGCCGGGGATGAACTGCCTGCCGATGGGATTTTAGGTGCGAGGAAACGTCGGTGACTCTCGTGGTCGTTGGACACATCTGTCTTGACTGCTGATACGGGGGTGAGATGTGTGGCTATGAGGGATCGCTCATAAATTATTAAATCTACGATCCTGTACACTTGTACCGGTTTTGGGGATGCGATGTATTTGTTGTGACGTGAGTAGTATAACGTGTATAATATGAGATAGTCAGGACACCAACCACCACAAAAGACGCCATCTATTCGCAAGGGGAAGAACGATCAACTCCGAAGAGTATTCCCGAAATTGTTGTACATACTGCAAGAATGGGTGTCGCCACCTATACACTGATAGATTACAAAGAATCATGTATATAAGCGTCTGCGGGGAAATTCCATAGATTCGTGGCGACAGTACGCTCTAGAAGAACTATTGGAAGGTATAAATATCGGGACGACGGTCGATGCGAGTCAGTTCAGTTGGAGAATTAGTAAAGTTCAGTTTGGGACTTTATAGTGTTCAAAGTGTTAATCGGTTCAGCCTGAAAGGGAGCCAAGAGTCTTGTAGTAAAGTAGTAGTGACTTATAAAGTGTAATAAAGCATACGAGTAAACCAGTGCTTGTGTATAAATTCGTGTATATCGTGAGTAGTAAACTTCTGTGTTTCATTAGTCACAATCCAGTGATGGAACCCTGTTGTGTGGACAATTTGAATAATCTTACGTAGACTCATTAATGACCTTTCTGGGAAATTGTTCCGTACTGGTCGTGGCAATTTGGTGTGTTTGTGAACTTGTCATGCCTCCTCTCCGTATATGTGGGTCTCTGCTCTAATTAATTTTGGAAAAGAAAACTGTGCTGGAAATTTCTGACACTTTCAAAAAAAATTACTTATCCAATTTGAATGAATTGTCTCAAAGCCTGTTGTTGACGTTCCTAAAAGTGCTGCTTTGTCGTCTTAACCACCAGTACCACAAGTACAGCAACTTGAGTTGAATTCGTTCTTCTTCAAGACGTTTTTTGGACCAGGACTTGGTGTGGTTGGGTATTTCTTTCTTTGAAATATGAAACAATGAATACGCTTGATTCATTGGATGGCTTTCTATGAAATTGGGAGGAATATTAGATAACTGAATTGCAGTTTAGTTTTCTGTAAAGCGAAGGAGGTGGCTGATTTGTATGCTCCTTAGTTAGACCAGGGTATTGAAGTAGCATCCTTCCAGTTGTCTTTTTCGAGAGAGACCACTGAAATTACATAGCAAATGTGGAATAGTTTCTTCCTCCGCGTTGTCTCTGTGCATTCTCCACAGACTTGTAAGGACGGCGTGAGTCCTAGTCCAGAGGCGTGAGTCCCCATGGCACCGATGAGAGTATGCCGATGAGAGCATACTGATTCTGATCAGGCTTTGCGATCGACTAGGGACGAGCGTTGCTTGGAAATGAGGCATCCTGTGCCAGTAGGTGTAGAGTCGAGTATTCGTCAAAACATTCGCAACATATTGCTCTTTATTTTCGATCCAATTCAGTTGAATGTCGGGTGGGTTAGGTTTTGTACAGCAGCTTGCCATATTTCACAAGATTATTCAATCGCACAAGATTTTTCTGAACAATTTTTCCTCAAAGTCTTACTATCGTGTGAACTCGTCTGACAAAATTTAGCCGAAAACCTATTGCCAAATAATTGTCAGACCTGAATCTGCCAATGCACTTTGCATTGTCAAACTCGCCGGTTGTCAAACTCGCCGGTTGTCAAACTCACTGGTGACGATTCAACGGCACTTTTTCCTCCCCACGGAGTACATAAGCACCCAAAATAATTGCTTTTTTGTCCACAGTCTAGACGAAGTTGGAGGTCCATAATTGCAAGCTTCCTTAGACCTGCCTTCCAACAAACACATCAAGAGTAGTTTCTGCTGATTTCGCTAAGCCAATTGCATGACAATTTGTGGCGATGATCTTCTTTGAAATTCTGAATTCTGTGTCGGCCTGGTATGACGTGGCTGTGATAATCTCGCACATCAGATGATGATAGTCTCCTCCGACAATACCCTCAAAATGTCAGTCTGTTTTTTCCAAATGGGGCACACGCGCATCTATGCCTACCCTAGTTTTCAATGTGACTTGAGTTGAAATAAATACAGACAACAAGCATCTCATCGGGGAGTATCCTACTGGAATAATTTTTCTTCCTCTCAGTGGTTCCCTCTGCAGCCGTTCAAAATTGTAGACACACAAGTTTTCCAGCTCTTCCAAGGAAAAAGAGGAAAACTGTCATTTGATTGCGAAAAATGTGCCGTCTCCTATCAGGGCAGTCCTGAAATAGAGTGGGTAATCTCCCATCTCGGGGAATAGACTAATCCATGTCGCATGAATGGAAAAGAAACCCCCGCATAGCTCCTAAGTGGATTTGTTGTCAGTATTTCTTCATCATCGGAATAAAGCACCACATTTGCAGCCTCCTCGAAAACCCCGCCCTCTCCGCCCCAACCCCGAACACAGATAGTCGAATTCAATTTATGGGCGGCTCCCAATAGGCTTCACGTTCAACAGAACATCTTGGCTTTGTAAAGAACACCGAAAGGAGACCTGCAACAACCATAAAAGTAATTTCTCCAAGGGAAGCTGAAAGCAAAAAAAGGGTTAAAATGATCTCCAGCTCCCCCGTTGTTGTCCATTATTTAAAAAAGAGTCCGCCTTTGATGCGTGTGTGCTGGTGTTTGGGGGTCCTGTCTAGTGGCGGTAGGGTGCAATAAAATTTATTTCAAATTAAACCCCAAGCTACATTGTTTAATTAGACGCAGATGAAAGTCAAAAGCGCACCTTCGTTGCAAACAGTGGACTATAAATATTTCTCCTTGAATCTCGTTACAGACGCCTGGCGGTACACGCCAACCGGGAGGAACCCAGTATTTTATGGCACAGCCAAAGTCAGAAGCCGACATCCATCATCACTTCTACTAGGAGCGAGCCAACGAAACGAACAAAACCGGGCCACCTCAGTGCCAAGACAAAGACGAGATACCATCTCCATGTTGGGAAGAGTTGCGCTGTCCCAGTACTGCTGTTGCTGTAACCCGTACCATCTCCAGCCGAAAGGACGCATACAAAAGGTAAAAGAAAATGGTCCATCCAACCGAAAGTGGATCTCATTTCATGTAAAAAACAAAAACTCCCCCTCGTTCCCGACCGATTTGCAAAGAATTTCGTCTGCTTGCCCGGGCGCTGAAGCGTGGTGATGAATGATAACACCAAACTCATCCGACACCCATTCCCGCATGTACCTTTCATCATCACCACTCTTACGCTCAGCAAGCAGCGGCGACTGCGGCACCATCGTCCTTAGATTGACTCCTTCATTCAGTTTGCTGTGCGCTGCTGTCAAGGATGCAGCCTAGGCATCACTGTGACAGTTGTGACAGACCGTCTTTCTTGCATGAAATTAAATGAAATTCCTTTTCAATTTGCGTCATATCCTTTGAAACCCCAGAAGAATAAAACAAAATTCGAAAAAAACCACCAAAAAACTTTAGGAAGCAAGCTGAAGCCGCTCCAGGGTATCATCACGCCAAGGCCGTCGTCCCATCATCTAGTGATACCGACGCGGGCGACACCAACCCCGTTACCGTCGCCATCACCGTCACCGATACCGATACATATCCCTACACCGACCAATCATCATTCCCACCGCAGCGAGACGACGACGCCAGTAGCGAGGAGCACCAAAGCAGCTGCCAGGTGGAATATGTTGAAGCAGAAACGTCAGGCAAAGCAGAAGCCGAAAGCCAAACCGGTAAGGTTGTGTCTCCCCATCGAATTTGGGGGGAGGGATGGTGTTCTCTTTCTCGTTATTGTTTTCCTTTTTTTCGGTTTGAGTTCGATTCTCCCTTCCCCCACTTGTTATTTTTTCCCCGAGATTTTGATTTTGAATTATTTTTTTGTTTTGTTTTTGGTTGAATTTTTGGCGCTCGCACTGCACACGGTTAAAGCTGCGAACACTTGTGTTCTCGTTCTCCTTCTTATTGCTCAAGCTGTCATTCTAGGCTTTTTTTTTGTAGAGATAGGGAGAGGCTCCCCAATAGAATATGGGCTTGTATTTTTGTTTTTCCTCTTGATTTGTAGTGACTATTGTGTTTGGATAATTTTTTGCACTGTACTGTCAGAAACTGCACGAAAGCAACGGGGTGAGAGCTTGACTTTGGTTTTCATGCTGTGGATCACATAGAGCATGTTTCTTTATAGCCTACTTATAGGCGCCTGTTTATGGCCGGCTTCTAGGTGCTTTGAGAGAATATGCCGCCATTGGTGTGAATGATTCTGAGGGTGGTTGCTGTGGATCCGCTGTGGATTGGCTTGCTTTGAAGGATATCTCAGCAAGGAGTGGGTAATTGCTGTGGATCCGCATTGGCTGGCTTTGGACGATATCTCAGCAAGGAGTGGGTAATTGCTGGGGATCCGCATTGGCTGGCTTTGAACTATATCTCAGCAAGAAGTGATGTAGGGTGTCGCGAGTGAGACTAAATATTGTTAACGAACGAGTTCTTAAAATGTCATCTATGTAGCTGTCAAGCGAGGCTAAGCTTGGCTAGTCTAGAGATAAGTGATCGCGATGAGTGGGTTCGTCGACAATGCCGAGTGGTAATTCAAGCTTCCAACAGCTTCACGTTTAGGAGCCACGTTTGTGTGTGTTTGATTCCATCTCATTTGACAACGCCGACTGACGCCAGTTAAGTCATCAACTAGTGGTTCCCGACTATAGAAACAGGCACGGAAGCAGGTGTTTTCAGTACCTTTACATTTTCCTTCCTCTTAGCTCCTTAAATCCAAAATCTTGCTGAAACAAGTGCCTTTTCGTTTCCCTTTCAAAGTCATCGTGTATTTCCCTCGCTTATTCTAAGAAGAACATGATAACTTGTAATTGTTGGTTCGAAGCACATTTATGTATGGATTCCCCGCGTCTTTCATTTTGTCCACCATCGGCACGCTCTGTAGTTGAACATAGTCTTCGATGACTCGGGCACACAACTTCAACTATCGCTTGCTCAATATTGGCTCTGAACGTTTCTAGCAACGCCAGCTTGATGGCATAGGCCAATGATTGAACGAAAGAGTCTAGAGGTGTTAAATCACCGGCCAGTCGACAGGACCATTAGTGCACCCTCTGCAGCACCGTCTTGTTGAAAGCACATATGATTAATGTCAAGTCCATGCAATTGACCACAGAAGGCCACATTCTTCAAGCTGCCGTCACTGACTCGGGATTTTGGTAATCAATTTGTAAATGTTCTTCGTTCGTGAACTTCGACGTTGACATTTAGTTGACGGTTTGGTCACGGCTTTTAAGGGTGCCTTCACAGTGAATGTTCAACGAAGTCAGGTCCCAATTGGAAAACACTCTTTCACTTGAAACAGAAAATGTCAAAAACCTGCATTTTAGGCTAAAGCCAAGACTTCTCTCCAGCCGAACATAAGATTTGGGCAGACTTCATTTCCTTGAAATAAACGATCGTTGGAGTCTCTTTTGATGAATTTCTATCGTTCTGACACCAACCTGACATAAACCTGAATTCAATGAACGCATTTATGATTTCCCCACTCAAGCGGAAAAACTCTCCTCACTGAAGTTCCCCATCCCGTCAGTGTCACTCTCCTCACTGAATTTTGGCCTTCCCATGAGTGTCACACTCCTCACTGAAGTTCCGCCTTCCGGTCAGTGTCACTCTCCTCACTGAAGTTCCGCCTTCCCGTCAGTGTCTCCTTCTCAAATTTAGCTTTTATCAAATCTCTCGGAAACAGAACACACTCCTCCCGCATGTCGAATCTCTCTCAAAATGTCAGCGCTTTTAGTGACCACTCTGGAGTATCTTTTTTTTACAAGCAATTACGAATTAACGACCTTACTTCTCATTCATAAGGTCCATCTCGCCCCCTTCACATTCGAACGTGTCGCTTATCCAAAAGTGTCAACTTCACGTTTGAATGCGTCCGGTTTAATGGCGCGCTTAACGTTTATCTTTTACGACTGTGCCCAGGAGTTGCCGTGGACTCTCATACCGCCTTCTGAACTCCTCGTGTTCAGACGATACGCGTTCAGGCTTTTAAGTGCGCGAAAACTCTCCGTCGAAACTGTGATTCACTCCGTATTCGGTGGCACATTCTCACGGCACAGTCGTTCTGAGGTTCGACACACATATTAGTCTCGTAAACTCTCGCACTCCGTTTATCGCAACTAATACACGTTCGACGTTAACGTGCACAGCTTAATTTGTCTCGTGAGCTATCGCCCCGTCGACTCTTATCACGACTGTCCTTTTCCAGCGCCCGCCTTCTGGCGTGGCGAGAACGAGCAGGCACCTGTCGGTGCAGTTTCTTGGCATTTATCGGATTCCGATTAGCAGTGTAAATATGTAGCAATTTGTCATATGTAACGTAGCGATATTTAGTCAGCGTCGGCGGCGGTCCGATGACAATCAGAAAGCGTCAGTGCCAGCTGCGGAGTGTATAGTGGATTTCCTTGGGAGTGCAAGTCTCGCGCTCCAGATGTGTGTGCATTCGCGTCGTATTTACGCGACAGTTACAGTATATTTTTGACCCGCAACCTGGTGCATCTAAACTCGGCGAAATGTTCTTTCGCACAAACTGGGTTTTTGTAAGTATTTAAACGCGGAATTTGTTTGTGCGCCGCGCCGTTGTATCGCCATCGCGGGTGGCGCGGTGTGTCATGCCTGAAGTACAGCCGCTGAATTCGATTTCGTTGTATACCTTCGCGTCTGTGTGTGGGATTTGTTTACATGCTCCGAATCGTCGTGTGGGTGTGGCTGTATGTGCGTGTGAGCTCTACAGGTCGAAATCGTGTTTAGATAAGAATTCACGTCGTCTTTGGATGGAATTTCGCAAAAATATTCACCGAACGTGTAAACATGAGTTTTTTCTGGGTCCCGCACTCAGACAGAGCGGGGTCATCGCGTCTAATTAAGGCGTTTTGTTTGTGTTCTCAGTGTAATTGGACGAATTTGGGAGACTAATGCATTGTGAGTCATCGTTACGCACCTGGATTCATCCGGACAGATGGAGCCATGTCAGCTGCTGCTTTAGGATGAGTTGCTGTGTCCCTTCTGGAAGTGCGACATGGTGTGGTCACGAGCTCATGTGCCTCAGATGATGTCATGTGAACAATGATTGGCTGTCGATCAGAATGCACCTTTTTTTGGGTACATTTTTTGGTTTTTCTTAATTGGATGAAATGTACACCTTTACTCATCGGAAAGTTGCACCCAGCAACCTGATTGCAGTTACTGCCACACTACACAGTGTCCGTCTTTAAATGGTTCTTGTTTATTTAATTGTTTGATGGGTTTTCTTGATCATTCCAACATGCAGCTTACGTGAGTGCCTGGACACTGGGCAGTTGCAAAGCCCACCCTCCATGCAACCATCCGCCGTGTGAAGTCTCCTAAAGATCCAATTAAAACAGGCAACCACGTGGAATTCGGCCAGCACCAATCTGACCGCTCAGTCTGCTCCGACTAGGCAAACCTGCACACGGGATCATCATCGGCATAGTGACACAAAACCCCGCAGAAATGGGTGTCTCCCTTCTTCCACCCTCTCTACACGTCCAGTGCTCTGGTCCAGTGTCCCAGGGACCAACCCATTGAATGTCATCAGAATAGGCCAAATTTGTCGGCGGCGCTCAGTCTGACCGTTCAGTCTGCTCCGACTAGGCAGACCTGCACACGGGACCATCATCGGCATAGTGACACAAAACCCAGCAGAAATGGGCGTCTCCCTCCTTCCACCCTCTCTACTCGTTCAGGGTCCCAGGGACCTACTCATTGAATGTCATCAGCATAAGCCAACTGTGTCTAGGAGCAAGTCAATCCGCGTGGTATCACAAAGGGCTTATACGGGCCTGAATGTGCCTGCTATCTGCAGTCACCCACTTTAACCCAACCTAACCTAGTGTCGTGGTCTTCTTGCTCCTTACTCTCATGGACTGGTCAGGACGTTTCGGACATCATAACCCATTTCTTTCTCCAAACATATACTGACTGGATGAAGTAAACAAAGTAAATCTCCCTTCCGCCGATTTGAACAGATCCTTTTGTCGGATTTATTAGATTCCTCGGAACGTGCTTCCGTGGAACCAGCTCTGAATGCACTTTCGAAAAGGATTTCCCTTAAATTCCACACACACATCCACCCATTTTGTTGCAATGCACCACGCCCAACTCCTAGCAACAACGTATAACAGAGCAGTCCAAGGTCCGATATGGATACTCAGAAATTCATGAATCTGCTTGAGCATCCAGTCTCAGTGCAACGAAGTGCACTTAATTCAAAAACAAGATTTGGATGATGCCGGCACAAGGAGAGCCCGTCTTCGCGCGATGCGTGACCAAGGAGAAGGCAGAACTTTACCGCGAAGTTCGCGGAGAGTTACCCTCATCCTAAATGCATTTCGTGGCATCCACGCCGAATTGGATTTGGTTTCGTGGGTACGTTTCGACGCGCCCGATCTGGTAGTTGGGTGTGATGAGCAACATGCAAAGGCACAACTTCGCCGCAAGTCCTGCGAGCAAACACCCGTCGGTGATTGTGAATGCGGTGAGCAGTGAGAAAGCTATTTATCAGCACGTTAAGGCGAACTTTTGTCTTGTTCTGCTTGTAATGTGAATTTGAGTCTAAAATTTTCACACACGATGTGCTGCAGTGTGGACGTGGACATTTGTGGTGAGCCGTGCATTTATCGAGGTTCTGTCTGCGATTACTGCGTCAATAATGATAAAAAATTCAATTCAGCTGTTGCGAAAATCGAGGAGTTGCGTAAGTCGAGGGCTGCGTTAATCGAGAACGTACTGTGTTGATATTCTCATGGAATAACATATCGATTCAAATGACGACAATTTGCATTTTTAAGAAGCGGGTGTGTGCAGTAAAGTGTTTCAACAACATGGTGGATTTTTGTGGGAACTACCTTTGGAACTATGCAGCTGTCTATCGACGTCAGACGCAGGCTGGAACTGTGATTGTCCTCGTTCTCTCTGTTTGAACAGCCAAGTCGCTGGGATCGATGATTGCTCATTTAGAGACGCTAACGATGGCTAGAGACTACTTAGCCGTGTTGGTGAAGCACGCAAATTATGTCAGTGCGTACTAAAGGACGTTGTGAGTCCAGAATGCCGCTGACGATGAATGTCGAGACGCATTTTTGATGTGCTGTCATTACCGTTCATAGCACAGGACAGCGATGTATGAGTCTGAGCTAATTTTGTCGTCTATCCTTGACCAGAGATGATGGAGGAAGAGACATTCGTCTTTCCAGTGAGAAGACCCCCAGTCCAACGCAGTTCACCTCAGATTTTGACGGTTGTGCTCTGAAGTCACGCATTCGAGTTTATTTTCAGGCACTCTTGTTAGGAGTATAGAGCAACGCAATGGTGTTAGGCGGGAGTAATCAGCTTTGCTTAGCTCACACGCCTGTGAAAAGGTTATAAACAACGCTGTCTGATGAATCGGAGGGGCAAGAAACGTAGAAGTGGCACATCTCTTCCTCCACAATCTCTGTCCTTGACTGCCGCTGCTTGCAGCCACCAAACTTGGCTTAGATGTTTGGGCTTCCTCTGTTCCTCAAAGCAGGTGGTCTATATGTCAGAATTTCGACTATCCTCTCCTCCCTAAATCCAGAGCATTTCTGAAAATATGAACGGCCTATGGCCTGCAGACACTCTTAAGACACTTCAACCTACCATTGATGCCCATGGGTTTGCATGCAGAGCCCGTATAGTCGACCAACTCTTGCCTACGAAATACATTCATATTACTGGGCTTCCAATTGCTACTTGAACTTGAGCTTTCACTGTGAACGCACCCTTAAACCAATGACCAATCTGTAATTGTCAAAATTTCACAAACGAAGAACATTTAAAATTTATTACCAAAATTCCCAGTCGGTGACGGCTCGGTGAATGCAATGTTGCCTCCAAAAGAAATCGCGAAAAAAGATTTAATTTTATTTCTTTCATTTGTGCCTTGTGTGGAGCTCGTGAATCGCTTCCTTAAAACCAAACAGCTATGGTCCCTTCGAAGCAAAAGCAACACAGATTCCTGAGAAGACCTGAGGGAAGACAGGAAAGACCTGAGATTTTGAGAAAATTTGAAACTGCCTACCCAGGGCAAGGTCTATTGCAGAAGTAGGGGGTTACAAAATCTGCAAGAACATCCGTCAAAAAAGTATTCCTAAATGCAACAAAAGTAGGCGACGCAAAGGTGTTTGGTTGACCGTTGTATTGCCAAAATCGGAAATGAAGTATGATAGAGAAGCGCAACTTCCACCTCCGTTTTTATACCGTTCTCTAAAGCCAATTTTACCAATCAGAGAACGGCATTTACGTTATTTCCTGAATAACTATCAACTAGGTGTCACTCAGCTGTGAAGTTTTTCTGGCCAAAATTACTGTCTAAATCATGTCTAACAAAGGTATGATACCAGGTTTAATGTTGGGAGCATAAAACAAGCTGACCTACTTTCAAAACTATTAAAGAAAGAAGCATTAGCAAAATATGCAGCAAAAGGGCCATGCTTTTAAAGAAACAGAATTGGAAGTCAAAACATGTTCCAAATAACAGAAATTTCTTTAAAATAATGAGATAATTTCCGTATGATGTTCTTTTACACCATTTCCGCATCAAAAAGTCCACTTTTCGGTTTCCGTGCAATCCTGCAACAAACCAAAAATCACTGCCAATTTGACCGCAGTTTGACTGTCACATTTCTTTTATGAACGCACTTGCCCACTGCTCTCATGCACAGTCACTGCAGTTTATTTACATTTGTGAACGCAAATCTTGCAGGGCTGCCGCATTGTGACGTTTATGAACTCGGCCTATTCTTCTCGTCCCAGTAGACAAGCACGTCAAAATTGAGTGAACAAACTTGAGTCTAATTTTCTCCTCTGAATGTTCCCGTGCCAACGGGTTGGTCGAAATGCCGTGAATATTTCTGCCGTCCTAGCGTCTCGATTCCACGGCGTTCCCAAGAATTGGGCATCCCTCAGGCCTCACTATGGCCTTCTAACGTCTCGATTCCACGGCATTCCCAAGAATTGGTCATCCCTCAGGCCTCACTATGGCCTTCTTTGGTCAATTGCAGACGACTGGATGGTTGGACAGTTGGTGGGGTCCCCGGTGAAAGCAAGTTAGTATCTAGTTTTCAAATCCTGCCGCCGTTTAGGACAAATTAATGGCGCTATGACTGGAGTGGTCGATTGGTGGTCATAGTCTAACTGTGGGTATCACAACATGGTCTAAGTGTGCTGGTGAATTCACTAGCAGGCCCCTTCCCTACACCTTGGTCAATTGCATCGACTTGACATTAATGATGGTTGTCCTCAACAAGACGGTGTCGCAGCGGGTGTAATGCTAATGTTGATTGGCTGTCTAGATCGTGTAATCTAACACCTCTAGACCATTTGCATGGAGCCACGTTCAATCATTGGTCTATGCCAAGGCCTATACCAACAAGCCGGCGTTGTTAGTCGAGCCAATTCAAAAAAATCGGCCATTTCTGTCGAATTGTGTGGTCGCGTCATTCCAAATTGGGTCCAACGAATGGACATTTGAACAACGTGCAATTCCATGCACAAATTTGTTGATTTAACTTGAACCCACAAGTGCAAAGATTTACGTTTTATTTTAAAACAACTTTATATTGTAAACTGCCCGAATCCTATAACTTTCCTTGCGTGGGGCGCAGCAAGCGGACGCATTTTGCCGGGACCCCGAATCCAATTCATTTCATCGAACAGCAAAGAATCTTATTCTGTGGATCACACATAATCGGCTGAGACCCAGATAAACTTTGTCGACAGAGGATGACTGTGGTTGCAATGTCTACCTTTTGTCTGATAACCTTGAACACCGCCAACAAACATTCGTTTCTTTCTTCGGCTGCAAGGCATAATCAAATTGTTTGCACCGGACTAGTGCCAGACCGACGCTTGCAGAGACCATACCAAACCGGGTTGCCTTGAATTTTGGCACCAGGATTGCTTGGAATCGTTTCAAGAACAAGAATTGACACATATCCCATTCGAATGGGAGGGGCAACGAGTTTTCCTGCCTAATGCCATGGAATTGATTGAGACACAAATGTGCACGGCGACAAAGGAATGGGATGCTTACGGGGATTAGAGAAACATTTTCCAGAGCTGGCTGTGTGCATCCTGGTGGGGGGCGGCTGCTCTGGATGGGAGGTGCCTCGGCTGGGAAGGAAGGAACAAAATTAATATCTCCTTCCCTCCCACACTCACACGCCAACACTCGATGGTATTTGGTTTATTTTGCGAAGACTCCCGTGGGTGGGCTTAGGTTGGGGGGGCGAATACTTTACGTTCTTGTAGGTGCTTGGGAGAGTGTAAAGCGAAATGACAGTAATTCCTTGTGAAAGGATATTTGAGACGTCTTTTTTTCTCGTTCTGTGTTGCTTTCCTTCATTCTCGTTGTGTGTGTGGAGAAATTGTAAGCTTTTCACAGGACTGTTTCGGGAAGTGTCTTTTCACTCGGGAAGTTTTTAGAAGCAGACGCCTATGCATCGTCATGTTTACGGATAGTATTAGAACCGTTTTGAAGGCTGTATATATGTGCACGTCTGAGAGGAAGAGTTTAATGGGTTTACCGCTAAGTTATCCAGTCCACCGACCAATGGAGTGTTGCCTAAGTGCTCGAGCTTGACTGTAGGGTTCTTCAAAAGGCAGCTACGTCTCCCGTTTTTTTTCTTCTGAGCGACTTTGTCGTTGCAATACTGACGGATTCCCTTGGATTTCGCGTGGGTGCTAATATCTGCAAAAACCGGATGCTTTTTGTCATGTTTATATGGTCTGTTGTATGGAAAGTAGTCATATTCAGTCCAGAGGGGGTCAATTGTGCTAACAAGCGGTTCTAATTGAGCTGCTTTCGATAAAGATGGCGTCACTAAAGCTACTTAGTTCGGCCAGATTCTTAAAGTTGCATGCTTCTAAGTGACTTCTTCTTCGGAAGGAAATGGCGCTGCACTTACAATGAAGATGCACAATTCTTCCTGTCTCCTCCTCGTCTCAGCAGAAGTCATTGTAGGGAAGGCCTAATCTTGGGGTTTGAGTTCCGACACAAATGGGCCGTAGTGCCCATCCCAGTTCCAATTCCCCCTCCCACCGCGCACGCATCATGTTGCGAATTCAATTTCAATAAGCATCAAGTGGAGTACTTCGCAGATCACCTTATGGTCGAGACATGTCACATCATTTGAAGTTAAATGACTCCCGATCTCCCATCCTGTGTGACTGACGCCTTGGCAATTACGTGACTGTGTTAGCCTTGTGTTCCAGCGGAATACCTTCGTTGATATCGAAGTACCGATTATGTCGCTTTAAGCAGCCTAATAGACGTCATCACCCGGATGTGAGAGATGTGGGCCATAAAATCGGATAATGCGTTGTGAGCATGATGCGTAAATGTCGTCAATTAGGTGAAAAGCCCACCGGGGGGCTGTATCGGGGAATCACGACTGTATCACAGCTTGGGAATCAATGTTAAGTACTTTAAGACGGGCATACGTGCTACATCTCGCAGGAAGCAGTTTAATGGGGCAAATTGTGTTGTAAATAGGAGGAGCAATGAAACATGAGGACTAGCTACTTTCGGTATGTTTTGTGCAATTCTAAGGGTCTTGGGGTCATTCCCCCATTGGAGCACTTACCCATATGGACCCGTTGAGACATAGATTGTGTGAAATCAACCTTCTCCGATGGTTTCCGATTGAATTTAAATCGAGTTTCAGGCATTTTTTGTTGCTAGTATTGGCTTATCAGTGTTGTCCTCAGAGATCGCATGGAAGACTGAGAATGGAAACTACCTCGACAGTGTGTCCTTAAGTTTTGCGATACGAAGATATGCAGGACGCATAGAAGGGGAAACTCTCAAGAGGTGTAGCTCATGAGATGTAAATGGGGACTACAGTCTGGCATTCTTCAATAGCTGTTTCGGTTACTGGTCTCAGATTCGATGTTAAGGGCCCCATACACAGTACTCTGGTGTCGGTGTGCTAAAATGTGTGCGGTGTGTGGGCTAGTGTGAGCAAATTGAATCACTCACTTTGTTTGGAACTCCCTCGATAGCAAACAAAAAATCCAAAAGTCCCTATTGCCGCTTTACAGTAGGGAATAGGGACTTTTTCTTGCTATCGACGAGTTCCAAACATAAACCGAATACGGATGACCATACTGCTCATAGCGCTGTCCCGTCCAAAATGGAGAACTAATGTATACGAATTCGTGTGGCGGAAAGTGAAGTGAGCACACAAGTGTGCTGTGCATGGGGCACTTAATTTTATGATGATTGAAATGTTTCATAAAAATCTGTCTACTGCATCAGCATATTTATTTTCGAGGAGCCAAAGACTAAACCTTCCACTACATTAACACTCGCTCGTCAGAAATATTCGGAAGACAGGTGGCAGCCTGCACAATGGTAGGTCTTAAGATACTTCATAAATTTAGGTTCCTTCTACCTAAACCGGAACATCGACCCCCTTTCAGAACATCTTCTCAACGAACAGCCCTCCTGGGTCTTGCTGTAAATCCGATTTTCATACGCTGGATGTGATTGGGATTGGAGCAACGTTAAATGAGGGCAAGCCCAAGGATATGTCCTGCGAGAGAAAGGACACCCAACAGCGACGTCTCAGACAAGACGACACAGTAGACAGATATAACTTTGAAGCAGTCAAATACTTTAGGAGTGTGTTCCAAGCGGAACTATTTGCAATTCGGGAAACATGTCGTCAAGTCAAAATACACCCAAATATCATGCATAGGCCACAACTGTCATATGGACACTGATGAGCTTTAAGTCAGAGGGACCTGCCGGCATTATCCCTGCGGAAGTCAAAGAAACAGCGGACCCCATCATGCCATGGCTTCTTAACATCTTCAGAGGCTCCATGACACTAGGCCATGTTCCCAACTCGTGGATGAGGGTAAAAGTAGTTGTTATCCCAAAAGCAGGGAAATGCTCTCATGTCAGACTCAAAGACCTTAGACCTATCAGTCTCTCTTCATTTCTCCTAAAGACCCTGGAGAAACTGATCCCTTCGTGCAGACTCTCACCTGCGCAGAATGCCTACAATAAGGGCAGGTCTGTAGAGACAGCCTTACATTCCTTAATGGGAACAATTGAAAAATCTTACCACTACAAAGAATATACTCTTGTGTCATTTGTTGACATAGAAGGTGCATTCCACAAAATCGAACCAAGGGCAATCTCTCTTCCGCTTACCCACCTTGGGATCGGAACGTCCTCAGTGGCTTTCATCCATCAGCTACTCACCAGCAGGGCAATCCACTCTATTCTGGGAGATGCTACGATCCGCAGAGGAGTTAATAGAGGAACCCCGCAAGGTGGTGTACTCTTGCCCCTTCTTTGAAACGCTGGAGGCTGGATGTAAAGTTGTTGCCCATGCGGACGGCGTTGCCATAGCTACAATTGGCAAATTTGGCTCTACCTTAGGAGACATAATGCAGAATGCCCTCAATAAGCTGGAAGCATGGATACAAACATGCGGTCTCAGTGTTAACCCCAAGAAAACGGATCTCGTACTATTCACCATAAGGTACAAAATCTCTTAATTTGTCCCCCACGCTGTGCGGCACCACAGTACAGCTAACCACCAGTGCGAACTTTTTCAACAATAAGCTAAGCTGGAATCTCAATATCCAGGCGAGACAGACATAGGCTGCAAATGGGGACTCCAACCACGCATCAGCCGTTGGATCTTCATCTCAATTGTCAGACCGACACTTCTGTATGGAGTCTCAGTTTGGTGGACAGAACTAAACACAGCTGTCAACCGCACGCTACTCTATCGGGTGCAAAGACTGGCCTGCGTGTGTATCACCGGGGCACTGAAGAGCACTCCGGCGGATGCACTCAATATACTCCCCCATCACTGGAAACTTTCAGTAAACAGGTGGCAGTCAGCACAGCCCTGAGACTCTAAACGCTCCGACTGTGATCCGCACTCTCCTTCGGCCACTCAACTATTCTAAACGAATTCAACTCTCTCCCCAGCGACACCGACCGGCTACTACCCCAAGCTATCTTCGAGAAGAAATTCTCCACCAGCATGCCCTCCAGACAGGACTGGATGTCTCATAATCAGACGCTGGCTCCCCTGCGCATCTTCACTGATTGGTCAAGGACAGACGAGGGTGTCTATTCTGAAGACATAGCTATGTCCCTGAAGCTACTTGATCACTGTAGGGTATTCCAGGCAGAAACCATTGCGATAAAGGTGGCTTTATCCTGGCTCAAGAATAACGCAATATCTCCACTAGACTCTACACAGTGCATGGGGCTGAGATGCTAGACCTGTGAACTTCCCCATGAACTGTGGCTTGAGGATCGCATTACCCACGCTAATAGATTCCAATACTATCGTATTAGCTTGAAATCGTGGTCTTCGAAAAACTGGTGTAATAAGAATGCACGTATCTCCTTAGATGGCTCAAGTAGACCTGCCTGGCGTTGATCCAGCATCGAAACAATTTGTGGCCACGCCAACAAACACGCGCCCATTCAGCGACGTAAACAATGTGATAAACCCGGAGAACCCTAGTTAGTGACGGCTCCCAAGGTGTATTTGTATGCTGGTTAGGAGGTTTCATATTGACGGCCAAGGGAATCTCAATTGACCTTTGTTCCCAAGACAGAATCTGATGAGGATACACTATTTCCTCATCTAATTGAATTTGATTGGCTGACATGACGTGACTAACAGGCTGGCAGTGCACGTATCATTTCCGACCGTTTGTTGTGCTCTTGACGTCCCGAATTTTAATTTTCCTCTGAAGATGAATTGCTCCGAACAAATTGTTTCATCTTGGCATTCGCTAAAACCACATTAAGTCGTGCCCTTTCAAACCCAAGACCCGGTACTCGTCTCGACATACACGAAATTTGTCATCTGTCAGCTCAGTCTTGCACGCAACCTTCGCCACGCATAGCTGTGTCCTAGGAAAGTAACTTGCGATGCCTCATGTCAACCACACCCTCGCCAAGATGTAAATGTATTTTGCGAATATTAATGTCTTCCCGTTGAAGTTAGCCTCCCACTTGCAGAGCATCCAACCAATGTATCCCAGTGTGTGTTTACGTTTTTAATTCAATTCGGCTTTTCTGCCGAGTGTTCCAAGGCGGCGCCTTGGTTGTTTCAAGCAAAGCCTAAGCACAAGCTGTGTGCCAAAAATAATTACCCAGTCGCAGCGAATTGCCTGCTTCCATCCCGGTAGGTTCTACGGAGCCATCCAGCCATCCAGCCATCCAGGGATCTCCAAATCAAATTTCGGAACACTTGAATAATTTTACGCATCACTCAAGTGGGAGTCTGACATTTTGTTGGGTTGCCAGTCGTTGCCGGTCGTTGCCCGCCCTTTGCCGACTTCCTCCCGTGTGCAGGAAATTTGTAAACCTTCGCCCTTGACTCCTCCCGCCACCCCCAGTTCGGCTGCCATACAACAGAGCACACCATCCGCAAAGTGCTGTTGGTTTTCGGGGTGAATTGCTCCATTTTTGGTGTTAACGTGTACATCTTTCACGTACAACCCTGAAGAGTGGATAGTGAAGGTGGCGTGCAACATTTGTTCCTGCCGGCTGCGCTGGGATATAGCAGACTGAACAGACTCATCATGTTCGTGTATCCTTTTGTCGTAGTGAACTGGAAAAATCACTTGGCGTGCCATATTTGTACGAAGGAGGGATCACTTTGCAGAGTGTGCCCGCTTTTCGTCTTCCTTTGCGGGGTACACTTTTTTTCTTCGGAAGAATGTGTTAGCTTTTGAATGGCAATAACCCCTTTCAACAGATGTCTGTCGCCAGGACCGGAGCTCCATGTCGAATAAGTTTCCGCCATCCTCGCACAATGTCAACACATGCCGCAAGGGGGACGTAGAGGACATTCGGTAGATTTTTGCTTGTCATTTATGGCGCGGGGTGACTCGGTTAAGGAACTAATTTTAGGATTTCCATCAATTCGTCGAGGTAAGGCACGCATGAGTCTCATTAACGTGATTCCTTTCCAACGACCATCTCGAGGTGGAGTTAATCAATTTGAAACGAGTTACTCTCCTCTCGATGGACCGGGTCTAGATAATTAATTAGAACTTCATCTGGTGTGGGGGGGGGGGGTCTATTTCTGGCTGGAAACAGACTGAAGAGAAAACAAAACACATGCCGGTGATAAGTAGACGACATGGCTGAGCGATTGTCCCCCTGGAATGAAATGTGGATTAAATTGGTTTCCATTGATTTGGCATCACTGCGCGGGCAAATGTTGTCGTTTCATATCGAAGTTTAATTAGCTAAACTTCGGGGAAAGTTTCCTAGTTTGGCAACTAAGTTTGTTGGACAATTTTTCCTGATTATGCCATCGAATGTGTGGGTGTGTAGGAGTCTCGAGTTGGGTGATGCCACTGCGGAAAGTGGACAACCTTCTTCCGCTTCCAGTTAAAGCATGAAAACATATATTATGACCTTCGATTTCGCGTTTCTCTTTCTGACTTGTGTAATTGCCAAAGTTGCCGATCACCATGATCATTCAATAGCAATGCTCCGGCACACAGAGGAGAGTCTTGTTGAATCAACAGGCTTGCAGGCTTTTTTGCGAGTACTTCCAAGTCGAAATTGCACTCAATCGGTAGCATAAATGGAGAGTTGTTTCCGCGTCATTTATACTGGCACCAAACATGAAGAAAGGTGCCGTAAGTTTTTGTTACCCTTCTGTTTTGGCTAAAATTTCCTGTGTAAGAGCGAGATGCTTAGCCGTATCGGCTAAAATTTCCTGTCTAAGAGCGAGATGCTTAAGCTTTGTTCACACTGTTTCCACATCTAACAATTTTGTCAGGTCTTAAAACATTCGGACAATAATCTGGAAGCAGCCGTCAGTTTTGGACCCAAACATTGTGGCTCCTAACGTATTTGAATTGAACATTTTTTGACGCTTAAAATTGTTCACACGGCTTGTCTGCAAAAATTTACGGATCCGTTGACAGCCATTGTCAGACAGATTATAAATTGCTTTATCATTCAGTGAGTCAAGTGAAGTGTATGTTGTTAAATACAAAATAATAAGACGATAAATTATAAATTATACACTCCCTACTGTTTGGGAAAGCAGTGACGAGGATGAATTGCCACGCAAATATCGGCATACTTGGTCTAATGATTGAGTGGTCCATCAGCAGGATTTCATGCACAATTGTAATCAAGGGCTAGTGATCCAGAACTGCAATTTATTGCAACTGCAATTTATTGCAACAATTAACTTTGGTAACTTCACATATTCAGAAGCAAATGAATTGTCTTGATTCTAAAGTGCCTAGCTAGCGGCTAAAATGTTCTGTCTATGCTATCCCCCTTATGCTCTTAGACGAGGTGACAAATTCTCGCCTCGCATTTTTCTGTCACCTCACATCAAACCTGTATTCCTCAATTCAAGTGAAGTGACAAAAAACCAATAAAATTTTGAACCCAAAAGTGTCACATGTGTGTCTTCAAGTGGGATCAATATCCATTCGGTGGTTGTATTTGCTAATTCTTTTAATTTGAGGACAAATTTAGTGCAGATCTCATTCGTATTGGATCATCTTCATGTGGGATCAATTTCCCTGCGGTGGTTGTATTTGCTAATTCTTGTAATTTGAGGATGAATTTAGTGCAGAACTCGTTCGTATTGGATCGCGTATTTGCTATTATTCCCAGATGGACTATATTTAGTGACAGACCAAGGCAAACGTTTCGTTTTCTTGAAAATTGGATTTCTGGATGTGATTGGAATAATCCTTAGCCATAAGGCCGAGAAGCGATAAAAGTGTAGTTAAATCCCTGGAATTATCCTCTATTAAAGCGACCAGGCACTCAAATTGTTGGTTTGTTGTTATTTTAACGCTAAACGGGAACACATTAATTGACTTTTATTCCTATTAGCACAAAAATGCAAGCGACGCGACCTCTCTCATTCTATCTCACACACGATCGCCGTGCTAGTGACAAATGTCACATAGAGTAACCATTTGTTAAAGCGACACGACTGAGAGAATAAGGGCGTATATCGGTTCCGCAGTCTTGGTGAACGATCTCTCCCATCATCAGAAAACAAACAAAATAGCACCGAAACTTCGTTTTGCTTGTTCAAATGTGACCAATAATTATCTGACAGACAGACGACACTTGCAGACGTTTTAAGAGCACCACTTCTGACAATAGGCAATGATTCTCCAAATGCCGCAAAGGTCTGACGTTGGTCTGTGAACCGAATAATTGTTTGTTTAGACGATTGCCAGAAGTCTGACAATTTCAGGGCTCACACGGCTGTAAAACGTTGGGAAAATTTGTTCACTGACAGAGCTGTCATATGTACCATTCGTGTGAACATAGCTCAAGAGTAATTTGTGGCTGCTCTTCCATTTGCCATCACTTGTGTTAACAGTGGAACCTCGCTTGTGTCGCTTTTCGGGGAAACAGAGGAGCTGTGAATGTCATTTAACACACTTCCTACCACGTCTGGATTGATTCGTATTCTACTGTGTTCTACTGTCAGTTTGTTGTCTAAACGAGTCCCATCTTGAAGAATTCCTTATCCTCTCGTCCTAAATTGGACCTCCTCACAGGGGCATAGGGGCTAGTGTCTATTCCATGGTAAATCCCAGAAGCAATAAAATTCTTTTGTAGTAGTCAATTTGTCAAATTTTAGTCAATTTGTTAATGAAGAGTCAAGGCCTAGTTTGCATTCTTATGGAATATCATTTAAAAGAGTCTCACACACAGACGGTGCGGCGATTCGATTTGCCCAAGAGTTGATCATTAGAAAAGGCTAACATTCCCCCAGGATGCCCTTGCAAGGCCGACACTGATTGACGAAAATGAATTGCTTCCGTTCAATGGGGACCAACAACCGTCGTCGTCGCGAGGAGATTGACATTTTTAATGACTTAAGGGCGTGCTGCTTCTATCCGCCAGTGTAGTCCGCCAAGCGATTGAATCGTTGCGAAGGAGATGATGTAAAAGTTGCTGGGTATCGTTGACACTCCAAGGGGACTTGAAAATAATATTTTCAAAACTTGACAACCAGCAATGCCAAGTTGAAGGAGTTCGCAAACTTTATTCATCAGAATGCACTCATAGCCTATCATCGGACGGGCAATGGAAGTTACAATGCTCCAAGAGAGCTTCGTTGAACCGACGAGTCTGCAGTGACTTGTCTTTATTTATACTGAATGGACAGCTGAGGGTAAATAGGAATAGCTCTCGTACAGATGATTACAATCCGTAATAGTCGTTCTGTTTCGATAAGGACGTTAGTGGGGAGATTTTGTTCCTTGATTTTGTTTTTGTTCTCTGGCCTGGGATTGGGGTTCAGAGTACACCTTAGTGTTGAAATTCGACTGCATAAGAGATGAGATATGGATTCCTCCTTGCCGCGGTTAAAGCTTTTGATGAAGAGAGAGAGAACAGAGAAGCGTCTATTCAGTGTGAGAGGGAAGGAGGAGTCTGTTCAAAACGAATAATCACATCCCTCGGTTCGACAACTCCCATTTCAGTGAAAGTGGGCCATAGTGCCGTGATCCATGTCGAAGTGCCAAGTCGTGTTCAGCTGGTGTGGTGAGGGAGTACGACTCATGGTTCTTCGGGTGTCCCCTCGACGGCTGGGTTTATGGTTCGTTTTTTTCTGCTGGTTACATGTCAGGTTATGATTTGAAAATGGCATGATATTCGGGGATTTGTTGTTGCTCAAGCTGAAGGTTCGTGTTTAAGGTGATGGGCTCCATGTCAGTTTGTTTTTTTTTCAATATAAGTGTCAAATTCGCGTTGGACTAAAAAGCCTCTGGGGTGTCTTTAGTCCCACCAGGTAATTGGGTAACGTGTTCTCGTCCGTCATTGTTTGGCTGCTTTTTAGTCTCGAAGTGGATTGGATATTCTTCTCCGCCCCCTGTATCTGTAAAGAAGTATCTCAAGAATTGTGGGCAAGCATTCTTCCTTTGAAAGACATCGCATCACTTTGTAACTGAGTTCTGTAAGGAATAAAAAAAAGTCAATAACATGTAAGTAATCCATTCTAGCCGGCTGAACTAACTAGTCACTAACCACTGGTCACACTTTTGTTTGATAAAATTTGTTTATACACATTTTTCAGTTTATTTGCTTTTAGCTAGATGGCAAGCTTTTGCTAGTCAGTGCTGTTCTAGAACGACTGTAGTAGCTCAAGGTAGACGTTGTTTTTAGAGGGACGCAGACAAGACCATTTATCGACTGCCTCCAGGGCCATGGTCCAAGACTGTCGGAATCGTGTACACTTGGGTGTCCAAGTCTAGATGAGATCTGGTTTGCATCACACTTCGACATTTTGATGTGGTCTGCCTTTTTCAGAGAGCTTTAATGGTGGACTGTGGTCACAGACTGCCATCACTTCTTTCATCACGCGAGCATGTTTACATTGTTGTTGCACGCGGATTTGTCCTTAACGCAGAACCCCCAGATAAAGTCGCGCACACTGTGCACGTGCGCACAATTTCTGGGTTTCATCTTCGATAACAAAGTAATCTGGAAACCAGGATGTCCAGGAAAAAGGCAAGCTCTGTATATTCCTAATTTACATCCTTTCTGAGAGCAGTATAGTGCTGCCCAGAGCCACGAATGGCTCACTGGTTATTCACTTCCATAGTCAGCTCGGCGTTTGAAATTTCGTTCAGCCTGACAACGGTAACGCAATCAGCCGCCTGCTGTATCAGCAGACCTTTAAGAAGATCTCCTCCTGCTGCACTTTACATTCTGCTCCACTTCAATGGGCTGGACTCAGGGTTGGCGCTATGCGACTTTAGTCGCAATTTGATCCTGTTTTGACGCCACGGAGCGTCGAGAGACCATGAAATGACTCCAGCGACTATGTTATTGGGTCCATAACATAATTCGTTTTTTTCGTCTGATCGCATATTTCTCTTCAAACGGATTAATTGTGTTCGGTGGCGTTGTCCATTGATGGTTTCACCCCGTTTTAGCGGCTCATAATACAGCACACCCTTCTGATCCCACCAAATACAGATCATTACCTTCGCGCCATGGATGTTCGGCTCTGCGTTGATTTGGCTGGTTGGCCAAGCCAAAATCACCAGGTCAGCTAGCGCATGTTCACCATAAACTTGCACCAAAATACGATGACTTTCGGCAGCAGTTTTCTTCATATTAAAGTAATGCAGCAGAATTCCCGGCAAAAACACTTTTTCAGGCACAAAGTTCGGCGTATTTGAGTGAAAAAAAATGTTCTCATAATCAATAAATTCAACACTAACACTCCTAAGCATGCTAAGACCTTAAAATTAGTTGCGATTTCGGACAATTTTTTGTACCGAGACACTTTTCGTTGCGACTTTCTCAAATTATGGACTTATTCGACATTCGAAAGTTCGAGAGGTTCAAGCCAGTGCAGACTTAAGACTCAAGACACTTCGACTGTGGTCCGCACTCAGTATAGGTCGGTCTGACTCCCCAATCCATCTCATCAGCATTCCAGGTCTGAAAATCATCTTTTGATTGAGAGCTGTCTCTTAACGAGATGACCGGACAATTGGAAGGTCGACGAGGTGTGGTACGACCTCCCATCACACACCAGGAGGAGGTCCACCCTCTATGTCTCTCCCAGCAGCCATCTTCTGAAACTCATCCAACGAGAAATGGCCAGGGGGCACTAAGTGCGTTTGCGTTTGAGTGTTGGCCACAAAGGAAGTGTGGCCAACAATCAAGCCCTCTCATCGGTTTCATAATAGGCCACAATTTGAAACGAACACAGGAAGGGGATGTGCTTTGGTAGAGACAACTGAGGAGGTAGAGACCACTCATCACCTCCTACTCGTGCAGTGTTCCTGGTTAGTCCTACGACTTTGATGTGACATTTCTGGTTGGATGAGTTTCTGAAGATGGCTGCTGGGAGAGACATAGAGGGTCGCACCTAGGGTGCCACACAGCCAGCTAAACAGTCACACCGTCGCAACGACAACGACAGTGCCGACAAATGTGGAGACCCAGTCAAATGTGTCTTCAAAGTATCATCGTTCTTGAGCTATCCTATACAATTTGTTAAGGTGCTGTCCTTTGGAAGTTTTCTCGTGGGAATCTGGAGAGCTCGCTTAAAAGACAAAATGTATGGTTGTCATTATTGTGTGGGAGTCCTTGTTTACATCTGGACTGGACTTTCTCATCTGGCCTATGACACAATGGCTGACTTCCTGCTCAGACACTCCTGTACACGCTTCTTCCAACAATCGAGGCCAAGCTGTCTTGCGTCCACCATGACTTGCTCTTTACACGGGACATTCGTTCTTCCTCTCCTACACGACTCGAAGACTTCAAAGACTTTCAAAGCTAGAGCCTTGGTGTGGCCGACGGTTTTTCGCCTTCCGGACTACATCCACATCTTAGAACATCTCGCAGAGCTCGCGGTTATGGTTTGTCCTCCAGTCACCTTCCTCGCTGACAGGACCATACATCCAATGCAGATTTTTGTTTCTTCCAAAGGCAGCAAGCATCATATCTCCCGTTTAGCTCATCGTCCAGCTTTCGGCTCCAAATAGCCTGAGTGGCGAATAAGTGTTATGTAGATCAAAAGCCTCGTCCGTCGTGTCAGAAGTTTTGGTTGTTTTGACAAAAGCGAATCGTATATCGGAGCCGGCTTATCGGCGAAGACTATTGACTTCACATAATCCCTTTAGCTGTGACATCATGTGCTGGTTACGGCGGTAACGGGCTCGGAAGCTTTGTCGAAGTGCACGGAAAACATTTTTCATCGAACGCTGATTCTCGCAATACAGCCGACAGCAAATCAGCAGACATTGTTGAGGTGTGAGTCTCTCCATGATGATTTGCCAAGCGAAAGTGAATGAAAGAACATGAAGCCAGTTACTCCCGATCTGTCTTGTCGCAAATAGCAAGTAGAGATAAATCACCCCTTAATCATCATCAAACTGGCCTCAAACCGACTCTTATCTTCCAATAGAATGTCCCCGCATCAAATCCCCACAGCTCAACACAACACCACTTGTCACTAACCGTTCGTGTGCCCATCAAGCTTACGACACACTCAAACCGTAGAGGCGCCGTCGTTTTGTTCTCAAGTTCCTAACCTGCAACCGATGTATGTGCTTCCAAACCAGTAGCCTGTGTAGACATTTATTGTAGATTCGATTTTTTCTGTTCCTTGTGTAGACTCTAGTCAGCGATTTGTCCTTGTTTTTCCTATTTTTTATTTTTTTTTGTTTTATTGTTGATTCGTTTAAGCTTTTTCTGTGATGTGTGTGTGGGCGCGCGTGCGCCTGCGTGTGTGTTTGCGTCTGTATGTCTCTTAGTCGCCTTGGGTGAGGTCACATCTAATTTTTATTTTTTTTTCTTCTTTTTTTTCTCTTTCTCTCTTCTCCTTGTGTTTTGTTTTGTTCAACACAAATAAATCAAAACATAACGTACAAAAAAAACCGAAAAAAAAAATCGAAAACAAAATACTGTGTCTATCCTTGTCTCAAATTAAGATACCATGGGGCCTGAAAAAAATCTGTTGGGGGCTGATAAATATAACTGTGCCGAGGGTAAGCTATACATTTATTTTTGTTTTTTTCCGTTTTTTCTTTGTTAACTGTTTCGTTTTGTACAAACTTTTAGGTTACGTATCAGTGTATCGTTTTATTCAAACGTTTTGTTTTTTGTTTGTTCCTGTATTGACGTTTTGTGTTTCGTTGTCCTCATTGTTTATGTTTTGTGTGCTTTTTGTGTTGAAGTATATTTTGTGATTTATTTTCAAACAAATCTGAACTTGAAACCATGCTTAGTGTTAAGTGTTGGCTTGTTATGTGTTTATTGGTTGTTGTTAACAAGGTAGATCAAATATTTGGGATGTCTTGAGATGAAATTGCGATCCCTTCCCTCACCCGTTCGAGTGCTCACAGACAGCTCGCCGTTGTAGCTAGATGTGTCAAGAGGGAATGCATGGTAATCGTTGATCAGGTTCCTGCTTTCGAAAGACGTGGAACTTGTTGTACTCGAAGGCTGTTGAATGCTTACGATTTTATTTAATTGACTTATCATTTACTATCCTGGGGAGTTTTCAGTTCCGTGGGTGGGTCTGAGTACGAGCGAGAAAAAGGAGCCGGTTTATAGCTCGACTGGCGGCTACTTAGCTTTTCCGGATCGCGTCTTTGGTTCTTCTCAAATACTGTGCAACCTCTCGGTATAGCGAACCTGAAGGGAATTCGAAAATATTCATTACATGAAGTAGTTCGTTACAATGTGGTTCGTTATATAGAGGTTTGTCTTGGACTACGATTCGTTTAAACATGGTAACATTACGTAAGTACGAACGTACATCAAACAAGGCCGTGTGTTCAATTATTCTGGAATTCGGTGTGAATAATCGACAAGATTCGTTACGTAAACAGAGGTGAACATCTTCGCTACAAAGAATGTTTTGACAAATGAATTCGCATAAGTTCTTTACAAGTAGTTCTAGGGGATTCCGAAAATTCGTTAAATCGAGGAAATCGTTATCATGAGTTCGGTTATTTCAAGGTTGCTCTGTATTTGTAGGACTGGCTACCCATTTTCCATTCTCTGCACGACTTGGCGAGGTGTGTGTATCCGAAGGTGGGTCATCAGCATATTTGTTCATTCAGTAACAATAACAGTGTGAACAACTGCCAGAGGTCACAGGATTTTCCTTGTTTTATGGTCGAAGAGGCAGACGACTCATAAATACTCGAAAATATTTTCAGATCCCAAACTATATCCATTCGTCGCACATATGGCCTTATGTGAGTATGCTTTAAACTGCTTGTTAGACTAGACTAAGGACTGGAAGTAGAGCAAAGGAGGAGAGGAGACACCGTTGCCGTCGATGTTCTAATGCATAGAGTATGTGAATCAGATTTCTGAGCTGACTGAACTGTCTGAATTTACTGAACTCACTGAACAGACTGAACTGACTGAACTGACTGAACTGGCTGAAATGACTGAACTGGCTGAACTGGCTGAAATGACTGAACTGACTGAACTGACTGAACTGACTGAACTGACTGAACTGACTAAACTGACTGAACTGACTGAACTGACTGAACTGGCTGAACTGGCTGAAATGACTGAATTGTCTGAACTGACTGAACTGACTGAACTGACTGAACTGACTGAACTGACTGAACTGG
Source organism: Eristalis tenax (assembly GCA_905231855.2). Taxonomy (NCBI): domain Eukaryota; kingdom Metazoa; phylum Arthropoda; class Insecta; order Diptera; family Syrphidae; genus Eristalis; species Eristalis tenax. The sequence continues at coordinate 33,716,783 of HG993127.1, read as the reverse complement.
CTGAAATGACTGAACTGGCTGAACTGGCTGAAATGACTGAATTGTCTGAACTGACTGAACTGACTGAACTGACTGAACTGACTGAACTGACTGAACTGACTGAACTGACTGAACTGACTGGATTGACTGAACTGACTGAACTGACTGAACTGACTAAACTGACTGAACTGACTGAACTGACTGAACTGGCTGAAATGACTGAATTGTCTGAACTGACTGAGCTGACTGAACTGACTGAACTGACTGAACTGACTGAACTGACTGAACTGACTGAACTGACTGAACTGACTGAACTGACTGAACTGACTGAACTGACTGAACTGACTGAACTGACTGAACTGACTGGATTGACTGAACTGACTGAACTGACTGAACTGACTAAACTGACTAACTGACTGAACTGACTGAACTGGCTGAAATGACTGAACTGGCTGAACTGGCTGAAATGACTGAATTGTCTGAGCTGACTGAACTGACTGAACTGACTAAACTGACTGAACTGACTGAACTGGCTGAACTGGCTGAAATGACTGAATTGTCTGAACTGACTGAACTGACTGAGCTGACTGAACTGACTGAACTCACTGAATTGACTGAACTGACTGAACTGACTGAACGGACTGAACTGATTGAACTGACTGAACTCACTGAACTGACTGAATTGACTGAACTGACTGAACTGACTGAACTGACTGAACTGACTAAACTGACTGAACTGACTGAACTGGCTGAACTGGCTGAAATGACTGAACTGACTGAACTGACTAAACTGACTGGACTGACTGAACTGATTGAACTGACTGAACTCACTGGACTGGCTGAACTGACTGAATTGACTGAACTGACTAAACTGACTGAACTGATTGAACTGACTCAACTGACTGAACTGACTGAACTCACTGAACTGACTGAATTGACTGAACTGACTGAACTGACTGAACTGACTGAACTGACTAAACTGACTGAACTGACTGAACTGGCTGAACTGGCTGAAATGACTGAACTGACTGAACTGACTAAACTGACTGGACTGACTGAACTGATTGAACTGACTGAACTCACTGGACTGGCTGAACTGACTGAATTGACTGAACTGACTGAACTGACTGAACTGACTGAACTGACTGAACTGACTGAACTGACTGAACTGACTGAAATGACTGAACTGACTGAACTGACTAAACTGACTGAACTGACTGAACTGACTGAACTGACTGAACTGATTGAACTGACTGAACTCACTGAACTGACTGAACTGACTGAAATGACTGAATTGACTGAACTGACTGAACTGACTGAACTGACTGAACTGACTGAACTGACTGAACTGACTGAACTGACTGAACTGACTCAACTGACCGAGCTGACTGAACTGATTGAACTGACTGAATTGACTGAACTGACTGAACTGACTGAACTGACTGAACTGACTGAACTGACTGAACTGAGTGAACTGACTGAACTGACTGAACTGACTCAACTGACTGAACTGACTGAACTGACTGAACTGACTGAACTGACTGAACTGACTGAACTGACTGAACTGACTGAACTGACTGAAATGACTGAATTGACTGAAGAGTGAAACGTGATGAACGAAGACTGGCTAAATATCTGCCAGGCTGAAGGATTATTGAATAGTTTCGGAGGTCGTACGCATCATAGGGCTCGGTTGTAATTAAAAGGACGAACATTTATTACGTCAGGAAGCACTCTCGCCAAAAATCTCGCGCATCAGTGTCAACGACACCTAGAGCTTACAAAAGTCTCAACAGAAAACCATGTGCGATCGGCTTGGCTGCGCTGCAACATCTAGGCCATATATACAATGAAAAGGAGAGGTGACAAGACGCACCCTTGGCGAAGTCCAACCGAAAAGTTATATCTTTATTTCCGCGCTCCCATGCAAACCAACCCACTGTGCGGCGTTCCATATGATCGTTCGGTTTCAATTCTTGCGGCAGCATAATCTTATTCGGTTGCCCAAAGCCAAACGCAAAATAATCCGGGTTCGCTCCCTGTCGATGTCCTATTGAACTGATAGGCACCCAGTCGACATTTCATGGTCGTCTTCGATACTGGCTGCTACAGTGCAACGGTTTCTTCATTTGGCAGCAATCTCTGCCTGGTTGGGGGCTTAACAGAAGAGTGTACTTACGGCTAGTGGCTTTAATTACAGTCACGATGTCAAGATGAGAGAATCTCTCGACGGTGGACTTCGGAATTAAGGAATTTACAACTGTGTCGGAATGATATGATGGCAAACCTTACTGTCTAGTTTTAAAATAGGGTTTAACAGTGTAGTATTGACTCACCACTACGACCTCACTTGCCGGTGATCAGATCACAACTGCCCTGAGACAAGAATGGACATGCACACAAGGCGACAGCGATCAAGATCTAAGATTATGACTTATCGGGGAGGACCTCCAATGCTCCCATGCTCTACCACGTACTGGCAATACACTACAAACAGGATTGCTCATACCATTGTTCCATAATTCAATTCGCAGAGGATTGCATCTTGGGCCTTGCAGGCCTTTGTAAATGGAAGTATTCATTTGCTAATTCAAAATCGAATCTAATCCATTTCTTAAGGGCTCATCCGTCAAAACCTTCCGTGCTTTATTAAATTTTCCTTTCTCCCATCCCTTGGATTCCGATGAGTTCTTCAAAGGAAATCCCTGCCTTTCACAACTTCGCCAAGAGTCAACGTACACATCATTTTCGATTCCATTTCAATCCCGCCGTTCTTTCATCACTTCGTCCTCCCGTCGCGGTGTAAAAGTTTCCCAACAACACCCAGCGTCGCAGGCATCTCGCTCCAGGGAGGAAAGTGGTTTAATTAGCTATGCACGATGACATTTTCTAATTACACTCCTCGGCCCTTCCGCGACATCATCCTCATCAACGCAGCATCCTTCTCGGCGCAGTCATCACCTTCTGTTCGGATGCAGTCACTTGCGTTAATTGGCTATGTGCGCCGTTCCCACGTGCACACTTCGAGTGATCCTTTCAAGTCAAATGATTCGCATTACGATTGAACGTTTGACAGTGCACCTCTCAGTGGTTGTCTGTGCCGTTGTACGTTGTACTCAATGGAATCCTTGCGGGCATTCAAGTGCGAACTTTGTACTTTCGCGCTCGAACAAGTCCTCGTGCCTGGTTGGTGGACTGGCATGTGCTGGTATTGCACTCCAATTGCGTGAGGGGAAGCGAACAAAAGTCGGGGGAGGGTTAGCATGTGTATGCTCACTGGATTGTGACAGTCCGTGGGGATGACTAGAGTTCGTTTGACTCTTCTGGCCGATTGTGACAACGTTTGTCCATCTATGACTTTTTCAAAGTCGATGAGCCGTTCCTGCCGGAGGCCTTGCAATTATCTCATAACTCTGTCGACGACGGATCTCTGACAACGGGTAGTGGATACAACTTTGTTTGGACTTCGACAAGTGCAGACAGGCGCAATTGGGTTCGAATTTCTTTGAAATTTCACTTGTTTTAGTGCAGTCCCGAAAAGAGAAATCTTCGTCGGCAACTAAAAGTGAGTGGAAATGAAAGAGTTTCATGCGTGATTTTAAATCTGTTGTGTCCTTATGTACATGCGCTACAAATGACAAAGTCACCATCTGTAGACTGGACACATGTTCCTGTACCGCCATCAATGTCCGAAAGTTGTTGATGTTTTGATAATGGAGAAAATTGCCCATCTTTGGTGGTTTTCTAAAATTCCCTTCGCCACGTCTGCCGGCAGTCAAGCTCTGGAGGTTCACGAAATGCTAATTGTAGTCCGTTTCGCTTTTTCTTAAAAAAATAAGCCATAGCCTGACATGCATAACATGGAAGGTCAAATGAAACATCGCCAGTAACGATCGAAAACACTCCCCAATCAACTTTCCAATATCAACAACTGGCTCGACAATGCAATTGAATCTCCCACAAGCAGTCCGCCTTCAAATCACAATTCTGCTCACTGACTTTTCACAATAAGGGGGGGGGAAACAACAAATTCATAAATAAATTCGCAAGCACATGCGACATTTTTTAAGGACCCGCCTGCATATACAATGCTTAAGGCGGAAACACACAACACAGTCGACCTCGTTCACAATGAACGGCAGAGAAATTTGTTACATTGTGATAAATGGCAGGACGGAAGACTAACAAAGGACTAGGGACTATCATTGACCCGACCTGAAAAGTGAAGATGCAAAAAAAGAAAAAAAAAAAAAATGACATGTGTATGTCAGCACGCACATCATATAAATTGAAAACCGAGGGAGCGAGATGTGGAGCGCACGTTGAACGAATGTATCGCCAGCCAGTGGATGTGATTTTTATCCTGCTGACATGTGGCCCTTGTGGAAGGGGGCGAAGGGTGCTTATGTTGAAATTTATTTCACTTTAATACGAGAGACTTTCGAGTCGGAGGAGTGTGAGGGTTGACTTTTTTTTCGTCAAATTAGAGCCGAAGTGGTTTTCCAGCGGAGCATGTGCGCACATGAACCTGTGTCCTAATGGCCACCACGACTTACATCACATTTTTTTCCTTTTTGTGAATTGGGATTTGACGGGGTGAGTGAGCAGATCTGAATATATTTCCAGGCGGACTAGGGATGGAACACCGTAAGCTTGTGAATTGAATTTTGAGGGTTTAAAATTGTGGCGCCACTTGTTGGGCACTAAAGGGAACCCCTGTTTGGAGGGGTTTGAGATGCGGGCAAAATTCGTTTAGTTGATTATTCGTTTGATATTGACGAACGATACTGTGGAAGTGCCTGATTGGTCAATTGATGGTAGTAATTGCATTTTAGAAACCTGGGAAAACGGGGAAACTCAAACCACTGAAACTCAACCACTGACTAGACTGCACCCGACTTGTCCGTCGTAGTGTTTGGTGCGGAATACACTTGTCATAATCACAGCGGCGGAAGTCCACTCTAGGCGGCTGATTTTCTGTTTGCAGGAGGATTTAAGCCGCTTCTTTGGAAGACCGGAGTTGACTTGGGCCTAAGTTGACATGCCTTTCCACCCAGCATGGTCTTGAGCTAGTTGCTTCCAGCTACCCACGTTCAGTTGATTGTGTTCCCTTTCCACCATCGGAAGCCACCGGAGGCGTGGTCTTATTTTCTCTGCATGCTAGCTGCTTCTTTGGAAGACCAAAGTTGACTTGGGCCTAGGTTGACATGCCTCTCCACCCAGCTTGCTAGTCTTGTGCTAGTTGCTTCCAGCTACCCACGTTCAGCTGATAGTGTTCCCTTTCCATCACCTTAAGCCATCGGAGGCATCTCCCTCAGGGTTTGTGTCGAAGTTTTTCCATTGGTGTCCCCTCGCTCTGCATGACCTAGCCGTCTGACCGTAGACCCGACCAGATCGATGTACAACCCGCACATTTCGTCTTCCTCCAAGCACCATCAGCGCATACGGGACTTCAGGTAATCGGAAGGATTTTTCTGCCGAAGCGCCTACCTTTAGTTAGTCCGCTCCTACAGCATGACTCAGAGATACAGGGATTATCAAAGCCAAGCTTCTCAAATTGCCTTCCAAGCTAGCGGTTGTCACAGCGATTGGCAAGGGTGATCCTAAGGTTTATCTCCGCGTTGGTGTCATGGACTGCATTCACTTCGCTTAGGTAGAGAAAGTCGTTCACAACGTTGGTTATGGCTGTTTATACTGACGCTTTGCCCAAGACGTCAGTGTTAGTAGACAGAATGTACTTTGTGTCTTCCTCACCCACCACCAGCCCAGTCTTATCCGCTTTTTGCTCGATGTTCACAAAACCACCAATGATAGCCCGCTGTGTCCCTCCGACGAAGTTGGGTACAGAGTGGTGGAATATCCTGCCTGTGGCCTTGACGTTTAGGTTACTCACGATCTTCTCGGGGATGATGTTAAAATAAAACATCCACGACAGTCCGTCGCCTTGTCTCAGTCATTTTTGAACACCAAAGGTCTCGGTGAAGTCTGCGGGCATTCTCCATCGTCATTCTGGACCGAGTTTGGCAGGGATGCCAAAACCAGACAAAGCGCTGTATATCTCGTCTCTATAAGTACAGCCAGGCGCGGAGAATAGACGGTGGGTATCAACTTTAAATTGCTGGGTCTTTGCCGTAAATGGACGATGGTGGGTAGCTTTAGCGACTGAAAATCGTATTCCGAAGAATGTCCCTTTAAACGTTTAAAGATCTGCCCAAATTTCACAGCTCCCAGTCATGGATCGATGTTGAATGAGTCTCCTTCTTCTAGGATTCTCACTGGAACGCTTGAAAGCCTCCGCATCGTCAACAGAATCCCCTTGTGAGAAACACTCACATGCTGAGTAAGCCATTGCTAACACGCCCGAATCCAACCCCAAGCCTCGTAAACATTGCGCTCGTCGATAAAACGTTTACACAGTAATTAACGAGGTACTTCGATCGGGTGACACAGACGTCATAAACTCCAGTAATTAAATCGCTTGGCTACGCATTCAAAGTGGGACCCATCAGAACCAGAACCGATGACGATACAGATCGGAGTTTTATCGTCGCGAAGCGTAAGGATTTTGTCAAAATCATAAACTCCTCCGGCATTGGGATGTCATCTCTGTTTGGATTTTATGAGACAGTTTGTTGGATTTTATTGTCTTGTCATGTGTTTTCGGAAACATCAGAACTTCGGAGCCCCGGGCTGCGACTGGGAGTGACGACCCTTGTAGATATTTAACGTATCAACTCTCAGACAAATGCAGTGCTGTGAGGAATTTCTGAACAGTGAAGGAATAGGATGACGAGGTTTTGGGTCGGTGCGTGCAGGTGGTCGAGAGTTGTTTCTGTGTTAAGTATACAACTAGAAACGAGGATGTGAACTAATTGGAAAGGAATAGTCCGGGAGGGTGTTTTTTTCCTCTTGTACAACCCGTGCCGTGTAGGCAACGAGACCGCGACCAAGGTCTGTTGTATCGAAGGATTGGAGTTAAATCAAAAGACACACCACGTCCGTCCTGAAAGACGGAGAGTCTTTTGTAGTGCAGTGGATTTTTAATTCCCCTGAAGTGAGGATCTCCTTATGGAAGGTTCCCTGAACCAGATTATTGCCGGACATTCACACAAGATGTGCTCGGAAGTCTCATCCCCTTCGAGGCAAAGCCGACAAACCGTGTCTTGACACTGGTTGAGTTTGTTAAAGTGATATTTCAGGCCACAGAGTCCGGCAAGCTTGTTAGCAATCTTAAGCTATCTTTATCCCCTGGTCTAGGCGAAGTTTATTTTCCCATTCGTTAATCAGAGTTGTAGCTGCTGTCGACTTGGTTTTGGACCGAGACAACTCTCGCGGGGTCATCTGCGGATTCGGTGCCTGCAATCGCTCTGGGTCCAGGACCTCAGCCAAGCTTCACTTTGCGTTTGCCGAGGGATTGCAACGCGTCATAGCCGCACTTGACGGTTTTGGAGTCCAGTAGATTGGACGAGAGTGCCTTAGTGCTGCTTGAGTGTCATTTTCTTTTATAATTTGCACGCGCACGAAGGATTGCCAATACCCTTAAGTGTCCGAGGTCAAGACAAAGCACGGGCTGAAGGTATAGAGGGAGAGGAGGTACCTGCGCACATTGGTCTTAAATATCTGCGAAGTGTAGTCTGTGGGACATATTAGGCTGGCAAGAGCATTCCATGTTCGTGTCGTGCGGCCTCTAAATTTAACTGTGCGTCCGAAAGTAGGCTTAAGGGTAAACTGATGGGCATTCCTGGCGAGACGGGCATTGCGGGTGAATTCATGGAGAGGAGGAATAGGTCACTAGATAGCTCACTTGAGCACTGTTTGTTAAAATAGCGATAAAATACGGACGGTACGTCGTTGTTGGAGCGAGTCTATTGACTCTGCAATGTTGGTGTCTCCTATAAGCTTTATACCTCGCATTTGGGTTGTAACTAGAAGGTGCAGGTTGGTCTTGGTGTCACCAGACCAGATATGAGCGTTTAACTCAAGTGTGAGGCGGATATTCGCCTTATAAATTAAAGCTAAATCAGAAGGGGTGAAGTCTTGCTTTCATCGATTAAGGAAGCCTAAACATTTCGAGAATATTTGAATTATTGTGCCCTTGATACCTTTGTGGACGTTATGTTTGGCGCAGACCTCGATGGCATGGATTTCGACTTGGAACACAGTAGGACTCGACCCCATTGGTAGGGGTACGGAAATCCTCGTGTTGGGTCCAAAGACGCCTGCCCCTACCCCAGAATCCATCTTGGATCCGTCTGTGTACCAAAGCAGACTTCTAGGGCTTAGTGCTGGAAATCCTTTCGAAACAATGTTGCTGACCATGATATCCGGCATTTTACAAAACATGTCTCTGTTAGGGATTGAGTTGAGTATACTAAGGTGACCGGTTAGGTGACCTGGTTTATAATTGTACTCTAGCTGCAGTTTGGCAGCAATCTTCCTGACGATGATCGGAAAGGGAGTAAGCCGGATTATAGCTTCTAGAGCTGTTGTGGGGCAGGTGCGCATCGCACCTGTTATTCCAAGACAGGCAATTTGTTGCACCTTCTGCAACCTGTTTGCCGTTGACTCTTGGAGTGTTTTTGGCCACCAGATGATGGCCGTGCATGGGATTGTGGGTCTTGCTAACATTTTGAAAGCCAGCAAGTCCTGCCATATGAGCCTCTACTGGCCCACAGTGCTCTAGTAGTATGTTCTACGACTGACTTGATGTGTGAACTCCAGTTGAGTCGTTTGTCCAGGATTACCCCAAGATATTTAACTTCACTGGAATTGACTAGAGTGGTTTGGAGCCTGTAAAGCCTGCGAATCAGCACATTCGTACATGTCTCATCCAACATCACTCCTTTTGATGATAGCTCCAAGCTTGTAGTTTCAGTCTCCAATCCAAGCTGTTATCGCTCAAGTTCGCCAAATGGATTCTGACAATCATCACAAGAAGTTAAAGAGCGAGAGCGTAGAGTGGCTCCTGTCCGTCGAGTAGAATCGCATTATCCTGGAAAAGATGGATCGACAAACACAAAATATATTTCGATGTACGACACCATGTATCGGATGAGCTATGCAGCACCAACCTCCGAATCGCGTGTTCAGTAAAGGTCAGACTAACGACCTCTCAGCCACCTTCAGTGCCAGTAACAATTGTACACAAGGCGTACTATCCACCATAATTCTTGAGAAGACCATGCTCACTCACTAGCTACCGCTAGATGCACGATCTTCCCGATGTCCGTTCAACTCATTAGCATCCGCGGATGACAGTAATGAGATTGGTAGAAAGGAGCGAGCGTTCATAGAGTCTTTTGTTGGCTTCAAAATGTAATACACGATAGTCACAAGGGACCTACATTTGTATTCCGACTTCGAACGGCGTAGTTTTATAAGCTTTTTCTAGATAGGAAAACTCTTTCTGCATTGCCAGGGACTCGAAAGTGGTGGCGCGGTAAATCATGAAAGTCGCTAAACTCGAGAATAGATGGACGTAGGGTTCGACACACCTACCTACTACGTCCCAGCACCCTAGTTGCACCACAAGGTTCAAGCAAACGTGGCTAAAATAGGTCTGGTAACGAAAAATTGTACTTAAGACCAGCGGTGTGGTTAGATTGTCAAGATATAAAGCCATAATGTTGATTTAGGATATTCAAGGCTCTGTCGGGACAAGTACAATTAATATTTTGCTTTTGCCATCCACATTTGAAGACACTCTCGAACAGACAAGCTGTACCATTCCAGACCTCCTCCTCGTCACAGATTCCTGCTCAATTTGAAAAGCGGATGAAGAGCATGAACCTTCCCAGACGTCTGCTGACCAACTCGTTAGGCGACCAGACCATGTGGACAGTGTGGCTTCTGAAGAGTCCTCCTTTCCGAGTCTGTTATACACGGACACGAAGCTTGCCAGACGTCTGCTGACCAAGGCGTTATTCGACCAGGCCACGTGGACAGTGTGGCTTCCGAAGAGTCCTCCTTTCCGAGTCTGTTATACACGGACACGAAGCTTGCCAGACGTCTGCTGACCAACGCGTTATTCGACCAGGCCACGTGGACAGTGTGGCTTCGGAAGAGTCCTCCTTTCCGAGTCTGTTATACAAGGACACGAACCTTGCCAGACGTCTGGTGACCAACGCGTTAGGTGACCAGACCATGTGGACAGTGTGGCTTCCGAAGAGTCCTCCTTTCCGAGTCTGTTATACACGGACACGAAGCTTGCCAGACGTCTGCTGACTAACGCGTTATTCGACCACGCCACGTGGACAGTGTGGCTTCGGAAGAGTCCTCCTTTCCGAGTCTGTTATACAAAGGCGAAGATGAACGCCTGCCTCAGCATAGCACACACAAAATAGAGGAGGATCTTAACCAATTGAGTGTGCCCAACTGAGTGCGGCTAGCCACAAATGGCTCTAGTTGGAGTGCTGGTTGATTGGTGCTCAGACTATTGCGCCGCATAAAGAAGATGACCATATGGCAACAGTGTGTTTGTTACATTTTTAGAAAGACACAGAGATGGGAATTTTGACGTTGGAGGTGGGATTAGACCAAAAACAAGTTCAAATTGACTTTTCCATCTCCTAGACCCACCCGGCTGCCGAGGCAGTGGCAAGACGGCTGAAGATGTCATTGCGGCTGTAACGGCGGCCTAGTGGGTAGGTGCATAGACTGCCACGCTGAAGGCGCTGAATCGCAATTTGCGAACATTTTCTCAATCCAGCTCACTTTGAGCTTACCTTTGTGACTGAAAGCAATCGCGTCTTATTGTTGTTATTTCTTCAACTTTATTTCGTTCGTCTGACACTACCCAGAGCTCGAGTGAATTGGCCGAGACGCTACTCATTCACTCATCACCCAAAGGAATTCGTGTCAATTCACATGGTTGCCGGCAATGAAATCTGCAGCTAATCGGCAAAAGAAGGCCACTCATCACACAACCATCATCTTCACTTCTGACAGGCGAAACAGATCGCTTCCAGGTATCCCCCTTAAATGTCTATTAAACGCTCACCTTTCCAGCGAATCATCAACGTCAGAGAGTCTGACACTAAGATCAAAACATCACAGAACCTCCCCCAGCGCATCGTTCAAACTGCCTTACCACACCGAGACTCGAGCAAAACGACAACAAATTACACAACGCCCGTTCGCAAGATTACCAGCAATTTAATTCGAATTCACATTCAGTGGATAATTAAAGAAGACAACAACTACTAGTACCCGCTCTTCACTGTCACCCTCGGGCATTATCTGCGATTTATTGAGTTTGCACCGCGAAATTCTCACACCCCCGCCACGAAGGTCGAAGAGATCTTGACAAATCCCCGCACTAGAGAGTATAAATACGTATTTATTCAAATTTTTCTTAGTATCTGTGAGATGTGTGCTCTGTTCCGAAGTTTTTTATTCATCGTGAGAACCTTGCCAACGAATTCGCTGTTCTACCCTCACTTTGAAGTGTCGGCACTTGTAGACGGTGTTGCCGTCAACACAACGCGTCGCGGTTCTTCAATAAACTTTCGTGCGAACTGCTATTTAAACTTTTCTTCTAACCTCAAATGATTTATGCATAACGCGACACTTTGTTTGCTTCATCCAAAATCAAAGAGAAGTGCTTTGTGTTCCGAGAAATAGTTTTCCAGTTTGGTGTTGTGTAGAGTTGTGTAGAGTTTTTTCTGTTCTCGAAAGTTGACGTTTCCTTTGTTGTTTACTTATTTTTTTAAGCATTCTTTTTGTTCTTCGCGGCACAATTATTTCGCTGTGTATTTTTTTTGTGTGTATGTTAGAGGCGTGGTTGCCCTTAAGTGAATTATGTCAAAATTAAAGCGCAGCCATGTCCCGACAGACGTCAAAAGTGCACGTAAACGTTCGTCGGTGTCATCGACCTTAACGAAAGTTTTAATTTTGAATGTCAGAGATTTGTTAAAAGCACCAGACCCCCAACAGGACTCCGACAACGATGAGGTAGAAGTTTCTTAATTTGTTTGCGTTTTTTTTTTGTTCCACTTTTTGTGTCAAATTGAAACTATCCCCGCAACTGTCATCACCAGGAATGCGAGCAGAGACAGCGGACAATGATAGCGGTGGGGAGAATACGGTGTAGAGAGTTTGTGCTTTGTAAAGTGTATCGTAAACTAGTTTGTTTTGACATTGTTTTTAATGACAGCTGTCAGTGTCTACGATACATCGTTGATCTAGTTGATTTTAATACTTGCTGAACTGGACCTATCGCTGTTTCGTAATCGTCTACTGTGTCGGCTTCTGTTTCAGGAAATTGTGCTGCCAACGGATTAAGCTGGATTCCAGCGGTTATCTGCAGTCGTTAACAAATGTTTGTTGTTGCGCAGTTTAATCTCGGAAAATTCTTTCGCTTGTTACTGCCAGTGAATAAGGCCACAAAAATGTTGTTCTGTTTATTTTGGTTTTACGTAGTGAAATACTGTGAGCACTTATTTTGGCAAGAGAACTGAAACCGACAAGCGTCTGGTTATGAATTTGAATGTTTACTTCCCCTGCCCCTGGCATGGGTTTATTGTGGTCCCATTCGGAGGCACTTTATTTTTTGCAGTTAAACATGGTTGTTGCTCACAAATTGCAGTTCGGCCGTAGATGGCCATAGGGCAGTGCGCCGTAACAAGCCATTTTAATTCTGCAGCTTTTAACGTCAAGTCTCCTTCGCAACGACAGTCTAACGAGTTCGTGCATATTGCCCGGTCCTACAAAGCGGCTAGAATAGCAGATAGAGAAATGAAATCTAAATAAAACAGTTGCGTGAGGTATAAAATTTTGTCCGCCTTTATTTTGAGGCTACATTCAGTCATATCGCCCCCTCGGCTTCGGTGGCAGTGATTCCAACGGTCGGGCCAAGTTTTAATGACTGTCCTATATGTGCGGCATTAGTACGCCTCGAGCTTAGTCGAGCAAAGTGGTTGGCTTTTAGGGGAGAGGATATTTAGGAGAGGATATTTTAGAGGATATTTCAGTGATGTCCAAGTTGACGTTCGTCAGTGTCATCGACCTCAACGAAGGATTTAATTGTGAATGGCAGAGACTTGTTAAAGGCACAGGATTCCTCAACTGACGACTTCGACATGTAACATGTAAAACCACCGTTCGATCTCTGGGTGTGGCCGTCGCTTTTTGATCCCTGGCCTTGTGGCCATCGCTCAATACCTTAGACCTTTCCCGTCAATATTGTCAACTTCTTGAGTTCGAAAGACATCGGACCTGATCTGTGCCGCCATGCCATATACCGCACTAAACAGTCACTCGTTGTTCATTGATGCATAACGGCCGTGTGGCCGTCGCTCAAAATCCTTTGACCTTTCCCGTCAATATTGTCAACTTCTTCAGTTCGAAAGACATCGGACCTGATCTGTGCCGCCATGCCATATACCGCACTAAACAGTCACTCGTTGTTCATTGATGCATAACGATGGAAACGTTGGTCGGAGATTCAGTTTTTGGCCAACATAACTTATCTTCTCGGAGGGGTCCCATTTCTGGCTCTCTGTTACACATTATACCAAGATTTTTGCTGCCCGCACGTACTGGTTAGTGCATGAGTTCCCCTCCACCAGCATTATGTCACGCAACAGTTCCTTCTCGTTCGGCTGCCGAGCGGGACAGGCCAGTCACCAGACGTTCGCATTCGGCCACCATTAAGGCCTGGCTCCAAATGGGCCCAGACACACCAGGGTTGGCATTATCCGAGCGTCTGGTGGCTGGCCTGTCCCGCTCGGCAGCCGCACGGGATTAGCAGGAAGGAACAATTTAGTTCGCAATTTAGTTCTGCGCTCCGTTTGCCAGGCTACAGCCCAAACGCCCCGCCACCACGAGGAGCTCAGCTGCCCATTAAAAAGGCGCTTACGGCAACCCAACGTTGGGACGACGGAATGTGCATCATCTTGGTTGTTTAATGGTTGAGAACGAGACCATAATCGCGACACCATTCAATAGCTTTGCGTTCCAGTATCACGGGCACTTTTGTTGAACGACTATAGCTGGATCATCGGTAGAGGCAATTTTTAAAAACACGCAGTAGCTCTCTGGTAAACAGAATAAACAGACTGGGTCCGAGCTCCGAACGTTGTGGCACTCCTAAGGGAACCCCCGCATCCTCACTGATTTTGATCCGTACTTGAAAATGTCTGCAAGACAGCTTGTTTTGGAGCCACTTCGCAAGCATCCCTCAAATGCGCAGTCGGTTTTGTAAAGTTCATGAGTGTCCAGTCCATGTGAGTTCCTCTGTTACACATTATACCAAGATTTTTAACACAACAAGTGTTTAGTGAAAGTTTGAGAGTGAGGGATGGTGCGGACTGAATTTGGTTTTGGTAGGATTGAGCATGAGAGCATTTTCGTCAGCTCAAATCCAGCTGAATCTTCAACCAGCCAAGAGGAAAATTTAAGTAAATTTGAGCATCATGAAATTTGCAATAGGACAACACTTTAGGAAGATCATTAATGAACATTGAGAATAATGACGGGGCGAGAACAGAACCTTGAGGTGCTCCATTGTGAACAACACAAAAAGGCGATAATTTTGAATTAAAGAAAACAGCTTGAACGCGGTTAGTACGACAAGAGCAGATTAACTTGCTAGTGGGATTACAGAAGTTAAACTGCGCTCCAATGGAAATTCGACAGTTTCTGACAAAGTGTAGAAAGAATCCAATCTTCCCCTCCGAGAAGAAAACAGTATCTTCGGCCAAACTTTCGAGCGCCCAATTGACGTGCTGTCTATGGTCGCCCAGCATACGCCAGCACAATCCTCGGCACAAATTCAACCGCAAGATAAACCTGGTTGACTTTCTAAACACGTGTGGGCTGTCCAACAACACAAATCTGATCAGGATGGCTTCGGGAATTAGTGCCTTTTGTGCCCACAGCAAGGATGAATGTCATCATATCCAGTCATTCAATGATTTCGACGAATGGAGGACTCGGTAGTATTTTGCTGGTATACAAACATCTCGCTAAGGTCCTGGTGATGTCCGTGCAAAAATCTCATAACTGTCCTAATTCATTTGATTGGGTGAACACCACCACCAGTCCTGAAAACGAAGTGAAGGCTTAGCTCCTATGTCGTGGAAGAATTACTCTCCCAAAGTTGTACTTGAGCCCTGGGTAGTGAGGAGTATTCTACTACATTTGTTTGATGCTTCAGATAATGGGGGCCAGTGAGCGCTTCAACTACATTCATTCATCCTCAGCGTCGACAAAGGGCCGCTAGAGAATAAATAAAATAAAGCAAACTCATAAACTAAACATTCGTCCACATGACTCCATCGAACACTGCTTTCATCGTTCACTAACTGCCCCCGACTGAACCCCTTACACTGCTGAAAAGACGCGAATATTTTTGCCAGCAAGACTAATATGAACAAAATTAATAAAATATTGTAAGTTTCCTATGTTTAACCTACTTTCTTTTCGCCCCGTTTTCGCTGTTGCATTTGTACTATTTTCTTCTCTCTCTCTCTCTGTCTCTCTTTCGGTAGAAAATTAACTCTCTTTCTCTTTATTTTCTTCTGTACAAAAGCCACTGTCTCATCTTCCTTCGAAACCTTTTCCCTGACCGTTGCTCAGTAAATTTTAATTGTTTGTACATACACATCCAACGTTCGATACTCGCCGTTGTGTTATCCTTTCTTGATATCCTTTCCATTCGAATGATTTTTCTTATTCTTTTTTTTTCAGGTAATTACTTTTTGAATTTTGTAAAAATGAATATTTTATTTTTTAGCTTTTGTTGATTTTGTTTTTTAACTTTTCACACCAGAGGCAAATCTTATCATTTTTTCGTTTTTTTTTTTTCTTTCATTTGACATTTTTTCTTTGGCAAATTTGATGATTGCTTGTTAAATGATATTTCTCATGTAAATTACAGCATCAACCTCGCAGCTGGATTGAAACAAACTTTCAAAAACGAGAATGCATCAAATTTATTCCATGCCCCAAGGACGAAACAAAGTGAGTATGAATATTTTATCCCCGTGGCAAGTGTATCCTATTTCTTTCCGTCGATGTTAAGATGAAATGTACGTAAATCATTCTGATGATGATCGTTGTGTGCGGAGGGTCAGGCACGAATGGCGGTTGTTGTAGATAATGACTGTCACGGGACGAAGGCAGTTTGCTTAATTCTTTTGAGGAAATTATTCAAAAGTCACTGTCTCCACCATTAGAGTAAGAATTTGAGGTGCAGATGGACCTCGTTCGACTTTGCCTTTGCTGAGCTCAATATACAATGCAAAGTGTGAAGACCCGAGGCTCAATTGGATTTATATTAGATTCTGGTCTTCGAAACCGTGCTCGCCTTTTCAAAAGGAGAGGAGAGCTTCGCGTGCTTAGTTGTCCTCGCCTTGAATGGATCTTAAGAAGTGAACTCATGGGCAGTCCATGCACGAACCGACAATGTTGGGGTAAAGTTTTAGAAGCCTTCTACGGACTGGTGTACTCTTTGAGCATTGTCAGTGACACACAAAGGAGAGGCCGTGAAAGTTGCTAGTGTCGGGGACTGATCAGAGAACCCTCAGCATAGGAGTGCACTACGCCACTCTATACGTCCGATTCCGAATCCCTCCCGGGCTTATCAGCCGATAGGTGGATGGGCGTTCGTGTCCTATTGCAACTTCGTGCCATGCCAATGGGGCCCATAGCAGCCAAATAAACAATCATTTCTCCCTCCGTGAGATCTTTTCTTTTGAGTACTTTCATTCGCACGCGACTTTGCATTCAAATTATCTAGTAATTTCAACCTCCCTCCCGTCAGAGCCAGAAAATCGCTGTGGACCTGACTGACTCAGAACAGATTATAATTTCCGCTGCAAGTCCAGCATCACTTTGAATATTGCCTGTGTGCAGTGCTGGGCGCATATGTATCCGCTTTGCACTGAGAACATCTTTGCGATTTAGGCTTATTAAATAGAATGACCTCCATTGGCGCAAGATCTAGATTGATACATTTTGTCGGAGGGTGTAGCTGGATCACTCAGACTCAATAATCGGGTCCACTGTATTACCAGGCAGCAACCTACATTTTCTGGAGTTTCCTGGTTTTCCGATGTTGAGTCTAAACTATCTGCTCTCACCGTGAATGGGCGTTCATCAGCACCGAACAACTGCCACATCATCTGAGCAAAGACGGAGCAGTAGTCCGCTTCAGAGCACGAGGGGAAGTGCTCTGCAGTGTCGTCGTTTCAGCTTAGGCGTTCGGCGTTAGTACGCCAGTAAGTCATCTGCTGCGTTTTCTTTCAAGAGGTAAGAAGAATGCCGTGGATTTCTGACAGGGGAGCATGCGCTTGCTTTGTCGACACCTTGGAGAGTTACTATGCTCTCGAGAGGCCCAACTATCGATGAAAGTCCTGAGACCCAGGTAGTCTCAGCACGGGGTCAGGCCCTGAGAGTACCTCCTCTGATCTTTGCCTAGCAAGCTCATCGGCGATCTCATTTCCTGTGATCACTTGGTGGGTCTGGACACAGACAAGTCATCACAGTGGGCCTGTGCTGTGTCTTGATTCCGGACAGGGTATTAACAATCCCTTATACGCGCGCAAATTATAGAAAAAAGGCATTTAGACTGCCGATCAAATTCACAGATGACTTGCATTCGTGAACTATCCTGGAAGTGGTTACAGGGTTAAGCAAGGCCTAAGCACAGCTTGGCTGTCGCTACAGAAACAATAACTTCGCCCCTTCCACCTGTTCTTCACAGTGTAGTTCTTAGTCATTAGGTTCGCATAAGTATGAAAAATCGACGCGAATTTATCTATCGCGGTGCGCTAAGCCAGACCCAGTCCTGAGCGCAGGGTAAGTCGACTATGTATGTACATCGCAGCTGGAGTACTGATGGTCGTGCTTCAGACGGCATACCCATAGGACTGGGGCCAAAGGAAATGCGGAGTGCAACGTCATCGAAGTGCCAGTGCGAATGGTGAGAAAAGTACTCATCATAGCCGTGTAGGTACATTTTCTTCCCGTCCGTTACTCTCTTTCCATTTTCTTTCAACGCATCATTTTCAAACACTCTTCTCCTGATCTAAACATTCCTTAATAAGTTTGCTTTTTAATTTTCGTAGACTCCAGTATGGGTTGGTTTTCATTTTAGGACCACCGTGTGTAGTCACTTAAATCCCTGAGGCCTGGCACCATGTGAAAGAAGGCCTTCAAGGCATTGGGACAAGATGCGATTTATTTTTTTGGATGACCGTCTTTTAACTTTTAACTGATACCAGATTATTATCATTCTGAGCTGTCTCCAGGACGTTCACTTAGAAAACACTGCCCTAATCGGAGGTGCGGATTAACCGGTATGATGGGGAATATGCCGGAGCCTGCCATCTTCGCGTTATCGGCGTAAATTCGAATGACCGCGTTGCTGATGGAATATTCCAAGATATTCCAATTAAATGGAACATTCAATAGAGCTCCTTACCAACTTCTTTTCTTTCACAAGGCGTGGTATTCGTCTTCTTCTTCTGATGGAGCTTTAGTCGATGATAAACATGCGTCTTAAGCACAAGCATTTTCAGGTGGCATTAACTTCAGCCAGTTGCACGCACGCAAAGTTGGATGAAATCCTTCACCACTTGTGTAGGGGTGGGGTAGGGAGTTGGTAGGGAGTAGGGAAGGGGCAGGGTAAGGAAAGGGAAGTGGAAGGGGAGGGGTAGGGTATGGTAGGGAAGGGTTAGAGTTGAGAAGGGGTAGGATAGGGAAGTGGTAGGGTATGGTAGGGGTAGGGTAGAGAAAGGGACCAACACACTTACACCATGTTGGTCCATTGTGACTCCCACAGTCAGCCCACCATCACCGAAAGGCCACTCCAGTGATAGCGCCGTTAATTTTATCTCAACGGCAAATGGTAACTGGACCAGATTTGAAAACCAACGTATGCTGTCACTGGGATTCGAACCGGGAACCCCACTAACCAAGGGCAGGCACTTAACCAACAAGTGCAACCAATCCAGTCGTTGCTCTTGTGTGCGCCAGTGGTTTCGTCGAAGTCGATTCGACGTTCTGCTTTGACTTAGCCATGTATACGTTGACGCCACTTATGTCGCTTACATTGCTGCTGCATAAAGATTGAACGCAGAATGACCAAAGGCTTCATCATCTGCGCTTGAGATTGTTCATGGCTTCGCGCTTTAGAGCAGGATAGTGATTATCGATGTGTTGACGGTGGGAGACTAGTCCTTCTTGAGACCAACGAAACAGAAATTGTTCAGAAGTGTGGCCTTAAATTTACTTACAAGGCGTGGTATGTTGCTTATATTGTTTTAGATAAGTTTACGTAAAATTGTCAATGAAACAAACTTACGTCCAAGTTGGTCTATTTGATTACCGGCCTCCTGTGTCGGATTCCCTCGAGCTGTTTTCGTCCTCCTATCAGAGATCACATAGAAAGTTTTCTTGTTTCTCCAACATTCATGCGAAAGGCCACGTTCAACAGAACGTTCACAAACACGAGGAGTGCGATGGAAAAATTAACGAAATCGAAAATGCAACCCCATCTACAGACGAGCTCTAATCACATCCGAACAAAAATATCACATCCTCTGTAACGGCCACCATTGAACACTCGCATGAGAAGTGCGGAATGTTAGGTGGTTTCCTGGCAATCCTTTGAAGGTGCATACTTCACCGAAACTTATTTCAAACTGGTTTAAATCACACTCGCGTACACTGCGCTGACACTTGACCCATAAATTCCTTCTCCACCGAGCCATGCATGGTCCTTCTGCCCACATCACCGCCGCAGTCAATCATTTTTATTTTTTGCAGCACTCATATTCGAACAGCATGGCCCATGGCAACTTTATGGAATTTCAAATAAATGCCATTACCGGAGCCAGGGTGAAAGTTTGTAATGAGCTTGATGTCGCACCGCGTGTTGCAAAAATCAGACACTCCCCGTTCGGGTACCGGTGTTCACCGCCTCTGCCTGGAGCTGGATATATTATTTTAGCGCAAAATATTCCGGGAGTCGAAACGCAAGAGTTGTCATCCTCACAGCTTCATTATGCAGGATAAAGTTGCGCATCCTTTTCGTTGCACATGAGTATGTGGCACAGTGCCGGTTGCTAATCCTAAATCGATTTGCTGTAACCTCTCGTGCACTGCATGTGTCCCTCTGTGCATCACGCATCTTATCTGAAGGCACATAATCCCTTCGTTATAAGGGATCTGAATCCTTAAATGTAGGCGCTTGCATAACCAGCTCCCGTACTCCACCTTGGAGCTTAGAATTTCAATTAATTCCTCCGTTCTGTGGGCAGATAAGAACTTATGAGTTTGAACGAGTTGGAAACTGATTTATCCTTTTCTCTGCCCGGCGACAAATCAGCCGTTAGGTGGAACAATAGACGGAAGATCCTTTGTTACGCTTGAAAAGCCAGTGGATGGGACCAAGGAATACGGCAAAGACTTGCGAGGGGTGTCTGAAGCAAGGCGAGTTTAGGCCAAACTCATGAGAGGTGCGACGTCAGTTTAGGTTAGAGTGGCTTCAGGGTAGCCACACTTAGGCCAAAAGTAGGATCGCTGTGTTATCACAAGTCACAGAAATATGGGGCGTCCAGGTGACTAAATCTGCGGGTTGAGAGGGCATTGCAGTTGCAAAGAAGGTGCGAAATGGTGACTTTTACCTCTCCATCCCTACACCTTCTACAGAAGTCGGTATAGGGGTTACCTAGTCTTGAGGCGTGAATTCCAATGGCGCAACGCCAATGAGAGTTCGAAGATTCGATCCACTCATTCTGATCATTTGAGCGTTTAGGATCGATGGTAGGCCATAATTGTTTGGTCATAAGGCATCCAGTGCCAGAAGACCATCCACGTTTGGTGTGAGCAAGCGTTTCAAGCTTTAGTAGATGTTTTGTAGAACGATAGGCATGGACGGCAGTGTTCCCCGTCCGGAAAGAGTGGTGCGGTGGTGCCCTTTCTAGCGAGTTCGTCTGCTTCGCAATTCTCTGGAATGTCACTGTGTCCCGGCACCCACATGAGGTGTATGTTAAAATAATCAGCCATCTAGTTAAGAGGCAGCCTGCAATTGAGGGATGTCTCACTGACTGTCCGAACAGATGGTGATATCTCTTTTGGATATATCCTTGCTATTGAGCCAGGACAGCGCCTACGCCACAGTGATCAGGGAGCTTCAGGGAGATAGCTATGTTTAGGGCTTGGGAATAGACGCCAGCACCAACACCCTCGTCTGCCTTCGACCCATCAGTGAAGATGCGCAGGGGATCAGCCAGCGTCTGATTATCAGATATCCAATCCAGTCTGGAGGAGATGCTGGTGAAGAATTTCTCCTCGAAGATAACTAGTAGTTGGTCGGTGTCGCTGGGGAGAAAGTTGAATTCGTTTGGGTTGCCGAAGGAGAGTTGAAACAACAGTCGGAGAGGGCTGTGCTGGCTGTCGCCTATTTATTGACAGTTTCAATTGGTGGAAGATGGAGGAGTATATTGAGTACATCCGCCGGAGTGCTCTTCAGTGCCCCGGTGATACACATGCGGGCCAGTCTTTGCACCCGTTTGAGTAGCGTGCAGTTGACAGCTGTGTATGGTGCTGTCCACCAAACTGAGACTCCATACAGAAATGTCGGTCTGACAATTGAGATGAAGATCCAACGGATGATGCGTGGTTGTAATCCCCATTCGCAGCCTTTGGCTTTTTTACAGCTGAACAGGGCAGCTGTCTCTCCTAGATATTGAGCTGTCTCTCCTAGCTAAGCTGGAAGCTTATTTTCGATGATGAGACCCAAAAATGTCGCACTAGCGTTTAGTTGTAAAGTGGGGGGTCAAATTGAAGGATTTTTTACCTTCTGGTGAATAGTACGAGATCCGTTTTCTGCGGGTTAACACTGAGCCGCATGTTTGTATCCATGCTTCTAGCTTACCTCTCTACTGCCTACTGCTTTTGGGGTGAAAAGCATTTCAATACAGTGTGCTCTCTGGATTGACACTGACACTTAAGCCTCAACATGGTGAGCCACGTTAAATCACTACTTAAGGGGAATTTATCGTTAAACCTCTACCGTGAAAACGACATTTGTATTGACTCAGAGTTTACCCATGGATCGACACTTAAACGGGCAAAATTGGTGTGACTTGACTCACTTCGAAAAAATGTCAGCTTAAGACGTTGAATATTCCAGCAGCTTCAAGTGACTCAGGCACCGTAGCCAATGCTGGGCGTTCACTGACAGCATTCAGAGAAAGCAAGTGTTGTGTGTGGATGTTGGCCAGATTGAATTATGATTCTTCTTTGAAACCTCAATTGGGAGTCTTATTAACGACCACGGCACGCGATGTACATTCATAGATCCATGGTAGGTAACTGACCTAGCCTTTGACCTAGGTTCGATTACGGGGAAGCGGCTCAGCCTCACATAGACCTGTTGGCCCCCGTGCTACCACTAAACAGAGTGAACCTAGGTGTAGGCCACTGTAGCTTCATTTAAGCAGAATATTCCAGTGACATAGGATGTTGTGGTTTCACGATGGCCACATCACCCAAGGACTCAGATAATTGTTGACCTGGAATATTATATCGAGTTTTGGCTAAAGCCGGGCGGAAACAAAGAAGATGTTCCAGAGCTTCAACCACAGGCGTCGTGTGCCAATCAGGTCTGGTCTATGAGGAAGGTGACCCACCATACAGTGGCCTCTCTACAAGTATACTGCAGTTGCGTCTCGGTAACGAGATTACTCATATTTTTTTTGGCGATGTTGTATTTGGACCAGACAATGTTGGTCCCGTGGCATGAATCGCTACCATTCCACGCATTTTTCGTGTTTAATTGAAGAAGCTTTTTATCGGAGTTGTCAGATGACATTATGACCCCACACTTAGATAGTTCGTCAGGTGTATCATGTCCCTGCTCAGGAACCCATATGAGGGAGACTGGGTTGTTACAACCGAGGTCTTGAAGCTCTGCGAAGCAGTTGAGTACCGTCTTGGACTTTTCTACGTTACTTTTAAGTGACATATGAGAGAGACTGCGTTGTTACAACAGAGGTCCTGAAGCGCTTCAAAGCAGTTGAGAACGGCTTGGGACTTAAGTGCTTCGAGCGCTGACTATCTACATAGATTTTGCGGTACATTTCAGGCTCTCCGCTGTTTTCTGGATGGCTTCTAGTTCCTCCTTCCGCTGTTTCTTTCGTCCAGTTTGTAACAGGTTTGTCTGCAATCTTGCTTTTTATACAACACCACCGACATCTTGAGCCGTCTGTACCCTGACCAAACTTAGGAGAAATGTCTACGTACGCATCAAGTCTGATATCCACAATAAAACCTTGCTGTTCCCCAAGGCTATGTTTTGTCCCCGCCACTCTGTCAAATTGTGTGTACGTAGTTCAGCTGTTGCCCCCCGTTGGGGAGCAAATAAGGCGAATAAAATGGCACCTCGGTTGATCAGAGGGTGCTGCCATCAAACGTTTTCCCGAGACGTGCAGAATTTGCTTGCACCCTATTTAAGTTGGTTTATGTTCGCTTCATCAAGAACTAAGCAAGTCACCGCTGACGGAGGACTCGGCAACGCGACTCGCTCACAAGGAATGCTGTTTGATTCGGGGGCGTATACGTAACATTTTTGTAACTTTTTTTTTTATTGCGACAGTGACTTTGGAGGTTGGAATGGGATTTATTTGTGGATCAAGTCTGATATCCACAAAATAAACGTTGGTGTTCCCCAAGGCTGTGTGTTGTCCCCGTCACTCTTTCTCGTCCGTATTAAAGGTCTTCGTTTGCTACTTTGATTCCAGGTCAGTGTTAATTGTAGCCCCAGAGTTTCGTATTCGTTCAAAGACTCACGAGCCTGCCGTTCGGCCGTAGAATTCCGATCTTGGCAGAATAATCAACTGGGGTAAGAGCAATAGATGGGAATTCAATGATCCCAAAATTCCGTGCCACCTGCTGTCAGTTAGTCATTTTAACATCTTTTAGACTCCTGAAATTTCAGATCATTTATGCGACAAAGGCATCAGACTAGAAACCGACGTAATATTCCACACGCACTTTTAATGACCACCGTGGCATGCGCTGGGTGTGTGCGTCGACACCTGCTCTGGGGGTTTAAGTTCAATTTACGACACGAACATTCACATATGCGTCGACTCCTGTGCTGGGGGCTTAAGTTCAATTCACGACACGAACAACTTTCATACTCATATCAAAATGCCGCATTCGCGCGTTCGGGCTCTGACATTTTAAGTAGGATACACGTAAATCCACCAAACAAGTCAAAATGCAGCGGTCGCGCTTTGATAGTTCACAGACCGTAATATTGTAAGCGCGAGCACAAATTTCTAAGCAGAGCTACTTCTATAAACTCGGGCTTTTGACAGTTGCGAAACAATTTTCTGCTTATTTCCTCGTGATTTTTTATTCATGGGATGCTGAGACAATTGTGTACGTAATTAATTGTGAAATAATTGCATTTTTTTGTGATAAAATGGCTCTTAGAACACTTTTACTTGTGAAGGCGCCCTTCATTGTGATTTGGAAAAGTGAGAGAACCGCGCTTTGACATAACATTCTCGTAAACTCGATAAAACGCGTACCGATGCCTATCAACGCCCGACCGCGCGAACTCGACATTTTGATTTGGCCATCATAGTTCAAGGCTCCATTTCTCTTGCGGCACTGGGAGCATTCAAAGCATTTAGTGGTCAACAGAAATCCTGTCAAACTTGGCCGCTCGGATTCGGCATAAAACTGTATGTGATCTCCACCCGTATAAGAACAATAGCACGCACAACACGAGTGGTTGCTAGGCCATTGCCCATCTTGAACTGTAACGATTGGTCTTGAAAACAACACAATCCCCTTAGATACAAAATAGTCTTCATTAAATGACTAGACAATGCACCTCAACTATCAACAGACTACCAGAAAAAACGTCATATCTAAAGTCAACAACCCAAGCGTCGCTTTTAATCGTGTCTAAATGTGTCACACACCCGTCAACATGACTCATTCGCAGTCACTTCGCTCGACTTCATGATTTATCCCCGACAAACAAGTCCTACGTCAATCAGCTAAGAAACAAGCAAAAAATAGTACCTCCAAGCATTCACAGTGCATTTAAATTATTTACAGCACCATTTACTCAGATAACGAGTACTCTATTCCCTCCCCTACTGTCAACACCTATCTCCGTTCGGCCTAGACGAAAGTCAAGAGCTCGGAGCAAGTGTACTGCTTGGCAGGTACATATTCCGTCGTGTAATTACTTAACAACTATTCTCGGGCATAAAATAAAATGTCAGTAGCTAAGCTGTCGCCCTCCGTTGGGGGAGCAAATAAAGCGCATGAAATGGCGCCTCGGTAGAGCAGAGGGTGCTGCCATCAAACGTTTTCACTGAGACGTGCAGAATTCGGTGAAACTCCATTTAAGTTGGTTTATGTTCGCTTCATCAAGAATTAACCAAGTCACCGCTGACGGAGGGCACGGCAATGAGACTCGCTCAAAAGGAATGTTGTTTGATTCGGGGGCGTATACGTAACATTTTTGTACATTTTATTTTATTGCGACAGTGGCTTCGGAGGTTGAAATGGGAATTGTCAATACAAAGATAGAGATCCAACATGAACTCTTTGACTTTGAGTTTGTGTGCAGTCAAACGAATGGATTGACGTAGGGAAGATGAGGTTCGGTCGAAAGGCGTTAATTAATTTGGATTAAAATGTACGTAGTGACCATGATTTGAGTTGTGCAGGCGTGTGTAGGCGTCTGTTGGTCGATGGGCGGTAGAGGGTATCGCGACCACACCTGTAAGCTTCAGCATCAAATGAGCAGTTGCTGGAGGTCAGATGCGGATAACGTGGTGATGGTCAGATAAGCCATGTTTTGATGGTATAATCTGGTGGCTTTTATTTATTTCTCTGTCAATGCGGGCGTTCTCTATGCTGGTTAGCATGAGTGTATGTGCTCGGATAGACGCCTAATAGAAGACTAGCAGTCGATACTGGGACATTGGGAGAATCACTTCTGCAGATGAATACTCTTGTCAAGCAGAATGTTCCACTCAATCGGACCAAAGATGTACAAGAATTTCGTGGCCCCGACACAGATGAGGTCAAGGGAACAAAATCCGGACAGAGGTCAAAAATAGCTGGACATTCGCTGAAACCCTCACGCATGCAGCAGCTCAAAGGAAAGCATACGGGTCCGTCTAGGATAGGACGCGATTTTGCCAGTTAACACCCCAAGATGGACCTCATTGCAAAAACTGTTCAAACAAAGATGCGCTTCCGATTTTGTGTAGATGTAGGCCCAATTCAGGGGCATAATGAACGAAACTTCGTCTTGCATCGCAGGTGCAGCCGATATCCGACTACATAGGCCAAAGTCACACAATGCACCAACATGTCCACGAAAGGGGCTCCCAGCCTTGGTAGGTAATCTTCGGTTTGCCACTGACAAGCTATTTCAATGGTATCTTTGAGGACACCCATCTTTGTGGGACACCTCATATACGGGTCCGTCTAGGACAGGCGCAACTTATCTCCGAGACTGAGGCACAATGCAAAAATCTTGTTGTGGTACACCTCTTGATCATTCACTTTCTAATTCCACGCTCACAGGACATTGTTTTCCTCCTTCGATGCCAACAAAGTCCACCAAAACAAAACCCATTGAATTTTAGAATTTCATAGAAAACCCCATCCACACAGCTACACATTCACTATCACCTCCCGGCGCGGCGTATCGTCGAAGTTGCCTTATTTTTGTTTTCAAACCACACGTCGCCGCTCTTCCGGATGAATCCCATTCATCCACACACACACACACACAAGAATAACTTCTGTGGTCCTGTGCCGATTGCCAAGTTGCCTTCGAGCTAAAAAAGCAATTTTCTAATAAAACTGTAAAGGGGGCAATTGAAGACATCGCATTTGCCATTCAGCCACACTGGGTCAGAACACGAATATCGTTGAGAACATAGGTCGACCGCATGTTTATATGCAAAACCCACTCAAGGAAGGAAGGATACAAGTGGGCCGAAAGCTGGCAAATTACTCTCGTCCCACACTGGAGGGCTGCTTGGCTGGAGGATGGCTGTGTGGTGCAGGCGAGAAATTAAAATGTTCTCCAGCATTCCACATCCTTGTTGTCAGTTCCACAAATTACAGTGGCAGTCGTCTACGTTGTCGCCGTGACATGTGACATGTTAATTTTAGATAAAATGGACTAATACCGGAAGGAAGCGAATAAATAACGAATTGCGTGCGTTTCCCGACTCTGCCGACTCTCCTGTGTCAGGGGGAAGTTTATATAAAGATATTTTGTTGGGATGGATGAATGGTGGCATTAAGGAGTAAAGAATGTTTGAAGAAGGTTCGGAAAGACCGCTGACACGTGATGTCTTGTGACAACCAATTTTGGGGAAAGGGCCTATGACATTGCTCCAGAAACAATCAACCTCCAGTCGAAGGGATATTATTTGAGGCAGCTAATGGAAACTATTGACAGCACCAGATCTGTCTTCAGCCAGAAAATAGTGCTCATGACTTTATTTTATCGATCTACTTAGGTTGCCCCGATAGTAGGTTGCCGAAGTCGAGGCTGTCGGTTTTTCCTATCGTTCACATTTGGTTGTAGCCCTGCCGTAATGAGAATATGCGCCGTAATGCGTACACGCGCCTAGTCTAATTTTTGATGTAATGGGTACATGTGCCTAGTCTACGACGCTTCCTCTATCGAGTCACTGGCCATACTCAAGGAGTATAATTGTCTAAAAAGGCTCATCAATCTTGGCAGGTCCCCTCCATCGATTATAGAACAATAGCACACACATCACAGTGGTTTCTAAGCCCTCGCCCTCTACGGATTGCATAGTTTTGTTATCGTTATTGTGTACATCCGGTCGCCCCGTAGAAAGTGAAATATGCTTTATTCGAGTCACGTTTAAAATGCTCACACTTTAGCAGATGCTTCAGCTTCTTAGGAAACGCCCCTAGAGCAAGAACTGCTTCGACATATCGTCTGATATGGAGTTGGTGGAGTCTAGACTTTGGTGGAAGAATGAACTTCGCCACACAAAGGGTGTGAACAGATGGGCCTGAACTGGATCTAATGTGCACCCGCAATGAACTTACTTCGTTTTCGACTTGTAACGCCCAACTCGTTATTGACAACGTTATGACCATGTCCTCAGTCTCAGGGAGAGCCCTCATATAATCAAATGTGTGTTAAAAGAAATTGGAGGTCGGTAGCACTAGCTCGGTGATGGCAAAGCCCTTATCGTATTCGATGAAGTTCGGGCTTTGGTGGCTTTTGGTCACTGGTCCTCAATCCACACCAAGCAGTGACTCTCTCTTTTCTTGCATCCCAGAATTTTGCCAGTTGACACCCAGAGATGGACCTCATTGGAAAAAATGTTTTGAATTAGGATGCACTTTCGATTTTGTATAGAGTCCAATTCAGGGGCACACAAATTTCAAGTGTAGCCTATGTCCTGCAAACCAGCCGAACGTATCAGAATCGATTAACGTACACACGCCAACATGACCAAACATGCACATAATTCATAGATTGGTCTATCAGAGCCGTTATAGCAGTCAGACCAAAGGCTTCAAATCGACGATACCGGCTATGCAAAAATTCGTGAAAATTCCGATGTCCTGCAATCCAGCCGAACGTATCAGAATCGATTAACACAAACACGCCTGCGTAGGCCAACAATGCAAAATACACCAAGATGTCCACGAAATGGACTCCCTGCCTTGCGTTCCTGCAAGAGGTGGGTAATCTTCGGTTTCCCACTGACAAGCTATTTAAGTGGTATGTACACTGAACTTAACCGCGATCTAACCGCGAAAAATATTGAATAAGAGAATGTAATCAGGGAAGTCATCTAATAGCGGTCGATTTCGGTGACGTCGCAATTTTCAAATGATAGTGTACACCCCGACTTCATCAAAGTGTTGCGTCCAATAATACTTCCTCACATCACTCGTATTGTCATGACTTCGACGTACCCTACACTGTGGGAAAATGCAAAGATAATCCCAATTCCAAAGAAAACTAATCCACCTGAATATGGACCTATTGCTATTCTTCCGATTTTATCAAAAGTGTTTGAGTCTCTTGTTAGCCGAGACATCAAAGATTACATTGAGCGACACAATCTGACCCCATTGCAGTCAAGTTTTCGTGAAGGACATAGCTGTGCCACAGCCTCCGTTAAAGGTAATGGCCGACATAAGAAGGGCTATTGAGGAAGACAGAACGACCATATTAACCTTACTTGACTTTTCGAAGGCATTTGACTGCGTCTGTCATAAACTGTCCACTCACTAATAATAAAGTCCAAGCTGTTTTCCATAATCCAAACCTGTCATCATTTTGTGACGTAAGCTGTGGTGTTCCTCAGGGTTCAATTCTCGGTCCGTTGTTATTTTCCATGTCTATCAATGACCTTCCAATGGTTTTGTTGTGCTATAAATTCCATGTCTATGCAGACGATGTTCAAATCTACTTAAGTTTCCCTCTTGGTATGGTTGAAGACTCAGTTGCTAAAATAAACAAGGGTTTGGGCGCTACTTGGGCTTCAAAAAATGGCCTAATGCTCAATCCTGACAAAACCAAATCCACCCCGTTCTCGAAACAACTGCCTTCCCTATTCAATTTCTCGCCAATTGAACATAACTCGACCGCAATTGAAACTGACCACATTGATAGCGTAGTGTCCAATTTATATACATCCCCTAGAGGCTTGTCAATCAGCAAATAAATTCTCCCTATCAACGTTGAATTAAAACTTGCCAAAGCACACACAGTGCCAATCTTGACATATGGATCAGAGTTGTTCGCTGACTGTGATTATTCTTCTTCGCAAAAGTTGGCAAAAGCAATCAACGCGGCTGCACGGTGCGTTTTTAATCTTCGCAGATTTGACCATGTCTCGGAACAACGTCGGAATTTTCCTCGGATGCGAATTGGAAGCATGAAATGATCACCTTCTGTCGATCGAGTCGTAATATGACCTCAATTCGTTCCTGTTTAATGTCCCGCAGGCACTTCTTCATTCATGCTGCTCATCTCTGGAAGCACCTACCTTCACAGGTTCGGTCTAAGACCGAGTACAGACAATTTTCTACCGCTTCTACTGCATCTCCTTTTTCTCATCGAACTGAAATAACTCCTACAGTAGAGTAATTCCCACAACAGCACGGAGAAGTCTCATCTCAGCAGCTTGTATTCGCGATCTTATTCTGCCGTACATGACCGAAATTTCGTGACCATAGGTGAGTGTTGGAATAAATACTGAGTTCAAAACCGGTTGCTTGGGTTTGACACCAAGCACGGCCGTCCTGATTACAGATCTACCAAGCTGCCTCAAAATTGACACAATCCTACAGGAAGCTCAGCACTACTCCTCCTCATCACTCGAAAAAAAGACCCCGAGCTAGTTAGACTTCTCCACCTGCTTCAATGGGGCTCCTCTACCACGTAGAGTGCATTGAACAGGCGTCGAGGAGATGACCACAACCTCCGATTGGCCACGTTAACCTTCATCTCATCGTCAGCACAGAGGGCCACAAACCTATCGAGTGTGCGTTGGAGTTCCCTCTGAGAAGGACACGAAGCCATTAGCTGAACACATTTCATCGAAAAGCCTCGTGCAATGATGATCTCGGCTGTTTTAATTCAGAAGACTCAGTAAGGTGAAGGGGCTCAGAATTTGCTTCACTCTTGGCTTAAAGCCATCTTCTTTCGTCCCATGATGGGTATGAACCACATGGACTTACCCTAACCATGTCCAAGCACGTGAAAGCCACAAATACAACGCATGTCCGCTCTATCTCTCTTTCCAGTCAGCGATCATTATCAATTGACTTTGCACATCTAAGGCCAACTAGACACGTTCATCAGCACCCACACACATCTCATTCATTGCCACACAAATGTGCCCTCTTTGAGAGCGAAAAAGAATGACACGTAACGTCCTCGTATTTCACCACTTGCCTGCTCCAGACCAGATACGATTGTCCCTTCACACTGTGGCGTCGTCGCAAACCTTTTCCGTTTGTCCTTCGTGCGACCCCTAATTGAATTACTTACCGAAAAAGTACCTTTCATTCACTCTCTCTCTGTCTCTCCCCTTTTCCAGCAGCTCACTGGTCAGGATATTCAATTGCATTAAGGGGAATTTCTTTGCCGAGGACACCCTTTGCGCTTTCGAATTAAAATAAATCTCGTTTGAGTATTCGAGGAATGCCCATCTCAAAGGATTCCTTGCAAGCACACAGAGTGAGAAAGGTATAACTGGGAAAAAAATGACTATAAAGGACTCTGGCTCATTGTATTTGCACATTTGACAGCAGACTGCCACCACGACACACATGTAGGCTGAGCTGCAGGAGGACGCCATTGTTCTGTTGCCGCTGGGTCTGTTGAAGGAGCATGACTCCTAGGAGTGGAGGGGAGGGAGCATATTCTTGGCGTTTCGCCTTTGAGACAAATTATGGAATCTCAACAATAACATGTCCCTATTGCCGTGTTTCGCTTTTAATTAAAGTGGTTTCCGTGGGTCGAATGTTTGCACACAAGCTGGGGCTGGTCCTTCTGATGTTGCTGAAGTGCCCTGAAGGTCTGCGACATTGGGCATCGTGGATGCGATTAACTTTTCCCTTGTGTGGCCCCGCTGTTAATTGTTAAGGTCAATGGCAATGAATTGGTAGGCTAACCCCGACGGAAGCTGGACTCCATTTCGAAGTATTCGACCACATTAGGACACTCGCATGGGCGGAGTGTGGGGGAGTCCGAAGAAGAAGAAACCGAAAACGATTTTTGTTTTTAATTTGATGTCGGTGGACCGACATTTTGTTTGCACAACATTCGCACTGCGTTGCCCGAGACTCGAGAAAAGCGGTGAAAGTTGATGTGTCCCCAGTCGAAGAGGGAATGATTTTGTTAATTTTTCCATTTCGCACCCCACATTAAGACCAATTTTCTCCCAGTCCCGGGCCACACCCTTGTTCTTAGTTTAGTTTGCACTTCACTCACATGAGCACTCGACTGTATGATCCTTTTTGCAGATGCTGCTGCGGACAGTCCCGACCGACACATCAAACAATACCCGGCATCGAGAGCGGCTCACCCGGTGACGTGTGGCTGCCGTACAAGCATACCAGAGCCCAGCCCACCGACGCATACGGCACAATCGAGTTTCAAGGCGGCGCCCATCCAACTAAGGCTCAGGTGAGTGTGCATCATCATTACTCCCCGTTCGGCTTCACTCACGTTGCACAAGAGCAAAATGTTCATAAACTTCCGCTCAAATTGCGAAACTTCCCTCGTTGCAGTACGTGCGTCTGTCCTTCGACACCCGACCCGAGCTGCTGGTGCAGCTGTTCAACAAGGAATGGAATCTGGAATTGCCAAAGTTACTGATCACCGTGCAGGGTGGCAAGGCGAATTTCGAACTGCAACCGAAGCTCAAGAAGGTAAGTGATGCCCAGCCCGTGTGCTGTGACAACGATGCTGGTCTGCGGTGCGATGATGAAGTGTTTGACACGAATACTCGCCGGGACTGACGTGCGGTTTCTCTTACAGGAAATCCGAAAGGGATTGCTCAAGGCCGCAAAAACAACTGGAGCATGGATTTTCACGGGCGGTACAAACACAGGTAAGGAGTGTGATTTTTTAGTCAGTTAATTCAGTCAGTTAATATGTCGGTTTACTGAACCTCTTCCATGCAATGGAATGGCGCAAGTGCGGCATTTATCCGATCC
The DNA here is from genome assembly GCA_905231855.2 of Eristalis tenax. Lineage (NCBI taxonomy): Eukaryota > Metazoa > Arthropoda > Insecta > Diptera > Syrphidae > Eristalis > Eristalis tenax. The sequence continues at coordinate 33,684,071 of HG993127.1, read as the reverse complement.
CCTTCTTGATCCCCTTGGACGTTGGAGGTCAGAGAAAATGTAATAAACCTCGTTCAGTCCACACTTCTTCAAGCCTGTGAGCCAGGCACGTCCTCTTGCTTCAGCAAATCGAATGGGTAGTCACCGTGCTGTGCTTCTGACAGCTTGTCAACCACACCTAGTCGGCAGCACTTTTCGAAAGTGCTGCCATCGCATCAATTGCCGACAGCCTGGCTCCCATAAATCCTTCTTCAAAAGTGAAAGAGCATCGAGTCCCAATGCATGACCTTCGAAATCGATCAAATGATTTGTTTGACTTCCATGCTGCTTGTCGGAGAAACGACCCCGACACCATCTTTCATGATAGAACCGTTCCTGAATTTCCACCTAATCCCGCAATCATCGAGCTTGATCATGGACTTCATTAGGAGGTATTCTAAAAGCTTTGCGCTCCCTCGTCGACCACAAGCAGTGTTCCAGAACAATTGTATTTCCTTCCTAATTCTATTTGGTTGCCGTAAATCGCCCTCGTTTTCGCACGGAATTCACCGCCACTCACTATCCACTTGCGTCTGCATGTGGCTTGTGTGGATACCACTCTGGAGCTGTAATTGAATAAATCCCTAGCAACCTCAAACTACCGGCGGCGTCGCGTTGGTAACCTGTCCCACGTGGGCACATAGCCACCGGAGCACGGTTGAAGAGGGTGTTGAATTAAGTCTCACACGTGACACTCCATTGCGGCGACCGTTGTCGGTGTTGATGTCGATCTCACGGCAGTTGCTGTATCCGTGTTTATCCATTTTTCTCTGACATCGTTACGTTTTCTTTTCAGGTGTCACAAAGCAGGTGGGCGACGCACTACTGCTCGAAGGACAACAGAGGACTGGTCGTGTCGTAAGCATCGGCATCGCCCCCTGGGGCATCGTGGAAAGAAATCACGAACTTCTGGGACATAACCGTGAGGTACCCTGTCACAGTATTAGTTCACCAAGGTAAGTCGCAATAAATGTTGTCATTGTAAGGCATTCGACTCTCGCACGCTAATGAGTCCACTCACCTTGCACATCCTTATTTTGTTACAGATCGAAATTGGCCGTGCTCAACAATCGGCACGCGTACTTTTTGCTCGTCGACAACGGAACCCAGGCGAAGTATGGCGCCGAGCTGATCCTGCGAAGGAAGTTGGAAAAATTCATTTCCAATCTGAAACTGCATCCCTGTAAGTAAACAAGTTTTGTTTTTATTTTGTTCCAAGCACATCGATGGCATCCGTTCAAAAACAAAAAAAAAAAAAACAAAACAAAAAATGAAAAAAAGTTCACTCTTTTGGTAAAGGCAAAGTTTTCGAATTTGTTTTCGTGGATTTGTTGGCTGTTCCAGGCGAACGAGTTGCTCACTCGTCCATCCCATCGGGGGGTATGCATAAGTGCAAATGGTCGTAAAAGAGTTTGTTAATGTCCTTCATGGCAAAAGTTTGTATTGTGTTCGCTGCATCCGCACTGCATCCCCATCCACTCTCCGGCTGGTCGGCCTGGAGCGGTGCGAGTCAAAATTGGCAACGAGAACCGCGAGGTACGTTGCTCAGAAGTGAATTGTTCTCCCTGTAGTCATCGACTGCACTTGGACTTGTTTGAAGTGATGCTCCACTAGTGGCTGCAGTCACGGGATGAAAAACAGAAATCATTCCATATGTTGCGTAGTTCCACTTGACGCTCGTCCAATTATTCGGTTTCGGATGCAGCACCGGTGCCGCGTGAGTGCGTGACGCAGAGATTCTTTGATTTATTGCTGAAGCCTTGTCCGGACTCCAAAGTTGGCAACAAAGCCGAGGGTACTTTGTTTTTCGCAAATTACGGTCGGGAGTTTCCATGTGTTCATGACGTGGAAGATGAATGATTGGACACAACTGGATGCTTGAGTATGCAATGTGCCATCTAGTGGCATCGTTGTATTTGACGTGAAACAATGAAAGACTTGGCGTTGGATAGCTGGAATGGACACGTGTGGGCAGCTGGCGTCATGTGTCCTTTGGAATGTCCAATTAAAATCAGCAATGTCTGTGCAAAGGAATCAAATGAGGAATCTCAAAGGAAGGAAGGAAAAACATTCGTCTGGGGAGGTAGCTGGTGGTAGTGATAGCCCGCTTACACGGTAAAATTTCGTCGAATCAAATGACACCATTTAGCGCAAGTAATCGTTCGATGCTTTCACACGGCCAGATTCACACTCGGGTCGAATGTCGATATAAGAAATGAAGCATGTGGATTTTTCATAACCACACTGAATACTACAAACCCTGTCCAAAACACCGGATTTTCTGCAGGCAATGTACAATGATCACTGGAATCGACAATATCTTTGCTTCCTAAAAAGTAATTTAAGTGACTGCACGTCAGGGTTAAACATTTCTAATCACGTAATGTTTGTTGATGTCGTTGTTCATTCTATTTGTAAAAGAATATTGCTAGCATCTGCTATAAATTCGAGAAATGACTAAAAAGGTCACCTAGCACCGAAACCTAATTTAGGACAGCTCTTCGCATCTCAAGTTGAATAAACGCAATCAGCTTTAGATGTAATAAATTCCGTAAGAACCCGATGCATTGATTTCACTGTAAGGCTAGCAACAGAAATTCAACATAAACTTCTAAGCTATTTTTCCGTTCTGGTGAAAATTACGGTTTTGAATCAAGTGAATATGCTTAAACGAAGCAAATACAATTATATGATTGGCCGGGCTAAAGAAGTTAAGTTTTGGACACAAGTTGTGAAGCAAACGCTGCATAATTTTGAGCTGAAGCTGAAGCGGCATTCATTGTGCTATCCAATCTAATGCTGAAGTCGGAAGAAGTACTAGAACAAAGAACATGGACAAAAACAAATTGCGAAACCGACCATAATGAGAACAATAAAAAATATACAAAATCAATTAGAAGTGATGAACAGGAGTCGGCGGCGAGGCGAACTTGGGAGTAACAGCCAGCCAAGAAATGAATAACTCCCATATTTTTGTTTCTGTCCAAAACGTTTTTTTTTCTCGACTTTTTTTTATCGTGGATGTTATTTATTGTTATTTTTTTAAGGACTTTATTTTAGCGATTTCTAGAGGATTCGTCTAGCGGATTTTCTTTTGTCTCAGCGGCAACACTGCCCCTCAATATTTTTGACAACCATTTTTTGTATAACTTTTTCAAAAGGCAAGTTGACCAATCAGAGAACGGCATTTGCGTTATTTCTCCCTCTCCCTCTCCCTCTCCCTCTCCCTCTCCCTCTCCCTCTCCCTCTCCCTCTCCCTCTCCCTCTCCCTCTCCCTCTCCCTCTCCCTCTCCCTCTCCCTCTCCCTCTCCCTCTCCCTCCCCTCTCCCTCTCCCTCCCCTCTCCCTCTCCCTCTCCCTCTCCCTCTCACTCTCCCTCTCACTCTCTCACTCTCCCTCTCCCTCTCCCTTTCCCTTTCCCTCTCCCACTCCATCTCCCTCTCCCTCTCCCTCTCCCTCTCCCTCTCCCTCTCCCTCTCCCTCTCCCTCTCCCTCTCCCTCTCCCTCTCCCTCTCCCTCTCCCTCTCCCTCTCCCTCTCCCTCTCCCTCTCCCTCTCCCTCTCCCTCCCCTCTCCCTCTCCCTCCCCTCTCCCTCTCCCTCTCCCTCTCCCTCTCACTCTCCCTCTCACTCTCTCACTCTCCCTCTCCCTCTCCCTTTCCCTTTCCCTCTCCCTCTCCATCTCCCTCTCCCTCTCCCTCTCCCTCTCCCTCTCCCTCACTCTCTCTCTCCCTCACTCTCTCTCTCTCTCTCTCTCGCTTTTTCTCCATACGATCAGGAGGCTAAAGAATTGTAATCCCGTGGCATGAGGCCGCAACGCAGAACATAAAGAAGCGTCTGGAAGACAAGTCAAAGAGAACAGGGAGTTCCTTGTAATGCCGAAGAGTATTCAATGAATCCAGAGAAAATCTGTAAACGTGTACACATATATGTCTATTCAGACGTCAGCACAATAACCCAATGCCTCATTGCAGGAAGGTTCTCAATGACAATCGAATATCAATTCATCCGGACGTACCCCACTCACACAGTTGTTCTCTCCCTCTCGCTATTCGTCAAGCTCGGCAGCGGCCTGACGAAACCTTCACCTTTCTTAGCATTCAGCGACTGAGAAGCAAAAAAGAAAAAATTGATTTCCCACAGAACTTTGCCAGAATAAACACAACCGAGAGGAAGCCGCTCGGGCGCGCTCTCCCTAGTGAAACTTTAAGCAAACCAATGGGGTGCATATTTAATAGGGTTACCCTTGCTTGTAAGTGAAGTGAAGTCCTATTACATCATCATTGAGCTCCCATCAGGACTACGTGACGCACTTTCTTTTCGTGTCGTTTCGTTTCTTCGGTTTCACATGAAACATGGCAAGAGTAACTACGTCTGATGAGCTTGGCGGGGAGCGAATCCTTTGCAGAATTCAAATTCAATTGAAGGTGAAATTTGTTTCGACGACATTCGTGCCGTTGTGTGCATCTAAGGATTCACTGATTCCAATTATGAAGATTCGTACTTGTCGGTGCCATCGCTGGTTGCGGTGCGGTTGATGACGACTCAAAAGTCAATTTCCTGCGAGATCGAAATGAACCAGCTTATTTGGCCTGAATTTGCGATCTGTGCAGAAGGGAGAATCCGAGTGGATTTCTATTCAATGAGAGTGGAAGTCTGCGGTGCATCGTTTTTGTGGATGATTTGCTTTCGATTTCCAGTTGATTGTCGTCTGATGTGACTTGGAGTAGGTCGACAGACGGTCCTATGATGAGGGTAAAATAACGAGACTAATAAGCCATGGCAAGCGTTTGCGAAGAACTTCTCTTGTTTTGATATTTATGTTCGTTACCTTGGCAGTCTTGCACGTAATACGATATCGAGTGTTGGACTCTGAGTAGTTTCGAAGACGATTGAAGTCATTCACAACGATTGAAGTGGGAAAGCTGTGTAACATGAGGATGTTTAGCTTTTTCAGAAGGGTGACTGGAATGTAGTGACTCGTCCACATCGAGTGTATACGAGGGCCAAAAACTTCTAACAACAGTTACAGGCATCCTCTTCGAGACCGGTACAAAAGTGGAGAGCACTAGATGACGCTCAGTTTCTCAACGAATTATTGAGATGAGTTGTGTCTGAGTTTGGCTACGAAGATGGCGACACAGACGTCAGCACAATAGCCCAAGTGCCTCATTGCAGGACGGATCGCAGTGGCAATGAAACAACAATCGCTTCCCACACAAATGGTCTCCCTATTGCCTGCTTCGCCAAGCACATTACCAGTTGCCGCCCTTCTCTGTTGGTTGTCTCGTGGCAGATAATTTAACAGCAGAAGAGTTTGAATATGATTTGCGTACTTGGCGTAGTATTTGCGTCCAATTTCGACATACTCTTCGCAGTGCATTAGGCTGTATTTCGGCCGAATGTTCGGCGTCCAAATACAAAAGTGTCGCAGTCGTCGGCATAAAAAACCATTCCGTCGAAATTCTTTCGGAATGGTGGTAGGGTATCTGTGCCGTAGGCCGTCAAACAGAGGAAAAAATGAAGCAATTGCCGGAAAACAAAATTACCAGGGGCTGAGAAATGGAAGTTTGTCAATTGTGTTTGACATTTTTACAAAATATGAGGCCAAAGCTTCCACAGGACTGTAAAGTGCACAGGTCTTGGATGAAATGGAGCTTCGACAATGGCTGTAGTTTGAGTTTAACGAATTGAGCCAAGATTTTCCGAATGAATTCGAACAAATCTGCAAACTCTTCTCCGCCGTGAGTCATTTTATGATGAATTGCCAATGCGAACTAACCTCAAAAGAACCCAGAACCAGCGTTACCAGATTATTTTCCTGAAACCTGCCAAAGCTAGACAAAAACGTAAAAAAAACGCTGTAAAAAAACTGCGATCACTTTTGTGGTTTAATTTCTGTGAATTCAAATTATAAACTAATACACTGCACTCTCTCATAAGCAGACCCTGACGGTAGCAAGAAATTTGTCCAATTATGAGCAAAGAAACACGACACTGACAAGCTTGAAAGAGGAACCCACAATCGAATGAATAAGGTCAACTTTTTCTGTCTATTTTAACAAATGCTTAAATTTTCTTATGATGATACTACTCGACCGACGATGGCAATAAGGATCGAGCATCTAATTATGCAGGCACTTACACACAAACCTACACGATTGGATGGCGCAGTTGGTTGAGGGCCTGCCCTTGGTTAGTGGGGTCCCCGGTTTGAACCCAGGCAAGCTTCTACGCTTTTATCTGGTTTTCAAACTTGGTCCAGTCACCATTTGCCGTTGGGATAAAATGTACGCCACTATCACTGGAGTGGTCGACCGGTGCTAGTAGCCTGACTGGGTGGGTATCACAATGGACCAACATGGCCTATGTGTGCTGGTTTTCTCTAGCAGCCCCCTTCCCTACCCATCCCTACACACATATCTACGTACTGTGCAACTGGATTATAGTAGGATAGTCGTTTATGATTGCATTCTTAGAGTTTTTCTGGGTAATAAAGGAACATCGCAAAGAAAAGGAGATAAAGCCAACAAAGTAAAGGGTGATTTTTTTAAAAAGCTATAGGAAATTTTTTTGAAAAAAAAGACACATAAAATTCAGAAAAATGCATGAAATCTTTATTTGAATCGGTAGTACGGTCCATATAATTTAATGCTTGAAGATTATTTCATGCAAATGTTGACCTTGACTGCGCCTCAAATGGTCCATCGGCTTAGTCCAATTTTGGCATACTCTTTCCAACATTTCGGCCGGTATCTCACGAATAAATGCTTCAATGTTGTCTGGGCTTGTCTGTATAGACACGAGCTTTAACATAGCCCCACAAAAATAGCCTAAAGGCGTTAAATCGCACGATCTAGGCGGCCAATTGACCGGTCCCGAACGTGAAATAAAATGTGCACCGAGCTCGCCTCTCAATAAGTCCATTGTTGAGCGTGCTGTGTGGCATGTGGCACCGTCTTGTTGAAACCACATGTCATGCAAGTCAAGCTTTGTTGGATATCATCTCACGGTAGCGCTCACCATTCACAGTTACGTTACGATTCGCATCATCTTTGAGAAAGTACGGTCCAATGATGCCACCAACCACACCAAACTGTGACTTTTTCTGGATGCCTTGGTAGCTCTTGCAATGCTTCTGGCTGATATTCACTCCAAAATCGACAATTCTGCTTATTTACGTACCCATTGAGCCAAAAATGAGCTTCGTCTTAAACTGGCCATGAAATGGAAGAAGCGCGCGATGAACTTTCTTAACAGAGCACGCATTTTGATAATTTTCAAATTCAATAATTTGCAAGCGTTGTTCGTTTGTAAGACGATTCATGGTTAAATTCTAGACCAAACTGAAGATGTTTGACAGTGAAACAAAACACGACACGTGTGTCAGCTGCTTAAACCAGTGTTGCCAAAGAGATAATAGCAAAAAAATCAGTCTTTAGAAGACAACGAAGTGTACCTGATGTGTTTTGGCCGTTTTTTCGAGAGAGTGAAAAATGGAGACCGCATCCGGATGTAAGAGAGTCCATTTTTGAGAGAATCTTTCAAATTTGTCCGGACATAAATGGTGCCCGCTTATGAGAGGTGTCCAATAGGAGAGGTGTCCGTTAGGAGAGGCTACACAAAAAATTATCTTTTATAAATTAGAAAGTTATTGCGTACAAGTTTATTAAAGAAATTCGTCATCTTTAGTAAGAACATTCGAATCGAAGGTATCATTGTATTCGTTGGAATGAAGTTGTAGCAGCTTTCACTTGCAGCAACCCCTGCCTTACTTGCAAAGTTAGCCTGTGAAGATATTCCTTCACAAGCAGCTTTCGATGTCGTATCATCAACTGATTGACTTTCATTTGTTGTTAAAACCCGATGTCAAAAGATCTGATGCATATTTCACTAACATTCCTTCCGAAAAGCGTCAGCAGACTCCCTCGACCAACTGTTATATATTTGTGGGTAAGGATGGGTAGGGAAGGGGGTTGCTAGAGAAAACCAGCACACTTAGGCCATTTTGGTCCATTGTGTTACCCAGACAGTCAGGCAACTACTGTTATACGACTAGACCAACCGCAATGAATACACAATTTGGACCAACGTTTTCTTTTTAAGATACGAAAACTAGAACAATTAAATCGTGCAGAAGTTAGTACCTTAACTATTTTCAAATTTCTGAAAACTGCTGGAATTTTGAAAAATGCTAAAAATCTGCTGCGTTTACTTTGTCTGATCGAATCCTGCTAAAATTGCAGGAAACTGTTAAATCTGGTAACACTGCCCAGAAGTGTCAAATCAGCTGTCACAAAAAGCAATGTCGCCGTTTTAAAGACATCCGCCTCTAAAAAAAAATAGCACATTTTGTATGATAATCACGTGAAAACCGGATGAATTCTCGACTTCACAAAGGCCTATCTTTGGCAAGAGCCAACTCGATGCGAGAGCAGACGTCAACGGCTTGGGTGTCTGAGAGAACGTCAGTTCTGTGGACTGCATCAACCTTTCGTGTGGGAGCACCTTCTGCGAGTTGATGACAAGTGCAGTTTAATGATGACTCCGTGCCAAAAAGGTTGGGAAAATGTTCCTTAACAGCTAGTCCATAATGAGCCTATGATGTTGAATTTCCTTCCTCTGAGTCGGCGAATGGTTTGCCAGAATACCCCTTTCGCAGTCGCTTTCCAAATTCTCGCCGAACACCTTCCAAGACTGCTCTTTAGCAGCTCGCACAGCCTCAGTGTACCGGTCACGAGAAGCAGAGTCCCCCAAGAGAGGTCCAGAATCCAGTCTCTGTAGGTCTTCTTATTCTCTCTGATGGCTTCCTGAACTCCTGGAGTTTTAAACCACGCACTTCCTTTCTCACCACCCCACAAATATCCCGTGCAGAGGCAGCTAGTCCATGAGGAGCCGCCTGTGAGTCGACGCGCCTACATCACCTCCAGTCTTGTTGCCCTCCACAAATTAAAGTGAATGCAGTTTTCGTTTCCTGGACGGGTTTCAAAATGAAATTTGCTTCGCGAAAAGAACCCACCAGTGGCTTTATGTTTCTCACAACCACGACATTTTTAACCTTTTTATAAATTCCTGAGATAATCGGATTCATCGGTACCACCACTCGCTGCCAGCAGGATCTGTCACAGTCTCCCGCCGGCTGCGCGATCCCATTACCGATGTTTTGACAGCATAAATTGCTCGAAAATATCATGTATTCCCCAAGAGCGTTTGTGGATTCTATTCTTGAGAGAGAAAAAAGAAATGAATGATTTAAACGCGTTCACCTTCACAAAACATGTCTACCTCCTGTCAAAGGTTTTTTTTTTTCTTTTTTCTATGTCAACCCCCTCCACGGTCGTCTTACATGAAATGCGGTGAATCCTGTCAAGAGTAATCACATGCCATTCACGTTTGACTCTGCGGCTGTTGGTGCGTTGGCAACTTCCTAGTCGTCGGGTGTTTGGAGTCGAAATTTGAATTTCAAATGATGCTCAAAAAAGATGGAAAATACCAAGTCTTTAGGGTGAGATGTTTTCATTCTCTGGTTGTCACCCACTCAGTCATGATGAACATCGGTCGGAAAGCTCTGTCATGCCGTGACTTTGTGGAGTGTTGTGTTTATGCCACCAGCCGCCACTCCAAGCCGCTTCACTCACAAACTACCCTTGCAGAGGCAATGACAGTTGCTGAAAACAGTCGTCATTCTTCGTCTACACGCGATGGAACAGTTGGAAGTCGCTCAAACCTTTCTGATGTGTGCCGCGCAAAATTTAGCCGCAACTCACTGTGCTGTAGTTTCTCCCACCGCATGCGTGTAACCACTCTTGGTTTCCGCCTTGGCAGGAGAGGTACCTTATCAGTGACGTACAAGTCATGGTCAGTTGACAGTTCAGCCCCTGTCGTCACACGAACATCACAAACCATCCGTTTGACACACGATGGTACCACAAAGAGATCTATTAACGACTTCTGCTGAAGACTTTGACGGTAGCATGTGTACTTATGGCGTACAAGATCCTCTCTGCCGTCTTGTGTGAACGCCTGAAACCATTCGTCAATGACCTGATAGGTCCTTATCAGTGCAGTTTCAGGCCGGGAAAGTCCACCATCGACCAAATTTTCACACTGCGGCAGATCCTGGAAAAAACCCACGAGATGCAGATCGACACCCACCACCTATTCGTCGATTTCAAGGCCGCATATGACAGCGTGCATAGAGACGAGCTATACAATGCCATGTCTAGTTTTGACATTCCAGCCAAACTCGTCAGATTGTACAGGATGACGATGGAGAACTCTCGCTGCTCCATCAAGGTCGGTAACGAACTCACCGAGACCTTCAATGTCAAAAAAGGTTTTAGACAAGGCGACACGCTGTCATGTGATTTCTTCAACATCATACTTGAGAAGATCGTGCGAAACTCAAATGTCAACACCAGAGGCGCGATCTTCCAAAAGTCCGTTCAACTGCTTGCCTACGCGGACTACATTGACGTGATTGGACGAACACAGCGAGCTGTCAATGAGGCTTTTGCTAGCATTGAAGCGGAAGCGGCTAAAATGGCTTTGGCAGTTAACCAGGGCAAAACAAAGTACATGCTGTCATCACGAAAGGACGCACAACATCGACGCCTCGGACAGAGCGTCATAATGGGCAGCAGAAACTTTGAGGTAGTCAAGGACTTCGTCTACCTTGGCTCTGCAGTAAACAGGGACAATAACACCAGTACCGAGATCAAGCGCAGAATTACTCTTGTCAATCGCTATTTCTTTGGGCTCAAGAGGCAATTGAGTAACAGAGCCATCTCTCGAAACACCAAGTTGATTTTATATAACACCCTAATCATCCCCGTCCTGCTCTATGGCGCAGAGACATGGACGCTATTGAAAGCGGATGAAGAAGCTCTTGATATTTTTGAGAGAAAAGTTCTGCGTGCGATCTTTGGTCGTGTTTGTATTGATGGCGTCTGGAGGAGGAGATTCAACCACGAACTGTACGGGCTGTACAGCGGCATGCACCTAGTTAAGCGTCTTCGAATCCAACGTTTAAGATGGCTAGGTCACGTAGAGCGGATTGACACCACAGCTCCGGCCCGAAGAGTCTTCGATTCCGAGCCTTTGGGACAACGCATAAGAGGTCGTCCTAGAACAAGATGGCGCACACAAGTGGAGAAGGACCTCAACCAACTTGGTGTGCACAACTGGAAGCAGCTGGCGAAAGATCGTGCTGGCTGGAGAGGCTTGTTGGTTGAGGCCCAGGTCCACCCCGGACTGTAGCGCCAAACAAAGAGGATGTGTACTTATGGGTGCCTTTGTGTAGAAAGAAGGACATACCATTATCACATCAAAAGTCCAACAACTTCTCTCTGTTCGCGTTCTGGTGAGGATCACGGTTCCTCCCAATCACACTCCCCCATGTCGTTACATCCACGTCCACGTGAGCATTGAAGTCACCCATCAGGATATAGGAATCCATTTCCTCTTTCCAGGGCAGCATCAACTTCATGTAGGAAGGCCGCGTACTCTGAGTCTAGATTTGGTGCACACACCTGCGCTAGAGCCAAAATTTACCTTTCAGGCTTGAGCTTTAAGATCCCGACTCTCCCTCCTAATGGTATCCACTCCAATACCCTGCCTGCCAACCTGGGACTTGTGAGTATCCCCACTACCGCTTGTGCAGACACTTGAGGTGCAACTCCCGACAGGAAGAGTTTCCACCCGTCCATAAGGTCCACAGCTCTAGATCCCCTTTGCTTCGTCGAAGAGATACCCCGGACATCCAAACGATACCTGGCAGCCTCCTCAACTAGCTCGAGTTCCTTTCCTGAAAGCGACGAGACGTTCCATGTGCCTGTCCTAATTCAATGCCGCTGTCCGTTGCCTTTTGCTCCCCGTACGCACTGGTTTGTGCATGACCTGACTTCCTCCCCACCCCCATAGCGGCTCACGAGGCCACTGCTGGGTTGCTCGTAGTTCCTTCGGGCTAAGCCCGACCGGCTGCCGAGCGCGACAGTCCGGCCACCAGACGCTCGCATACTGCCACCACTCAGGCCTGCCTCCAAATGGGGCCCTGGCAACATCCGAGGCCAATCGTGTTCTTCTTGTCATTTGGGGGGTTGCGCTTCGTTAGCCAGGCTTGGGATGTATGAAAATAAACTCTTACATCCCAAACCTGTTGCCCGCTCGCCACCACTCGGAGGTCAGCTGCCGGGGGGCTATCATTCCTAGATGATCGAATGGCACAGGGTGCTCCCTGGCATACTTTCAATCCGAGATGATTACTCGGCGGCTCTCAGGACTTCGCAATCGAAAAACTTACGCCTCAAGGTTGGGCCTGAGGAGGAGAAGGATGAGGAATCTTTTTATCGTCCACATTTTCTGCAAATGTAGTGTCCTCCCGAGAGACAAGTCACCTACTTCAACAACCTGGCCGACCTCACCTTCCGTTCAACTTTTGATCTGCTGTCCGTCGAAGAATGACTCGACCGACCAAGCTAATTCCCAGAATTGTTTAAACAATTCGCCCTTGAATGGCCTCGTCAAAAACTGTTCCTTTCACATTTTCCCCAAGAACTTCGCGTGTCCGCACTCGGCGGTGCTGCGGTGGCTATGGTTACCGCTTAAAATTCACTTCAGCAACCATTATCCCCACTTGATCGTTGGGCCTTGACCTGTGGCTTCATAAATTATGAAATGCATCACGTAATAGTCCATAAAACTGCGAAATTGGATATCCCACTCCTGGATGCATCTCACCACACCCACAGTCAGTGGAAATTGTTTATCTGCGGCACTCAAACCCCAACCCGTCCACCATTTACCGTACATCCGCACCAACAAACAGATGCACAGGTGCACTTAAGTGGCTAATTACAGACAACAATTGACACCGAGCTGGGGCGCGGGGTTCGGACCGCTTTGAAAAATGCATATCCTCATTATGAGCAGGACCACCGCAGGACCAGCAGAATATGAGTGAATATATTTTTTTTTAATTTTTCTATTCCAGTTACACATTCCAGCACGCCAGTCGTCTGCCTGGTCATCGAGGGTGGAACGAATACGATACGTGCAGTCCTAGAGTACGTGACAGATACACCACCAGTTCCGGTTGTGGTCTGCGATGGATCCGGTCGTGCAGCCGATTTAATAGCATTCGTGCATAAGTAAGTCTCCGGCACGTTTGCAACGACTAGCGCGACTTGTTTGCGGAGCCACTGTGGCCCCATGTGCGGCAGGGTTATCGTCGTTCCCGTCGCACAGTCATCGTGCGGTGTAGTCTGCTTATCCCGTATTCAAATGTCGTCATGCCGTTGACACCGGCCAACGGGCCATTAACGTCAGATGATGACTTTGATTATGAGTTTCGATTTCCGGTTACTCACATCCGGCGTGTGGGCAGCTGCAAAGGACCCCGGCAAACAAGTGCGCCCGTCGATGGTGTAAGTAGAGTGCTGTCTGTGCATCGTTAACGTCGTTTTTGTTTCGCCCACAGATATGCCTCCGATGGAGATGAGCAGCCCGTCCTCGAGTCGATGCGGGAATACTTGATTGGGGTAATTCAGAAAACTTTTGAAGTTGGCCCCGAGCAGACGGAGAAGCTGTACCATGAGTTGCTGCAGTGCACACGCAATAAGAATTTGGTAAGTATCCTGCTCGCCGTCCCAGTGTGAGGTTGTTGGTCTTTTGCGTTCTTTGGATTTTGCTGGAATTTGCCTAATTTTGATTGTCTAGGGGCTGCTGGTCGCATCGTGGGAGGAGACCAGCAGTTAATGAGACGTGAATGTTTGGATAACATGGCTGCCGGCCGGAAATACGCCTCCGCTTTCATATTTCGCTAGAATAGCACGAAGGTCGACTTTAGCAGTCCTGCGATTTTTTTCGCTCGATAATTTGAAGATATTGTCTTATCGGATTTCGAGTGGTGGTGCCTTGGGGGTGCGTTGAAATTGAGACAAACGTCAGGGTATAGATGAGATGGGGGAAAAGTTTAACAGATGAACTTGAAGGAATTTCCATTGATACGGGTCAGTGTGTACCGAGTAGGAGACAAAGAATAGCTGTCAAGAGGGTAATCGTGCGCATCTGTGGATTTGGTGACAGGCGAAGATGAAGGTTCCTTGATTACCGTCGCTGACACAAGATCCGTCTGATATGTGAGTTGCATCATCCGCCAAGGACATTGATTAGGGAGAGAAAATAGAAAAATCGAAAAATGTCAACGGTGTCAGCAGATATTCCTGAGACTTGTGGTCCGATTGTCAGAGACAATTAAGTGGAGTCCCGGAAGACACAACAAATTGTCCCAGCCCATGTGCATAGTCAGCATTTGCACACAAATCATGATGTTTGAAATCAAAGGTGCAGTCTAGAGACTGATAAAAACGTCCTCAGATAGTAGAAGTGGCTTATCTGGACACACTGGAAGCTCGTGGCGATGTCAGTGTCATTTGTGACGGTTGAATTAAGCGTCCAATGATGGACATAACTTCCCCACTCCAGTCAACGAACGCAATTAGAGCAGGGAATCCAATGTAGGGACGTCAAAGCTGCACATTCTGACATCGAAACAAGTCAGTGCCAGTGAGCTGTCCTTGTTGAACACGGTCATCCTAAGCTGGATACGGAGGCATAACGACAGTAGACAGTCTTGCGAAAGGGAGACGAGAACTCAGGGAATCTCCAACAATCTCTCATGCAAACAGTCCGCAAAGTTCCGACGGAAGGCGAAGCTGAGAAAGCAATGGCTTGGCTTGGACTTTGGATCAACAACGAGGGCTCTATGGACGAGGTCGTCGCCAATGCTCAGATTTAGTCGCAAGGAAGTGCCCCTGCTTTTACAAGCCCCTAGCGGGCACATGCTTTGCGTCCGAACAAGCTGCACTGACAAAGAATCTGTCCAACATCTGCTCTGCGAAAGCCCAGCCAAGCAAAAACAGTTTGTGGGAAGTGCTTCAGGACTTAAACAGGATTGCACTGAAAAACTTCTTCAGATTCGCTCATGAGTGGTTTTAGGATGCTTATGGATGGTCTGGCACGTCGTCCAAGTGACCTACGGTCGTCAGCGCACCCCAACCTAATCTCAGAAGCACATACTAACACACCTTCCAAGCGCACTTGAAGCAATTTTCCTCTTTTCACTTGAAAAACATCCGACTTAATTGTCTTCTGCGGACGCTGACTGTTCCCAATTGCATGTCGCATCCATCAGCAGCACCCTGCAATCGCGGAACCGGACTTTATTGCTCATTGCCCCCGCGTACATAGCAGCAGTCTCTGCAAATGAATTCGGGCGGACTGAATATGCGCCTGCTTTGGCCCCCCGTGCTTCGCTGGGTATAATCTTAAACCTGCAAATGATTTGGCTCATTGGTCTTGGCTGACTCTGTCTTAGTCAGCACGTTCCGACCCCAGCTGTTGACTCTCCTCGCAACGTTCCTCTGTTGATTAATTGGATCCATAAACATACCCCACCGCCTTGTCCATCAGTTCCGATTAATTAACACTCCTCCCGCGACAATAGCCCACCCACTTATGCTGCATTCCATTTCACAGATAACGGTTTTCCGGATCCAAGAGAAGCCCGAGGGTGAAGCACAGGAACTGGATCAGACGATTCTCACGGCCCTCTTCAAGTCGCAGCACCTCAGTCCGCCCGAGCAGTTGAGCCTGGCACTAACATGGAACCGCGTGGACATAGCCCGTACTGAGATATTCGTCTACGGCCAGGAATGGCCAATGGGTAAGTGTTCGGAGGTGGTGAACCGCCCAACACCCGTGTGGGCCATGTTTTAAGAATGAATACCTTATTTTTTTGTGTTTGCCTTCCCCATCACATGAAGGTGCCCTGGACGAGGCAATGATGCAGGCGCTGGAACATGACCGCATCGATTTTGTTAAGCTGCTGCTGGAGAATGGGGTCTCGATGAAGAAGTTCTTGACAATACCCCGCCTCGAGGAGCTCTACAATACGAAGCACGGTCCGGCGAACACGCTGGGGTGAGGAATGATTTCTGGCGAATGGGCGAAACGAAACGACTGCAATCGAGGTTATGTTCTCTCTCTGTACGTTTGTTTGCAGGTATATCCTGAGGGATGTAAGACCGCACATACCTAAGGGGTACGTCTACACGCTGCATGACATTGGACTTGTGATCAACAAACTGATGGGGGGTGCTTACAGGTGAGTGTTGTGACAAAGACCAATTGCGTGGATTCTCCAATCCACTGGAGAAGGATGATACGGCGTCCTTGGACAGTTAAAGTCTCGGTGAACTTTGCGGAATCCAGGGGTGTAGAGTTGTTTATTCGGTTTCATTGTTGTTTCTTTGATTTTTTGAAGCGGCTTTGATGGCGTTTGATATAAGAAAACGATTTGAAATGCTTAAGGGAATTAATTAACAATGACGATGGTTAGTCAGGTACAAAGAAGAATTATTGTGCCACGAAGTGAAACACGGACGGTTCAGGTTAATGCCCTTTTTTTGTACTCCTTATGCTCGCGCCCCTGCACAGTCACTGTCGCAGGCTTTTGTACGCTAAAAAGGTGGCGCTCCAGCTCGGCCATCCTATCATTGATCTCGCCCTCGAGATCTGAGCTATCTAGCTCCTTCTGGGAGCTCGCACCACGGCTTGAGCTTGTCCGACGCCATGACGGTGTTCAGCCACCGTTGGTTGCGTTGCGTGTCATGGATGTCCTCTACCACATGCCGGTCGTTGGCCAGCACTTTGGTGACTATGCACGGCCCATGATATCGGGGCGCCAGCCGCAGGCTCTTTCTCTATGAGAACGAGGTCCTCTGTCTGGTACGAAGTTGGCCGTTCACGTATGGGGTCGTACCACATTTTCTGCTGCTGCTGGACTTCCTCAATATTGGATAAGGCTTCGCTACGCCGCTTTACCAGTTCGTCAGCCTCTCCTGTCATCAAGGTTGAGATTCGCAGCTTCGGGTCCTGCCACTGTATAGTTGCCACCCAATCCTCGTCCGAGATGACTACGTTCAGGATCTGGGCGGATACTTCCTCCACCTGTCGTTCCTCATCCGCTGGTTGTCGGCTTAGTGCATCCACATGAGCGCCTATCTTGCCTGGCTTGTGGATCGTCTCGTAGTCGAACTCTTGAAGTTTCAGCCACCACCGCCCCACCCGGGCTATCTGCTTGGCCTTCGTGATAGTTGCGACTATGGCTTCGTAGTCCATAAAACCTTGAAACGCCTTTTCAAAAGATAGACCCGAAAGCGATCCAAGCTCTCTACGATGGCCAGGACTTCGAGGTCGTATGAGTGATACTTACCCACTGGTCGCAGTGACCTGTCTTCCCTCCCACGTTGCAACAATATCCCAGCTAGGCCGAACGACCATGCGTCTGTATGCACCTCATGCTCACACGCCAGGTCGAACAACACCAGCACGTGAGTGTTCCCGAGTGCCGCTTTCCGCCTCAAGAACGCTTCTTCCTGTCGAGCCGTTCGAAGGGATGGTCCGCTCTCGTCAGGTCTGTCAGCGGTGTTGCCCAACGAGTGTAGCTCTCCACGAATTTGCGAAAAAATCCCGTAAGCCCCAGGAACTGCCGTAGCCCTTGGGTGTCCGTGGGCGTCGGAAGTGCGAGTATGGCGGCCGTCTTCCTTTCGCTTGTCCGGAGCCCCTCCTCGCTCACTCGGTAGCCTAAAAACGCACATTTTCTTACATTGAGAGTTGGTCCGGTGACCCTCAAGACCTCGAGGAACCTCTGCAGCTTCTGTAACCCCTTTTCAATCGTTTTACTGCCGATCGCTATGTCGTCCGGGTACACATCGATGTCCCCCTTCCTCATGCGTGCTTTGATAAGGTTCGTGCACGATTGGAACTCCGCTGGGGCATTGAACAGTCCGAACGGCATCCGGTTGAGCTGGTACATGCCATCATCCATTGCGAACGCCATCAGTTTTTTTTTTTTGCAGCGTTCCTCTATCTGGTGGTACCCCGATCTCAGATCCAGCGAGTGACTCCACCACTGGCATGGGGAACTTTTTCTCCTTTTCAGCGTCACCTTGTTCAGTGCCCGATAGTCGATGCAGAATCGGTCCTTACCATCCTGAGAGGGGCCGGCGCGCAATAGTCGGAGTGCGATGGCCGGATCACTCTCTCTCTCTTCGGATCTCTTTGTTCGGATGGACGCAAACCGGCGTAGTTGTCGAGAGCTCGATGGAACACTCCCCGAAGCGGTGCACTCCCAACTCCTCTTTCTTCGTGGCAAAGCAGTCCCGGTATTTGTGGACAAGGTCGTGCAGTTTCTTCCTGTCACCTTGGTCTAGTTCCCCGGTGTCTATGTCGTCCAGCGACAGCTCGCTCCTTGCTCCGGGCACCCCTGTGCCACCAGTAGCGCCCACTACTGAGGTGTAAAGAAGAATTATTGCGCCACGAAATGAAACACGGACGGTTCAGGTTAATGCCCTCTATTCGTACTCCTTGTGCTCGCGATTCGATCTGATTATCGACTGTCCCCTGCACTGTCGCTGAAACAGTGGCGTTAGACGGGTAAATTCTGTTCGTGGAGAAAATGTCGGTATAGTATCGTCGCGGCACTGTAGCTATGTGGTGTTGGAGAGATCCGATGGCCAACGATGTGTCCATGCGATTTTGTTGTGTCGACTACTCTATCAAAAGATGTACGCTAAGTCCTGTAAGTTCAGTTCCATGGGATAAATTCGACGACGCGTAAAATGACTTGTGGATCCCCCCTTCTGACTTTGCTCTTGAGTCAAATTAATTCCCTCTGCGGATGTTGTTTTCGAAATCATTTAACGTGAAGCGTTGTGTTACGGAAGAAAATAAACCTTAATGTCATGCAAGTGCACATTGGCACCCACACACCCATTTCATGTACGTCGCTCTGCTCAGCTGTGACAGTTTGCGTCGATAAACTCGTTCCTTTAATGGCTCTGACCCTGTCATAAAATCAACCCCTTCCAAAAACCGATAGAATCTCCTGCAAACGAACACCAACAGGATCCGACACAATTGTAGCACTCCCACAATCCCTTCACTGTGCATTTTCTTGGCCCTTGTATGTTATCACAAGGAGTCATCAGTTTACCGCACGAGCACACGAGATCCTAAAGAAGGACCCCACTCTTCCCCCGAAAGCCGTGTGCTTCGGGAATGTATGGTCTGCCTGTAACAGATTCTATTAAACACTCACAGCCATTGAATCAAGAACCCCATTTCACCTGGAGGGCGCACCAACAAAAGAGGAAGAAACAGAACACGCCTCAATCGCAATAAAATCGTTATTTTGTTGTTTTATTTCGGTCGGAAAAGCGGTCTTATGCAGCTACCTTGGGCATACATCCGTGTCCAGAGCGCGGTTGATTTATTGACTGATTCGGTGTGGTACACGGGCGGTGAAATGAACTCTTATCAATCATATTTGCCGCCAGGACATTGTCTGCGGAGTTACTTAAACGTCAGTTCGCGGCACTTCCCACAAGCTTGTGGTGCTGCTGGTGGCTGCGATGAAATTTGTTTCGAATAAATCAATAATCCCGTTAACCTCCAAATGGTGGTGCCTAATGGTCAGACGCTTACGCAGGCGGAGGGGTATATTAGGCGATAATTTCATCGGCACTTAGTACAGGGGGTCGTCTCTGTGAGCTGACTCGTGATGGATGGGGATTATGGTCACAGTGGGATGTCTTACAAGTCTTTAGGCGGATGAGGAGTGAGGGGGACATTGTACACGTTGTCAGGCGTTTGCAAGTGTGCCACAAAAGTCCACACATCATCAAAGCTTCGAGTGATATATTCAACGGTAGAGTTTGACTGACGTCCTCGCTGACAATTACATGTTGGCTTGACAAATGGTTGCCTCGTGATTCGGTTTTACGATTTATGAACAAAATTAATGTTCCTTTTCAGAAAAATTATCGAGCACTTAGTGAATTTGATGGGGGCCATCTTAGTGCCAGGTTATGGATTAAAATCTGATAGCATTTAATTTCCCCGCTGGATCACCAAAAGGGTCACGAAACAATGCGCGTGTCGTGAAAAAACCCGTGACATGACTGAAAACACTGAAAAAAAAAAAAAAAAAAACAATTTGACAGCTGCCAGTTTGGGATTACTAAGAGTGGTGCGTCATGTGCCACACAACGTGTTGTCCCTTCTGAACAATATCTCAAAAGAAAAAAAAAAATAAAGTCTTGCTGCCTGATATCTCGAGGAAGATCAATCTACGCAATGAAGTAGATTCTCTTCTTAATGACTTTGTTAACACTAGGCAGGGAAATTTGAAGTAGTTGCTGTCCATCTAGAGTTAATAGCGAAATTTGCCGTGTTTAGGGTTGCCACACTCCAAATGTGTACACATGTCATCCCCAGCGTGTCACAGTTCAATACGACAGTTCATACGAAGTGGGGCTGGTCAAGCAGTGACTGAATCTGGTGCTCGATACAGCATCAGTGGACCAGAAGAAGTGAGGCTGGTCAAGCAGTGACTGAATCAGGTCCTTTCTAAGACAATCTCTGTGACTTCGGGCAGAGACCTGTTGGGCACCTTTGTCCGTCATAAACTTGCCCGTTGCTGGGCTTGGCAGAGAACAACGTGCACCAGTAAGTGGAAAATCAAGAAAGGCATTTTGAAAGACAATTTTTCCACATGCCGCCATGGTAACTGCCGGTGTTCATTAACTGGGAATTTCAAAAGAAGTAGAGGACACAGTACACCGCCCTGAGGAGTTCCTCAATTAACCACACATTATCAGGTTGAGGGAGTTGAATTTCCGGACATACAAAGCAAGCCCCACTGAGGAAAACCGGAATAAGTTTAAACGGGCCAGAAATGAGTGTAATGCAATGACAAGACGTGTGAAATTCTCGTATGAGCAAAAGTTGAGGCAAAAAGTGCTACAATGTCCCAAGGGTAGCAAAAACTTTTGGTCATTTGTGAAAAACGTAAAGAATTTCGCCTCGTCTTCAATTCCCACGCTCATTTACAATGACATTGCAGCTGTCAGCTCTTTAGACAAAGCGAGTCTGCTTACGGCGCTTGTTGCAGCCAGCTCACAACTGCCAGGTTCCAATGTGGCGCCACCTGTACTTGGGAGCGTTCATTTCACCATGGTTGTCCCATCCCATCCACTTCCGCTCGAGACCTCGACGTGCACAAATCCGCTGGCTGGGATGGTATTTCCCCTATTCTCCTGAAGAGGTGTTCTTCTGCGCTGGCAAAGCCACTGCTTTAGGTCTCTTTACGGGCAGATGGAAAACAGCATTTGTGCAGCCCTTCGTCACCCATCTCACATCACTTACGTCCCTTCTTTCTAAGGTCATGGCAACCCTGCTAAATCGTCAGCTTATGAAATATTTCACTCCTTTTGATTTGCCTTCAATTTATAAGGCGTATATCCGCCCCAAGCTTGAGTACAACGCTTATATCTGGTCTGGTGCCCGCAAGACCATTCTTCACCTACCACCTAGATAGAATCCAAAAGCGATCGATTAAACTTATAGGAGACAACAATATTGCAGAGTCATTAGACTCGATAGAACATCGACGCACGGTATCGTCTCCATCCGTATTTTATCGCTATTTTAACAAACGATGCTCAAGTCGGATTGCCAACTGCATTCCTCCTCTCCATGAATTCACCCGCAATACCCGTCTAGCCAGGAGTGCTCTTCAGTTTACCCTTAAGCCTACTTTCGGACGCAGTCCTCTCCCTTTCTCGCTCTATACCTTCTGCCCGTGATGTGTCTTGAATCCGGGCACTTAAGGGTATTAACAATCCCTTGTGCGCGCGCAAATTATAAAAAAAAAACCATGTTGAGTGGCTGACGAATAAAACCCACAAATTCGTCCTTATGAACTGATCACGTGTCAGTGTGGCGAGGTCGAGCCATCAATCGGAGACTGTAATGAAATATGACCACATCACCATAACAGGTAAGCGACACCAGTAAATGTTTGAAAATACAACAACCTGCAAAGTTAAATCCGCCTCTTAATGTCTGTGAGTGGGGATTTTGTCAGGAACTTGCAAGGACCAATCAGTACACCTCCTTGAAGTGCAAGCAATATACAGGCTGTCGATGTACATTTTCCATAAAGACAATCGTAATTTTTTCAACTTTTTTCCTTCCTCGCTAAACAACCTGTCATAGCGTAGAATTTTACAGAATTTCACTGCTTTGACCAACAACCCGTATACTTACCCTCTGATTGGATTCGAAATTGAGTTCAGAAACAACTTTTGCGTTCCCAGCAAAACTCATAAGAACTCCAACCACAGCCAGTCCTGCTTTGACGTGAACGCTACGCACGATCCCCAGACGTTTGTTCTTTTAGTGAACTTAAAAATTGTTCCTCCAGGAAAATGAGGCAAAACAAAAATTGGTTGCATTACTCTCTTAACACGTCAGTTTCACCCATTCTCCTAGACTGGCTGCTTCTCGGCTTAATTTGAAAACTTTACCCAACCGGCGAAGGATAAAAGTTCCACCGCCACGAGAATAAGTTTCAGACCAGTGTTCATGATTCGAACTGCCAACTGCTATCCATTGACAACCGCCACCGCCCCCCAATCCCGCATACTGCACGTGAATCGAGACACTTGCACTCTATCCCCAGAAAGAGCTGGCGCCCGACGTGATTCTGCATTTTGAAACCGTTGCATTTATAAATTCAGTCCCGAAGCCAAGGAGCCGATGTCTGTCGCCACGAAAGTAGTTTGGAACTCATGAATCCGAATTTAATCGCTGACGTTCCCGGAAATCGCTTGTCTTCAACTCAATTTTCCTTAAAAAGTCTTCCTCTTCCCGGTTGTCGATGGAACACGGCACGGCCGCCATCAGCGGTTTTCGACGTGATTCAAAATATGGACTATCTTTCCTGCCCTCCGTGCACGGCATCCACACAACTGTCGGAGGTGGGCTATAAATTCAATTAGAGTCGACTTTATTCCGAGCCATTAAGGGAAGGCTTACCGCGAAGGCACTGGCAGCGGGCCCAAGCCCGCAGACATAAGGAATCATTGCAACCCTCATTACCATAATCGCCCGAACGCATTTAACGACCATGAAATTCCCGCGTATCTGCTCTGATGGATCTCTGACGTCGCCGTGGGTCCCGAGGACAATTGGCATAAAAATAGACTGCCTGTCTTCCAACTAAGGGCGGCCTACTGTCGTGTGTTGCGAGGGTGGATGTGCGGATGTGCGGCTCAGTGGCCATACGAGGCTATAATACCTTGAGCGGTCGCACATAATAAGCGAATCAGGTCTGATTTGCCTTGTTGCGGCAGGGTGCTCCTTAATGGCTGTTCATTGCCGATGGTCTTTGATTGGGCGCTGAAATGTGGACTGGATGGGATACTGTTTCCTGCCCACACGTGGTCTGGCGAGAGATTTTGCAAAATTGATTGGCACTTTTCCCTTTTGCCTGTGACGAGTTCGAATGTGCTGTCTGGTGTTCCTTCAGTAGATGGCATGGACAACAAAAGATAGGGCGACGTAAAGGGATATTGGGTGGAGCACTCAATAGGAGTAATAAGCAGTCCGCGTTGGACCTGGGTCTGATTTCTGCAGCAACCACTCGTGTTTTGCGTGCTTTTGTCTCCACACGAACGAAGACGACCAAGAAGTGGTGAAGTTTAAGACCGTTTTTCTTGCCAGGTCCCATCCACTCTCGATTGCCGTAGAACCCGGTCCTCGTGGGACTGTCGCGCCATCCTAATGCTTCCCGTCTATTTGTTTGAAAAATTTGCAAATTTTGCGAACTGCTACGTCTCCATCTGCTTCGATTCGAAATTAATGTTGTTCTGCATTCCGTTTGAGAGTTCATTCCCAGTCGAATTTCATCGTAAATGGGTCGCGTTGAAACTCAGCAACAATTTGCTGGCGCTGTAAAACTCCACATGGTTCTCTTATAGACTTCCCGTCGATAAAGCCAATGTACCATCTGGCAAACGCATTTTAAGTCTCCTCAACGGCCCCGAGTGTGTTCTGTCGTCTAATAGCCATAAAACAAACAGTTATCAGCTATTTTCCTCACATTTTTACGGCATCAATTCGCTCAGCAATAACAACCCCAGACCCCGAACTACGTACGCAACGTTTAGTCGCATCCAACAACGCAAAGGATGGGATGACGGATAGACAGCATTTAATCACATCCAACGGTATCCACTGGCGTAATAAATTGCGATAATGAGTTTCACATTGGCACGCTGAAACGCTATATCAATACATCTGAGGGATATTAAACCAAAATATTGGCGCGTTCCTTCATCGAAAAATCATATTTAATCGCATCAAGGATTCGCATTCGGATTCCTTTGATTGCTGAAGAGCACTCCTCGCCGTTGACCAAGCGAATTTAATTAGATGCGAGAGCAATTCAATGAAAATACCAAAATAGGTCTACTGATGGGTAAATATTGACTTGCCAGCGATGGTATTTATTTTTGTATTCTGTCTTCTTGTCGGCTGTCAAGATGATGAATGGGGTGGGTGTGAACAATTTAATGTAATGGATTTTTACTTGAACGAAAAGGGACTTCCTTGATCTCATGACGAGATAATAATCTCTCCCAAAATTCCCCGAAGGGTACTCATTCAATGGAAAGGCACTTTATTTCTTGAGCTTCTGAGGTGGAGGTCATCCGTTAAAAATTCTCAGGCGAGGCGTTGGTGGATGGAAGCTAAAGCTGACTTCGATATCAGATAGAGGACTAATTAATCGAAGTGCATCCTTTGTTAAGTAAAGTCTACAACAGGGTGACCAGATAAGGACGATATGAAAATAAGTTCAAATGAAACACGTTGCTTCTTCGAACGGAAAGGGCTATGCTTCGAATGTCCCCTTCATCACGACTTCCGAGGCGGGCGTTGAGTGCGCTTGACATACCCAGGACGAGGTGGTTTGACGAACTCCAAAAAATCGCCTGGTTACGATGGGGCACAGCTCCTGATGAGTTAGAGTCGATGGCGGAGGATCGAGTTGCCTGGAGACCTCTCGTGCGCGGCTTACCCGCGCCATCCCTTTAGTGGAGCATGCGGGTCGGAAGATGGCGATGAAACACTTCTTTCATGCCATTAAGTATGGAATAGCACACCAATGTCCGAACGGGGTAACTGGTCACCCTGTGTGAACCAGGATAGGACGGCCTTACAACCATCAGGATGTGTGACGACAATAAATGCGATGAAATCCCTGTTGTGGTTTCCCTGGTGGTCCCTGCGTAGGGTGATGGGCAACAATGCACCTCTATACTGTGCAAAGTTTAAAGCACATTCATGCTCCACAGACGGGTATGGGCAGTACCCCGTACGACAAGAGGAATTTCTGCCAAAATATTTTCTTCGAAGCAACATTTATTGCTTTGAGGTCATGGTCAAAATATGGAAGGAGACACAAATGGCATTGCAAGTAGTATCATTTAGCACAGTCGCAAGTTTGAGCCATTGCCAAGATATGAATACCAATTGGGACCGGGGTCTTCTATGAACGAAATATATCCAACTTCTGTCATCACATCCTCCCCCACACCATGCCATTACTGAGGCAAGATGGTGGGTATAATGAGTTTAGCTGTTAAACACCGAAAATATCCTCCGGTCTTGAATAAGCCTGATGCCATTGAAACGAAAGAGGCCGAAGGGGTTGGAGGGTCAACATTATTCGTTAAGGAGACCCACAGCAACACCAAGCGCCTTGGCAGGACATCAAGGCCTTCCTCTACCTCGACTCCAGGATAAACGACAAGTAATGACGAACGGAAATCAGACGAGAGGATTGAATTTCGAAGAAAGGATAAGCTGGCTTGATTTCCTTAGCCCTGCACCACAAAATCGAAAGTCGGTGTTCGAAGTTGTTAGGTCTTTCGAAAGAAAAGGGTTTTCATCCTAATTGCGTTCATGACGATAGGACGAGATGATTCAACGATGTGGAGTGTACACAGTGAAATAAGTTTAGACAGTGTGACATAGATTTAACGTCTACGGTGACTAAGTTGGTCCCTGCTTGAAGAAGAGTTTTTGAATCAAAATCAGTTGGACAATACTATCTCCCGGCCACATTGGAACCATGACGCATGAAAGATCGTTGCGACAATGCCGGTTTCCGTCAATTAGATTTCGTCGATTCAGTGTCACGCTGACAAGTTCCAACAACACGTGCAAGTTTGTCAATCCAGAGTCACTTTGAACAGTTCCAACTCAACACGTGCAAGTTCGTCGTTCCAGTGTTACTTTGAACAGTTCCAACTCAACGCGTGCAAGTTCGTCGTTCCAGAGTCACTTTGAACAGTCCCAACACAACACGTGCAAGATCAACGACTCCACTTAATTTGGGGCTTTGAGAAACATCCGCGTTTAAGGTACCGCATACGAGTAAAAAAGGTCCCTACGCAACTGGAGTCGGCTAGCAATAAATCATCCTACTTAAGGCTATTTGTTGTTTGAAATCTAGGCTCACTCAGGTCTACAGACAGGAGTCTGAATCTTGCTTCTACATCAGCCACTTGTATTGTGCATGATGGGTCCTATGGTCGGTATACTGACTGCGAACGGCGAAGTGTGAGGTTTTAGATAGGCAAGCTCTTTGAGTATTGTCAGTGCTTCGAAAGAGGTGGAGCCGTTAATTACTAAGACTGGTCCTTTGGAGTCAAGGCTCTCGCCATGGCTGAAGTCAGTTTTTTGTAGAAGAGAGAGGTGGAGCCGTTAATTGTGAAAACTGCTTCTTTGGAGTCAAGGCACTCGACATGGCGGAAGTCAGGGAGTAACATTTTTCAAACCCTCTGAATTGGCTTATAATTTACAAGGCTTGTCTCCGCCCTAAGCATGTTTATAATAATGGTGTGACAACTCGGGTAAGAAAACCGAGTTAACCCGGGTTACACCTAAACCGAGTCAAAGCGAGGAACATTTATTTCAAACCGATGAAACGAACCGAATACATTAAAGACTGTAGACGGTACAACCCGGTCTGAGCATATGACGCCGAACCGAAACCAACCCCAAATCGAATTAGACGACACAACTCGATTTGCCCCGTTCCATAATCCATGTTTTTTGCTTTCGGTTCATCAACGAGCCGAGTTCGTTAACCCGGGTTGCAACTCGGTCTGCGTATATTTTAACCCGGGTTAACTCGGTTTGAGCTGGCACACCACTAGTTTATAACTCTCACATCGGGCTTGGTGCTTCCACGACCTCCTGCCACCTACTCGACAGAATCCGAAATAGATCGATTAAACTCATAAGAAACTACAACTCAGCGAAATCAATAGACATGCTTGAACACTGACGCGACGCACTGTGCCTTCGTTTTGTTCCGCCGCTTTTTTAAGTAATGACTCCATATCGCCAGGCTGATTAGTTCACCCTGAAGAGCGCGGGCGCACATTTAAGGAAAGAAACTCGTTTCTCTCACGCCTCATCGAACCGTCAGCATCAATTTTCAGCGCAAATGTGAACAAAAAATCGAAGACATGTGGTTTCAGCAAGGCACCACATATCTCAGCCTGTGTTGGCTTTATGCAAGAACAAATTTTCTCAAGTTTCGAGTGGCGGAGGTGGACCTGAGGTCAAATAACAAGCGTCACCTGCTAGCGCATATCTGGTTGGGTTTGATTGATGTCATTTTCGACTTGCGCCACTTTTGACGCCACAACCACTGCCGCTTTGCCCAATATGTCCAACTATCGACTCCTGGTCAGACACATGTCGCTATACAGTCCGCATTGTTGGTGGTTGAATTTTGTCCTACTAGACATGCTGGTGTCCTAATAGACGGAAGCCCAAGTGTTGTTGTCATCGCACCTACCCAACGCGATACCATGGATTACGCCTACAGTTGTCCGTTTTCACTGACGACACTG
This sequence comes from Eristalis tenax, assembly GCA_905231855.2. NCBI lineage: Eukaryota > Metazoa > Arthropoda > Insecta > Diptera > Syrphidae > Eristalis > Eristalis tenax. The sequence continues at coordinate 33,656,217 of HG993127.1, read as the reverse complement.
ACCAAAGATACCTAATTTCTTCACTTCTTGGTCAAGCGAAGGAGGAACATTCGCAAGATATGATATTCTTCATTGAAACCCCTTCAAACCAGACCAGCAACTTGTGACTATTTTCTCAAAACATCGTCGACCTCCAGTGCCAAACTGCAAGAACACAATCTATCATCACTGTTGCGTTTCTAAATAGGCTCCTAGCACTCGACCGATGGTGAATCTGCATAGCAAACCATTTCGTAATCCATTTTGCGGTCCCGGTTGTCTCGGAAGTACACTCAATGATCGGGTTTTATGTTAATCCTAATAAACGTCCTAACAACTTCTAACGCCATTCAAGAGCTGCGTGTGTGTGTGTGTGTGTGTGTGTGTGTGTGTGCATTGTCAAGGATTACAGACGACTCGAGATGACAGATACTTCCAATTAGTGTGACGTGGTGGCCCGCATGGTGTGCAAACGCATACTAGTGACATTAATTGCTGCCGTACAAGCAATTATGATTGATTGCCGTAAGAGAGCACGAGGAGGAGCTCTACAGCACGGACATCCCTCACTTGGATTAACGAGAAAATGTGACGTATACGACGTGTGGTCTCACGGCAGTTTCGCATGAGCAATGATTACGTATTCGCCACAGACTCGTGGTGGATTTGTTGCGTATACGACAGAGTGTGCGATTTGGGGGGAAAGCACGCGGTTTTCCAATTCACGTGAATAATAAGTCTAATCGGAAATTCACGTTTAGTGGTGTGTGAAATAGAGTCTTTTTTTATTTTTTCTTGCACTCTGACTCAAAAACTGGTCCATTGTACTGCTGGACAGCAACCTACTTTTGCTGTAGCTTCCTGGTCTTCCAGAGGAAGATCGGCAGGCGCTACTGTGATGAGGAGCGGGCGCTTCTGTAATGAGGAGCTCACATCATCAGCTCACCCCACTTCAGCACCAAAGGCCAGACACCTGATCCGAGCAAAGATGGGACAGTGACAGAGGAAGTGCTCTGCAGTGTCGTCGTCTTCTCCTCAGGTTGTCGGATGTTAGTTGAACTTGGGGAAGAACTAAAATATTTGGAAAGTGAGAAGACAGATAAACTTGACCACCTAAATCCAAAAGACGCTGTCAAGTTCTTGCACTTGACCTTGACCTCGTCAAATAACAAACTTCAGAAATATTACCTCTTAGTGAGTCCCCTCGTCTACTAAAGTGACTCCAAGTTACAACCTCCTTTAAAAAGGCAATCATTCGACTCCTCACACTCCTCAGCTTCGAATGCGGAGAGAAAACCGTCGCATGTCACAAGTATCGGCGTCCCATCGTTGAAGGACACCTGGCACCTTACAGCACACTTGTTGCCCTCGTTTTCTGGCATCCATTAAATTCCCGAACGGCATACACACAAGAACCGTGTACTCGTATAATAACCACCCACGGGGCCATAAACATGATTTAGGGGACCAAACGAGCCACACATGGACGTACCACGACCTGCCCCCCACGTCGTCTTTAAATCAGTTACCACCCCGTCATGTCATTGTGTTCCGTTTTAATGTGTCGTTAACCTGGCACGGACGATTCGGAGAACACCGGTAGCCGTCCATGTCCTTCGTCCGTCCATGTCTCCACAATGTAATTTCTCAGTCCCCATTACGGCAAATTGCTTTTACACAATTCTCATCAAGTTTCTCTCGTTCTTTCGCCCCCGCTGTCCACTGATGCGAACAGATCCTATTATACGCGCCGAAAATTCCGACCAATTTATGCAAAGGTGATGAACAGCTACGCAAATGCCCACAGAAAGTCGTCGACGTACCAGCGGTATGCGGGGGCCAACTCCCTCAGTCTGGTCACCGGTCTACTGCCCTTCACATCGGAGATGGCCCTCTTTGAGTTTCCGTTCAATGAATTGCTGGTAAGTTCGTCAACCGTCCCGATTCAACAAACCAAGTTGATAATTTGTCTTTGGCCTTGTTTCAGATCTGGGCTGTGCTGACGAAGCGCCAGCAAATGTCCCTGCTCATGTGGACGCACGGCGAAGAGGCTCTGGCCAAGTCGCTGGTGGCCTGCAAGTTGTACAAGGCAATGGCCCACGAGGCCGCCGAGGACGACTTAGACACGGAGATCTACGACGAGCTGAGGGCGTACGCCAAGGAGTTCGAGAGCAAAGGTTAGTGTCGGCGCGAATTGTGGTTTCTGGACTCGATTTGATTTGCTTTTTATTTTGATTTTTATTTAACCCTTATGACTCTTGTTTTGTGTGCGTGTAGGTATTAAGTTGTTAGACTTTAGCTATCGGCAAGATGCTGAAAAAGCTCAACGATTACTCACATGCGAATTACATTCATGGTCAAATCAAAGTTGTTTGTCATTAGCTGTGGCAGCTAATCATCGAGCTCTTTTGGCGCATCCTTGTAGTCAAGTTATATTAGCCGATTTGTGGATGGGTGGCTTGAGGACTAGAAAGAATACGAACTTAAAGGTAAGACGGTGTGGCTTCTGGCGCTGAATGGTGTGTGCTGTGTGGATGGGGCTTCTCTGGGGTTTTCTTCATTTCGAAATTCATTTGACAGTTTGACTATGGATTTCACTTGAAGAAAGACCATTCCCACGGGAAGGCTCAATGGTGTGCATTTTGTTGTCTGTGTGCGTGTATCATGTGGGGAAAGGACTTTTCTGGCCTTGCAACGGGAGGCATGATGCAAGATGGATTTGACGAGAACTTTTTCATGTTTTCAACCATTTCATGCCAATTTCTTCTTCTTTCTGCGTTCGTTTTTCAATAGTTGCAACGCATTGAGGACACTATCCTCCCCTCGCTCTCAGCACATCTGCCAGGGCTTCCCTATCTCATTGCATTTGAACAACTAACTGTCAAATTCGTACACCCACAGGTCATCCTTGGACTTCTGCTGCCGTTCTTCATCAAACGGCTGGACTTCAAATCCAAAGAAGAGCTCCAGCAGATGCCGCAAACCGAAGAGGAGCATCTCGAGAATCAGAACCTGGACTACGATGACTCCGACCGATCGCATCCAGACGCAGAGGTATGTATCTCCATTTCAAGCACCCTTTCCACGTCACAAACAAAAAGATACAAATTCCCCCGACACCTGATTTTATTTTACCCTTATTTCCACAAAAATTATGCGAATTTAACAAATGCTTTTTCGTAAAAAAAAAAAAAAAAAAAAAAAAAAACAAAACTCGATTTCTCTTTAGAACGCTCTCACTAAAGCGAAAAGATCAATTTCCCTTAAGTATAGGATGGGGAATAACTCGGCCCAGGTAGTAGATGATGTAAATATTGCAAAACAAAAAAATGTGTACCGACTTGTGTATCTATCTATTCCTTGGTTGTGTGCATAGACGTATTTAATCTGTGTATCTAGATGTGTGTTTATATTTCCGCCTTCAGTTTGAGTAAACGTATCTATGTCCAATGTCTGCTATCTTTGTGTGTGTGTTTTTTTTTTCTGTTTGTATTATTTTCGGTTTGTTTTGTTGGTTTTTCTCTGGGTGTGCGGATGTTTTCGACAAAATCTTGTGCATTTTTGTATTTTTATGTTGGTAATTTTTGGTTCTGAATAACGATACAAGATACATGTTGAATTATGGTGAATTTGCATTCATGGTGTACTCAGACGGGATGTGCCATCAAACGAGTGTGTCGTCATTATCTGCTTGCACTGAGAAGGGATGTAGATGCACTTGCTTTCTGAAACATTTGAGGCATTGAGAAGTATTTAAGTAGGTTTTGTTTGCTTGAGATAAATGAAACACAAAACGATGGACTATTCTGCCTTTGAACCACTCACATTTGCTTACGGTTTTGGGGAGTTACAGGGAGTACCCCTTTATCTGAGTGCCCTTGAAAGCATGGACCTTGACTTGTGTTCAGTGTGACGTCTCGGATCACGTGCCTTCTAGAATGTGGAATTTTGTTTTGTGCTTTTTTATTTTGCTGAGCGATGCCAGATATCCTGGTCAATACTCTCGGCTGTTGAGCTTACCAGTTGAGCTGCGGGATATTTGTTATTTCTTGTTGGTGGAACTTTACAATGCCAAAGCAACATTCATCCTTTCCTTAGTTCGCTGTTTCATGGCTCACAACAATCGTTGACGGTCTAATGGCACAGAGTATCTACCTTACTTCGAAAGAATTGCGACCCACTCTCAATTTGAACCACTCTCAGGTCTCTTATCTGCTTCATCACTGGGCCCTCCGCAATTGGAACTCGCTCTATTAGACTGAGTCTGCCCTACAACAACTTCTGCCGAAGGGGCAGAGACTAGAAGGAGAAGCAGCCTGTCCTCCTGACGGGGAAGTAACTTCGGTACCTGCTTCTTCCACAACCTTGCCGAACTAAACAGTATTACTGACGGCAATTTGTAGGGCTTGTTAATTGGTGTACGGAATTAAATCGACCAGATTCGCGTGGTAACACAACGGGCCTACACGGGCGTGCCTAAGAGTGACTGCTGTGCAACCACATTAACCAACTCTAATCAAATCGTATAAAAACTTCCCGAACTCTCGTCGATTTAACAGGTTTTCAAGCCAAGACGATTCCCGGGCTCGGTGTCTCTCTATAATGTCGCCCCCTAAACAGACAACAAAAACAAGGCAAACACGGTTTGCATGAGTAGTAATGGGCATTGCCAGGCCCCAGACATTCCTTATGACACAAACTGGATCTACAAGATTGAATGGGCCGGACACCCCGCAGCAGAAATGAAGTATTATAGAGATGCCCAACTTCACAGCTGATTGACCCCTAGTCCATCGACGAATTTCAGAGACTTTTAACAGTTATTCATGAATTTTTGACGGTTCTCTGATTGATAAAAGCCGTTCTCTGATTGGTCAGTTCGGCTTTAGAACACGATATAAAAAATGGTTGTCAAAAATGTTAAGGGGCAAGAGAGGTAGAAGTTGTGCGTCTCTATCGCCCACACAGTTTCACAGTTGGCAAAGCGCCACAGCCTAGCAACTACTTGATTTCCTTTGTGAAAGTGGAACTGAAACAATCCTGCATCATTAAAATAAAGGATGATTTTTTAAAAGCTATAGGAAAGTTTTTAAAAAAAAAAAAAAAAACACATAAAATTCAGAAAAATGCATGAAGTCTTTATTTGAATCGGTAGTATGGTCCATATAATTTTTATATGCTTGAAGATTATTTCATGCAAATGTTGACCTTGACTGCGCCTCAAATGGTCCATCGGCTTAGTCCAATTTTGGCATACTCTTTCCAACATTTCGGCCGGTATCTCACGAATAAATGCTTCAATTGAAGATTGAAGCGGGCTTGTCTGTATAGACACGAGCTTTAACATAGCCCCACAAAAAGTAGTCTAAAGGCGTAAAATCGCACGATCTAGGCGGCCAATTGACCGGTCCCGAACGTGAAATAAAATGTTCACTGAACTCGCCTCTTAGTAAGTCCATTGTTGCGCGTGCTGTGTGGCATGTGGCACCGTCTTGTTAAAACCACATGTCATGCAAGTCAAGCTCTTGCATTTTGGGCAAAAAAAAGTTGGATATCATCTCACGGTAGCGCTCACCATTCACAGTTACGTTACGATTCGCATCATCTTTGAAGAAGTACGGTCCAATGATGCCACGAGCCCATAAACCGCACCAAACTGTGACTTTTTCTAGATGCATTGGTAGCTCTTGCAATGCTTCTGGTGTGACATCAGGTTCACTCCAAAATCGACAATGCTGCTTATTTACGTACCCATTGAGCCAAAAATGAGCTTCGTCTTAAACTGACCATAAAATAGAAGAAGCTCGCGATGAACTTTCTTAACAGAGCACGCATTCTGATATTTTTCAAATTCAATAATTTGCAAGCGTCGTTCGTTTGTAAGACGATTCAAGGTTAAATTCTAGACCAAACTGAAGATGTTTGACAGTGAAACGAAACACGACACGTGCGTCAGCTGCTTAAACCAGTGTTGCCAAAAAGATAATAGCTAAAAAATCACCCTTTACAATGATATTCTGTGCGGGTCTTCTAAAAAAAGTTTTAGAAAAAAAAAATGCACGCTCGTTCGTTTACTCAATTTACATTGTGGCCACTCTGTGGTATACGCATTTTTTCTTTCGATTTTTCCCCATAGTAACCACCGCAAATAGGCGGTCGCGTTGCCACAGTTGTTCCAAAAAAACATGATTTGAGTTTGTGATGCTTACAATGGACGGGATTCACAAGTGTTTCAAGGGCCAATTACCATGCTGTTAGGTATTAATGAACAAGAGGTTGAAGTGAATGCGATTACATCAGGTAGGCGACCACTTGGCTGACCCAGGACGAGGTGGTTGCAGCAGGTCCAGAAACTCCCTTGGGCATAACTCCTGATGAGTTAGAGTCGATGACGGAGGATCGAGTTCCCTGGAGATTTCTCGTGCGGGTCAGAAGATGATGATGATGGTGTTGAAGCGATGTGTTTATTGTCTACTTTCTACCGCCCTGTCCCTCCGGCTGAAGACCGTACAAAAATCCTCTGAAGAGATTGTCAAAGAACAACAACGCGACCGGAATGTGTCCATTTCCGAATGGCTGGCTATTTTCATTTTATGATTGCGTGACCTTGGCAGACGCCGCCATGGAACCGCTTAGTGGGAGATGCGATTTTACCATCATTAGACCAGATTTGTCCGTAGGCAAGCAGAGAATCTGTTTCAGTGTTTCCTTGATGTGACCATCGCTAACCACCAGCTGTCCTTAGATGCGAGTGAAATAAGCCATCCTAGTCAGACCTGTCTTCCTGTCACGTACCGTCATATCCCTTTCTCAGACTGATTGAGGTTAAGCCCAGACTGATATCTGCTTTCAATTGACTGAAGAACAACATCGCGTCCGGAATGTGTCAAGCACCAACTTCACGTCCCGAATGGCTGGATGTTTGGTGTCCCTTCGAAAGATACGCATTTTAATTTAATGATTGCGTGACCTTAGCAGACGCTGCCCCTTTCTGTTTTAAAGCATGTCACCGTTTTGTGGGAGATGCGATTTTACGCGTTAAGAGCTTTTGTCCGGTCCACTTCTTTGTGTCAAATTTCGTTCACACTTGTCTTTGCATACCATGTCAATGGATTATAACAAGTGTGTTTGTGTACACCACTCTAAGGGTCTCGCACAACACATTATTATGGCATACAAGTCTATAGACAGCTTAAAGTAAATATGAACCGATGTAAAGACTTTCCCATATCGTATGATGTTCTCATCATCTCACATTTTTCACATAAGCCTGTAATGTCTATTTTCGCTCTCCTCAATAGACCATCGTAAGTTACACATCTCACCTCGGTTTATTTCATTTCACTCGCGCGCCTCTCCTACAAGTTTTTGTTGTTTTTACTTTGCTTTGTACATCTCTACTCCTTGCTATCATGTAGGGCTTGGTTGAGAGCCCAAATCACCAAGGCGTTTCAGCGCGGTAGAGCTTTAATAGACGTTGCTACGCGTTTTATCAAGTTTACGAGAATGTTACGTCAAAGCACGGCAACCTCAGCCCGCGTTTTACAAGTAAAATCTTCTGAAATACATTTTAAAAGAAAAACAAGGGCAATGACTTTAAATAAAAGCCCAACAAAAAAAGGACTACTTGCACAAATAGTTGCCGCAGCCCGCCAAAAGCGAGAAATCACGAGAAAATAAAAGCAAATTGTTTCACAACTGTCAAACGCCCGAGTTTGTAGAAGTGGCTCTGCCTAGAAATTTGTGCTCGCGCTTTTTGATATATCAAAGCAAGGCCGCTGCATTGTGACTTGTTTAATGGACTCCTAGAAACTTTGATCATTCTACTACTTTGTGGCCAAATTCTTACTCTCTTGCAAGTCCTTCCTGCGTTCCTTTCTGTCTAGAAATCTAGACGCATCTTAGTCGTTTCAAGAGTCGAAACTTCTCCTGTTGCGCTCCGCTAGAGTTTTATGCCTTTATTAGAAGAAACCCCGGTACAAGAGGTGGATTACTTTCCAGCTCTTCCACGATTCCTCCCAGTTCTTCTTTGCTCTTCCTCATAGCGACTTGCCGCCTTATTAAATCGGTCGACAGAATTCCGAGCGAGTGATAAGCAACGGTCTCTTCCGTGCTCCAAGTTGGATGACGCTTCTCCAAAAATCTTACTTGTGGTCATGCTTTGTTGCATTGTCTCACTGAGAGAAAATAAAGCGCGTAGTGCATGTGTCTCACCTACCTCAACCTTAAACATTGAATTCGTAGACTGACTCCTGTCATTTATGTTCTATCAAGCACTTGGTTATTACTTTTCCCTCTCTACCCCTCGTCTTCTTCTTCTAGTGGCGCTACAGTCCGGGGTGAACCTGGACCTCAACCAACATGCCTCTCCAGCTGGCACGATCGCTAGACAGCTGCCTCTAATTTCGCACGCTAAGTTGGTTGAGGATCTTCTGCACTTGTGTGCTCCATCGGTTCCGTGGGCGTCCTCTTTGCGATGCCCACTGTTTCGGAATCGAAGCAGGGCTGGAGCGGTGTTGTCCACCTTAGGCGTTGAATCCGTAAACGCATGGCTAGGATCATGTCGCTGTACAGCCCGTACAGTTCATGGTTGGCACTATCGTTAGCCATCTTAGGCGTTGACGCCTGGCTAGGACGCCTGGCTGAGCTCATGTCGCTGTACAGCCCGTACAGTTCATGGTTGGCACGATCGGTAGCCATCTTAGGCGTTGACGCCTGGCTTAGCTCATGTCGCTGTACAGCCCGTACAGTTCATGGTTGGCACTATCGTTAGCCAGCTGCCTCCAATTTCTCACGCCAAGTTGGTTGAGGTCCTTCTCCTCTTGTGTGCGCCATCGGTTCCGTGGGCGACCTCTATTGCTTTATCCCACTGGTTCGGGGTCGAAGCCTCTTCGGGCTGGAGCCTCTCAACGCAGCAGGACCAACGATTGAACGCCAAGGGCTTCTTCATCTGCTTTTGAGACTGTCCAGGCTACCGCGTCATAGAGCAGGGCAGGCATGATCAAGGCTCTATACAATGTAAGCTTGGTCCTTCGAGAGAGGTCTCTATTGCTAAATTGGCAAGAGTTTCTCTGCGTTTAATCTCGGTACTGGTGTTGAGGTAGACGAAGTCCTTCACTACCTCGAAGTTATAGCTGCCTAGAGTGACGTTCTGACCGAGTCGTCGATGTTGTGCGTCGATGACAGCGTGTACTTCGTTTTGCTCATGCTCACCGCTAAACCCCCTCCGATGCAATGCCAGCAGACGCTTCATTGATGGCTCGCTGTGTTCGACCAATCACGTCAATATCGTTCGCGTATTTTGCCAGCATTTGTACGGACTTTTGAAGGATCGTGCCTCTTGTGTTGGCGAGTGAGCTTTGCGCGACCTTGAATAAATGTCACATGACGTATCATGGCTTTGAATGCGTTGTCCTACTAGCACCCTCACATCTAGTAGTAACAAACCGAGTAAATTGTATGCGGCTCCATATTTCCACTTGTGTCTCAAATTTGTTTACATTCGCATGATTTTCAACCAAGGGCAACCCAGAACGCAGCAACATTCATGAGTTACAGCCCTCCAACCATGAACGTCAAACGAAAGCAACAGCGGATGCAAACAGTCTCTGCAAAGCATCCATCAAACACAACGCACACAAAAAAAACCCTGTGCTGGCAAAACGTGAAGATGAAAAACAGAACACATTTTGGATTTCCAATGAAATTCAATGACCAGCGCTCCAACGAGCAGCTTCTCTATTGGCTTTGTGCGGCCAGTGATTTGTCCGTAGGCAAGCAGAGAATCTGTTTCAGTGTTTCCTTGATGTGATTACCTTCGCTGGCCACCAGCTGTCCTTAGATGTGAGTGGAATAAGCCAACCCAGTCGGACCTGTCTTCCTGTCACGTACCGTCATATCCTTTCACAGACTGATTGAGGCTGATCCCAGACTGATATCTGCTTTCAATTGACTGAAAAGACAAGGCCATCAACAGCGGTCCGACAGAAGCACATATCATGCGTCCATTTCGATTCCACTCTCATGCATAATTCAATTGTGTGGCTGTGAGCACCTCCAACTGGGGTTAGTGGACGCGTCTTTCAAGTTGTTCTACCGTGCAGCGACGTCAGGTCGTATTATCATCGAAAGTAAACCACTCGACACACAAGTCCCTGCCTAACGAGATCCCCTTTTCTGTCTTCTAGCTTATGGAGATTACGGCACCACCCAGGGCACTCTTGTGTTCCGCTCCGGTGGAGATAGGTTCGTTTTGGACAGTGCACATATCAGCAGAAAAGTGCTGGAGTGGGAGGTTCGTTTTTGCTGCGTCCGGTGTATTTAATCCTTCTTTTGGACTCTCCCGCACCGCAAGCCACTGGGTTAGTGGGTAGCTTTTGTGTACTCTGGGGATTTTTTTATTGAACCAGTCTCAAGGAAATTATGACAATCTTTGTGAGGAGGTTCGTTTGGAAAGCCACCCGAAGTCAGTCGCATGAATGGGAACTTTGAACTCGAGTGGTTTTTATTTCCTTTTTTGCTGTGTGGGTTGCTGACTGAAGTTGAAATGTGAGTAAAGCTGGAGGTTCTGGGAACGGGTTGTGAAGAGCGAGTTACTGTTCTGTAGGAGAGGTTTTTCCCTAGGGCAGTGGATGTTTCATAAGTTTAGCGAATCACAATGTCCTCTTTTTGGGCTAATGATTTCAAACAGTGGAGAGTTTCGTTTTTTGTTGCTGACGAGCTGGTTAACAGAGTTCTCGTTGAACACACAGTTGTTCAAGGAGGAATTCATCTGACCAGCTCCAGGAGACCAAGTTGAAGTTCTGGGATCTTTGTCGATAGGACATTCCACTTGTTACAGCAGAACTTCATCTTATGATGAATGCTTGAATTCCCTCTTGTGCAAGCCACTGCCTTGTCAGAGGGAATCTCACAATGGCGTGCATTCCAAGGTTAGGCCGCACATCACTTGGCCAAGCTTGGTTTCAGTTTCACAGTTTGGCTCTCCTTATCTTATGATGAATGCTTGAATTCCCTCTTGTGCAAGCCACTGCCTTGTCAGAGGGAATCTCACAATGGCGTGCATTCCAAGGTTAGGCCGCACATCACTTGGCCAAGCTTGGTTTCAGTTTCACAGTTTGGCTCTCCTTATCTTATGATGAATGCTTGAATTCCCTCTTGTGCAAGCCACTGCCTTGTCAGAGGGAATCTCATAAGGGCGTGCATTCCAAGGTTAGGCTGCACATCACTTGTCCAAGCTTGGTTTCAGTGGCACAGTTTGGCTCTCCTTATCTTATGATGAATGCTTGAATTCCCTCTTGTGCAAGCCACTGCCTTGTCAGAGGGAATCTCATAATGGCGTGCATTCCAAGGTTAGGCTGCACCTCACTTGGCCAAGCTTGGTTTCAGTGGCACAGTTTGGCTCTCCTTTGAGTGCCAAAAGTGGAAGTAAGCCAGCTGTTGGTTCTTGTTGTGGTTTCTTCAGATGCGTTTCGTCTGTCTGTTTCAGGCGATAGTCGTATTCGTTAATTTTCTCTTCTGTGTACTGCTGTTTGACAGGCAAATCAGAGATCTCCTGCTGCGAGATAACCCCCCCAATGAGCCACCTGAGTATACTTAAGTGCTCGTAGGATAAGTTCTTATTTCCAAGTAAACATGTGAACATTGAAAAAACTTAGAAAAAAGAAGCACTCACTAAAATTGAATTTATCAACAAAACCTCGAATTACGGCCGAAAATTCATTGAAACGTCGACACCATTCCCAACTGCATGAACACAAAAACAACACTGATACACAGGCGAACACCACACACACTCTCTCGCTTCGTTGTTTGTGTCAAATATAACTTGATTTTTTATTTCGTTGTACTCGCAAAGCAAGACAAAACACAATACAAAACTAAGTCAAATTAAACAATAATGCTCTTCTCTCTGTATTTGAATGTTCTTGTAAATAAATAAAATGCGCAACTCCGTATAATCACGAGTGTTGATGTATGATGTTGTACAGTGAGCGAATTTTTCACAGCACCATTGCATAACATGCGGAAATTGTTCGAAATTTACAGCGAAGGAAATTGGAAATGCTGTTTATGTTGTGAGTGGTTCGTTTTATGTTTCAGAGTTGAAGAATATAAACGAATCGATTGTCAAATTTGAGGCTATTTTACAGAAATGAAGAAACTTCGACCTCTCTTGCCCGTTAAAATGTTTGACATCCATTTTTGACGTGTGCAGACATCTTATCACTCGCCATACGGAGGAGATGGTAGTCGTAACCGGAAATGACGTCAAAATATAGTTGCCCGCGAATTACGTTTGGGAGACCGAGGGGATGGAAAAAAGAAACACAAATGTTTACGTCGTTATAAGATATTTATTTGGAACGATGCGGAGTGATCCGTTCTACTCGACAGGTTGTACACAATTGAGATTCGCTTTTCATGTTTTGAGTTTTTCCTCAGATCAATTTTGCTGAGGTGACTTTTATTGACGCTTCGGACGGAAACGCTCCAGACGCAAGCTTGCAAAAAATCCCCTGAACATTACAAAGCGGAATTAAGAATCATTACGGCGGAAGGCCATTAACAAGTAGTGCAAGCTAGTCAAAAAGAAAAGTGTTCGGCGGAAGCCCGTTGACCGAGATAGCCAAAGTGTGCGTTGGGCTGATGGCCGTTGTTGACCTGCTGGTTGCCCGTTGCGGTGTTAGGTATCGTAACTCGAGCAAACGACCGTTTGCCGTGAGTGAGAATAGCCCTGTTACCGATCGTGGAGGTGTACTGTGACGACGGTGTAATCTCTCCAAGCAAAGAATTGCCTCTTCTGTTTGCCACGAAGAATAGCCTCTGTAGCCACTGGAGAATCATCATTTCCCGGTACCGATCGAATTTGGATAAAAATTTGAGTCCAGTTGATTCAACAAATTATTCTGTGCATTCAAGAATTTGCAAAGATCTAGCAGTCTGGTTACAGCGCCGTTGGTAAATATGACTCCTCTCCAGAATCTAGTGTGGGACAACTCACCGGTTTCCATTGCTCTCTTCTCCACTAAATGTGCCACATTCATCGCATTGCGGCTAAGGAATAAAATAATACCATCGCGGAAAGCAATGTTTGCTGCGTCTCTTAGATGTTGGGCAGTTCTATCTAAGTCGAATATGATGTGTCCCAAACGACTGCCATGCACGTCATCAGCAAGCGATCCTTCTTTATGGCCATAGTGAACTCGTGCATTAAAAAGGTCACGAACAGTGAATAAATTGTGTACTTCAAAATAGTCGCGGCTTTGTAGAGCACGTTTGTCGAATTCTGAAATGGCCTCCGGTTCGGTGCTTTCGGTTGGTTGCTGCCAACGCACCAGGGACTGTGTCGGTCGAAGACCACATGGTTTACCCACATTTTTTAGCGAATTCAATATCATTTGGTGGTAAAAAAAAACAGACTCAGCCCGCACACTTAAATGTTTTGACAGCTGACTGCTTTGGTCTTGACTGTACGAGTAGAACGACGTCTATTTTATGTTTGAGCAGTAATTAGTATTATATTAGTAATTAAGTGAACTGTAAAGGTTCATCAAGGATAAAACCTCGTTCGCCTTCAACTGTCAAAGTTTACGAGCACATTGCAACGACTTCAATGACGACAAAACGCAAAGCTCCACCCCTACTCTCCGAGACATGGGTTAATGATGAAGAGATCCTGTATCCAATACAAGCGACCAGAAAGGCGCGCTGGTGGTGTTGCTCTTTATAAAAATGGACGCAGTTCTCATGTAATGACTCCAAATATGGGAATTAAATATCGCCAAACCAACGGATTGGAGCTGAATGCATTCTTCCAAATGGCCAGAGCGCAATTTTTCTGTCTAACCAGTCTATGGATAAAATCATCGACATCGATTCACAGAAGGTGGTTCAGCTCTATTGGGAAAGAACTATGATCTGTGGCCAATAACTCTAAGTGGCGTTGTTAACCCACCTGCGGCTGTACCCTTGGTATACTCTAAAGCTTCAAATGATTCAGATATTTCCGCCACTCAAAGTGGTACAGTCATCGACGCCGTATTCCAACGCTATCTCAGTACATTGCAGTCTCAAGTATACGTTTCCTGTTTCAGCTTTCATAAGCCCCTTGTATCAACGTTGCCATAAATTGAACCTGATTGAATGTTCGTCACCGGATCATTCACGACTCATTTCACATACTTTCTATCCCCTGACGGTTCCTTGCCGGTTCGGGTATCATTGATTGAGGGGACGCTGCGGTGATAAGATGTTTGCACATAGACCTCGAGTATATCGTTTTTACAGCCACATTGTCCAATCAGACAACGGCAATCGCGTTATTTCGTAAATAAGTGTCAAAAATTCACGAATATCTGTCAAAAAGGCTCGTAAATTCGTCGACGGACTAGGGGTCAGTCAGATGTGATGTTGGCCATCTCTATAATACTTCATTTCTGCTATTTTCTCCTCCCCCAACCATTGATTCCAGACGGTTGAAGTAAAAAGATTCATTAAAGTGAGTTTATTAAAGTCCAAGTCAGGTTTAACAGAAGCACGTAAAAACAGATAACAAGTGGCCGCATTAGTGAAAAAAAAAATCGGAAAGTCATGTCATTGGAGAAGTAGTATTATAGAGAGCCAACTCTCAAGCCTCTCTTTCCCTTAAAATGTTTGACAATCATTTTTGATATCGTTTGCAAATGGACCAATCAGAGACCGGCATTCACATTATTTCTTGAATAAGTGGCAAAAATTCATGAATAATTGTCAAAAAAGCCTCTTAAATTCGTCGATGGGCTGATGGACCCCAATCAGCTGTAAAGTTGGCTGGTATCATAACCAGGCGAGTTTTTAACCACCTCGTTCTGCGCCTGCCAAGCGGTCGCTTACCCGAGTCAATCGCATTCAACGCCCGCCTCAGAAGTCGTGATGAAGGGGACATTCGTGCTACGTGACCAAACCACCGAAGCATAGCCTGTTCCGTTCGAAGTAGCAGCTGCTCAGTGTGCAGTTCCTCGCGCACTGCCCGACTGTTTTTCACCCCATCCCGGCGAGTAATTCCCACAACATCCCGAAGAAATCTCGTCTAAGCAGCTTGTATTCTGGATCTTATTCTTTCAGTCGTGACCCAAATTTCATGACAATAGGTGAGCGTTGGAATAAATACTGAGTTGAAAACCGCTCACTTGGCTTTGACACCAAGCTCGGCCGACCTGGTTACAGATCTACCAAGCTGTTTCAAAACTGACCCAGCTTGACCAGTCATACAGGAAAGCTCAGCATCACTCCTTCCATCACTCGTGAAAAAGACACCGGGCTAGT
Organism: Eristalis tenax; assembly: GCA_905231855.2. Lineage (NCBI taxonomy): Eukaryota > Metazoa > Arthropoda > Insecta > Diptera > Syrphidae > Eristalis > Eristalis tenax. The sequence goes on along the minus strand of HG993127.1, from coordinate 33,640,932 downwards.
TAACCTTCTCCACCTGCTTCAATGGGACTTCACTACCACGTAGAGTGAATTGAACGGGCGTTCTGGAGATGACCATAACCTCCGATTTGTCCACATAGAGTCCACAAAGCTATCGAGTGCGCGCTGGAGTTCCGTCTGGGAAGATGTGAGGATCACTTAAGACCTACCCTCACCTCTCCCAATGTGAAACATTCCTCGCATCAGCTGCGCTGCAACATCCAGTCCATATGTGCAACGAAAAGAAGATGTGACAAGACGCACCCTTGGCGAAGTCGCCCACGGTGAAAGGTGTTGCACCGTTAACCCGAACACAGCAGCTACAGTTTGTGTACAAAGACTGAATGGCCCTCAGAAGGGGACCAGCAATCCCCTACTCCTGCAGAACACTCCAGAGTTTACATCGAGGAACTCGGCCGTATGCCTTTTCCAAATCCACAAAACAACTGAAGATGGGCTTGACATACTCCCGAGCCTTCTCAAGTACCATTCTTGGAGTGACCATAACTCTAGAAAGCGCTTCCAACACCTTATTCAATCCCCAAAATGACTTCGTCCACCGTTGGACTATTCTCCGTCCCACTCAAGTCTTCGGGTCTGCCATCCTCAGTGCCCTGTTCGTACTGATAAGAAAATATTCAATCAACAAGCAGAATGATAGAATTGACGCTCGGTCATCACAACATGCGTCTGAACTCATTCGGAGAGTTCAACATGGACTCTGTGTGGTGTCCTGCGATGGTTCTTGGCCTCTGTCGCTTATGATCTAGTCGAACCGGAATACTAGTCGAAAATAAAGCTTTGATCTTCCGACATGACTCCGCTCCCGCTCATAAGGTACTTGCGTTCCGCAGATGAATGCTGCTCTAAAAGCACAGACTTCAACGTTTACGTCTAATTATCGTCCAGCAGTGGATCATTTTGCTATGGAATTTTGCTAGTGAATTCACCAGCACACTTAGACAATGTTGGTCCGTTGTGGTATCCACAGTCGGGCTACTACCACTGATCGAGCACTCCAGTGAACGTGGCGTTAATTTGATCCCAAAGGAAAACATTTGTAAATAAATTCTATTAACTTTACTTTCACTGGAATTCGAACCGCGGGCCTCTCTAACCAAGGGCAAGTACTTAACCAACTACGCCATCCAGTTGCCTCGCCTAGAAAGCAAATGGAAAACATTTGTAAACAATTTGTATAAACTTTGCTTTCACTGGGATTCGAACCGCGGGCCCCTCTAACCAAGGGCTGGCACTCAACCAACTACGCCATCCAGTCGCCTCCGCCTAAAATTTGTAGTCATAAAGAAGAAAAATGTTTTGAAAAATATTCATTCGTACTCATTTTCCTGGGTGAAATTGTGAAACAAAAAAATTTGTGGTCACTGGGTGTGCTAAGTGATTGGCTGCCAAAAGTTTCGAGGTGCATTGTAAACCTCCCCATGGAAGGACCGGTTGGTAGGTAAGAATAGCGAACGATCTTAATTTGTGACTCGAAATAACCGGTCGCCGGAAGGACTTCAGGGCCCTTACAGCTGTGTACAAGTCGCGCATTTTCTTTCGAGTCTTGCCATACTTTTTAGCCGTCACTTTCATAGCAATATAACAACTGTAACATGATACTGGTGTACCATCTGACTTCCCTCTTTCGTTCATTACTAAATACCATGGGATAAGCAAGAGGTGGTACAATCGTGGGAGTCTCGTTTTGGAGTGCCCAGTTCCAAGCAAAGGATGTATGCTATATCTCCAAGAAATCACACCAAGGCCAAGATGGCTTCGGGAAACCGTGAAGCTGCTGCTGTTGCCCATATATTGTGTTTGTTTTCGAGTGGCAAATATACAACAATTTTTAATCAGTTACGCCCATTTCACAATGCTGCGTTGGTGCGTCGTCTCGACTTACAACCTACACAATACAAAGGTTATATGGCACTCACTGCGTCACTGCTAGTATTTGACTTTTATGAGAAAAATGAGAGCGGTGAGAGCAACGTAATGTCGCACTCTCTCTGCTCTGCTTTCTGACATCTCCCTGGATTGCCCCACGTTTTCATTGGGCGGCAAAGTTTAACGGAAAATTACAATGTTTGAAATGGAAAACACAAATGAATGTGACGTAAGCCACCAACGCTGCATTGGGAGACGGTCATTAAGGATGTGCAACCTTTTTCTTTCTGTCGGAATCACCATGAAATGCATTCATTCACTAATTGTGTACAACGTTCACCCGAAGGCATGTGCAGTGATAAATATAAATTCACTACAAAAAAAGCTCAGAATGGTGACAGCCTTCTTTTATCAGTGATGGACATTTCCTCGTCAATGTGTGTTCTAAAACTCTTATATGTTTCGAAATCGGTGTACTTTGCGACAGTGTAACAGCTCAAAATTTCGCTTAATTTCTGACTCCTTAGCCACAAAATTCATGCTACACTCTACACTCCTCAAAAACAACAATCAACGAACGATCAATTCCAACATGTGGCTGTGCAAATTTCGCTCACTGTACACACAGTGTTTGTAACAAGAAAACCAACGTACTTGTAAACATAAGTGTAATTGTAGATGTTTAGCAATTTATCAATCAAACAAACAAAAAATGTAATAATTTTGAAAAGAATAAAACAAAGATCAATCCCGTAAAAATTTCAGGCTCTTTTGGCAGACACTTATTCCCTTCGTGAAACCAAAGTTCAAGAAAATGGAAAAGTGAGTACAGTCCTTAGAATCATAAATATTTACTTATTTTCTTTTCGTAAAAAACAATCACCAAGTTTTTTTTTCATTTTATTCTTACCAAATGGAAGAGTATTTGTTTTTTGTATTTTTTTTTTTTTAATTTGTAGAAAATGAAAATACTTCATTTAATGGTAAATAAACTGAACAACAATACAAATGTTTATAAACACTCATTTGTCTTTCATTTGTTTTGTATGTACTTAAACAAAATCGCTTTTCCAATTTTCATCTTCATATCGAATTAAAATGCTCACACACAGGTCGATCTCACAGGAGCGGAAGAGCCCGCAAAAGTTAGTTTAACCTTTAAAAATGCAAGAAAAACATAACAACCAAGATGCAAAGGCTAGCTTTAGATGATGTTTTGTAGTTGGCTTATGGGAACATCATGTTCGTGTGCTTTCTGAGTTTGGCTTTATTTTTTTTACTTTTTGTTTATTTGCAAAATTTTTGTTTTGGACTCGAGCTTTTAGCGGTTGTGGAATTTTGTGTGTGTTTTTTTGTTTTTCATTGTTCAAGTAAACAAACGTTTTGTTTTGCAGCTATTTTTGGTACCTACAGTCGTTTATAGATTCCGTATGGTGTTGGGTTGGTGGTGGTAATCAAATAAAAGCGTCAACGAGGGTGGCTTGAAATTAAAGTGAACTTGACTGTGAATTGGTTGATTGGGTTGAGTGAATTGAACATTTTTATTCGATTGGGAAATATATTTTTCTTTTTGCATGACTTTACGACCGGGATACCCTTTGGACTGTCTCTCTCATTTTGCTGCCATAATTCAAACAAGAGGAAAAAAAAATCACAAGAGTGTTTGACATTTAATCTGCATCATTTTTTCGTCCAAGCTCATTCCATTTCATTACATTAGGCCATCCTTCGGAAAAGAGACCCAATTTTATTGCGGAAGTGATCAGCAAAGACTGACTGATTGTCTGCCCCACAAGGCTTAGAATTTGCATTCCCCATTTATCCAAACCGCATACTAGTGGTTCATATAGAGCATTAGGTACCCTTCACAAATCCTAAATTTGTGAATATACGCAGGATATGCTCCAAAAATTCAGCCCATGTGCTGACAAAATCTATCCCAGCTCCATCACTGAATTGAAGCGTACCGTGCTTGTGAATTTTTGCGGAGGATTGTAAAAACTTGACGTTAACCGTGTTTTTTTGACATTTCCTGGTGTCCCCAATTCGATGTCCAAAAGGGAACGAAAGATTTTTGCTTATTTTTGTTGATTTTTAATTAATTTCAAGTGAAGTTCAAAAATGTACGATCTATCCGCCCTCTTGGTCTAATGTCTGAGAATACAACGGAATGCATTTAGTACCACTCTATACCCGCTTGGGTGCATCAACTTAACTAAAAAAAAATCATTAAATCATTAAACTAATTTAAATGGTTTTATAGAAAACTATTCCACATTGCTCGAGGCAGATTGCTGCTTGCTACTCTAAAAAAAATTGAATATCAAGTAGCTGCTTCGTAGTGATATATTCGAATATTTGAGCCTAAATTTTACTATTTTCGACCAACCTCCGTTTCAAAACGCGCTCAACCTTCATCTCATCCTCAAAAGAAAATAACGTTGTCTGCCCTTGTGCGTAGATTCCTACGCAATTTAGAGTGTTTTCCCATCATTTGTTCTTTTTTTTCCATTAAAATAAATCAAAAAAAATGCATTTATAATTTTATTCAAAGGAAACAAAAGTAAATAAGTTCAAATATGTTTTTCTTGAACGCATCTTACACAAACGTTTCGATTATGTTGATATTTACAGGCACCCTTTGTGCAACAACTCGTCTCATATATTTTATTTTTGGTGGCGGACTTTTCTGCATAGCAAACGTAACATCTGATCTGCCTTTTATTTGTGGTGGAACACTTCTTGATCGCTCTGGCAGATTTGATGAAGATGATGCCGATATATCCTCGAAATATTGGGCTGGTGAACTTTCTCTTGAAACAGTTGCAAGCAAAGCTACTCCAGCTGTCATATATGGTTTTGCAAGTGAAAATCCAAGTTCACGTAGAAAATTCGTTCGTTGTTTGTGTTTTTTGTGTCACTTGCCAATTCAAATTCACTCCTTAGAAAATAATTAACGAATTCAAAGCTTAAACATCAATCACGTTTGCAAATACAGCCATTTGTCATCTACTGGTTTTTCTTTTACAGCTGTAGCAAGACAGCATTCTGTCAACTTAACGCACACCGCCTATAGAATGGAAACAAAAATCATGCGACGGATTGAAATTAGAAGGTGCAGTGTATTGGGTATATAACTTAATTCGTGCGGTTTGCTAAGAGATGGCGTAACTTGTATGATTCCATTGGAACATGCGTTGGAAAGCTACTGTCATTGTACGTCATTTCAGTATATGCCATTCATTTGAAGCGTAAACAACAATAATTTCTTCTCATTCAAATATGTCGAACTTTGTGCCTGAAAAAGTGTTTTTGCGGGGAGTTCTTCTTCATTACTGTAATATGAAGAAAACTCCTGCGGAAGGTCAGCTTATTTTGGTGGAAGTTTATGGTGAACATGCGCTAGCCAAAAGTGGTGACATGCGCTTGCCAAAAGTGGTGATTTTGGCTTGGAAGATGAACGTCCTGGGCAGCCCAAAAAATTTTAAGATGAAGATCTGGAAGCATTACTCTGTGAAGATTGGTGTCGCTCAAGCAGCGTTTAAAAGCAGCTGGATATATTCAAAAGCAAGGAAATTGGGTTCCACATGAACTCAAGCCGAGAGACATCGAAAGGCGGTTTTCCATGTCCGAAATGCTGCTGGTGATGAAAAATGCATCCATTACGACAACCCCAAGCGCAAAAAATCATATTTGAAACCCGGCCAACCAGCCAAATCAGCGCCAAAGCCGAATATCCATTTGGCGAAGGTAATGCTCTGTATTTGGTGGGATCAGAAGGGGGTGCTGTATTATAAGCTGCTAAAACCGAGTGAAACCATCAATGGACAACGCTTCCGAACACAATTAATCCGTTTGAAGAGAGCAGTAGCCGAAAAACGCCCGGAATATGCGACCAGACACGAGGCAATAATTTCCATCATGACAACACTGGGCCCCACGTTGCTATTCCGGTTAAGAACTATTTGGAAAACAGTGGAAGGGAAGTTTTATTCCACCCGCCTTCTGCCTACCATTTGTTCCGGCCGATTCAGATCGCCCTCACTGAAATACGGTTCACATCAGAGCAGAATATCAAAAAATGGGATGGGATCCACAAATTACCAGAAAGATGGGAAAATGTCATAGCTTCAGATGGGCAATACTTGGAATAGTACTAGTGTCCATGTTTTTCGCAAATAAAATTAAAAAAAAAAAAACCCACGAATTATGTTATATACCCAATATATAAACAAACCTTTAGTTTTATTGTAATATTCTACAATCGAGGGTATCTTTTTTTCACCAGTTAGAAATTCCAATTGTATGCATTGTGCTTTGGAGTCCAGTATATTTATTTTTTCCTGCAATGCACGAGACAAGTGCTGTGTGGTCGGTGAATGCAAGAGTAGATTGCATTTTTTTGCATTCAAGAAGCCTTGGTGGAGTACTTCTTTTATTTTTTTCTCATAGTACCATGTGGCAGTACCATCACAGAACCAATGACACACAACCGCAAAGCCACGACGACGTCTTGGGTCTTCAAATGAGAGTGCGTTTACCAAAACCCATACCCCAACGAAGACCCAAACTCACTCATCTTCTATTCTATGAAGTGCTGAATGGCCCCCCCGGTCCGCCGCCTTCTCGACCAGAGGTAGCTGCAAGCGATACGCTTGCAGTAATGCCTTTTGACAACAATTTTTGACCAATATCATACGAAGAAAAGAAGTTGTCCATTGTCATGTTATGACCTTTCAAACCATCAACCAGATCCAAAACAACACGCTCGCCTTGTCTGTTTTCACACAAACTGGCACCAATTGCTTTTCCCAAATATGGTTGAATCTTCCAAACATAACATGTATAAGAACATACCATCAACCAAATTTGAATCCACATTTAACTGGTTTCGACGGCATGCATTGACCAAATTTACATCGTCCACGAAAACCAAGTAATTGCTCGTCAACTGTAAGAAATTCAGGTGGATTGTAATAATCTGTTAGTAAGTTGGACCATTTATCAAATATATCACGAATGGGAGCAAAATTTATCTGAAGATCGTTGCTGTCTTCTATTTATAAGGTCGTCAAAACGAATAACTCGGTTCATATATTCAAATGTATTCTTCGGCATTATTGCTTTGAACACAGGACGAACGCTTTCACCATCAAATTCATCAATTGTAGTTTCGTTTTTTGCTCTAAAAATAATTACGGCAAAAATCATTTGAAATTACCCATAAACACGAGCTAAAATCAAAACTCCAATATATTTGTTCGCAACATATTCGAATCGATTTATTTGTGGTCCTTGCCGTACATACCCATTCGAATGTTTCAAAATGATAGTTTCTGCATGTCTTGCTTCTGCACATCCTGCTATTCCAGGATGAAGAGCAATCACATTTTCATTCCGTATTGAAATGGTTGTGGTTGCCACACAATACCGTCTTTCGAAGCAATGGGTCCATATTTTCACCTTCAGCAACTGTTGCATTCTCTTCAGTGTCAGAATCACTATCGTCTGAACATAAATCATTGCCATCACCAACTCTTTTCTTCTGGTACGAATTCACCATCACTGTCTCGAGCAATATCACTATCATCACAATCATCACTTTCATTCGAAAATGCTTCCGTTTCCTCATCTGTCAGATATCTTGGTCTCCACATAGTCTTTTTTTTTTTTTTGTTATTGGGTTCACAACATGTGCTCACGAAGTTCACTTGCGAAAAGACTTAATGCAAATGACATGAAATGTACTAATTATTCATATGCGTGGAAATCTAAGTATAAGGATGGTAGGCAACGTAATTTTCTCAATAAACATTTTTACGGTCGGGATTGTGATAAAGTCAGAGAATTCCGGAAGTGCGCAATTATTTGTTTTTGAAAAAAAAAACGGGGAAATAGGTCCTGTTTGCGTAGTTTTCTACGCAAGGATGAGATGAAGGTTAATGCAACAATAGCACGCACAACACGAGTGGTTGCTGAGAAGCTAGGCCCTGGCCCTCTACGGGCTGCTGCGCCGCCCCTAGTATTATTTTTATTATGTCACTACATCAAGGAACTCTTCACACTTAAGAACTTCTGCTATTCATTTTTTTTTTTTTGTTTTTTAATTTCGACCTTAATTTTTTGGCGTCACTGTTAGCTTCCCTCTATTACATCTCTATTACATGTCACCTTGCAAGACTCCGGGGTCAATTCTCTTAAACTCAGATTGTTTATTTATATGTTTGACACGAGATTAGGTTTACATACACAGTCCGCCATAATTCATCGTACGACGTTCGAAAACGTTCGTTTTCAGTACCAACCGTGTTTGGTAAAATAATGGATTACATTTCAGAATTGTAATAAAGAACAAACCTTATTTAGGTATAACAGAAAATCCAGTTTTAAATGTTTGTCCTTCTTAATTCATTTACACGACAAAACTCATCGCACTCCTCCTAAAAAAATGGGTTATTACACCGCAGTAGGTTCCTAGTAGCTTGTTGGACCTCAGCGGGATTTGAGGACAGCCTGTAGTCTACGCGGCATTGAACAGACCAGCTTCTGGGTTAAATCTTCGCGTACCCTATCCCATTCTATTAGCAGAGCTTCCTTGAGTGTAGCCCTTGAAGCTATTGTGTGCCTGTGCAGCTGTTTCTCTAGGAAGTCCCACAAATGCTCAATGGGGCATAAATCTGGACTCTGTGGAGGAGAATACAACTGTCTCGGGGCAGATCACAATAACCACTCCTTGACTTTTCTAGCTGTGTGCTTAGGGTCATTATCCAGCCAGGATTTAAACCCAATTTCTCGACCGATGACTCTGAATTCTCCCTCAGTGTATCCAGATACATGAGCTGGTCCATATTTCCTTCTTTAAATACCAGCTTTCCCACACCGGACCAAGCCATGGACCCCCACCATAACACTGCATCCACCATGTTTAATTGCTCTCCTTCGGGTAATTTCCGTGGACGGCCTGATCCTCGCACGTACTCAACGCTTCCTGTATTTCTATAGGTTCCATACTGAATGCTTGATTTACTTTTACCAACGCATTTAGCAATTTCTGCCAATGATTTCTTATCATTCAAGTACAAATTCACCACCACTTGTCGGAAAACTACATTTTTGCGCTGTTCAACTGACATGATCACTTTTTGTAGCAAAAGAAGTTTATACACTAAACGTGCAAGATAAATAATTAATAGAAACAATAAATACATTAAATTAAATAATTGTAAGGGAAACCGAGGAAATTTAACGGAAACAAGTAGCGTACGATAAATTATGTCGTTTGTTTGCTTCATTTTTTTTTTCATGGAGTAATAGAAATAGAACGATAAATGAGACTAGAAATGCAAAAAAAGAAATTATCCATCCACATTTACAGAAAATATGTGAACTGTCGTACGATGAATTATGTCGGCCTATGTATGCATATGTATAGGGTGATTTTTTAAAAGCTATAGGAAAGTTTTTCAAAAAAAAAAACATATAAAATTCAGAAAAATGCATGAAATCTTTATTTGAATCGATAGTACGGTCCATATAATTTAATGCTTGAAGATTATTTCATGCAAATGTTGACCTTGACTGCGCCTCAAATGGTCCATCCGCTTAGTCCAATTTTGGCATACTCTTTCCAACATTTCGGCCGGTATCTCACGAATAAATGCTTCAATGTTGTCTTCCAATGCGTCAACTGAAGCGGACTTGTCTGTATAGACATGAGCTTTAACATAGCCCCACAAAAAGTAGTCTAAAGGCGTTAAATCGCACGATCTAGGCGGCCAATTGACCGGTCCCGAACGTGAAATAAAATGTTCACCGAACTCGCCTCTCGATAAGTCCATTGTTGCGCGTGCTGTGTGGCATGTGGCACCGTCTTGTTGAAGCCACTTGTCATGCAAGTCAAGCTTTGTTGAATATCATCTCACGTTACGTTACGATTCGCATCATCTTTGAAGAAGTACGGTCCAATGATGCCACCAGCCCATAAACCGCACCAAACTGTGACTTTTTCTGGATGCATTGGTAGCTCTTGCAATGCTTCTGGCTGATATTCACTCCAGAATCGAGAATTCTGCTTATTTACGTACCCATTGAGCCAAAAATGAGCTTCGTCTTAAACTGACCATAAAATGGAAGAAGCGCGCGATGGACTTTCTTAACAGAGCACGCATTTTGATAATTTTCAAATTCAATAATTTGCAAGCGTTGTTCGTTTGTAAGACGATTCATGGTTAAGTTCTAGACCAAACTGAAGGTATTTGACAGTGAAACAAAGCACGAAACGTGCGTCAGCAGTTTAAACCAGTGTTGCAAAAAGATAGTAGCTAAAAAATCACCCTTAACATAAGGTTAGCTTTTAAAGTCTTATTTTTATTTTCGGAAGAAATCGATTTACCTTGTATTACAAGCCATCGTGACGCATTACAAGTCTTAGGGATAACTCTGGCAACACAGAAAGCAAAGCTGTCGTTGTCTGTTTGAATCGTTTTGGACCCACAGTAGCATTCGCTGACAAATAGTAACAAATACTGACTTAATCTTTTTTCGCCTCGCCCACATTTAATTCCCAAATAATTATCCTTCATGTCGCGGCATTTAGTTCTCTAAACATAACACCCACCTTAATTAACCTCAATCCCATACAACCAACCCCATCACATCTGTTCGTGTTCACCTAATTTTTTGCCTTCGGGAGGTGCTCCATCTGTACCACATGTCAAAGGATACCCACGCGTTATGGCGTTCGGTCTTTACAACTGGCATCACTTACAACCGGTAATGCCAAACAGCTGCAACTAATGGAGAGTCATGCACTTAACTGATCGCCTTTCGCACTGCCTTGCTTGTAATTTATTCACACGTGTTCGTTTATTTTAAGTAGATGTTTCACTTTCACATAAGATCCTCCTTACGGTTATGAGTTTATTCTTTTATTTCACGTTTTAGTGCATTTCTCAGAAACTGTTTTTATTTTCCGATTCTGGTTGAAGTGGTTTATGTATTTTCTCTCTCTCTCACTCTCTTGGTAGTTTTAAATATCTAGATGTGACATTTAATATGTTTCCCTTCGCACGACTAACCGCAATGTGTAATCGTTTTCAGGTTTCCCTATCTGACTCGGATCCATCGCAGTTCCGAGAGTTCTTCAACATGTCCGACTATGAGATCAAGCAGCACCAACCGCTGCGCTTGCGAAAGAAATTCTACGAGTTCTACACGGCGCCCATCACCAAATTCTGGGCCGATTCCGTGAGTACATGCCTCAGTGGGAAGCAAGAAATGCCAATCACTGCTCTCGTGCCTTGCTTTTAGATCGCGTACATGTTCTTTTTGGTAATGTTCACGTTTACTGTCCTCGTGAAAATGGGACCCACACCACGGTGGCAAGAGGTGTATTCAATTGCGTACATAACGACCCTGGGATTTGAGAAAATTCGTGAAATTATCTCATCGGAACCGGTGGCCATAACGTAAGTGTGTGTGTGTTTTGCTACGACATCCTGTTTAACTAATTCCTTCTTGTCTCCCACTGTATCGCTTCATTCTCCGAATGTCGGACACGGACACTTTTATCGTCACATTCCGGCCGGCAGTCATAAATTCTCTGTTTGGACGTGGAACATGTGGAATCCCTGCGATGGAGCGGCCATCATTTTGTTTCTTATTGGACTGTCGCTGCGATTCCGTCCGAACACGATGGACATCGGCAGGGTTTTTTACTGCGTCGATAGCATTTATTGGTACTTGAGGATCCTGAATATTTTGGGCGTAAACAAGTACTTGGGTAAGTTGAATAATATTTTCTTTTTTTGTGGGGAATCATATTGTTTTCATGTCCCTCCTCGGTGTCTTTCCTTTTATCCTGCTTAAAAGCTTCTCGAATACATAATGTATGGTTTGATGGGATTGGTGTCCGACAATCCTTCGAAAGCATGAATGAAGGTGAACTCTCGCCAAGCTTAGATATCAAAATCAATCGATGTGATGGACGGAATTTATTTATGAATGTATTACTGAGCTGAGGTGAATCTTCCTCCCGTCCCTGACGTCTTCAGTCCGCGACTTCCATTGATTCGTGTTGAAACGAAGTCGTCAAATGAAGCATGACACATTGCACATTTTCGAGACACTTTCTCAGTTCTACGTCCTGCGACCCTGCATGACACATTGCACATTTTCGAGACACTTTCTCAGTTCTACGTCCTGCGACCCTGCATGACACATTGCACATTTTCGAGACACTTTCTCAGTTCACAGTCCTGCGACCCTGCATGACGCTTTCCACATTTTCGAGACACTTTCTTAGTCAACAGTCCTGCGACCCATGGAGGGTCTGCGCCTGAGCAATAACGGTCTTTCGTCTTTGACGGTCTTGGAAACGTTGCTGCCAGTGAAGGGCAACATGGTCTGCGTCCACTATGACATGGCGACATACCGGAGATCCGGTCTTCCTCTCTTTCTCGGATTCGAAGATCCTTTTCGCTGGAGCAATTGTGTGCATGCGCTCGTATAGCACGTAGAGTTCGAGGTCATAGATGGGATCAGACGCAGATTCACCAAGAATCATCTCTTCCGCACTGCTTATCGACCAGCCTTAGTCTTAGAGACTGCGAGGCAAGCGAGGGCAGGAAAAAAGGGTCAAAACTTCAAACCGCTGATACCCCATGCAGTGCCTAACGGTGTGAAGGAGTCCCACTTTCAATCAATCTCAAAAACTCACTCACTTCCGCTTGACGCTTCAATAAGAAAAAGTCCGGCCCAAAACGGACGAAAAAAAAAAACGAAGAAGAATTCAACTCCAAAAATATCCTCATTAGGACATACTCCCGTTTCTTCATTTCCTGGAAATGACATCCAATTATTTAACGGATGTTGATCGACTTACAAAGGAGCCATCAATCCGAATCATCCCAAGCAGTGTCGCCCTCGTCTTCCCATCCGATTGTTGGCACCGCTCTCATTCTCGTTAATCCAAATGAGAAACCTGTTGAATTTAATGAAAAATTGATTGCCATCCTGCCATGTATGCTATCTCTCCCAACCATACGCAGGCACAGTTATTCATTCTGGCTCTTCTTACTTTTCCGTTTCATTACAGGTCCACTGGTTACAATGATGGGGAAAATGGTCAAGAACATGATTTACTTCGTCGTCCTGCTGGCCGTTGTGCTAATGAGCTTCGGTGTTAGTCGACAGGCCATCCTGAACCCGGAAGAGGAGCCCGCCTGGCGTCTAATTAAAGAGGTAAGCATATCTCGAGGTGGTTGATCCACTGAGCCCACATGGTGAGTATGTGTGGTCCAAAACTCCGGGGAACTAGTGAAAATCAATAGATACACTCCCTCTCCTCGAAATGGCTTGAATCGCAGACGCGAAAAGCGCCCTCATCACCTGTGCTGTGGGAGCAGAGGTTGTGTACCCGCGAATTCATTAAAATCACCCGAGGGTGCCGCCAATTGATGTTAGGTTGAATGCCCGGGAGGAGGGCGTGGGGTGCACCCGCATCCAATGATTGCTTAAAAATGTATATTAATGGGGCACTCCTGCAGCTAGACAAGGAGCGACCCAGACGAGAAGTGTATGCGTGTACGTCACCGCCACTGCCACTGAATCTAATCCAATTTCGATTGGTTCGGGGACAATCGGAAATCGAATTAGCACGACTTGGCGGTGGATTGGGGGCCACGCACCGACGCTAATGGATGCAAAGGCGTGCCTTCAGTCGGATGTGGATGGCTTAGCATTGATAAAAGATGGATTTTATGGATGGGATTTGGGAAATCTTCAGGAGGCTCTGTAATTGAAAGTAAACGTCATTTATATGCTTTATGGGCTCGCGATGGGGTGGCCTGCAGACACATGCCCAAGTCGTGTACAGGCATGGGTGTTTTGTTTGCGTCCCGGCTGAAGTGAGACGTTAATACATTTATGCGATTGCGATTTAAGGAGCCTTCTTTACAAGGGGGAATATTAAAATTCACCCAAGGACATAAAGAGCCTTAACGGGCGGAGGTAAACAGCACGGATTTACGAGAATTTCCCTCATGTCTCGGGCGTTTCGTTTTTTTATGATATTTCATGAACAGGAATTACCGCCATACTGCCTGCGTCTAAACCAATCTAGAAATGAGAATGGGCACACATCAAACTTCACGGGACCTTCGAGCGGGATTTAGAAAATTCTCCGTCTGGCTTCCCACGCTTGAGCGAAATTCCAGAAGCGATGCCTTTTAAAATAATGACTTGGGTTATTAAGAACTTTTGAAATTGGCTTTTTTTTTTCATCAATCACCTGGAACCCATGCATTTTGGGTTTCAGGTGATGGCTCCAACGTTCGATGGGTGGAGTGGATTTCTTCACCTCTAATAAAACAATTGACAGGACCACGCCCTGCGAATGCCAGATGGCAATACATTTTTCATTAAAAGGGTTTCGCTTGGAAGGAAGTGGATTTTTTGTTTGCGTCGTAATTTTACACCTGTGGGTTGAGACTGCAGCGTCGTGCCGTATAGGACAAGTGCGTCAGCTACTCAGTATCGGAATTCTCAAACCAACTTCCATTGGTGAACGATTTTAAATCATCTCTTTTTTAAAAATTAACGTCTGGCCGCAGTCTTAGTCTCCGGTTGTCCACCAAGGAACCACCCACCAACTGACGCTCAACTTCTTTTTCTGGCTTTAATCAAGATATGCCATTAACTGGCAAACAGCGAAGTAGATCGCACTAAATCCGATAGGGAATGCCTATTCCTGACGTAAAGTCATTATTCGATTGAGCAGGCCGAATCTTAGAACTCGCATTGGCGTTAAAACAAGGTATTGCGCCATAGGAACTAACGCCTCAAGACCAGGCCTCCCCTGCAAGGACTTCTGCAGAAGCCATTGTACACTGGCTATGCAACTGCAATGCTCTCTCATCTCAGAGCTTATTATTTTGATTGCCCGGCTGAACTAAGCAACATTAGAGACAGCCATCTTCTTCTTTAACTAAGGGCTTGCCGAAGATGTATTCCTAGATACGCGTGGCAGTACAATGGGCCTGTGGTGGCCTTAGTTTGCCTGCTGTCTTTCCGTGCAGCAGTCAGCCACTTCAAACCTAACCCAACCTAACCTACATGTGCGTAGGTATATGTTGAAACCGGTTGTTTAGTGTGTGGAAAATTTACTAGGGCGGCATGAATTGGGTCCATCCCGGGCGGCACCCACCCACGCTACGCCACTGCCTGCAGCTTCACCTCAATCAACTAAGGAGACAATTGAGGAAACGTTTAATGTTAAAAGTTTCTATCTTCGAGTTTGCTGATGACGAATCTTGCACTTTTCGTTGAACTTCAAATCCATTACAAATGTGCACCTGTTCGGATGAGATTTTCCTAGAATCACGGCAGTGAAGTAATAAATAGGGTGACAGGTTGAAATGCTTGCTCATAACATCCCCACTTACAGGGTGACATCGTAACAATCCCTTCTTGTCAGAGTCAGCTTATCTAACTTCGCATGAATCAACGAATCATCCTGATGGTACGGCGATGCATTGCTACACTTTTCAGACGATAACCAAAGCCATTGCACACATTCACCATGAATCATCAGCATGAATTGGAAACACTTAGTTGTTAAACAGTGGAAATGGATACGAATTGATGTGATGGCAAAGGCAATTTGAATTGCTTTTCGTTTGCGTTGCTCTGATTGCGATTACTTTCTAAACGACGTATAATTTTGAACACACTCCGGACAAAGTTTGAAGCCATATTTCTGCTCAAAAGATTAAAAGAAAATATTCTGGTGCGTGTTTCAAATCTGGCTGAAACAAGAGGAGTGAGGTGTCGCCTAAACCTTCGTAGCAGGCATCGCAATTTAATGAGAGGCCATTATGCCTGTGGGCGTAGGATAATACATTTAATCTCTAAATGCACACGCTCAGATGTTCGAAGAATTCATGCGCTTTCATAGATAACGAGGCCGGAATTTTTGAGTTCCTGACTACATTTGCGGAATTACATTTTTCACAAGTTCTTCATCAAATCGTGCTTTGCCAAGAATCTTCGGTGATAGGAAGTGGCTTCAAAAGAATGGGGTTAGAGGGATTTTCCATGAACAGCGCGACATTCCGAGGTGGTCGAGCGCTTTGTTGCTGCGGCACCCACTGCGTTCTATTGCTCCATCGCGAGTGCGTGGGACCTTTTCCAGATAGGAATACTCTTTGAACATTATCGGTGACTCGGAGATGGAGCCGTGAATTATGGAAGTTGATAAGTTCGGGAATTGAAAGTGATTAAAAATTGTTTGTGAACAGATAAGTTATTGATCCTCTTCTGCGGGCCATTCAGTCTCTATACACAAACTGTAGCAGCTGTGTTGGGGTTAACGGTGCTAAATCAACACCTTTCCGCTTGGGCGTTGGCCTTCGCCAAGGGTGCGTCTTGTCACCTCTCCTTTCCATTGTATATATGGACTGGATGTTGCAGCGCAGCTGAAGCGAGGAATGTTTCACATTGGGAGAGGTGAGGGTAGGTCATCTTGTTTTTGCAGATGACTTTGTGATCCTCATATCTTCTCAGACGGAACTCCAGCGCGCACTCGATAGCTTTGTGGCCGTATGTGCTGATGCTGGAATGAATGCCAACGTGGATAAATCGGAGGTGATGGTCATCTCCAGAACGCCTGTTCAATTCACTCTACGTGGTAGTGGAGTCCCATTGAAGCAGGTGGAGAATATTAACTAGCTCGGGGTCTTTTTCACGAGCGATGGAAGGAGTAATGCTGAGCTTTCCAGTAGGTCTGGTCAAGATGGGTCAATTTTGAAACAGATTGGTAGATCTGTAACCAGGTCGGCCGAGCTTGGTGTCAAAGCCAAGTGAGCGGTTTTCAACTCAGTATTCATGCCAACTCTCACCTATTGTCATGAAATTTGGGTAATAACCGAAAGAATAAGATCGCGAATACAAGCTGCTGAGATGAGAGTTCTTCGTGTTGTTGTGGGAATTACTCGCCGAGGTAGGGTGAGAAACATGGAACTGCACACTGAGCAGCTGCTTCATCGAACGGAAAGGGCTATGATTCGGTGGTTTGATCACGTGGCACGAATGTCACCTTCTTCACGACTTCCGAGGCGGGCGTTGAATGCGATTCCATCAGGTGGACGACCGCTTGGCAGACCCAGGACGAGGTGGTTAAACCAAGTCTAAAAACTCGCCTGGTTACGTTCCTGATGAGTTACAGTCAATACCGGATCGAGTTGCCGGGAGATCTCTCTGGTTTACCCCGCGACCCCTTTAGTGGAGCCTTCGGGTCAGAAGAAGATGATGATGATAAATTATTTGTACAATTGAGATTACAACTAGGCTTACAAACTAAAGCCTTGATTGAAAGCCTTTGTTCAGGGTGTTGGCTCAACAAAGGTGCCCAACTGATGTACATTGCTTAATTTAGCATTTGGTATTATTGTCGGTTTATTATCTACTTTTTATGTCCGACAATGTCTACAGCTTACATCGGGCTGTCGAATTCCGTGTGTCCGTAGTGGTCCTTTTGGGATGGAGTGGTGGTGTGGTAGCAGACTTTGGAATTTTTCTCTTCAACTTCTGGATTTGCTTTCTCTCATTCACTCAAATTTTATGTTTTCAACCAGAAAGGAGAGACGCCAAACTTCTGCCTCTCTTGCCCCTTAAAATTTTTGACAACCATTTTTGATATCGTTTTCTAAAGCCAAATTGACCAGTCAGAGAAAGGAAAATGCACGTTATTTCGCGAATAATAGTCAAAAAATCATGAATAACTGTCAAAAAGCGTCGTTGGACTAGGGGTCAATCAGCTGTGAAGTTGGGCATCTCTTTAGTACTTCATTTCTGGTTTCAACTTTCAAATTACAACCCATGAGTTTATCAATTCCTCATTTTCTCAAGTCATGGAAATAGAAAAAGTTAAGGGATCAAATCGGGGATTTTGCTCTCTCTCTCTATCTCTCTCTCTCTATCTCCCTCTCTCCCTTTCTCTCTCGCTCTCTCTCTCTCTCTCTCTCTCTCTCTCTTTATCTCTCTCTCCTTTTCTCCCTCTCTCTCTCTCCCCCCCCCCCCCCTCTCTCTCTGTCTCTCTCTCTCTCTTTTGTCGTAGTTTCCCGCTCACATCTGTATACAAGATAGAATGATTATGTGTGTCATTTATCGTGTTCGTCTCTCAAGGCGGATAAAAATAATGGTGCTCGAACTAAGACAGGATCCTTTGCCATGAAACGAAAAAAGATTCTGCCCCTTTGATTTGAAATAATGAAGTATTTCAAAGTTTCCTTCTGATTTGTTAACACGCCCCGTGAATTGCGGGCAACTACACACCGACCAATTGCCAATATTATTCGCTCGGATCAACTCAATAGGCGAATGCAGACTTTAATAGTGTGATCATTCAAAATGTGAATAGTCGCTTGTGCTGTTCTCCATGACATGCCGGCAGCAGCTGAACACCAGACACAATGGAGGACAGAGACATGCAACCAGTACCTCTGCTGAAAACGTTCGCTCTCAATTCTCGCACACGAACATCACACACATCAGTTGGACATCTTCTGGATTTTAAATTTCAGTGAACAAAATCAACTTTCAACCCGCCGATTAAATAACGAGTTGAGACCAATCCCAAAGTCTCATAGTTTTCCGGAAAGTTGAGCAATTGTGAACAAAACGACCCTTAGCCGCGATGGTGATTGCTATCGCTGCTCTGGTAGAATCGTTAGAAAGTTCTGCTCGTTTAGCAGACTTAACGCGTTGAGGTAGAGTTGTCCGGGGATCGTGTTTCTCAGGTTCCTGATTTCCTCGTTAGGATGGTTGTTGATGTCTCGCAGTTGCTTTCTCAATAGTGTCACCATGCACTGTTGCAGGGTGATGTTGCGTGCTTGGTCGTAAAGCTTCTTGTTGCTGTGGTGCCTTTGACGGTCCCTGTCGAAGTTGAGTCCGGTACATATTCGCAGTATTTTTCTTTCGAAAATTGCGAGCTTCTAAAAGCTGGCCTTAGAGTCGGTGTGTCATACTGGGAAGCGGTACCTTCAGATCGACCGTTTTGTCCTCTGGCTTAATTCATTTTGCTTGCTCATAGATGCGATGGAAGCCCAGGTTGGCCTTCTTAGGGCTCAGTTTCGAGTGACTGTTGAACTTCAACCTTGCCGTGAAGCTGTTGATTTTTAATCCCCATTTGAGGTTGTATTCCTATCGGTCCAAGTCTCCTTGTGGCTATCTCCGATGAGAGGGAGGTAGCGTACGTAAAATGCGTTGCTTGGCTCATCTGCGGTATGGAGCTGGTCCCGTCCTCGATCCTTGTGGTACCCCCGCGTTGATGCTCTTCACTGTTGATCTGACACTGTTTACCTGGACAAAAAGACGATTCTATTCGTGAGGAAGTTGCATATGAGTTTTACCAGATACGTAGGCAATTCAAAGATGATTAGCTTGAAGATGAGTCATGTCCAACAGACATGCCACCGTTGTTTCCCTTTTATTAAGGCCTTGGGTGACAACACTGTGCAGCCTAAGCAATTGGTGGATTGTACCATGTTTAGGCCTACATCCATACTGGATCGATGGTAGGATCAGCATTATTCCCTCTGAACATTGTTGACTCCATGACCCTACTTATGCAAGAAAGCTAGGCAATAGGTCGATAAGCATCCACGCGAGAACGGGACCACTTTACCTACCTTCCAAGTCTTTGGAAAGTAGCTGTTGTTAACGTAGTTGTTGAATATAATCCCCAACAGTAATAGTGCCAGGTTTGGTAACTTCTTTAGCATGAAGTTGGAAATGTGGTCATTGCCAGATGATTTCCTTGCATTACCGTGCTGAATTATGCTTCCGACTTCCTCAAGAGTGGTTTCATTGAATGACGAGATGCTGTCGGTCAGATTTGATATGGAGCCACCCGTGTTTCCGCTGATGGACTCTGGCAGATGGACTGGTAGTCGCTCCGTAAAGTTGCCGTGGAGGTGTGTAGAGAAGGGAAGCCTTTTTCCTCGTCGTGATTGTCTGTGGCACCTTTTCGTTCTTCCCAATAATGTGCCCCATTTCGCGGAAGGCATATGGTCCTGGTTTGATGATCTCCAGTCTTCTCCAGGTCATCGTCTTGAAAGCTGGAAAATGACGTTAGTATATTTCAGCTGCGACTGTATGGCTCTGTATTATCATTTCATTCCGCGCTTGCGAAGCCGTTGTCGATGAGCGTAGATAGGTTAGATGTTTTCCGGCAGGTGGCCGTATTTGACCTTGCTGGTCCGTGGTGTCTTGAAAGTTTCTCGCTGGAACATGACGTTAGTACATTTGAGCTCCGACTGTGTGGCTCTGTATTCAACATTTTCCGTGTTCCTAAACTATCCTTTGGAGGCGCTTGCGAAGCCGTTGACGATGAGTGTAGATAGCTTAGATGTTTTCCGGCCGGTGGCCGTATTTGTCCTTGCTGGTCCGTGGTGTCTTTTGACTCCATTCACCACTCCTCGTGAGTAATATGAAGTGTGAAACGCACAGAGATAAAGTAATGTTCACTGAGCCTGTCGTCGCTGGCCTGCTGCGAGAGATGCGCGTCTAATTGTGATTTTTTCGGTAATTTTTTGTTAAGTTTTCATAAGTGTTTACACAGTGAATTTTCGATGGTTTCATAATATCTCAAATGATGGTTGAAAAGTTGTTGTTTTTTAAAACTTGTATGAATTGGGTTTATATTCAACTTTACTTACTTAAGGTGGCGCTACAGTCCGGGGTGGACCTGGGCCTCAACCAACAAGCGTCTCCAGCCAGCTCGATCTTTAGCTAGCTGTCTCCAGTTTCGCACGCATAGTTGGTTGAGGTCCCTTTCCACTTGCGTGCGCCACCTGAGTCGCGGTCTTCCTCTACTGCGCCGTCCCTCGGGGGTGGATTCGAAGACTTTTCGGGCCGGAGCATTGGTTTCCATCCGCTCTACATGACCTAGCCACCTCAATCGTTGGATCTTCACTCTTCTGGCTAAGTCGATGTCGCTAAACAGCCCGTATAGTTCGTCATTAAATCTCCTTCTCCACTCACCATCTATGCAGACGGGACCGAAAATCACACGAAGAATTTTCCTCTCGAAGCAACCAAGAGCAGCTTCATCCGCTTTTGATAAAGTCCATGCCTCCGCGCCATATAGCAGGACTGGGACGATTAAGGTCTTGTATAGCATTAGTTTAGTTGTTCGAGAGAGGGCTTTGTTTACCAATTGCTTTCTTAGCCCAAAGAAGCAGCGATTGGCAAGAGTTATTCTTCGTTTGATTTCAGCGCTGGTGTCGTTGTCTGAATTGATAGCGGTGCCTAGGTATACAAAGTTTTTGACTACCTCAAAGTTATATCTGTCTGCTGTGACGTTCTGACCGAGACGTCGGTGTTGGGTGTCCTTTCTCGTTGACAGCATATACTTGGTCTTACCCTCGTTTACCGCTAAACCCATCTTCGCGGCCTCCGTTGCAATACCCACAAAAGCGCCATTGACATCACGCTTTGTTCTTCCGATAATGTCAATATCGTCGGCATATGCGAGTAGTTGGACGGACTTCTGAAAGATTGTTCCTCTGGTGTTGGCGTTCAAGTTTTGAACAATTCTTTCAAGAACGATGTTGAAAAAGTCGCATGACAGCGCGTCGCCTTGTCTGAATCCTTTTTTGACATCAAAGGTCTCGGTTAGGTCTTTACCGACCTTGATGGAGCAGCGTGCATTCTCCATCGTCATCCTACACAAACGGACGAGTTTGGTAGGGATGCCAAAACTAGACATTGCTCTGTATAGCTCGTCTCTATAAATGCTATCATACGCGGCCTTAAAATCGATAAAAAGGTGGTGGGTATCGATTTGTTGCTCCTGGGTTTTCTCCAAAATCTGCCGCAGTGTGAATATTTGGTCGATGGTGGATTTTCCTGGCCTAAAGCCACACTGGTATGGACCGACCAGGTTGTTGACGAATGGCTTTAGGCGTTCACACAGTACGGCAGATAAGATTTTATATGCAATACTTAGGAGACTGATGCCTCTGTAGTTGGCGCAGTTCAGAGGGTCTCCTTTTTTATGGATCGGGCAGACTATGCTGAGGTTCCATTCATCGGGCATGTTTTCCTCCGACCATATTTTACAGATGAGTTGGTGCATTCAACATCAATACAAAATTTACTACTAGGCAATATCGCCTAGTAAGCCATATTTATCACATCATCTTTGCCGGATGCATCTTCTGCACCAGCACAAAGTGTACACACGGAGACTGTGCAGGCATCGAGCAACAGTGTATATGAGGCTTGAAATGGGAGTATTTAACACCAGGTAGGCCACACCGAAGACATATGAGGCTCCTTTAGCTTTCCCATTACATCTTCTTGTTGTGTCTTTTAAAAATATTCGTGTTACTTGAGAGTGACAGTAAACTGAGTTTAATGATTACGAAAAACATAGTTAAGAGCATTCAGCACACATTGATGGTTCTATTTCGATTAAAATGTTAAGGGTGGGCCATATTTGCCCAACTTGCTCTAAATTTGCAGATCTAGTAAGTATCCAACTTCTTACATAATTTGTATATTTGCATTTTTGATTATTCACACGAAGGGCGAAATGAAAGCGAATGAAGTTCTCCCTGATTGGCTAGAATACATTTTAGAAACATGCTTTTTTGCCATTCTTGAAGTCATGACAGACATTTACTTGTCGGCTCATAATTCGCCAACTTAACAAGACAAGGCAACCTCTCTACCCGTCCACCCAGTAAAAAGCCAACATTCAGGAGACACTCGGCATTCTCTTTCATTTCCGACGTCAGGCACAGTCTCATTTGTGTGCTTGACGCTGCTCGAGCGTAAGTTAAGCAATAAGATTACTTTTGACATTTTTTTTTTGTTTAATTTAACATAAGAGTACATACATTTAATAATACACAATGAATTGTTGTTTAAATTAATGTTTTATATATTTTCTGTTTGTTTGTTGGTTTTCATAAAATTTTCATTCACACTGATGACGTGTTTGTATATATGTGTTTTTTCTTCTTCCGTCTCCAGCTTATGTCTGGTTCGATTGTAGCGCCCGGATTTCTTGGACCAATCAGTATGAACACAAGACCCTCTCATAACTCTAGAAATACTGGCATGCAGGGCGGCTTACACCGCTCTGCTAGTTATGGTAAAGTCGATTCATTCAATCGATATCCCGGGAATCTGAATCAAAATGTAAACTGGTTTGATATGAAAATAAACAAAAGCAAGTCATTCTAAACATAAAAAATCTGATCAAAAAGCCTAGTTGATGTTGTGTAACAAAAAACAAACAAATTAATTGATTAGATCGATGTTTTGCATTGATGACGTACCTATGCAAATCGATACTAGTTAAATGCATGTATTATTAGTGTGTGTACTCTTGTGTACTGCTTTTGATTAATTTTTCTTTGACCCCCCAGGCCGGGCGTCTTTCTTTTATTTTTGAACATTACGTTGCTTTTGAGTTGGACATAATTGAAAGAAAGTACGTGTGTGTCTATTGAGGATGATGAAATGCATGTGCCGTGTGTGGCGATACTGATCGATATAGTTGTGTATTTTTTCTGTATTAGGCGAATATGTGCATGCTCAATCGATGTACCCTCAGTTTCACTTTCTATTCTCTATGCTCCTCAAACCCCTCTCGCAATCTATCTATTGTCTTCCCACATCTGTGTCCCTCTTTCTCTAGCTGCCTTTCTGTTTTTCTCTTGAAACTCATTATTTCAGTGTCCGTTCTATGAATGCTGCATATTTTTAAAGTTTAACAGTACACGAAACGACAGCAGTACCCCACATGTAGACATGATCGGAGAAACGAAGATCCTAATCCTGAGGCAAGACTGTGCGTTGTTATGTGTTTGAAAAAAAAAAAAAAAATAAAACCCCGTCAACTCGTGTGATCTACGGATTGGTGAATGCTTCACTCGAACGGACAACAACTAAGCATTTTACCAATTTGAAAAGATGTCCTGAAATTATCCATTCTAAGGATTCACCTTCTCTCAGTATTTCGCGAGATCTATTACCGAAGGATTTAAATTAAATAAACTAAGTGCCTCTACATCAAAGGTGAACCTCCATTTTTACGGCCTCAACAGTGTTCGAGTCACTCCCAAGGCTTAAAGAGTAGAATTTGGCAAGGAAGGTGTTTCAAAGTTAGTCGTTCGGAATCGTCATGAGTAAAAATCGATGTCCCCGCCAGTGTTGGGACTTCAAATTTTCAAAGTGTGGTAGATCCTGAAGAAAGTTAGTTTTAGATTTGAAAAAAGCGTCGCATGCTACTATTGGTTCCACAAAGTTCACCGAGACTTTAATTATCCAAGGACGCTTTGAAATGAAACAGCTCCTTTCTTTCCCAAGTGTTCATATTTTCGAAGCACCGTCGTTCCGAAGAATTATTAGACTTCTTTGTAATTTCATCATCATCACCTTCTGACCTGCACGAGAGATCTCCAAGCAACACGATCCTCCGCCATTGACTCCAACTCATCAGGAGTTATGCCTAAGCGAGTTTTTGGACTTGGTTCAACCACCTCGTCCAAGCGGTTGCCTACCTGATGGAATCGCACTTAACGCCCGCTTCGGAAGTCGTGATGAAGGGGACATTCGTGCCCCGTGACCAAACCACCGAAGCATAGTAAACCTCTTCGTTCGAAGAAGCAGCTCCTCAATGTTGAGTCCCTCGCGCACTGATGTGTTTCACGCCCTATACCGGCGATTAATTCCCACGACAGCTCGAAGAAATCTTATCTCAGCAGCTTGTATTCGCGATCTTATTCTTTCGGTCATGACCCAAGTTAAAAGCCGCTAACTCTAAGCTCTTTGCAATTGTTTGCACATAATTTCCTTTGAATTTGTGTTTTGAGACGGGTTTCAGAAACAAAACAACAACAAATGGCATAAAAAGGAGGAATTACAATGTATGGTGGACTTTGAACTTTCTGTAGCGGATGTGGTAGACTTAGTGTTAGATCTAAGACCTGGTAAAGTCTCACCCCTAGTCCCTGCTAGTCGTGAGGGCACGCAAACACGAATGGTTGGTGGAGAAACCAAGAAGAGAGTAATGGTAATGTGGGTGGCAGACTCGGGCTTAACTTCCACTGCGTGTTGTTCGTTCTATATTTCTATCACTTGGGGGTGGAACCTACAGTATTATGCTGACTCCGAACAGCGAAGATTACGCAGCCTTTTTTCTACAGAAATACGCTTCGAACACTGTCAATGATTCGAAATAGGTGGGGCAGTGAATTATGAAAGTTGGTCAAATTCGGGGATCGAACCTGGCACTCCGACCTTAATAGTCTACGCACTAATCCACTAAGCCACGGCGTCACCAACCAGAATGATAAGTTTTTTAAAAAGCTAACATATAATTATAAAAATTACAAATTAGCTGTTAAGCCGGAGCGATGAAGCCTTAGGCTAAAAAGTGATATGTTGTGTTCTGCAAATTCTTCCGAACATCAGAGAGGGAGAGAGGCCACCCAGATGTCTGGACCAACAACCTGGCGCTCCATTTCCCAACATGGTGGATAAAATATCCCCACTCAAGTCCGGAATTGTTTACATTCTTTTCGAGCATAATTTATAACTCAACTGGTTCAGAAGTTCTTGCTTGATTTGGAAACAAGCAATTTAACCAAAAAGACAAGATGTCAAACTGACTGCAAGCATTCACACTCGGTTGTCACACTCCCAGGTTGTCGCTCAATGCAGAGCTCATGTGCTACAGAGCCATTGTCTTCTAACTCATTAATGTGATGAAGTTTCCCGGGAAGTCTGGGGACACTGTAGAAGCTTGGCGCACCCCGCTCTTCCAGTCGATTCAAGGCTTTTGAAAAAAATCAACAAAACATCTCTCCCTCCTTCATGGAAAGTCACTAAAGTCCCCTTAAACCAATGAACTTGTGGTTGAGGATGACTGGTGTTG
Source organism: Eristalis tenax (assembly GCA_905231855.2). Lineage (NCBI taxonomy): Eukaryota > Metazoa > Arthropoda > Insecta > Diptera > Syrphidae > Eristalis > Eristalis tenax. Next base: position 33,615,095 of record HG993127.1, on the reverse strand, counting down.
GAGTACTCAATTCACTATCGCCACGTCTGTCGACTATTTTCAACGCAGTTTGAGTATGTGTTGTCGTTCTCCCTAATGTCCACCGTCACTTTCCGAATTCAGGAAAATTAATACACATATGTACACGTGCTTGGACGAGTAACTCAAATTCTCACGAACTCGACTGTTTCTAATATGCAGAACTGCACTCTGTTGAAACATTCATTTATTACGAATACTCTCGGCAGATCACTTTGAGGGATAACTCGAAAATAGGGACTATTCAAATAGCTCTTGTCCTGGAACGATCGGCTTTTGGTATTGAAAGTTTTCAAGTTGTGTGAAGCAGGCAAAGCCATGTCAATATCGTTTCATCATCCATTCGTGATGCAAAATCAAAATTCAGAAAATTGGTGTTATATGTCCGGTAACCCTGTCAGTCAGCCCATCTCAGTCAGGTGAAGAAAAAGGTTAGAAGTATGGCGATGTGATCTTCGTCTTGACTCCAGCATGCGTCCTCAACAAGTGGACAAACCACAGCAATTCGGGAGTTTTCTTTTCGCTGTCAAAAGTCACACATCAGAACTGCAACTGCAGGCTCACAGACTATAGCCAAATTGTGTCCTTCTGGTGCACATTTCCTCGCAATTGGTTCGTTGATTGTTCTTGGATGGCGCTGCTGGCGGGATAAACCTCAACTTCTGCTGCCCATTTCCAATTTCAGTTGTTCATCACGTTCATGCTCATGTGCGTTAACTACGACTTACAAAAGTATGATATCTCCTCTCAGATCCCTGCCCACACAAGGCAAAGATAGGCAGCACCTAATATCAGAGGAAGAATTGAAGTCACTAGAACCAGCTCTCAGATTCCTAAAGGAGACATGCTTAGAGAGAATACTCTAGGACAAATGTCTTCCACCTTCGCGCAACAGGAGCAGACAACCCCCAATACAACTCTGAAAAGAGCTGCATGAGAGGGGAGCTCTTAAAAAGGGAAAGATTTGAATAGGTCGCGGTGCAATTTGGCCTTAACAACAATAATAACAATCCCGATGGGAGAAGCCTGTTCGAATTCCAAATCAAATCAGGTGATTTGCCAATTTTTCATATTTTCCCTTTTCTGTGTTTCATCCGTCAAATTCGAATAAGCGCAGTGCGATTCATTTCGCAGTAGCTCATGCTTAATTTCGTGGACTCCAATATAGTCAGTCTTATAGGGGCGCTGTGTTCGCTCACTCTTCCATGTGCTCACTCTGCCATGCGCTCACTCTCCCATGCGCTCACTCTACCATGCACTCACTCTCCCATGCGCTCACTCTCCCTTGCGCTCACTCTACCATGCGCGTTTGACACTAGCTCATGTGCGCTTATGATCTGTAATATCACGCCGTCCTTAGTTTCATCTAGAAGATCACATTTTCCCATTTGCGTGAGGGAACAATAGCACGCACAGCAAGGGTGCTTGCTGAGCAACTAGGCACTGGCCCTCTACGGACTGTACCTCATATTATCGCAGCTGTGTCTCATCATGTATTTTTTATTTATTACAATTGTGCCTGTCGTATTTTTTCAGCCAAATTCAATGACTGTTAGCTAATCATTTCCTCATGAAAATTTACCAGCGTCAGGAATTTTAATGAAATTATTTTCAACGCCTATGAACGCGTAAAATGAGGAGCGAAGCATTTTAAATTACATTAAACACTTTGTAGGTGTTTCACTATCTCAACTGCGAGTATATTCGAAAGCGGCACCAACTCTTGTGCGTGCTTTTGTTCTCTCACGAGTGAAAGGGACCTACAGCTTTATGCCGACTCCGAACGGCCAAGTTGGGAGAAGCTTCTCATTTATTACTCTCTGAGCATTGTCAGTGACTCGAAAGAGGCGGGGCTGTGGACATTATTTTGCTTGTACCCGCAATCGAACGCAGGCAGCGAGGTTCACTCGCGTAGGAGTCGACGCCCACACCCACAACGCCACCGCCGTCCAAGTCAGTAAAGTCGCCTTAAAGCAGGCAATATCTGGGCGTCAATCCAAAGTTACACTCGCCTGGATGAAGTCTGACGGTTTGACTTATTTGAGCATAATGAGGGAACGGATGAGCCCGTTTGAAGGATCTTTTCGTCGGAAGAACCGTATAAACTTCTCAAAGATGGATAGCTTTACTCTTCACGTTCGACACAACATAGATCTACGTTTTCGCACATTCCATTCGGTATCAGAAAATCTTTCAGGGAAAAACACACACAAAAAAAATAGCTTTAAAAAATTTAGCAAAAAATGCCGGTGTTCAAATTTAAATACTCACATTTTCAATTCCGCTGCTTAATTGAATAAAAATATGACTTTTTATGAATGTCTCCTGGCAGATGTGCCCATAAGCTACTTACTGTCGTTACAAATGACTTGCGAAAAGGGTCCATTAAACTGACTATTGAGGGGCCCATATGCATTCGTCATTCCACAGTCAGCCACTCACCTTTAATCGGATCGGATCGCAAGGCATCTGGCAGTGAAACTGTAAAGCCAGATGAATTTCTATAATTGCCGTTCGCATGAATCAACACCACGCACTCCCTACTTACGGCTCGTTAACCAATGACCAATGGTTTCGGGCCACGTTTAATGCCCTTAATGCTCGCGAGTTATTCCAACAATTAACCTTATTTTTCCAATAAAGGATAATGCAAGGACATTGCTTTAACTGTTGTAATGGTGTAGTAATCGTAACAGTAGCGGTCACAATGATTAAGCTGGTGTATGAAAAACCACTCATTATGTGTACATTTTTTTTGTGTGTAGAGGAAATGACAGCAGCGATTTCGAAATCGATTGATTATTTGCATGAACTGTTAGATGGTGTATCTGTGCGCACAAAAGTTGCCATCATTATTTTACAGAATTGTTTTTGTTCCGTCATTCTCATGTGATTACAGACCCCGTCATGACCTTGAACTTAAAATTTCACTTCAACAGGAAACCATTTATGCCAGTGGATGGCAGAGGCAGATAACATCTGCACCTTTTTTTTTGTTAATGGGTGTGTATAGTTTGATTCTTAGCTCAGTATGAGAACCAGACTAAACAGGAAATGGCGATGTGATCTTCGTCTTGACTCCAGAATCCGTCCCCAGTAAGTGGACAAACCACAGCAACTTGGGAGTTTTCTTTTCGCTGTCAAAAGTGACACATCAGAACTGCAGCTGCAGGCTCACAGACTATAGCCAAATTGTGTCGCGACCAGTTACTCCCTCTCTTCCTATCTGGTGCACATTTCCTTGCAATTGGTTCGTTGAGTGTTCTTGGATGGCGCTGCTGGCGTGGTAAACCTCAACTTCTGCTACCTATTTCCAGTTTCAGTTGTTCATCACGTCCATTTTTAGGTGCGTTAAGTACGCCTTGTAGAAGAAACATTTCTCTAAAATGGTTCGCTCACATGGGCTCTGTAGTTTGGTTGGAGATCAGTAATCATTGATCTTCCTGTGGACTCCATAAACATATGGATTTATTGAGGAACCATTTCTCTAATTTGGTTCGCTCTCATTGGCTCTGTAGTTTGGTTGGAGTTCAGCGTCTGGAATCACTGATCTTCCAGTGGACTCCATAAACATTGGCGGTTTCTCTTTTCCGGTTCTGTCTATGCCTCGGTCACCTCTCTTCGACTGCACTGTATGCACTTGATTTAATAACGATTTATCATGGCCTTCACCACGCCACTTTTTGCTTGTCTCTATTGCCGCTACACTTTGTTTCCGTGAACCTAAGAATGTTTCAGCGCAAATTTGAACTTCGAAGCCCTAGCATTTTCGGTTATTTTGCCAAATTCGTCCTAGTCTCTGTTGGTCTCTGTCGTGATCAAACACGACTTTGGTCCAAGTCCTAGAGGAGGGCTTGGCATGATGTACAGACAGAAACCACGTCTCCGTACATCCCTTACCTCCGTCTTGCCTTCGCCGTTGAAAGCAAACATCACATTCAGAGCACTAGAATCAATCACGGCATCTACGTCCGAACGAAGACCTCATGTAACATCATGAGACAACATTCGTACAGAATATCCTAGCTAGCGTAATCCTTTAGCAACCCAGAATGTTGCTGATGGTCGAAGAGTCTCTGTGCCTCATCTTGCTCCGCTTCATCCCCCATTGTGCCTCCCAACATGAATGTGTCTAACAGTGTATTCAAACGAATTGATACGAATCATTTTTGGAAAGGTTCTCCAACTAATTTTGCAATCAAAAATGTGGGTTCTTACGCACTAATGCACAGCGGCCATCATTATCGATTCTGATAAAATGTTGATGGCCCAATCAGCTGCCCCGCTCTTTTGTTGGAACTGGGGTGAAATGAGTATATCGGGCTTAAAGCCAATCATACATATGCACGAAGACAATTATGTTTAAACTCTGAAATCAAACCGATGAATTTCACAGAGCAACATCGCAACGAACCGCTGTGCATGTCCAAGTCTCGTTGATTATGCTCCCGACCTCCACGATTTTTTTGTCTCGGGAGAATTCAAATTAACTCTTCATGTCGATGTTCGATGGTTAATTTTTGCCATTGTGACTGTCATTGCCACAAATCAGAAAGTACAGTGAAGCTGGAGAGTTAAAGAAGTGGGCACAATTGCAGTGTCAATGTGCAACGCTTCTCTTAAACAACTCATCGAATACATTTCGTCTTGGTTTAGAAGAGATAGCCCGAGTTCATAGACAATAAGGAGCCCTGCAAGATTTGCGTTCATAAATGTAAATAAACTATGCATGAGAGCAGTCGGTAACTGCGGTCATAAAAGCAATGTGACAGTCAAACTGCGATCAAATTGGCAGTGATTCTTGGTTTTGCTGCAGGATTGCAGGGAAACCAAAAATTGTGCTGCAAACTTGCGGCAGAATCTGCGTTCATAAATGTATTCAGAGAATATTTTGTGCCGTGCAGGGGCAACATTGTTGCAATTATGAACTCAACCATAGCCTTGAGCAGAAAGGTGTGTACACTCCCTAGGCCTTCCCTTAGTGTCTCCACTTATCAATTTTGTGTGTTTCTTGTGTGAACCAATTTATGACGCCACGCCATTTGACGATTTATAACTTAGTGTATTAGAGTGTCTTACTTGAGGAAACCGCGACTATACACGTTTCTAGACACATACCATATTGCAGGCGAATTGCAAAATTTGGCTCCCTTTCAGGTGTTCCTTGAAACCTCTACATGATTTCATTTAGCGCTTTCGCACCCATTGGGACACATGTGCCCCACTCAATGTTCCCATAGAGCCAACATTTTTTTGTGTGGTGAAGGTGAGCCACACTGAACAGAGTTCACTGACAGTTCACTGACAGTTCACGCTGACAGCATTCCGGATCGAAAGGGCTAAGCAATACACACAAACTCATTCAGGTCATTCTCATACTTTATGTGGTTTATTATTTGTATTTTTGTTTTTCTTCGTTTATGTTTAACTTTGCTTTTTCGCACTTGATCTTCTCCTACGTTTAACTTATTTTGAAATGAAATAGTTGAATGGGCGACCATTTGTGACCGCTTCTGTTTCTACTGGCATATGCTCTTACACTCGCATCCAATCTGTAAATCACTTTAAAGTGCACTCCTCCGCTCGTTTTAAGAGGAGCCTGCCGAAGTGCAATCTCTGGGACGAACGATCCCATTTCCACAAAAGTATACCTTTTTATTACAATTCGATTTTTTGCATCTTTTTCTTTTAATTTACCATCGCCAGGTCTACTACCAGCCCTACTTCATGTTGTATGGTGAAGTTTTCGCCGATAATATCGATCCACCGTGTGGAGAGAATCCTGGCCAAGCGAAATGTGTTACAGGTAAGTACATCGTCGCCCTCGTCCTTTGGTGATTTCATTACTTTTCCTATCTCTTCCTCACTCTCCCTCTCCCCATCTCTCTTTGGACGTGTTGTCGATGCGATAAGTATCGCACCGGTTCCAAACGTCCATTAATTACGATTTAAATGAAGCATCCATTAATTTTAATTATCTTGTGCTTTTTTTGTTCTTCTCACGCTACTTACATTACCGTCATTTTGAATAAACAATCCAACGAACCAATCTATCAGGACACTGGGTGACGCCGATAACGATGGCAATGTACCTGCTGATTGCCAACATCCTTCTCATCAACCTGCTAATAGCTGTGTTCAATAATATCTTCAATGAAGTGAACTCTGTCTCGCATCAGGTGAGTCCCGAATCCCGTCGGTCATTCAGCATCGGATATGGGTTAATTGTTGGGATTTGTGTTTTTGTGATCATTCCGCTCGTTTGTAGGTGTGGATGTTTCAAAGGTTCACCGTCGTGATGGAGTACCAACAGAAGCCGGTCCTGCCGCCGCCATTTATCGCCTTCTGTCATTTTTATTCCCTGCTGAAGTATTGCATTCGAAAGGCGAAAGGTAATAAACGATAAATTTAACAATTGCTTCCTCTATTCTTTCTGTTTTATAGGTTTGGAGGTGCAACGGGATAACGGATTGAAATTATTTTTGGAGAAGGACGATTTGGAGCGATTGTACGACTTTGAGGAGGAGTGCGTCGAGGGATTCTTTCACGAGCAGGAAATTATACTGAATCAGTCGACTGATGAGCGCGTCAAATGCACGACAGATCGCGTGGAAACAATGTCACAAAAAATTGAGGACATTAACCAGAAGGAGAATCTTCAAACTGCCACTGTTCAGGTGAGTTGAGTTGAGTTGGACTTCATAAATAAGTATGATTGTTTGCAATTGTGATAGAATCCTCATTTTTATTTGGGTAATTTATAGCCATGCGATTTCAAAACGGGATACACTGAACGAATGTATCTAAATCTGATCTTAGCCATCGACTTCTTCGAGATGAAATGACATCTTAGCTTGGCAGCGATGCTGAAGGGTTACTCAGGAAAATTGAGTGTCCTCTCAGATTGTTTTTGGAACCAAATTCCCACGACGTTGTTAAAGCTTGCTTGGCAAGTTAAAGTATCGGAGAGTCTGCAATTGGTAACTATGTGACAGATATGACAGAGGCCTTAGCCAACAAATGTCTCCAGTTGTCGCCAATTACGCACGCTATGTTGTCTGTGGTCCTACTGCATCTGGTTTGGTCAGCGCTTTCGCGGGAGTCTTCTATTGCATTGTCACACTGTTTTGCTGAGACCAAGACTCATCGGACCAAAGCAGTGTTCTCCATGAGTTGTACACGGCACAGCCATCTTAAGCGTTGAATCCGTAGACGACTGGCTTTGAGTGGGAGGGGGGCAATAGTAGTTCTGACAGCAGGAGTATTGTTCTGTCTTAAGAGTGTCCATGTTTCCGCTTCGTAGAGCAGGACAGGGATGCTCAAGTTGTTGTCAGAAATGGAGTACTAAAGAGATATGCAACTTTACAGTGGAAAGCCCCTAGTCCATCTCAATTCACCTCAGATTTTGACGCTTGTGCTTCAAGTCACGCATACTAATTTATTTTCACGCACAATTGTTAGGAGTACAGAGCAACGCAATGGTGTTAGGCTCACACGTATTCATATACGCCAGTCTGTATGCTCTCTAGTCAGTAGACTAGAGTAGACACAGACGCCAGTCTGTGAAGATGTTATAAAAACGGCGTCAAATGACACAAAGGCGCAAGAGACGTAAAATAACTCTTCAGTACTTCTATGTCTTTAACTTAATTCGTGCGGTTTTTTCGTCGGGTCACATATTCCGGGCGTTTTTCGGGTACTGCTCACTTTAAGCGGATTAATTGTGTTCGGTAGTGTTGTCCATTGATGGTTTCACCCGGTTTTAGCGGCTCATAATACAGCACTCCCTTCTGATCCCTTCAAATACAGAGCATTACCTTCGCGCCATGGATATTCGACCACTTTTAAATCGTGCAAACCACTTTTGGCACGTTCGATCGGCTACCATATGTTCACCATAAACTTCCAAAAAACGATTACTTTCGGCAGCAGTTTTCTTCATATTAAAGCAATGAAGAAGAACTCCCCGCAAAAACACTTTTTCAGGCACAAAGTTCGACATATTTGAGTGAAAAAAAAAATATTCTTGTTTACGCCTCAAATGAATGACATATACTGAAATGACGTACAATGACAGTAGCTTTCCAATGCATGTTCCAATGGAATAATGCAAGTTGCGCCATCTCTTAGCAAACAATCGCTTCGCAAAAAAGTTATAGACCCAATATTTCGGCAACGCGTCCAATACTAGCTTGCAGGTCTAAGTGCTGTACGAAGAAGCTAGTAATCATATGACTGTACCGCGCACCGTTAAGTGCAACGTTTTGACCAGAAGTGAAGTATTATAGAGATGCCCAACTTCACAGCTAATGGATCCCTAGTCCATCGACGAATTCCTGAGACTTTTTGACAGTTATTCACGAAATAAAGTAAATTACGTTCTCTGATTGATCAATTTGGCTTTCGAAAGCGATATAAAAAATGGTTGTCAAAAATCTTAGGGGGCAAGAGAGGTAGAAGTTGGGCATCTCATATCATACATCTCTGGTTTTGACTATCATCATTTTGCCGGCATTTGAACCAATTATTCCACTGGCCCATGCGGTGCCCCATTTTTCCCGAATTGAAGTATGTTTTTTTTTTTAAATCTGAACAATTTGTAAGCATTCCTCCGGGTCGAGCCTATTCATTATGACTTGCCAAGCCGACTTTCACAGAAAAAATGTTGCAAAATAAAAGTCTCCGTCTCGAATTACAACACCCTTCAGGTACGAAGAAGTGGACGAGATTGCAAAAATATTTAATTCATACCGCTTAATGATTTACCGGCTCGTATGGTTGTGTTGCGGCTTTATGTGGAAAATGCCCTTATATTAAGCTTGACGGTGTAAGTCTCTAATTGAATTGGTGTCAGAATAGACGAACCTAACGCTACCTGAAACGTAGTCCAATCTAAGACCGCAAATATTATGAATTGCCGCAAAAGTTAACAACGTTCTGCGTTAAACTAAATTTAACAAACCCTTTGTACTTGCATCAAACAGTTCTAAGAAATCCACAGCAAAGCAATCGACCCATTGAATTCTCGGCTTATTGCACAGGTAAACCACCCTCCTCTCTTGCAGCTTCATTTGATCCCATTTAAACTGGGCTCGGAGCAATGCGATGCATGCGCCCTGCTTTCATCATTCCCACAATCAATTCACATTAATCCGTTTTCCTGGCACTGATTGCTTACATAGAACTGCTGCACGATAGGGCTGGAGTGCAATTGCGGAATGCATTACCATTGATTTGTCCATGTAGATGGTTATAGGCTCGAAAGTATCTGTATTAACCGCACGCTCTGACAACAGACAGAACCCGTATCCATTTGTTGCCGTTCGTGCGTGTGGACTGCTGTTGTTGAGTTTTTGAGAGGAATTACCTTAGCCGTGCAATGTGCATGGTTGCAGATGCAGACTTCCACCAGGTTATCTAATGAAGTCGGATATTGGGTTCTACAAAGCAATTACACCGTTGGCGGTGAGGTATTTTGCAGGCGGGGCTGTATGTGAGATTGGAATTGTGTTCTCTCGCTGGTAGGCGAGCGGTGTTTTTGCGGAATTCCACGGATATGCCCAAGTTGATTAGGAGCTTTAAGCTGATTCAGCAGAGAGGGATGTAGATGCAAATGATTCAGATTGCAGTTTGATTGTTGGGAGAATGTATGAGTGACATTTTTAGAACCCGTCTGAGCTTCACAAGACCAAAAAGATGGCTGACCTCCAAGGAAGGACACATACGCCATCGAAGACGTGGCCACGATGTTGCAATAGGTTTCTTAGTCTACCTCGGCTGCCAAGTGCAGAATGACTGTGTTGTTGAGACAACCGATTGATAGGGGAGCCCTCTCTCGAAGGACCCATCCAGGGTCTATAACTTAATTCGTGCGGTTTGCTAAGAGATGGCGTAACTTGTATTATTCCATTGGAACATGCATTGGAAAGCTACTGTCATTGTACGTCATTTCAGTATATGTCATTCATTTGAAGCGCAAACAATAATAATTTCTTTTCACTCAAATATGTCGGTCTTTGTGCCTGAAAAAGTGTTTTTGCGGGGAGTTCTTCTTCATTACTTTAATATGAAGACGGTGAACATATGGTAGCCAAAGTGGTTTGCACGATTTAAAAGTGGTCGAATATCCATGGCGCGAAGGTAATGCTCTGTATTTGATGGGATCAGAAAGGATTGCTGTATTATGAGCCGCTAAAACCGGGTGAAACCATCAATGGACAACGCTACCGAACACAATTGATCCGTTTGAAGAGAGCAGTAGCTGAAAAACGCCCGGAATATGCGATCAGACAATTTTCCATCATGACAAAGCTCGGCTTTTCCGGTTAAGAAGTATTTGGAAAACCGTGGATGGGAAGTTTTACCACTCAGACCTTGTCCCTTCTGACTACCATTTCTTCCGGTCGATGCAGGACGCCCTCACTGAAATACGGTCCACGTCAGAGCAGAATATCAAAAATTGGCTTGATTTATTCTTGGCTGCCAACCCGGCGCCGGGGGTTCCACAAATTGCCAGAAAGATGGGAAAAGTCATAGCTTCAGATGGGCAATACTTGGAATAATTCTATTGTCCATGTTTCCCTTAAATAAACGTTCAAATTTAGAAAAAAAAAACCCCCACACGAAACCCTTTACTTTCCCTTTACTATGGCTGTAGCATCGTCCCTTATCATCCACCAAGTCCTTACAATGAAAGCGTATTTCAAGCCCCTCGCGCACAGTCAATCTTAAGTGAAAGGTCTCTAGTCCACAGCGCTCTTATTATTTGCACTCACGGCTGTATGGGTACGACGAAGCGGTCATATTGAGCGCAAGCAAACAAGTCCCGTGATATGGAATAATTTACCTTAAAACTCTCCTTACCATGCTCACCATTAAACATCAACATTCGATCAATGGGCCCCGACTACCATTCGCAAGCTAATCTTTCGGCTTCACGAGGGTGCCACGCAAAATGTCACTCAAAGGATTTGTTAGGTCGCTTCAATTTGCTGGGGATTTCGTGGGATACCTTGATGCCTCAGAAATTCGTGGGAAACCACTTTTACACCCAATTAGCACACCTCCACTGCCCCCACTCAGATGGCAAATAAATAATTCATCCAAGAAGCGCTTCTAAATTCAAAAAGCTTTCGAAATGAGTCTGCATTCCGTGGAAGCCGAGTAAAGAGGGTTTGCAAATTGTGTCCAAATGTTAAGCGCCGTGAAATTTGAATTTTAATGTAAACGGAACAAGAACGTTCTCGACAAAGCACCAAACTCGACGCACAAAGGCGAAAGCATGGGTGGGGGGATCCAATTAAATTCGAAAGTGAACCCCGTCTCTTCAATAATTCATTTGTTTTCAACTTTTCTTCGCAGAACATCGAGTTCCGTCTGCGGAAGATGGAGGAATCGACCGAGCAGATCCTCTCACATTTAGCGGTTATACATCGTTTTATGTCGACCCACACTATCACACAGGAGGAGTTCCATAATTCGAACGGAAACATCACCGTATCCATCGGTCCCGGGGACATGCAACGATTCCGAGCGGTGTCCGAGACTGAAAACATCAATAGTTTACAAGTGAGTCACCGACATGCACTTTACAAAAGCTGGTCACTATTCATAATCGTTGCAGGTGACAAATCGAAGGAAATTCAATAGATCCCTGACGGAGGTACGCCCAGACGCGTATATATTCGACGACGGTACTCATTTTGAGGTTGTTCCTTTGCCCGAAGAGCCAGATGAGGTTGTGAAATCACGTGAGGCACTGAATGAGACTGTGGTCCGAAAGACTTCGGTGCAGTCTATGCAGTCTGGAGATTCGGATGCCTATCCTATGGCCCTATCGCAAAGACCATCGACGTGTGAGACTGTCAAGCGGACACCGTATGTGACAGTGCGGCAAGATACGGGGGCAAGTACGGAGAGTAAGGATACTCTGACACCGCTAGGCAACGATGATGAACACACTTTAGTTGGGGATTCCGATGAAACGACTCCGGAACTGACCTTTGAAGGTATGCACTACAACATTTATTTTCAACCCTGTACTCACACAAGACTGTCTCCATTTGCAATCCCGCTTTTCATCTGTCTTCAAAGCTCTCAATGATATAACTTGCTTGTCCCTACATTTGACCATGCGATGCTTTCATATTAATGGGTTCTGCAGTGTAACTTAAGACACAACTGGCCAAGGAAATATGACTACGGTGCTACACGCACATTCGCTATCCCACCCGTGCCTCATATTCCAAGCAGTCTGTCAATAATCCAATAATCCTAAAGTCCCACCGGGCGTGGAAAATGTGCCCCGTTTGATTGCACTCACACAAGAAACGTGCACCCTTGGAAGTGTGCGTAACAATTTTCCCCTTTTTTTAGTAAAATGTCAAAGCATCCGTCACATTTGTTTGTTTGATATTTTCAGCTGCCAAGCACCGAGCAATGCGACAACGCACTGTATCGCTGTGCCGAAGAAATTCCGAAACCACCTCAACCTACGAGCAAATAAATCGCTCCCACATAAGCCTCAATCAAATACCAATGTCAAAGCGGCAACTGAGCCTGACACAATCTGAACCTGACAGCGAAAAGGACCAGGCGGGTAAGTTACAACCAAATATGTGATGCCCACATAATCAACCGTCTCTTTCCGTTGGTCATTCTTTTAGGAAAATCACTCTTGCATCCCAAACCGGCAAGAAACATCCTGCTCAGACTGCACACGGAGTACACATCAATTACGGATGAACTGGAGAGTGTTTGTCATCTGATCACATCCCCGACGGCATCGCTTCCAGGAAAAGGTAGGACTTCACTTAAATCAGGTCTGGTCACTAGTCACATTCTCTTTCATTGTACACCCCCGCAGGGCAACCAGATCGCTTCAAAACGGAGATGTCAAAGGCCGAGGTTGCCGCTCTACTAGAGAAGCAACACCTCAAGGAGTGCGAAGAGAACGATTACAAAATGCTAGAAGGACTATTTCAAGCACGTGCTTCTGTGGATGACACCGACGATTCTGCTGAGGTGAGAAACCGCAACCAACCCGAAACCGCTCCCAATCACACTCCACTGAAGACGGAATGAAGTGAATCCCGCCTCCTAGCTTTCGGAATTGAATTGATGAATAAATTATATTTTGAACAAGACTAGGCGGCGGCTGGCACGATGACGGTCGTGCGTAAACGGAGTAAAATATTTAGAATTGTTAAGTCTGTCTTTGGTGGGCGGAAGGGCCTTTGTAAGCCACACACTACCCACGCCATCCGGGCGGGATACTTTTGAATCTCTTTTCAATGCAAATTGGGAAATGAGTGCTGATTTAATTAAGCCTCCTCCCATGGTTTCGATAACGTTTTCTTCGTTTACTCTGCAAGTCCTTCATGCCCCGCAATTATTTATGAATCCAATGGGAGCGTGTTGAAATAGAAGTCCCTTGTACTTCGTGTCTGATACTTTTCGTTTGAATTTGAAATAGACTTTGGGCAGATGAGAATCTGTTGGGAGCGATCAAAATGTTGGCAGAAAAACATGGTTACACTTGTAAAGCACCCGCGTGCCAGGTGGGAAGAAGACGGAAATTGTAATTGAGCACAAACACGATAGAATTGAGAACAAACGCGGTATTAGTCGCAAAGGATGTCAAAGGAGGCGTTCAACGAGGACCTTCTTTCATTGTTTCAGCTGCTAACGGCTACCGCCCACGTTTAACACCACACTTTGCTATTCTCACTTGGGGAATATATAAAGAAAGTTAATTTATGTATGCAATTCCTCCTCGGAAATTGAAGTTCCTCCGTGAGCATGGGTACGCTCAACTCTTTGATTATAATTGTTTCCAAAGGCAGCTGTGCGCTTTATATTGTCGGGAAGTTCCTGATATCGTCATTTTCTGAAATTTTCTGCAAATATGTACAAATTCTAAAAGCGTGGCTCAAGATGATTGCCTTTGGGAGGCACCCCAGACATGCTTAACTCACATTTATCCTCTGACTGATGCATTTACGAAATCAACTGACTCCATCAGGACAGCTTGGTGTCCACTAAACGCGGTCGAAAATCCATGAGCCTTGTCGAACCACTAAAACATAAACTCATTAACTAACTCGTGACATCCTTATCGAAGAGTCCCCGTGTAATAGGCAATGCCTATGCTCAGCACACACCTCCTGTATGGTCTGCTAAATTGTATTGATTTATTCCCTGCAGTCGTTTTCAACAACTGTGCACTGATGCGTACATAAAATGGATTTATCCCTTTTGCCAGCAGAAACGATCGATACTCGTGCATTTCATAAAATTAATTGTGAATTGAATTTCTCAGATGACTAATCCTAATCCTCGTATTTTATCATTTCTAGGGAATGCCCCTTGACTACATTCATCGACACCCACTGCGAAGAGAAACCGCAATCGAGTTATCACCCTCGAAGGCAGCCGGCGGTGGTGGCGGTGCAGGCGGCGGTGGTGGAAGTGGTGGGGCTGGTGGTCTAGGCACATCAACTAGCTCTGGTTTTCTAATGAAAAATGAACGCACATGGGGTAGAAATTCTTCAACGGAACAAACATATCAATCATCGTCTGGTGCACCCGGTTCCCGTGACTATCTGAATCCACCATACGACAGTTTTGGTGGCATCAGCAGCGGTGGCGGTGGACGTCTTTTCAAGAAATCGAGTGAAAGCTTGCAGAAAAACTCCAGCACTGACACCGACTATTCCATTCATCCGTACAAATTTATCAAGCAAAGTTCCAACGATACCACCACCTCAATGACGGGATCCTACAATATAGACACACCATCGTTAGCGAACGAGCTGTCATTGGACGCTGGTGATTCGGTGCAAGTACCAACGATAATTGAAACCCGACAGCAGCCAATGCGGACTGCGTCAATGGGTGCGGCTGACTATACAAAAGCAAAACAAGCCCCGACAGATTATCCCCTGCCACCGCCACGTTCAGTGATGCTCAAGAAACAATTTAGCATGGACCAAGGAAAATGTTCCCCCCATCGAACTGTCTCGGAATCGGATAAAACCGAAACGGCACAATTGTCAGCCTCGTCGACGAGTGGTAGTGTTGGCGGACAGGCGGCCGGTGGTGAATCCGCGACCGAGAAGACTGTAACTGCACCCAAAAGTTCTCTTAAACCGCCAATAACCTCAAAACTCGGTATGAATATCCTAAAGGAGAGCAGCTCAAGCACAGAAGAATCCAAGGACGAACAACATACTGAGACGCAAGTACCGATACCAACGATCAGTACGAATTTGGTGCAAGATGAGATCGCAAAGCTATCATCGAACATTAAAAGTAGCACGGAATCGGAAAAGGATCCGCCTTATAACGAGACAATGTGCTGATTGTTATTTGTTTCAACAAACCGCTGTGTATGCTACAATAAGTCAAAAGTGATTTGTAGATTTGTAAATACATATACATATGTAATTTTTTTTTTATCATTTGCCTAGACCTAAGACAGTCGTATTGATGTTTGTATTGGACGCTGGGAACACAAATTCAGTCCAATGATGAATGTTAGACATTCGTTGCTTATGATAGAATTAGAGTTAAGTCTTAAAATGTTTATCTATACGAACGTAAGGAGTGCTACCTTCACTTTACCGTTGCATGCTATTGTTTAAAATTTATTGATTTGTTTCGAAAATTTCCCCACATCTTCGCTCCTGCAGATCGCGCTTCGGTGTCTAGACTTTCCGCCTGCTGAGTGCAATCGAATGAGTGTGATTCGGACAGGTTTTTCCCCATTTCTTTGCACTTTACGTGATCCTTGCTGTGATATTGCAGCCCATTGAATCAAGTTTACAAGAACGTAACCCGTACCCTCTGCGTCTTAAACCACCACGTTGCTGGAACAGGAATGAAACGATATAACTAATTAGTTTCCCTCATGAGTGTCTTCTCCCTTTGTCTAGCAATTTTCTTCGATTACATTGCGCTGAAAGATTTGAGCAATTTTCGAAAGAAAATACTTCACATATCTTCATCTTCCCTAAAGCTATAATGTGAAATGTATTCCTGCTTCAGGAATTCTTAAATTGCAGTTTCCAGACCGCAGTAGTTGCATCCATGCGTACCTGCATCCGAGCAAGCAATCTTCGAAATTGCCTAACGAACTAAAAAAGAAAAACCCACGTCCCTATCAAAAGTTTTCGCAGCTTCATCAAGAACTTCTTCAATTAAAATTATGAAACATTTTAACATGTGATGATGTAACGTGCACTTAGTGTGGTTGTGAATCTCCCACTTTAATCTGGGAGCAGTTAAGTAATTGGTCACAGCCCGTTGCTATTTCTAACTGAATAATCTTAACCATGTGCTGAAGGGTGGTTTCCGTTTTTTCGCACATTCCATCCACCCTGGCTATTCAACCTCCATGAAAGTCTACAATTCATCTTCATCCCATTGCAAGTGGCCTACCCTCCGAATTAAGCAAGCCTAAATAACTTAACTCAAGATGAGATGATATCAAACGTACTTGCATCTCCGCCTCCAATTAATGCTTAATGAACAACGCAAATGTAATCTCCTAAACGAGCGAGAAGGTAATTAATGCATCGCTTGTTACATGAGAATATTTAACGCGCCTGAAATGACATTAAACACGCAAAAAAGCATCATGGGCCAAATCCTTCTCAGCGTTTTGGGCATTCGTGATTTAAATTTCAAACTCATTTAAATTCTGCTTATAACCACAGTCTGATTACACCCCTCGTTCTCGTTCAATTTATTAAGTCACTACACTGTTGTGCCCGACTGTTGGTTACTTTCATGCTTCAGGGGATACAAATTACAGAACACCCATCATGTCTAGCTGCAGACGATTTATTTAGCTTTGCGCAAACCGTCACGAAAAAGTGATATTTGTCACTTCAGACAAATACCAGAATCATCATTATTTAGCGCTTGGTGCTGTTCGATTTGTTTGTCTCGGGGCTTCTGTGCGACAGGTGGTGGTGGGAATGGTCCTTCAGGCATGCGTTTACTGTTGGGAAGAGATGGTATTTTCAATTCAAAGCCGAACGCATGAGGAGTTTGTGGGTTTTTGTGGGCAAGTTGATGACTTGATTAACAATAGCTTGCGTGCAGTGGTTTAGGGTAATTTTTCATCTGCTAGAATGGCCAAATAAAATGCCCGGTCAACTGTTTAATATTTATTTAGTCTTACTCATAATCAAAGATTTGTTTTGCACTGTCTAACACGAGCGATTATGTGCTAATTGTTGGAAGTCAAAGGGGGAAATGCGGCAAACACAACTTATCGCGTGGTTTTGATTTCGTTCTCGCGTCTATGGCACAAATGGATGTATTTTGTTTGATATTTGTAATCTACACTGTATTGTCTTATTGACTGTGTTAAAACTTTTATTCTGTCTACTGTTAAGAGTCCAAATGACATATGTACGTCTGCCAATCTTTTTTTTAGATGTTATACACTCTTTTGTACACTTTAGAAATTTTATTATTCGGTGCTCTTATGTGTATTCCCTTTGGACTGTTCCACATTTACTGCCACAGTTTGTTTATTTTTTGTATTTTTTACCGAACATACTAGCTATTTAATTGTTTGTTTAAAATGCTTGCAGTCATTGAAGGCATTGTCATGAAAGCTGTAAGAGACGAAATGTATCATCTTCGAGGACAGTCGATGTTGTCTTTGTCCGCTTCGTCGTTAAGAGTTCTTTAACAGCTCACAATTTTGTTTAATTTTTTACTAAGAAAACAGCAGTCATTATAAACACGCGAAAAATCTAATAGAATTCTAGAATATGATTGTATTTGTGTAAATTGTTTCGATTCAGTGTGCAAACTAACATTTGGAAAAAAACAAAAATTCATCTATATGAGGAAAGAGTCTCTGTTTTTATCTCGTATTCCCCGCTTTCTGTTGTTTACATGTGAAGACGGTTGGATTAAGCGTTTTGCGAGACTTAATAAAGAACTTTGAATCAAACCCAAACGACCCAATTTCATTCATCCCCTGAAAAGGTACCAGCGAATGGTACCTGTCTCCTGCTAAATGGTAATGTTTGTGCAAATCGCGTAGCGTGTACATGTACATATGTAGAATGCGGCCGCCTTATACTGTGTTGACCTGACTGAATGAATTCGCAGACTTCGAGCCGAAGTGAAGAAGAAGTGGTGAACAGCTGAAAACATTTGGTTTGTCATTGGAACGAACCAAATATGATCCAATTTAGCTATCCCTGGCATAGTTCAATAATTGCTTTAAATATGTACCCAAATGCAATGTGCAATGTTCGGATATTTATCTATTTCGTGAATCACGTAGAATGACATGTGCTCTGTCACAAATACTGTGTGGTACACAATACAAAACATCAATTGGCTTCTGGAAGCTTAATGATAGATTTGCCAAATGATTGATGCAGTTCTCTATAGTCTTGGAGTTGTGTTAAACAGTTCCGACGATGGACCGAACATGGAACAATGCTTTTTGCAGTCGAAACTAGTTCCGTGGTAAACAGTTCCGACGACGGAACGGACATGGAACAATTGTTTTCGCAGCCGAAACTAGTTCCCGGAGCCATGTCCGCTGAACTGTGTACTTCCATTGATATGCCCGCGTTGAACATGTCTGAGGAACTATTTGAAGGAATCAGTCAAGTCCACAGACCTATATATTTAGCTCGGAGTGATTTGTTGTTGATGCTAACCTAGTTAGAGGATTGACATATTGCCTTCAAATGACTACATATAACATGTGTTTGAGTGTGTCATGTTTGGCTTGTGTAAAATTTCGTTTCTTCATACCTCTGCGAATTCGGCACTATATGGAGTATGGAACTGGACACTTTAAGGTTGAGCTCTACTTCTCTAAGCTGCATAGCACTAGTGATGACCCTTTCCCTCCTACAACCTTCGATTATATGGAGATGGTTATGCCATTGTATGTTCTTGGGCACGTGAGATTCTCTAGGATAGCGAACATCCACAATCCCATTCGATTAAGACTTTCGGCGAATACCACCGATTTCGCTTGGACTATTTTAGTTGGAGTGGGCGAATGCCAGAGTAGGCCTGTTGCATAAGAGCTTTTAATAAAGCGATGGAGATGGCTGATGTTAATGAAACTTAGTTCCCTCAAGTTACTCAAATATTAAACGTCTAAGTAAGTGGCTTCTTTTACTAGAGAAAAGGTCACGGCAGTTGCACAAAGATGTACAATAGTTTCTTCCACCTCCTCAACTCTGCAGCTTCTGCAGTAGGTGATACCTTAACTGAGGGCGTTATTACCGTGCCTGTTTGTAGCGCCGATTAGAGCGCTGAGATTCGGCCTAGCCAAACTGATCAGTTTGCGTGAGGGTTTTGGATCAAGAGTATGCCATCATTATTTTATTTATAGGAACCCAGAGCCGGTAAACCATCTAAGATTTGTATGAGTAAGCTTGCCAAACTCCAGTAGATGCTTTGCAGTGGCGATAGATAGGGATGGCGAGTCACCATCCGGAAAGAGTGCAGAAGTAGCCCCATTTTTAGTGACCTCTCGGACAGTGTAAGCTATTAGAAAATCCGGCCATCTCATGTGCCAGCACTAGTGTGATCGAATTCATTCTGTTGCTAGGGGACCTACGTTTTACCACAAGCTAATTAAGACTACATCATAAGCACCTGAAGCTTGTTTGATGCAGTTCTCCTTTTAGAGGCTGTGTGGGAACTTCCTCGTCTGCTCAGCAGCCACCATGTCATCACCCCGCTGAGGTTTCGCTATCTTTTTGACAATGTGCGGGAACTTCCTCGAACGCTTAGCACCTACCATACCATCCCCCCGCTGAGGTTTCGCTATCCGCAGCAGTCTTAACACCACGTTCGTGAATGTTCCATTAGAAGTCGTACCATGTGACCTAAATTATAAACGTATTCCAAGAAAATATGAATATCGACTTACAGTCGACTCCCCTTAAATGCACTTCGCTTGAACGAAACTTTCGGTTATATGCAACAAGACATTTATCACGGTACAACGGTATTGCCTACATTCGAACATCGTTTATATGAATACTCCGCTTAATTGCAACACATTTTTAGCATATTCTGTGTTGCAAGCTTTACTTGCATTTGCAATTTGAGTTTAAATTTCGCTGTATTATCCATTTGAACTTCTATCCATTTTACCAAGCAGGTTACGTACAGTCTGTCTCAAGAAGACGTAGTTGTCATCATTGCCTTTCATAAATTGGCGTTTTCACACAACCTACTAGTCTTCTTCTTGTCTTCAAGCTAAAGTCCGATGCTTCAGTCAGCCAAGACATAAGACACAGATTCCAAATTTGAAGTGATGTTATTCACAAGACTAAGTGTTCATCAACATCAATGAGTTGCATCTTAACTACTTCATTTGCTAGCTCTTCGAGGGAAAGAAACATTTTGTACGAGTGTGCTGTTTTATGGTTTCAATAGTAAGGTACAAAAAAGATCATGGTTATTGAAGGGTTTCGTAGAAGAAATTCCAATCAACCAAACCTCAAGTCTCCATTGGTTTCATCGTTGACAGAACAACTAGCAGGAATACACCTCTAACAGCGCACAATCAAACAGCAATGAAATCGGTCAAAGATAAAAGAAACAGGACGAGACTAGTCAACCTCTGGATGGAATTTCACAGAAGTCAATCATTTCACTAAGCTCATGGGGCTTAGCAATAGCTTAATGGGATTCAAAATTCACACCAATTTATGTTCATTTAGTTCTAAAATATTATAAGAGCTGATTCACATAAGGACTACAGGTGGGGCGACTTGGCGTAGTGGGGGGGGGGACGTGCCAGATTCGACCTTTTTCGAATAACTGACCGTGTGTCTAGAAATGCTTCTCAAATTTCGCAATTCGGAGTTGGCAGTCCCATCCACTCGTGTTGGAACAAGAGCACACACAACAAGCTAGACCCAGGTCCACCATGGACTATCGCGCCACTCATATCATTTTTATTTTATCTACAGGCCTTCACTTCTTCTCATTTCCCTTAGTTCTTCTATTTGTAGTCAGCAAGACTCAACTCGCGGTTCGTTAGTACTTACTGTCTGAAATCTATTGGTTGACTCGATTGACTAAAGCCGCATCAGGTATAAAAGATCTTCATTTGTATTTTATTTGAATGATCACACCGCTTTTGGAAATTGTGATGCGTAGACGAACGCTATCTCGTTTCATTGTGAGCTTGTATCAGAATATCCAGAAGAGATCGCAACCACAGAGGATTCTGTTTTGGAGTTATTAGCATCGATTTCAAAAGACACATGCAATTGATTACTTATCGATTGAGACGATCATAGCTTGTCTTCTGCTTGTATTTTGAACGATTGGGCAATCTTCAATACTTGTCTTCACAAATGTACTCTTTGAGCACTCTTCCTACAGCGAGACTGCTAAAATCCCGAAATGTCAAAATTAACTTTACAAGGTTTGAACCAGAAATGAAGTATGATAGAGGTACCCAACTTCACAGCTGATTGACCGCTAGTCCATCGACGAATTTGACGGATAATCATGAACATCTGACACTTCATCGCGAAGTTTTTGGTTGCTAAATGATGGAACACGTCGGTATATTTGTGTATTGCGCTCTCAGTTTGGCAGTTCACAAATAAACATCAGAAATGAGATGCCTTACATCACAGCCGATTGACCCCTAGTCCATTGACCAATTTTACAGGCTTTCTGACAGTTATTCACGAAACAGAGTAAATACCGTTCTCTGGTCAATTTGGCTTTCGAAAGCGATATAAAAAACGGTTGTCAAAAATCTTAGCAAGAGAGGTATAAGTTGGGCTTCTCTATCATACTCCATTTCTGGTTGGAACACAAGTATTTTCAATTGTTGTCTGTTTAGATTAAGTGAATCCTAACGTCAATCAAACACTTCTCACGCTAAGTCTTGCATTTGTTCTCTCAATCTTATCGAAGCAAGTAAGTGTAGATACAAAATAGAACGCAGAATAGGTGATGATAATTTTTGACAATACAAAGCATTATTTGAAAGGAAACAAAATATATATTAAACGTAGGAGTATTCACGAAGAAGCAATATATGTGTAACTTGTTGATTACATTCTCACATCTTATTCAAATCGAAGAAGCAATATATGTCAAATTCACGAAGAAGCAATATATGTGTAACTTGTTGATTACATTCTCACATCTTATTCAAATCGAGTGCCATTTCTTTGTGTTGTGCTTGTTCGTTTTACATTTAAGAGAATACCTTCCACAACTGTGTTGTTCAACTGATGAAATATAAGCTCTCCTATTTATACATATCTAAAACAAAACACAAAAACTGTAATCAAAACGTTTAATAAAAAAAACAAACTCAATAACTTACGATATAGTCGATATATTTTCTTCCTATTTCATAGATAAATACTAGACATCTACTTTGATCCTTGCAACGCATTCAATTCGATTAAAACTACGATTAATTGTTTGTAACAAAACCAAAAATGAAGCATATTTATACGTGCATATACATAGAAGAAGATAAAGATAATTATATACACAGAAGATAGGCAAATAACAAACAAATAGTATTTTATATTGACAAACAAAATGAACTAACATGTAAGCAAATGTGTACATCCGTATACCGTATATCATTGTTTTAGAATAAAATCAAAGAGAATATTATTTGTTACATAAATGTGTAAACGTACAAGCGTATTTTATAGAAGCGGACGTTAAGGAGGACAAATTGTTTGTAAATGTGAATTGTAGTTAGTAGTCAGAGAGTATATGTATATGTAAGTTGCCACTTGTTGTATGAATTTGTTAAAAAAAAAACATAAAAAAATAGAAAATAGATCTAAATCCTATTGGAGTTTGCATCGAATGTTTAATTTCAGATTGAAATGTTATCCGCGAGGAAAACCGATAGATTTTATGCAAAGAAATGCTCAAAGTAAACATAATTCGAGTATGGTTCTATTTTGATTTTTGAACGATTCTCAAGAACAAATGTCTGTTTTGGAAAATTTGTAAAACTCAATGATGTCAGAAATAAACATTTTTATCATCGACTGCAGTGTTTGTGGACTTATCCTATCCCATCCTAGAATGCTTTGATGGGGCTGGAGCTGATTCACTGGAAAGCGCATAACATCCGTAGCCACACATGGAGTAAGCTAGGGGGACAACGAAGGGAAGTTTAGAAAGCGATTAACTGGTTGGACATGAAGAGGTTCCCAATTGTGATGAACGGAAATAGATGAGGAAGGGTGGGGGATTTTACCAGCATTAACACTGCTTCACAGTAAGTAATTGCACACTGAATGTCGGACGTTCCTTGCGTTGCTTAACAACAACACCCCAATGAACGATGCTCGCTAATATGCAACTGCATTTTATCAACACGATAAGCACCAAAATTTGTACATGTCTCTTCTCTAAACTAGCAGTCTTTTCTTAATAACAAAATAATTGCTCATTTGCCAGGGCGCTCGTGTTACTTTTTGATTTTTTCTGGACATCGAATGCAAAGTCAGGACCTAGTTCAGGACAGACAGTCTTTGTTGAGTTATCTCAGCACTTAAGAATCTGAATTGTCAACAGTCAAAATATCTGTTGGGAGATTTTACACTAGATGACGAGGCTAGGGTTTCAGAAATAGGAAGTTGCAGATAAAATAAAGAATACTTCGTCTTCGTGGGCGTTTTTTTACTTCGACACAAGGTCTCAGTCCCCCATTATTTTATTCTTTTGAATTGTCCGAAGTGTTCACACTACGATTCAAGCAATTTGGGTTCATACAATGCATTTACCTCGACATTATGTCAAAAAAAAAACAATCTGTCAGAAATCTGCTAGTTAACTGACATAAAGGTGACGTCTGCTGCACGGAAACTGGGATAATCGAAACTGTTATAATACACAATCATCATCATCTTCTGACACGCATGCTCCACTAAAGCGGTCGCGGGGGAAAACCGCGCACGAGAGATCTCCAGGCAACTCGATCCTCCGCCATCGACTCTAGCTCATCAGGGGTTATGCCCAAGCGAGTTTTTGGACTTGCGTTAACCACCTCGTCCTGGGTATGGCAAGCGGTTGTATACCTCTTGGGATCAGACCACCACGTTTACTGACATACGTGCACATGTGTATTGCTCAAATGAATCATAGGTGGTCAACTGGAGCAGGATGTCTTATTACTTGACAACTCTGGCCTACGCTCTGCCCCAAGAGATCGCTTAGTCTTAGATTATATTGAGCAAGCCGAATCTTAGGAATCGCAAATCGGAACTACCGCCTCTAGACCAGACCTCCCCCACATCGACTTCTGCAGAAGCTGCAGAGACGAGGATGACGAAGAAACCATTGTACACTGGCTATGCAACTGCAATGCGCTCTCATACCGTAGATTTCGACTTTTTGCCTGGTTGAAATAAACAGCACTAGAGTCAGCCATCTTCTCCGCTTTATTGAAACCATTAACGGGTTTGCGGAATTGGTATTCCAAGATACGCGTGGCAGTACCATGGGCCTGTGGTGGTCTAAGTTTCCCTGCTGTCTTTCCGTACAGCAGTCAACCACTTCAACCGTACCTAACCTACATGTGCGTAGGTATATGTTGAAACCAAAAGTTTTTTAGTGTGTCGAAAAATTATATATAAATTGGGTCGCTATGCCACTGCACGCTATGCCACTGTAACTGTGCATAAGAGCTCACAAGTAATCACAGACTTGGGATGAAAAGACGTAAAAAAAACCCCATAAAGAGGGTTGAGATTTGGATACCTCTTTAAATTTAAGTGAATCGAATGGGAGACACGTACACTCGACTATAGGAAGCTAACTCAAGTAAAGTTGCACTAAATGGAATGTAATGTGGAGTAACAATTAGCTGTGTCGACTTCTACGCTGGAGAGAGACGCTTTTACGTCTTCAATCCCAGAATTCAGCACCGATCAAAATTCAAGACTGAAACCGGTTCGATTCACTGACAATGGTCAAAAAGTATACCTGTCTAGAAAAAGCTTCTCAAACGTTGCCGTTTGAAGTCAATATGAAAAACCAGAGTCACTGACAACTGACTTTCTGTCTGCAAAAGCTTATCAAATTTCGCCGTTCGGAGTCGGCATTAGACTATAGGTCCCATCCAGGCTCTACACGAGTCGGTGTTGTAGAGGCGAGGAACCAGATCCAGACCGGACTGTCGCGACATCGTAAAATGTAGGTTTGTGGAGTCAGTCTTCCATCGAGAGTTGTCTTTTTCCAACGATTTTGGCAGGAAAAAGTTTTCGTTGTCTGAAAAACAACCTCTAAATTGGGACACAAAGCTAAGAGAGGTAGAAATCACAAGTGTGTGGATGTGTACATCTTATACAGATTAGTGGTGTGTCAATCCGAAAATGTTTCAAACAGAGTTAAGCCGGGTTTAAACAGAAGCAGAGCGAGTTGTAACCGGGGTTAAGAAAACCCGATTCGATGATGAACCGAAAGCAAAAAAGACTGGATTATGGAATGGGGCAAATAGAGTTGTATTGTCCAATTCTATTTAGAAAGGGAAGCGATTGGAGCACGGCCAACATCGGCTGTTTGTGTGCAAATTGCCTCGATTTTGCTCTCATCTCTTTTATCGCTCTTCTTATTTTCTTCTACTCGCAAGTCCCAACATCTTGTGTTCGCAGAGTTTGGTTAGCATCGTGCGTGCACATATTTTATGAAGGCAAGAGTGGGTGAGCAATGGTTTGTAAGTATAAATAATGTTTCATTCAGTTCCCTTTTTGTGTCAAAAAATGCAAATCCAATAAACATTTTTTTTAAATAACGAAGCTTAAACGATTTTTCATGAAATAACACAATAACAAATCCAAAGGCAATAAATAAATACTTGGCTTTACAAATAAGGAATAAATACTAAATATTTAAAAAGTGATTCATACTGGCACAACTCGCACACTCAACGCAACTTACTTGCTTTGAGACGTCACACAAAAAAGAGAGAATATACTATATTTTTTCACAAGTAAGTTCCGTTGCGGGTTGCCACTTTCCAGTGAATTTACATACAAAACACACAATATGCGAAGTTAACGAAATGCTGGAGGTGGCACTGGCAAGTGACAACCGCAAGTCGCAACGCAACTTACTTGTTTCATACATCACACAAAAAAGAGAGAATTTAAGTATAAATTCAAAACACACAATACGCCAAGAGCTACCGAAATTCTGCAGCCTGTGGTGGTGGCTACAGGTCAGGTGCCGCGAACCAATATGAAATGGAGCAAATCGATTTGTATTGTGTAATTCGATTTGGGGCTGGTTTCGGTTCGGCATCATATGCTCACACCGGGTTGTACCGTCTACAGTTTTCGGTTCGTTTCATCGGCAAAGCCGTTTGAAATAAATGTTCCTCGGTTTGACTCGGTTTAGGTGTAACCCGGGTTAACTCGGTTTTCCAACCCGAGTTGTCACACCATTAAAACAGATGCTATTATGCTAAAACTAGGCGAGATCCCGGGATGTCGGAAATGCGTTTGTATTTACAAAAAACCTTGGTCGGGTTCTGATGTTGCCACTAAGCACTCATTCATTTTAGTAGTGTTTCTTACACTTAACATTTCGGGAACATTTTATTTCAGAGCTATGTATAATTGGGACAGAATGGTATTTGCACCAATTTAAAGGTCCTCTCAAATCAGGAAACCTCCTAATTGGTGCGAATTTTCTTAGTCCCTTGACGTGGTGGTTTACAAAGAGGTTTCACTGTATTTATAACAATAATAATAATATGGGTGGCGCTGCAGCAAGTAGAAAGCCAGGGCCCAGCTTCTCAGCAACCTGTGCTATTGTTCTCTCACGAGTTGAAGGGACCTGCAATTTTATGCCGACTCCGAGAGAGAAGCTAGGGACAGTTATTACTCATTATGCATTGTAGTGACTCGAAAGACGTGGAGCCGTAAAAATTATTGTTTGATCTTACCGGCCGAGAATCGAATCCTCGCTGCCTGCATTCGATTCTCGGTTTCAGTTGCATAGGGTTCGATGCGCTCACCCATAACAAAACAGCTGAAACTATCGATGCAGAGAAGAAGACGATAGATATGCGTGTCCTTCAGATCGCATAGGTCATCACAGAAGGGGCTTCCGAGGTGTCGTAGCCTCCGGTTTGCAAGGGTCACATTCCCGGCAATAGGATTGTATTCTCTCTCCTCGTCGCGAGAGTTTCAACAAAAGTCGTTGGAGGGTAATCTGAGTCCTTTCGTGCATTCATCAATTAGGCAGAGTCCAGTCAAGACATCCACCCATTTTTTAGTGAGCTACAATTTGTGAGGGGATTCGAGTTTTATAGAATTTGTTGAACCAGATGACTCCTAATAAGTGGCACCTGCGTGACCATCTAATGTTCGTGAGTTGCATTGAAAGGCTTTAATTCCTGATCTATTTACATATTTATATATTCACAGCAACGACTATACCTACAACGCAATGTACAGATTCCACACAAGGCTGGCCATGTGCGAGTAGTACTCACAGTTCGATCATTCCGCACGGCTTTTATTTCGGACTGAATATACCACAACTTCCAGGATAAGCCTGGTTCGGATTTAGAAGCCAACATTTGTCGTGTAGTTGGTTAAAATACTCGTCGCAACGCTGAAAGCAGTCTTCCAAAATCGGACCTTGTGCGGCGTGCTCACGAGAAACATTTTCACGAAATTATATTCGACAACCAAATCCCAGGCACTGTTCTGTTACAGTCAGTCAGACAGTTCTTACTCTCAATGAATCCACTCATTAGCAGTGCAACCTGAAGCCCACCCAAAGCCCACAAATTCCCTTCACCATTCACGTTCATCATCATCAAATTTCCTCCGCCCTCAGTTTTCAGACTGAACAGACTAGATTATCCTCTCAATGGCTAGCGTGCAGAAATCAAAGAGTAAAGTGGGTTTGTGTTCTGCCCTTGTGCTTGTGGCACCTAGTCACCAGTTTTAAATTTACCGCCGTGCCCCTGTACGGTCCCCTATTCTCAGGAAGACGGACAGGAGGCTGATTACGAACCACCTTCTTCCAAACACGATTTCACATGGCTGACTGTTTACATTTATTTGTCCAAAAAATAGATTTCAAACTTTAGGCTTGGTGTAATAACGACTTGGTACGAATGGCATTTTTGCAACTTCGGCTTCATAGAACTTCTCGCGAATCTTCACTTGAATCTTGGTTCCAGGTTTCTTGAGGTTCTCCTGGATGTAGCCGATAGCTACGTTTCCATTGAGACTCGGACTCGGACATCCACTTGTAATGTTTCCCACCAGTTTGTCTTCGTGATAGATTTCAATTCCCGCTCTAGCGGGTGGCCCCTTAGCCATTCTGACTCCGATTCGGCGTCGATGAACTCCGTTCTGCAGCTGATCGTTTATCTGCTGAGCCCCGGGGAAGTTGGCTTCAACTCGACGACGTTTTGCTAAAGATTCATAAGACCAACATTGTCAGAGTGGATCCATAAAGGTGGTGATAGATGTTTGCTTACAAACTAACCAGGATAAAGCAGCCTCCACCGGTGAAGTGTTGCAGTCAATGTCGGAGCCGTACAAGCACATACCTGCTTCTAATCTGAAACGAGACACAAGTTGCTGGTTTCTCTAAAGGACACACTCGATGAACTGATGAACCTAACCTCAATGAATCCCTCGCTCCCAGGCCAGCCATACGCACATCCTCAATCCCCAGCAGAGTTTCTGTCACATGCCTGACTCTGTCCGAGGGCACAGAAATCTCAAAACCATCCTCCCCGGTGTAGCCACATCTCGTTATCCGGCATCCGCTGACCCCCGCAACCTCGGCCACAGTTGTCGTCATGAAATACAATTGTTCCAAGTCGGCCGTTGTGAACGTTTCTAACGCAGCAGCGCTGCTGGGGCCTTGCAAGGCGATAAGTGAGAACTCTCCGGGCGATAAGAATTCAATAGAAACATCGCGCTTATCAGCTTTATGCTTGCTCTGTCAAGAACCGAAGCAAAAATTGTATGCCACTTGGGAAATCAGAGTTTTTGTACGTACCACTGCTGCTTCCATGATGCCCATGTCCTGTTTTTTCATCGCCGCATTGGACACCACATACAACAAATCATCGGAGATCTTGGACACAATCAAATCGTCGAGGATGTTTCCATTTTCGTTTGTGAACACTGTAAGTGTACCAGAATTCGGTGTCAATCCCCGGATGTCTGCTGTGCAGATGGACTCGAAGCAGGTTATAGCATCCTTGCCGCGCACGTATGTCTGCAGCATGTGGGAGACGTCGAAAATGGACGCTTTCTTGCGAGTGTGCACATGGGACGCGGCAATACCTTGGTCAGCATACTGCACTGGCAGCAAGTAACCACCGAAATTAACAACCTTCCCGCCCTTGTGTACGTGGAAATTGAAAAGAGCTGTCTTCTCAGCCGCTGGAAAAGTGGAAGAGAATCTACGGGACAGGACCGGGAAGCAACGCACTAATTTTGACATACTGTCAATTCTCGACTGTGTACGAAATCAGTAATGACGACCCCAGTGTTGATGTTGACTCCGCGAAGAGACACTTCGAACTGAGATGCAAATGAAGACGAGTCTGAGAGATGAGACAAATGCCACCAGCTGGTGATGGAGTGTGTTGGCTGATAAGGGATCTCATGTGATCAAAGCGAGAGAGAGACTCAACACGATGGTAGGTTATAAACAATTTAAAAAGTGGCTCAAATACGAGGAGACTGGAAGATCTCTTCGGGTACAGTGAATGTTGAATTGAAGCAAAGAGCGTAACAAGCACACGTTCTTAGAAAGTTAATTCAGGTGCTCAAAGATAGAACTAAGGAAGGCACACTGTCATGTTTGAGTTTGTGTCCCTTACCAATTGCGATTTGACTGTATCCGTCCTTGGACTGAAAAAGAAGTATTTCCAAGTCCGACTTGCTTGAGAGAACATTTTGATCGAACCCGTACGAAACGAGTAATAATTCTCATGATTTAGGATTCGCTGTTTATGATGACTCCCGTGAGAGTACTTTCGCAAAAATGGATATTCTCAACTCAGCACATACACATATCTGAGAATTCACATAACGACCGGAATCAATTTCTCTAGTAACAATTAACTTGGTTTCAATAATTTCCTGCCAACGATTTTATAGCAGACGATTTTCTAAGTAATTTGGAACGCAGCCACACTTTGACAGATGTCACATGCCGTCAACAAACGACTTGTTGCACGACACTGCTGACTGCAGAGATGATGCCATCATCTCTCGCCAGAGATGATGGAGGAAGAGATGGGCCACTTCTACGTTTCTTGCCCCTCAGAGTCATCCGACAGCGTTTTTTAGAATCGTCAGTGAATACGTGGGAGCTAAGCGAAGCTGATTACTCCCGCCTAACACCATTGCGTTGATCTATACCTCTAACAAGTGTGCGTGAAAATAAAGTAGTATGCGTGACTTGAGAGCGTAACTGCGATGGACTGGGGATTTTCCACTGGAAAGAGGAATATCTCTTCCTCCATCATCTCTGTCTCTGGCTGACTGCCGTGTTAAAATGATAAGAATAAATATTCGATTTTATAAATTAAACATGTCTCTGGTTAGGAACTCAGTGTGTTGGTGAATTGGCTCGCAGCATCCCCCACCTATCTGGGTAGAAAAAGGATCACTTTAATGCTGTTGTATGGAATTATTTGTGAGGGATGTGTTTAATGTGAACACACCTTATGTAGATGTGTGGACAGACATCGTCCTGCTTTATAATGAGCAGGTGTCGCTTGGGCCACCATTGGTCCGTTCAGCTACCTAGTGGATCGGTTTCCCGATCCAAGTCCGATAACCTATTTATGGTGTTCATAAAATGGCGAAGATGGCTGCAGATACCAGGTGGCATGTGTAGCTCGCCTAACTTGTGAAAGAAGTAGGTTCCAAAGATGATTTTCTTCGAATGGAGCGTGGGCTGCATGAGCAGAGGAAATGTTTAAAGATATCCTCCTCCTCGCATATCGTTCCGTTTCGGCTTTTTGTATATTCCTGAGAAACTCTAAACAAAATTCATAGAGAACAGAGTTTATGTTGAAATAAAGTTCGTCCTTAAGCAGTCTGTATTGTTTCGAAAAACTGCTGTTTTGTAGATTAGTACTTAATGCCTACTTGCCTTCGAATGTGCAAAAGTTGTTGCAAACAGCATTGTGCCCCATTAAGAGTATTGAATGCTGATCTCCTAAGCCTAAGCTAAATGAGCCTTTAATGTTTAGAGAGGACTGCATTTATTGTCGCACAGAGGCGCGCATCTCAAGCCATCTGCAAGCAGCGTGCCCAGGCCCCAAAACTTGTGGAAAGCAAGTATTGCTTAGCCTCAGTCCGCCATCTACGAATAGTGTAGGTCATTGAGTCCAGCACTAAGGAAGTTGAAAGAAGTAGGTTCCAAAGTAGTACGGGTCAACACATGAAGGTTGTAAGGAGCCTTGGTCATGTGATGAAGTGATTCTTGGTCATCTCTTCAAAAGATAGTCGGCTATTCAGTCGATGAGCTTCACAGAAGTGTATGAGTGGAAATGACTGTGGCCACGATTGCGAGTGTCGATTGTCGACTGTATCGATAGTCGACAAGTCTATCGCTTGAAATCTCCGTCGACTGAGAATCGTATTATTGTGAATTAAAAACGTGCACATGACACATTTGTATACGCCTGACAGTTGACGATGGACGTGGGAAGCACAGGAATATTAGATAGAGAGAGTGTGTGAGATCCCATGACTTAGAGAGAGGGATGTGGGCTTCGCCGGTACAGTGTAAACAGGCACTCGGATGCGTATCAAAACAAATCGTGTGTGCCAATACTTGAATGAAATAATACATTTCTGGACATTTTTATTCGTTGACTTGTTCGATTTTTTATGTGCAACTCTCTTTGGTTGAAATTGAAGTTATAATATAAATGTTTTAAGGACACAGCAGAATAAATTAAATTACAATTGCAACACGAAAACAAAGTTTATTTCATGATTCTTTGCCGCACGAAAACCAGCGATTAGAAATTTGTGAACGGCAAACATTGAAGGGAAAATCGAATAATATCGATCATAATCGACATTCATAATACCAAAGTGAAAAAATCGACAATCGACAATCGGTGTCTATCCACTATCGACTGATAATCCACACTCGCAATCTGGGCCTGTATATCTTAGATTGGCTATCAGAAGAGAACAAACCAACCGGAGAAGGAATATAAAAATTCAGAGGTGCAAGAAATTCAAAACACAACGTTAATTATAAATTAAGTGCAAATTTAAAGTAAAGAAAAGAGCCAAGCTGCCCGGACTTCCAGCGCAAATTTGATTGGTTTATATCACCCGTTTAGCGTTGTTGAAGAACGAGTGGATTAATATCCGATATGTTGTCGTGGGATTGTTAGGTTGAAGGATTTTTGGGATTGGCCAAGTAGGTGGTGTATGTTGATGATGTTGTTACATTCGACTAAGCAGCTTACACGGCCGATCTAACTTCCCAATATGGCACACCATCTCTAAGACCAGCTTTTAGAAGCTCGCAATTTTCGAAAGAAAAATACTGCGAATATGTACCGGACTCACCTTCCACAGGGACCGTCAAAGGCATCACAGCAACAATAGGCTTTACGACCAAGTACGCATCATCCCCCTGCAACAGTACATGGTGACACTGTTCAGAAAGCAGCCACTAAACATCAACAGCCATCCAAACGAGGAAATCAGAAGTTTGAGAAACACAATCCCCGGACAACGCTACCTCAACTCGTTAAATCTGCTAAACGAGCAGAACTTTCCAATGACGTCGAGCAGCAATACCAATCACCATCGAGGCATCACCACTCTATTCCAAAAGGACCACCATGGACACACGGACTTGAAACACCCGATGTAAGCACCAGCCATTAAACAATAAAACGACAATAATAATAAACATAATATATAAATTAAAACATAATATATAATTAAATAAATTGAACAAAGTACATCAGTTGGGCCAACACTCTAGTTTGTAAGTCTAGTTGTAAACTCAATAGTAGAAAATAATTCTGTTCAAATAAATTTTTAAATTGCTGCGGCAGTCCTGCAAGATTTGCGTTCATAAATGTAAATAAACGATGCATGAGAGCAGTCGGTAACTGCGTTCATAAAAGCAATGTGGCGGTCAAACTGCGATCAAATTGGCAGTGATTTTTGTTTTGTTGCAGGACTGCAGGGAAACCGAAAAGTGGACTTGTTCATGCGAAAATGGTTCCTAAGAACATCATACGGAAATTCTCTTATTTTTTTTAATGAAATTTCTGTCATTTGGAACATGTTTTGACTTCCAATTCGTTTTAGTTAAACGCATGGCCTTTTTGCTGCGTATTTTGCTACGGTTTCATTATTTAATATTTTTGAAAGTTGGTCAGTTTATTATATTTTTTAAACATTAAACCTAGTATCATACTCTTCTTAGACATGATGTAGACTTTTGTGTGACACTTTTTGTGTCGTCCACTGACGTGGCGTTTATGAATACTTTTTTGACAATGCTGACCTGCTGCAAACATGCGTCATTGCAATGACAACAACAACAACAACAAACTTGCATCATTAGGTCTGTTCCCGTACCCACAAAACAACACAAATCTGCGAAAGTCTGTTCCCGTACCCCAAAAATTTGGGTTTTATGTCAAATGAGCGCTCTCTTGAGAGAGTAAAAAATGTCCCCACTCCACGCAGTTTGTTGGTCTTCTGTCAAATCGGTTGATCTGTCAACTACTTTGATTTGTTTTCCTGTGTTCGTGAAACAGATGATAATGAAAGATCAAAATTGTCGGCTAAATCTCAGAAACTACATGCTTCATGACCAGCAAACCACAGGAAAACTGCAGTGTGCTTATGAGCATTGCATCTCGTCGGTCGGCTAAATCTCAGAAACTACATGCTTCATGACCAGCAAACTATAGGAAAACTGCAGTGGGCTTATGAGCCCTGCATCTTTTATCGGGCCGTAGATCAGCATAAAAGTGCGATGTTTCAAACTTGTCCGAAAGGCTTTCAAATAAAGATATTTTAATACGGAAATGTGTTATCAATTCCCTTTCAGAGTAGAGTGGAACAGTCGTTTCTAAATAATGCCTCACACACTGTCTGTTTGACTTCGATGAAAACACAACCGCTAGCAACAATTCTTTTTCCATGTCCGGTTCATTAATAATTAGTTCCATCACGTCAGTTATCATGTCCAAAAATAACTTCTTAGCAGAATTTTTTAAAGTTTTTTTAGTACGAGGGGCGTTCAATATATTCTCGGTATCGATATGAAGGAAGATGCGAATTCAATTTAAATTGCTTTTATTTTTCAATATAATCTCCCCTAACATCAATGCATTTGTTACATGTTGAGATAAGCTTTTTTAAACCCTCAAAAAAATAAATTTCCTCTTTCTCTGCAAAATACCCATTTATTGCCGACTTGAGTTCTTCATCATCCGAAAATCTTTTTCCACGAAGACATTTTTTCAAATCCGGAAGCAGGAAATAATCACTAAGGGCAAGGTCTGGACTATAGGGTGGGTGTTGGATTTCTTCGAAACCACAATCTTGCGCAAACCAGAAACTCGCGCCGTGTGAACAGGAGCGTTGTCATGAAGAAGCAACACACCCACTGCGAGTTTACCCCGTCTTTTCTTTTTAATTTCCTCCCGCAAATTATACAAAGTGGAAGCGTAGGATGTGGCGTTTTTTTTGGAACTCAATGAGCAAAATTCCCTTTGAGTCCCAAAAAACTGTG
The DNA here is from genome assembly GCA_905231855.2 of Eristalis tenax. NCBI lineage: Eukaryota > Metazoa > Arthropoda > Insecta > Diptera > Syrphidae > Eristalis > Eristalis tenax. The sequence continues at coordinate 33,580,283 of HG993127.1, read as the reverse complement.
GCCATGAGCTTCCCGGCTGACGGAGTGACTTTGAACTTCTTCGGGGGGTCACTGCATGGACTCTTGTTTGCTTTCAGGGTCATAGTGGTGGACCCATGTTTCGTCACCAGTAACAATTCGATCCATAACACCGTCCGCGTTCCCACTACACATCTCCATAAGCTCTCTACATCATGCGATTCTCATTTTTTTCTGAGGCGCTGTGAGCATTCGTGGCGCCCACCTTGCACTGACCTTTGAAAGGTTAAGAAGAATGGTGTGAATGGTACCAATTGAAAGCTTGGTGATCTCTGCCATCATTTTCACCTTTATTCGGGCATCCTCAAGAACAAGTTTTTCGACTTCTTTGATGCTTTCTCCCGTACAAGCAGTAGCCGGGGCGCCGGAGCGGGGTTCGTCTTCAATGCTCTCTCTGCCTCTCTTGAACTCACTTGACCACTTTTGCACAGTTGATAATGAAGGTGCGGAACCCTGGTACACAGCCACCATCTCTTGATGAATAGGTTTTTGACTTTTTCCTTGATTAGTGAGAAATTTAATTACAGCGCGATGCTTAATTTTCACCATCATCGTCTCAGTTGGGTAAGACTGCGTTCCCGTACTTTCTTGAGATTTTGCTTCTCTCTGAGAGATTTTCCCCCCACTCCTTAAAAAATGACAGTCTTCACAATTTTGTGCAGAAAGTACGGGAACAGACCTATTGTGTATTGAGAGAATATTCTGTGCAGTGCAGGGGCAACAATGCTGCAATTATGCACTCAACCTATAGCGAGGATCAGGGGCTTATTGCGAGAGTCTATTCCCAATAGAATTAAAATCGAATAGAAATAAATTCTATTTACGGTATTGCGAAATTCGATTCGTAATAGAACTAATTTCGAATAGAAATAAAATCTATTACCGGCGTGTTGCGAGTTTCTACTACTATCGAAATTTTTCGATTTGGTAGCATTGAAAATTCTATCAGAAAATTACGGTAGAAATTTAAAATTCTGTCATATGTACATTCAATTGGACATATAAATTATTATACAAAATAGGAGACAATTTACAAACAAGTGGCAGATGGAAAAATAAGTGCGTCGAATGGAAAAAAATCCACTAATTGCAAAAGCTGAAGGCAGACCATCATTGGAAGCGGTTCGCTGTAGAGCTCAATAGCCTGGGTCGTCCTATAAAGACATATGAAAAATGGAGCACGGTATGTGAATGTAAGAGCAAACATTTTATTATATATAAAAGTGTCTCATTTCATACCAATTTAGGTTTGGATAGATTTGAAGGCGAAGTTAAGAAGAAAATTCATTTTGAATAAAAAAGAAATGAACACCACTGGCGGTGGACCCAACAGTTTGTTTGTTTTAACACCTTTGGAGGAACGAATTGTGAAGTTCCTAAGCTTGGACAAAAGTGTTAATCCTCCTGGACGTGAGTTTGGTTTAGATATTACCAACAGATCCATAGAAGAGCAACATGCACAAAGAGCAAACAAACGAATATGATCTGACGATTGAAACGATGACTGCGAATGAAATTGTTGCAGATGCAGTAACCAATCTAAATCAACCTCATAGTCCGGGAGGCCCTAGGGTAGAAAGTGACCAACCAATGCCCGGCACCAGTCGTAGTTGTGGTGGAAATAGATCGGAGAATGCAGTCCCTACTCGCCTAAAACTTTTGGAAGAGCACTCAGAGGATTTCAAAGAGTTGTCAAAAGTAATCGTTGCAATTAAAGCATACAATCAAAAAAAGCAACAAAAAACAACAATTATTTGCAAGACAATAAGCAAAATTGAAGTTAATTTGACATTTGAGTTGAAAGCTCACTGCGATAGCTTTTCATTTTCTATTTCGAAATTCGATTCTATCATCATCAATTCTATTTCCTTACGCGATACCACAAATTCGATGAATGGAATCGAATAAAGTCGAATAGAATTTTTGCGAATAGAGATAAGCCCCTCATGCTTTCTATGCAAAGCTGACTCCTCTTCCAGAACTTGACAGAACTGTGCACAGGCTTAAAATTCCCTTAGACTGAATTAGATGTGCGGATATACTAAAGGGTGATTTTTTAAAAGCTGTAGGAAAGTTTTTCAAGAAAAGACATCAAATTCATAAATCTTTATTTGAATTGATAGTACGGTCCATATAATTTAATGTTTGGAGATTATTTCATGCAAATGTTGACCTTGACTGCGCCTCAAATGGTCCATCTGCTTAGTCCAATTTCGGCATACTCTTTCCAACATTTCGGCCGGTATCTCACGAATAAATGCTTCAATGTTTGATTGAAGCGGGCTTGTCTGTATAGACATGAGCTTTAACATAGCCCCACAAAAAGTAGTCTAAAGGCGTTAAATCGCACGATCTAGGCGGCCAATTGACCGGTCCCGAACGTGAAATAAAATGTTCACCGAACTCGCCTCTCAATAAGTCCACTGTTGCGCGTGCTGTGTGGCATGTGGCACCGTCTTGTTGAAACCACATGCCATGTTGGATATCATCTCACGGTAGCGCTCACCATTCACAGTTACGTTACGATTCGCATCGTCTTTGAAGAAGTACGGTCCAACGATGCCACCAGCCCATAAACCGCACCAAAGTGTGACTTTTTCTGGATGCATTGGTAGCTCTTGCAATGCTTCTGGCTGATATTCACTCCAGAATCGAGAATTCTGCTTATTTACGTACCCATTGAGACAAAAATGAGCTTCGTCTTAAACTGACCATGAAATGTAAGAAGCGCCCGATGAGCTTTCAGAGCACGCATTTTGATAATTTTCAAATTCAATAATTTGCAAGCGTTGTTCGTTTGTAAGACGATTCATGGTCAAATTATAGACCAAACTGAAGATGTTTGACAGCGAAACAAAACACGACACGTGCGTCAGCTGTTTAAACCAGTGTTGCCAAAAAGATAATAGCTAAGAAATCACCCTTTACAAATTATCAACGATGCAGCTTCGACAATGAGGTAGTCCAATTGTAGAACTGTCCAACCCATGACTGATGTGAAAACACACATGAATTAATTGTTTCCGTTTCTCTACATTTACACCACTCTCAAATAAGCAAAAACCATGTGCAGAGTAATATTTGATAAATTTACTTTTATTTAATTAAAAAATACAAAATGAAAATATATATTTTAAAGATTACAATATATACTATATAGATCTTACATAATACGTACTTTTTTCATCGTTCATGATTCATTACTCCTTATACTTTTGCTTTAAATAATCAATTGCGTAATAATAATAATTATAATATTAATAAGTGTATTTTCTTTCTATTTGTTAATAACTTCCTTCCATCGTCGATACATAAAAAAAAAAAAAACAAATAAATTTGGTAAATAGTTTTTGAATCGTATTACATGCGTGTGCATTTACGTATGCCACCAACATGACGAAGAAACGATTTATAACTCTCCACGGTTGTCTTAAAAATAGCGTTCCCCTTAAACTTATAACAAAAAGAAGATATTTTCCTTATCCTCGTCTCTCTCTCTTATTTTCCGTTTAAAATTCACTACATATACAATATTCAATTAATATACTTAAGACAACGTAAGACAAAACAAAAACATAAGAAAATAATTTACTCTTATACGACACCACACCCCATCGATGGGAGGGAAGTGAAGACATTTAAGACAAAAATGACAAAACATAAATTGGATATTTTAAAGGAAATGCAGTCAAACTTAACCTTGTAAATGGTTCATTGTTGTTATTTAATTAATATTTATTAATGTATCGTTCTATATATATGCAATTTATCTCGTTTTATTATTTATTTATATTTATTTACTCATGTGCTGGTAATTTTTAAAATGTTTGTTACTAGATTTCTCTCATATTCAAGGTCTCATATATGAAATTGTTGTTAGTATACATTTGTTAGTGTTTATGTATAGGCCTCGTTTCTTTTTTTTTTTTTGGGTTGATCTAAAGGTCATTCAGTTCGTTCGAGTCGCCTGGATAGAACCAGGTTAAATAATACGTGTAATTTTTTTTTTTTGAAACCAGAGACACAGTATCGGCACTCACTCCTAAAGACTCTAATCCGAGAAATATCTTTCTTGTTCTCTGGGCTGCAAGCATGGCCCATTTCTCAGGTCAAAGCCAATGCTTGTCAAATTTGTCTGACGGAATTCTGCTCAGTTCAAATAGACTTCGGGAAGTCCAAATTCAATCATTCTCTATTTAAGAGTATCGCAGGGAGGAGTATATGACGCGGAATTCGCTAGAGTCAGCAAGACTGGTGTCGAAGTGACTTTGCAGCGGCGTGGCTCTACGTGACAGTCAGAGAATAGGAAACGTTGAATGCGCGATATGGTTCCCTCATTTAAGTAGTCTATGAAATTTTATTTAAGAGTAAATGTGTATTTTCCTTTAACTCAGCTACATAACGTATCTCTGATCAACCCAGGGCATGTCCAAAAGGACATTTATCGTTAAATGAAAATAAGACAAACAAACCGGAAGCGTTTGCCTCTCTTTTCCCTCAGAATGGTGAATGTTTTGTGCAATTTGTACAAGTGAGTTTGTTAAAATGAAATCATCTGAAGAACACGAACAATTTGCACAAAACAATCGATGTTGACATCGAATTTAATTTTATTTAACCATGATGTTACGTAGTAAAATAGATTTGTATTAGCAAAAATTATTCTTAAAGTCGTCGTCGTCGCCTAGAAGATTTTTTTGATTTTCTTAAATTGTGTGTGCGTTTACTAGAAAGTAGTTGTTCTTTAATTGTGTTCAATATACACAATACTACATCGTTTTTTTTTTTACTTTTAAACATAGATACATTTATTTTATTTAATTATTTATTATTTGTTTTTTAAATTACCTTAAAGAGATAATTAAAAAATCAGCCTTGGCCAGTGATTTAAATTATGAACAAATAATGAAGATATAGTCGTTTTGATTTTTAGTTCAAACGATTGAAATATAAAATAGGACATCTTTTGGAATATTTGGAGTTGAATTTACAGTTTTCATTCGTTGATGTGCGGGAGTGCATTCGCATTAATAAAAGCAAGGAAATCACAAGATAATTGAATTGAAGAAAAAATGCAGTTTCTGTTGATTGGAAAATTTGGAATCGAACTTGATTGCCATGATCTACTTTGTGACATCGAAATGCTGCCATACTAGGAGAGACAGAAGATGGGAGCTAAAGGAGAATATCAGTTCTATACAATGCAGGTGTCAATGTAACATGCATAAATGCGATGCCCCGATGCTGTACGGATACACAACAAATAGAAATACGTGAGTTTCCATCTAATTGAAGCATTCAATGTGCCATGAAGGTGTAACTTGTGTTTGTTTCTTCACTCACATGAAGTTAAAGTGCTACTCAATCCCAAACACTTTACTGGAAGACTCTGAGTAGAAGAAGAAACTTCTTATTTTGACCATAACATTACATTTTGAAGCGAAGCTTAGACAGTGTGGAAGACAAAGATTGGAGCATGTCATCTGTAATAGACAGAAGTGGCAAGACAACACATGTATGATCCGATAAAAGAATGGAATATCATCTGTCGAGTGTCGACGTTTTGGCTGAACATTTGCTTAAAGTCGCAAGACGAAATCCATGCTTGAGGAGGAAGTTTGTGATGTGGAAGAGGATTGAATCGGAAGTCAGGGACTTGTCGAACAAATGATGATTTCCACTCAGAAGACACATTTGAGGTAAATGCTGGTCAGGGATCATACATCTTCTTAACATGATCAGGGCAGTGATGAGTAGTGGAAAATAGTATAGACGTCAAATGGGTAGGAGAAGCCCAGCAACATTCAGTCTCAAAAGTATGGTAGCGTCATGGAACGTCGAATTGATTTTGTTTCAGTTTAAGATATGTTTGTCTATAACATGTCCCTCACAGCAAATTAAGCGAATTGATAAAATGGCAGTGAAGTGTTTGTTGTTCTCTCTTTCTCTAAATCGTGTTGCTTCAACTTAATACTGTTTCACATTCATGCGTGCATTGTTGTTTGATATAAAATTCGAAATTCGAAAACAAGTTCTTTCTCTTCTTCGTTTCTTTTCATTTCAACAAATATTGTCATCATAATTTACAAAATCTTTTAATTGTTCTTACATAAAAATAGAGTATTGTCATTTGTGCAAAATCATAAAAGCAAAAACAGAAGACATTGAATTCAAATATTTCGTTTGGCTTCACCAATTCGCTAAGGAAGAACAAATTGAATTTATTGTAAAATAAATATAATTAACCAGCTTCCATTAGTTCATTTTAAACTTATCATTACATTGCTATGAGAATAGTTGAAACGCATAGAGAATCATATAAACCGAGACTTGTGGAAATGAACAAAACCGTAATTGTTTGTGAATATTAAACTATCATAGCGCGTACACAACAGCGCAGTGTTCAGAAGGGCGAAAGGATCTGAGAATGAATTCCACGTTACCTTAATAGTTAAGTAAATATGTTCGGAAAGTGGTTTATTTATATTTAGTTTCACTTTGCAAATGTGCTTCTCTGTGCTTTTGTGTGTTTTTCTAAATCAAACTTGTGTACGTTTAACACTCGTTATAAATATATTACATTTTGATTCTTTTTTTCTATTTTTTACTTTGTTGCTTAACTCGTATGTGTGTGTTTTCATAGCTTGAATGGATTCTGAGAGTGCTTGCGGAGGAGTTGCGCGGAGAAGAAAAATTAAAAAATATATATCTATATATTTGTATATGGAAACAAAAATAAAGTAATTGTAATAATAATAAATGTTTTTTCTTTTCTCTTTTGTGTACATTGTTGTAAACTTTGTTGTTGCATTATTTTTTGTTTTTATTTTAAAGCATTTATCAGTAAGCCTGTGCTTCTTTGTAATCACTCTGATCCAAGGTATAGAAATCTTCCAGTTTCCATTGGAGGGTCTCAAAGGTGGGTCGTCGCATTGGATCTTTGTGCCAGCATTCAAGCATAATCTCGTACAGACGCGATTCACAGTTTGGTGGAACTGGCATTCGGTAGCCATGCTCGACTTGGGTTAATACTTCAGCATTTGTCATACCTATAGGAAAAAACAAGACAAGAAGACACAATAAATCACGTACAGAGAATTGCCTGAGAAATGGGGGAGTGTGAGGTAGCTCGAAACATACCTGGATATGGAATACGTCCATAAGTAACTAATTCAGTGAGTAGAATGCCAAAACTCCACACGTCAGATTTTATTGAGAATTTACTGTAGTTAGCTGCTTCTGGGGCAGTCCATTTGATTGGGAATCGAGCACCAACGCGAGCTTCATACTCATCTTCTTTGATTAACCTGGAAAAAAGCATTTAAAAAGTGTTATTTGATAACGAAATAAGAGAACAGGCTCTGAGAAAGGGAATAGCCTGTGCGAGTTACTAAACTATTTTAATTCCTTCTGTCTCAGATTTGAAACTTCCATTCGGAGTCGAAAAGGCGTCCCTATTACATTCGGCATCAGTAATGGATGATGCCTAGAACAATCTGTCAGACAGTCATCGTTTTCCTTCTGTCTCAGACTTGAAACTTCCATTCGGAGTCGAAAAGGGGTCCCTATTACATTCGGCATCAGTAAAGGATGATGCCTAGAACAATCTGTCAGACAGTCATCGTTTTCCTTCTGTCTCAGACTTGAAACTTCCATTCGGAGTCGAAAAGGCGTCCCTATTACATTCGGCATCAGTAATGGATGATGACTAGAACAATCTGTCAGACAGTCATCGTTTTCCTTCTGTCTCAGACTTGAAACTTCCATTCGGAGTCGAAAAGGCGTCCCTATTACATTCGGCATCAGTAAAGGATGATGCCTAGAACAATCTGTCAGACAGTCATCGTTTTCCTTCTGTCTCAGACTTGAAACTTCCATTCGGAGTCGAAAAGGCGTCCCTATTACGTTCGGCATCAGTAATGGATGATGCCTAGAACAATCTGTCAGACAGTCATCGTTTTCCTTCTGTCTAAGATTTGAAGCTTCCATTCGGAGTCGAAAAGGCGTCCCTATTACATTCGGCATCAGTAATGGATGATGCCTAGAACAATCTGTCAGACAGTCATCGTTTTCCTTCTGTCTCAGACTTGAAACTTCCATTCGGAGTCGAAAAGGCGTCCCTATTACATTCGGCATCAGTAATGGATGATGACTAGAACAATCTGTCAGACAGTCATCGTTTTCCTTCTGTCTCAGACTTGAAACTTCCATTCGGAGTCGAAAAGGCGTCCCTATTACATTCGGCATCAGTAATGGATGATGACTAGAACAATCTGTCAGACAGTCATCGTTTTCCTTCTGTCTCAGACTTGAAACTTCCATTCGGAGTCGAAAAGGCGTCCCTATTTCATTCGGCATCAGTAATGGATGATGCCTAGATTAGCATGAACGTGAAACTCTGTCAGAGAGTCATCGTCAATGCTGTGACGAGCAAGCAAGGACTTGCAGAGACATTATGTAGTGGTAGCTGCAACGATTCTCCGTTTCTGAGCCTATGCCGTCTGTCAGTGCCGCACACAAATGTATGAATTAGAAACTTATTTTGACTTGAATAGTTAGTGCCTAGGTCTATGTCGGCGTCGCACAATGAAAGAAAGAGGAACTGCAACGACAAACTACATGACGCGTATACAGACACGACCTTGGTCTGAATTGTACACGCGCTTGTTTACGATGAAGACTGAATGAATTGAATCCAAAAGTCTGCCACATTGGATTCATCACAGAGCACCGAGGCACTCACAAGTGAAAGGAGGCCACAACATACTTGGAGTTAGTTTACTTTTTTCTGCCTGACTGTGAAAGATAAGCACTTGCACTATAGGTTCATGAAATTTATCTTCCAATGGGCATCACAAAAAGTACAACGCAAACAGTCAATCAGACAAAGTAGTGAATGCATGAATGTATCGATTGAAAGTGGCCGTCTACGTGCCTAGTGTCGATGATTCATCCAAGTAGTAACAACAATAAGAGGATATTGATTGCAGCGAATTTGCACTTGTTTGCTCAGCAAACACTTAAATTTGCTCTGAGAATGAGTTCCGCTGGGTTTTCATATATCTTAGGAGATTCGGGGGCACGCTTCAAGCTCACATGACTTGTGTATTTCCCATCTTCTGAGGGATAACTTGTTTTCGTGCGAAAGTGGCTGTTGAACACAATATTCTATAGAAGATTACAAATACAACTTACCGCGCCAAACCGAAATCAGCAATCTTCACAATGTTATTATCACCAACTAACACGTTACGTGCAGCCAAATCACGATGAATATAGTTCTGTGACTCTAAATACGCCATACCAGCAGCAATCTGTGCTGCCATGTCGATTAAAGTTGGCATCTTTAAGCTCCGCCCTTTGCCTGCAAGCAAATCAAAATCACGGATGTATCATTCTCGAAATGAAACACGAAAGTAATCAATCTGTTTACCTTGCAAGTATTCCAAGAGAGATCCATGCTTCATGAGTTCGGTTATAATGTAAATTGGCTCCTCCACTGTACATACTGCATACAGTTGAATCAATTTATTATGACGTAATTTTTTCATAATTTGAGCTTCAGCCAAAAAGTCTTTAGGGTCCATTGTACCTATGAAAGGGAATAAATTAGTATATCTGCGCAACTGTATGAAATCCAATTAGTCACATACCCGATTTTAATGTTTTAATAGCCACCGGTGTGGTGTTGTTCCATGAACCTTCCCATACCTCGCCGAATTGTCCGGAACCAAGTTTTCGTACAAATTTCAAGGAGCTTCTATCGATCTCCCACTGATCGCGGGTTCGATGGGACAAGCCTTCGGTGACGGGTTTTTCAATCTGTGAAATATTCGCAAATGTTTGGTTAGGAAAACTAGGAAAACTGACATGTTTGTTTTGTTTTTCTTCCGCTTCAATTAGCAATGAGTACGTTACATACATCTATAAGACAATTTGTATAAATACATTGTATTTGAATGGGGTGTTCAGTGTAGTGGGTTTGGCTGTGCCGGGAGGGAGAGAGAATTTGTGCATCAACAAAATACTGTCGTTTGCTGGGAGGAATGGTTGGTTTTTTATTTGCATTTCTATTCACTTCTATTCGTGGGAACACATCGAGAAGGTTTGAAAGGCGTTCTATTCGTCTATTGTGAAGTACATGTTACTGTGTAAATGGTTACATAAAGGCACTCAAGAACTCACAATCGCTAAGTTTGTTGTCTAAATATGAACTTTTGCAATAGAGGACCTACTTCAGTGTCTAATGTGTTTAC